>CM077089.1:122860413-124060413 GCA_039513925.1 Platanthera zijinensis | reverse complement strand
ACAAGCAACGGCTCTCTTCAGTTTGAATTACTTGTCTTCTTCTGAAACTTGAGACCTGGGCTGTAAATATCAAGAAGACAAAACAATCTCTGCAGCAGAAACATTCTATAAAAGGAATAACCCTTTTTCTAGGAAGCTGCAGGAAGCAATTTGATAAAAAAGTACTAAATAAAGTCATATCAGAAACAAACTCTTTATAGCAAAAAGAAGACTTTTCAGTCTAACGGCTATAAAGGGCTGACAGCAGATAAAGTAATTTATAATGTCAGCTAATAAGACAAACAACTTTATCTAAAAAGATTTGACTCAGGCAAAAGGGATGGAGCAAATATTGCCTGGTAATTTTATCATAAAACAACTAAAACAATGTGCCAGAAAATGTATTAATTAATTAAATATAATAAATAAATACAAAATATAAAGGCAGACAGAAAGCGTCGAACGACCTTCGGAGATCGTCGACCGACGCACGGAGATCGTCGAACTATCGGGCAGATAGTCGAACGATCCAGATAGTCGACCTATCGAAGAAGATAGTCGAACTACTCCGGCAGACAGTCGACCTATCAGAGCAGATAGTCGAACTATCAGATAGTCGATCTATCTGGACAGATAGTCGAACTATCAAGCACAAACAGATAGTCGACCTATCTCAGAAAACAGATAGTCGACCTATCAACAGATAGTCGAACTATCATAACAGACCAGATAGTCGATCTATCAACAGATAGTCGAACTATCAGATAGTTGAACTATCAGGACAGATAGTCGAACTATCAAAGACGACAGATAGTCGACCTATCAACAGATAGTCGACCTATCAAAGCGGAACAGATAGTCGACCTATCAACAGATAGTCGAACTATCAGGTAGTCGATCTAACAGGACAGATAGTCGAACTACCACGCCAAGCAGATATTCGACCTATCAACAGATAGTCGAACTATCAACGCAGACAGAGCGTCGACCAACTGATAGACGATCGTCGATCAGCCGATAGACGATAGTCGAGCGGCGTTCGACTATAGTCGAACGAAAAACTACTTAACCAAATTCTCAATCTGGAAAAGTGAGGACTCTACAGCTAGACCACTAACCATTGACCATAGATAATTCTTGGGTCAAGGAACTAAAAAGGCAAGACTAAACTCAAATCAAACTGGGGTACCAACAATCTCCCCCTATTTGAGTTAAGTCTCTCGAAAACTAAAACACAGAGCTAGCAATAGAACACTATAGACAATACAGGAAATAGATAGCAATTAACTAGCAATTATCAAACAGATAACAGTCAAACAAAACTATGGATCAACAGAGTCAGGCTTAGATACAGAAGAGCTAGAAACAAAAGAAATTTTCCTTAGAGGATCATCAGCTTCTTTCTTTGACAGCTTCAAGTCCTGCACACCAATGATCTTCAATTCTGCAGCCCTAGGGACAACTGCTTCAGGGTGCTTTTCCATATATTTTGAGGGGTCAAATACATCAGGATTAACCTGGAACTTTTCAAACTCTTTCTTTCTGAATGCAGACATGGTGGTTAAACCAGTAGTATCTTTTCCTTCTACTTTTGCTTTTCTTATTTGAGCTGCTCCAACTAGTTCGTGAAAACGAGCCATCCTAAAGTTAGGATCCAGCTCTGGACTTTCATAAACAGGCTCAGGAGGAGCAGCATCTGATTCTTTATCTTGAATAACTAGATAAGACATGGGAGCAGACTTAGCAAACAGGTTCTTGCTAGAATTTTAAAACAAAATGAACTACTTACCTTTTGAAACAATTTTCTCAGACTGAACTGGTATTAGAGATGGAACTCTTTTCTTTGGAGAAGGAGGAGGGGAAAAAGTTGGTCTTTGATCCACAACCTCCTTCATTTGTCGTTGAGAGCCAGAATACGATCTGCCTTGCGAACTTTGATAGCTTTTCCTTGGCTGAGGCTGAAAAGAAGCAGATTTTCCAGACGAGGCAGATGGATTAGCAGCTAGGTTCCCAGAGGCTCCTGCACTGGGAGGTGGAGGAGGGGGACCTCTGGGAGTCCATCTTGAAACAGGACTATCATATCTTTTAGATCTTTTCCTTTCTTTCTGCTGGTTCTTAGAGAACCACATCCAATGCTGAAATTCCTTTGACTTAGGGTCAATGTCCTTCAGAATATAATAAGGAGTATCATTGTCTTTACTAGGAGGAGGAGGAGCAGCAGCTTTCCTTTTCTTTTGAGCAGCTTTCTTTTTCCTTGATTTCTCAGATACATCAGAATCATCCTCATCATCAGAGTGAGATGATGGAGGATTATCATAAGGATCATAGACTTCAGAAACAGCCTTTTCTTTTAACTTCAGATCTGATTTCTCTCTTTCCTCTTCCATGGCATCCTGAGCCAGAAGGAAATCTAAGTCCAACCCTGGTGAATCATCCCAGATAGTTGACTTTTCAACTTGCAGCTCCTTTTCTTTCTCTTTTAACAAAGACTGTACTCTTAGATTCCAAGCAGCTCTTGCTTGTACTTCTTCCACACTCAGAACAGGAGTATCATCTTTGACTTCATCTTGATTCTCAGACTCATCTTCTCTATCATCTAAAAAAGAATCCAATTCAGGATCTACTTGGATATCAGGAACAATTGGATCAGCTTCAGAAACAACTGCTATGATCTGAGCAGCTAAATCTTTTCTAATAAAATCTGTAGAATTATGAACACAGATCTGCTAAATAAGCAATAATCATTCCTTCTAGGTATTCACTAGCTAGCAAATTAATTGACTCGTCAATAAATCGAATAAGTGAATTACCTTCATACTTGACCATCTCCCATGATTCATCTAGATATGAAGTTATAATACCTTCTAGGAATCGAGCAACCACGGGAGTGGTGAGCTCTTCTAAGCAGACTTTTACTGCAATTTCAGATAACATAATTCCATCAGCTATTTCCTTGTCAGATAACACTGGAACTACTTCTTTTTCAGCTGGAGCAGACTCTTCCAGAGCTGTCATTACAGTATCTGTTATAGGTGGAAGGGAGGCAGGAGGATCTGAGGCATCTTCACAGAACATCTCCCCCTGCCTGATTTCAGTGGAAACTGAAACCAGGCCCCTTGAGGAAGATGGCTCAGCAGATCTGGAAAGAGATTTGATGGTAGCGGTTAAGGTATCAATGGAGGAGGTAAGTGGAGCGATTGCCTCTTCAATCATAGTTTTGATTGAAGGGGTAATCAACTCCACAATGCCGGAGATGAGTTCAGGGGTGATCTCAAAAGAAGATGGAGGTGCAGTGGATGTAGATGCAGCAGATATGGTTGTAGTGCTGGGATGAAGAATGGTGTGGACTGGAGATCAAAGTGGAGAAGGAGCTGGAGAGTTAACAGGAGTGTTAACTGGAGAATGAATGGGAGACAGAGGAGGAGTTGGAATTCTCTCAGATCCTAACAAATCAAAACTAGGAGCAGATATCCTAGTCTGATGAGAAGGAAGAGGAGATGCTGGAGGGGAAGGAAGAGCAACCGTAGTTGTTTCTCTAGCAGGGGAAGGGTAAAGTCTTACTTCAGCTGAAGTTGATGGAACTTCAACTGAGGCAGACAACATAGCAGAAGAAGAGGGAATGGAGAGAGCTGAGCCAGCTTCAACAGGGTGAGGAGCGACCGAATCAGTCCTGGTGCTCTCAGATGTTGCTGGAGCAACCCCTGTGAGAGCGGGTTTCACAAAGGTTCTCTTCCACTTAGAGAACAGGTTTGGGTCCATCTTCTTGTTTGCATTAATTGTTGTTGCGGTTGAACTCAGCAGCTGGGGATATTTTTCCTTCAGGAAAATTCCAATAACCCTTCCGAGGGTAACTTCCTTCTTACCATTCTTTTTCCTTATTAAATCAAACATTACTGCTGCCCAATCGATCTTTTTCCGATTAACAATTGCATACATTAGTGCAAATTGTTGCCTTGTTATATTATCATGAGCAGGGTGCTTACCGAGGAGCACTTTTCCGACCAACTCAGCAAGAAACTTAATCTTGAAAGGGAAATTACTTTGAGCAGCTTCGTGGGAATGCCCTCTGCATGTCCCAGCTCAACTAACATTCTTCCAAATTCTTGAGCATCTTGCTCATAATCCTCTTCACCATTTATCAAACCAAAAATATCAGTCAGAACGGCCGGAGTTAAGATTACCTCTTCTCCGCCGATGGTGCCAGTCATCGAGTCGTCGGTAGATGACGACGTGAAGGCCCATTCCTTGATCTCTGGGATGTTTATCTTTATTCTTGAAGACATTAATCTCTCGAGTCTTTGATCCCTGCACAGCTGAAGAACTTCCACGATCCCAGCTTCGCAGCAACTGAAAGCATCAAAGTCGACGCTGAAACCTACGTCAAATTTCACAACTGCTAGAACCGCTGGAGAAACCGTCATTGATTGCTGGAGAAAGCGCGAGAAGGACGGCGAAGACGAAGGAGACGAAGCGGCAGGAAATCGCAAGCGGGAAGACAGAATGCGAAAAGTCACGCTCCGTCGACGATAAAACAAAAGATCTTTTAACCTAGGTCGACTATCGGCTTTATATTAGACCGGAAATAGTCGATCTATTAAAAAAAATACTAAACCCGATAGTCGAACGGCCGTTCGACGATCGGCTCAGAAGCAGAGTAGTCGAGCCATTGTTCGATTATTTCTGGCTTCTCAAACAACAAGCTGTCGTCGTTCAGAGATCGACGATAAGCTCGACCTGTTCGACGATCTTCGAACGCCGGTCGACGATCTTCAAACAGATAAGCTATCATTAACCAGAGGTCGATGATAGGCTTAATCCGTTCGACGATCTTCGATCATCGTTCGACGATCTTCAAGCAGGTTTCAACATAGGCAGATATAGTCACACTTAGTCTCGTCCATTGATCATGCCTAGTTGAACTAAAAAGAACAGATGCTTCTGTTCATCTAAAGGCTTGGTGAATATATCACCTCTCTGAAACTCAGTGGATATGAACTCAAGACAAATCTTGTTCTTTTCCACACAATCTCTCAGAAAATGGTGTCGAATCTCAATGTGCTTCGTTCTAGAGTGGTTCACTGGATTTTGTGCAATTGAGATAGCACTGGTACTATCACACATGATTTTGGTGTTCTTGTGTGAGTAACCATAATCCACAAGCTGGTTTTGAATCCACAGGATCTGTGAACAA
The DNA here is from genome assembly GCA_039513925.1 of Platanthera zijinensis. Lineage (NCBI taxonomy): Eukaryota > Viridiplantae > Streptophyta > Magnoliopsida > Asparagales > Orchidaceae > Platanthera > Platanthera zijinensis. The sequence goes on along the minus strand of CM077089.1, from coordinate 124,055,243 downwards.
CAACTAGCAGCTGCTATATATTCAGCCTCTGCAGTTGAAGTTGAGACAGAAGCCTGCTTCTTACAGAACCAAGAGACCAATCTCTCTCCCAGAAACTGGCAAGTTCCTGAGGTGCTCTTCCTGTCAACTCTGCAACCAGTATAATCAGAATCAGAATATCCAATTAATTCAAATTCGGACTCAGCTGGGTACCAAAGTCCTAGATCTGGACATCCCTTCAGGTATCTCAGGATTCTCTTTAGAAGAATCAGATGAGATTCTTTGGGGTTGACCTGGAATCTAGCACAAAGGCATGTAGCAAACATTATATCTGGCCTACTTGCAGTTAGATATAATAGGGAACCAACAATGGCCCTATAATTCTTTTGATCAACTGGCTTGCCGTGATCATCAGAATCAATAACTACATTAGTAGCCATAGGTGTAGGCATTGCTGAAGCATCAGCCATCCCAAATTTCTTTACCAATTCCTTGGCATATTTGGATTGGGAGATGAAGATACCATCAGCATCTTGCTTAACTTGGAGACCAAGAAAGTAAGACAGCACACCCATACTACTCATCTCAAACTTAGAGTGCATCAGGTCAGAGAACCTTTTGCAAAGTTTGGGATCAGTGGAGCCAAATATAATATCATCTACATACACCTGAACTAAAAGGATTGTGTCCTTGTGATGCTTGACGAAAGAGGTTCTATCAACTACCCCCCTAGTAAAGTTGTGCTCTAAAAGGAAACTAGCTAGAGTCTCATACCAGGCTCTGGGAGCTTGCTTTAGTCCATATAGAGCTTTCTGTAAATTAAACACATGAGAAGGCTGAGTTGAAGAAACAAACTCTGGTGGTTGTTCAACAAACACCTCTTCCTTAAGCTCACCATTCAGGAATGCACTTTTGACATCCATTTGGAACACCTTAAACTTCATGAAGGCTGCATAGGCCAAGAAGATCCTTATTGCTTCTAGCCTTGCAACAGGAGCAAAGGTTTGGTCATAGTCTATACCTTCCTCCTGTCTGTAGCCCTGAGCTACAAGCCTTGCTTTATTCCTTACTATAATTCCATTTGCATCCAACTTGTTTCTATACACCCACTTGGTGCCTATGATCAGTTGGCCTTTAGGTCTTGGAACCAAAGTCCAAACTTTACATCTCTCAAACTGATTGAGCTCCTCTTGCATTGCAATGATCCAGTGGGGATCTAGCTCTGCATCTTTAAAGGTGAGGGGCTTAACCTGTGAGAGGAAACAAGCATACATCACATCCTGTCTTAATTGGTGTCTTGTTTGCACACCAGCTGATATGTCTCCAATCACTTGAGATGTGGGGTGATCTCTAAGTGTGACAATATCAGCAGGTGGGATGTGATCTTCAGTAACAGTTGGGATTAATTCCTCAGGAGGAATTTGATCTACTGTTGGTGGTACAACAACAGCTTCAGCAATGTCTTCATCACTGTCTGATTCAGTGATCTGAAGAGCTGATAGTTGAAGAATTTCTTGAGGGGCATCAGGTACCTGCAATGAACTGGAGGAAGGAGAATTTTCTTTCTCCTTGCAAAACATCTGAGACTCATCAAAAGTCACATGTTCTTCTATTTTACAGGTAGATTTGTTATAAACCCTATAAGCTTTGCTTACTTGGGAATATCCAAGCATGATTCCCATTGAAGCTTTTGCTTCAAATTTTCTAATATATTCTTTATTATTATTATGAATATAAACAATACAGCCAAAAACTCTAAAATAATTAATTTTAGGTTTCTTTCCTTTAAGTAACTCATAAGGAGTTTTACACTTAAGTTTGTGTATCAAACTTCTATTTAAGACATAATTGGCTGTACTAACAGCTTCTGCCCAATAGGAGAGAGGCATGTTAGCATCTGCCAACAATATGCTAGCAGCTTCAATGAGTGTTCTATTCTTCCTTTCAACTACCCCATTTTGTTGAGGAGTTCTAGGAGCTGAGAAACTATGTTTGATACCTTCTCTCTCACAGAATTCTTGCATGAGAAGAGAGTCAAACTCAGTACCATGATCACTTCTGATCAAGGCCACATGAGTAGAGTACTCAGTCTGCACACATAGTAGAAAGTCTATAAGGGCTTTGAAGTTATCAGACTTAGTTCTCAAAAAGAAAACCCAACTGAACCTAGAGAAGTCATCTACAATTACTAAGGTGTAATACTTCCCTCCTAAACTCTGTACATTTATTGGGCCAAAAAGGTCCAAATGTAATAGATACAGGATTCTAGGAGAATCACTCTTATTTATAGATTTAAAAGAGTTTTTGGTTTGCTTGCCTAGCTGACAAGCCTTGCATAGGCTCTCCTTCTTGTAGGGGCAAGAAGGTAAACCTCTAACAAGGTTGTGTTTAGATAACCTAGATATATTTTTAAGGTTAACATGACTAAGCCTCTTATGCCACAAAGAATTATTATTAATTGTTACTTCATTAAACAGGCAGATTTCAGAATGAGATGAATTGAAATCTACTAAATAAATATTACCTATTCTAATACCTACTAAAACAACATTATTATTTAAAGTAATATTGCAAGAGGAGTTGGAAAATGAAACCTGGTAGCCAGCATCACATAGCTGGCTGACTGAAATCAAATTATGCTTCAGTCCATTGACATATGCAACTCTCTTGAAAGTAACTGCTCCAATTGTGATCTTGTCATAGCCTTCTGTCTGACCACAGCTGGAGTCTCCAAAGATAACCTTTGGGCCGAGCTTAGCTTTGAACTTTGACAGAAGATCTTTATTTCCTGTCATATGCTTAGAGCATCCACTATCCAAATACCACTTATTTTGAGTGATTGGATAGGCCTTCACCTGCAAGACATTTATTTAGACAGTGTGGACCCAGGTAACCTTGGGTCCCTTGTTTTACACATAAGAAAAACTGGAAATATATGAAAATACAGGCTGAGGGTGATAACCTAGTGGGTGAGATCTCCTAGGTGGGATTCTCCATGCAGATGATGGGTCAACAAACCTAGGGTTTCTATTTTTATTTATGTTTCTATGGTACTGATTATGATTTTGAAAATCATGTTGAAAACGCCGATCGACGTTCGACGATGGGCGCTCAGATCGTCGAGCTTCGTTCGACCATTGAGCTTCCGATCGTCGAGCGGCGTTCGACGCTCTTTGCATTTCTTTAAAAAAATTTCTTTCTCTTTTCTCTCTTAGCTTTATTTAAAGTTTTATTAACTAGGTTTACTTGCTCAGTGTTCTTCATTCCACTAGCTGAAATGAAGTTTACTGGAGTTGAAAGATTATTTTTAAGTAGAACTGGGGGTTCACTGGGAGAAGCTCCTAAGCCTAGTTTGTCATTACCTGACCTAGTGTTAGTCATGCTGGTAATTTCTAACAACTTAAGGCTTCTACCATTAAGTGATTCTTCTAACCTCTTAGACTTAGCTAACTCTATTTTAAGAAATTTAATTTCTTCACTATAAGTAGTGAGATCTTCCTTTAACCTAACATTTTCTGTAGCTATTGATTCTGAGTCAGCTAACTTATTTCTAAGTTCTTTTATCTCCTTTTCTGAACTAATCAAATCTAAGCACAAAGATTTAAATTCTAATTTAAATTCAGCTGAGGTAAAATCATAAGAAGAAAGTACCTCATCTTCTGTAGGCATCTCTTCATCAGAATCTGAACTCTCTGCAGCTGAGTGGTTGCTGCAGGCATCTATTGCCATTAGGCAAACTTCTTTTGCCTTCTTCTCTTCCTCATCCTCACTGGAGCTTGATGAGGAGGATTCTTCATCAGAATCACTCCAGGTTTCAGCAATGAAACCTCTTTCCATCTTCTTGTTTTTGTAGGAGGATGGCTTGAAGTGCTTCCTGTGTTGTTCTTTTTCTTTCCTCTTGTCTTTGTTTTTCTCCTCTGGACACTCTGGCAAGATATGTCCAGGCTTCCTGCAACCATAACAAATAATTTCTTTAGCAGGAGAGCGATCATACCTTGGTTTGTCTTCATAGCGTGAAGACTTCTTTCTGAACTCCTTTCTCCCCATCTTGAGAAACCTTTTGGCAAACAATGCCATTAGTTCCTCATTAGATTGGCTGCATTCAGAAGCATCAGCAGCCTTAAGAGCTAGAGATTGCTCTTTTCTTGTTGGAGTGTGGGTCTTTGCTTCAGCTTCTGCTTCCCTTGTCTTCAGCACTTGCTCAAAAGACTTGAGCTTGCCGAGGAGGGCTTCAGTGGAGATCTCATTTGTACTTCTGGCTTCCTTGATGGGCCAGATCCTTAGATCACATGTGCTAGGGAAGCACATAAGAATCTTATCATTGACCTCTGTCAATGATATGTCCTTGTCCAGGGTCCTCAACTCATTGATGATTGAGTTGAGCCTGGTGTACATGGCTTCAACTGATTCAGCATCAGTTTTCTTGAAGTTCTCATACTGTGAGATCAGGTTGGACCTTCTGTCCTTCCTTTCATCAGCTGAACCAGCTACAATCTGGTTCAGTGTATCCCACATGGATTTTGCTGAAGTGCAGTCAGCAACCTTCTGGAATACCTCATCAGACATTGTCTGAGCCAGTATGTTCATTGCCTTGGCATCTGCTATTTTGGCCTTCTTGTATTCATCGTTGTAATCTGGAGGAGGCACTGCACTCATATCAGATGATGAGGCAGTAGCAGCAGCAGGTGCTCTTGGGGGACCTGACAAAATAGAAGCAAAGATGCTTTCATCAATAGAATTCATATATAATTTTATCCTTGCCTTCCAGATGCCAAACTTAGCTAAGTTGCATGCTGGAGGTCTGGTGCTAGAATAATCCTTGGACTGGGCCATGATAGTGAATATGTATAAGCTTTAGTATCTATCAGGATCTTGTGACTTAGGTGTTAGCCTATACAGTCAGTCAACCTCCCTCTGATACCAATTGAAAGTGAAGGGATAGATACTACTCTAGAGGGGGGGTGAATAGAGTTATCAAATTTTGCACTAGACAAAACTTAATGGTCTACCCAACTCCCTTGGAGTGAAGTGCGGAATGAAAAGATTATAGATATAGATTTAACCCTAAAGCCTAACACGAGTGATGTGCACAAACTCAAGCTATCTGTAATTACAGTTAAGGCTTGGAAAACCTAATCAGCAACTAGCAATCCTAGTTATATCTATTCACAGCCACAATGCAGGAATTAAACAAGTGAATCCAGACGACACAAGGAAATTTATAGTGGTTCCCCAAACAACTTGGGTACGTCCACTCTTCTACCCACACGGTAGGAATCCACTCAGGTTTTTGATCAGGTGCCCTGCCACCAACAGGATCTGCTTCAGGTAGATCCAGAAACCCTTTAGACTTTTGATCAGGTATCTAAAAACCAAGCACAGGTTTTTGATCAGGTGCCCTGCCACCAAGGGATACTTTTGAAGGGAGTAATAACCCTGTACAGGAGGGGGAAGAAGGTTAAGATGTCTTCTCTATTTTACAAAGATTAGAGAAGCACAAAAACTTGCACTGAGCTAGAAAGCTCTAAAGAATCAAGGCTCCCCCTGGCTCAAAGATGTCCAGGTGAAGTCTTGCTTCAGTGCAGAAAACTCTTCAGAAAGCTCTGAAGGAAAGACTACAAGAAGATAAAAAGTAATAAAATTAAAGATCTTCAAGCAGCTAGGATCTTCTTCTTCTTCTTCAAAAGAACTCTGAGTTGAACTTCCTGAAAACAGGAGAACTCAGGTTGAAGAAGAGTGGAAGATCTTAACACTTCTCAGTTAGATGGAAATTGCTGAGAGCAGAAGACTTGATCTTGATGAAGGCTTGAATGCTTGAAAATATCTGGGTAACTAGTTAGCTAGCTTGAATCCTTCTTCAAAGGATCCTTTTTATAGCAGCAACAAGCAACGGCTCTCTTCAGTTTGAATTACTTGTCTTCTTCTGAAACTTGAGACCTGGGCTGTAAATATCAAGAAGACAAAACAATCTCTGCAGCAGAAACATTCTATAAAAGGAATAACCCTTTTTCTAGGAAGCTGCAGGAAGCAATTTGATAAAAAAGTACTAAATAAAGTCATATCAGAAACAAACTCTTTATAGCAAAAAGAAGACTTTTCAGTCTAACGGCTATAAAGGGCTGACAGCAGATAAAGTAATTTATAATGTCAGCTAATAAGACAAACAACTTTATCTAAAAAGATTTGACTCAGGCAAAAGGGATGGAGCAAATATTGCCTGGTAATTTTATCATAAAACAACTAAAACAATGTGTCAGAAAATGTATTAATTAATTAAATATAATAAATAAATACAAAATATAAAGGCAGACAGAAAGCGTCGAACGACCTTCGGAGATCGTCGACCGACGCACGGAGATCGTCGAACTATCGGGCAGATAGTCGAACGATCCAGATAGTCGACCTATCGAAGAAGATAGTCGAACTACTCCGGCAGACAGTCGACCTATCAGAGCAGATAGTCGAACTATCAGATAGTCGATCTATCTGGACAGATAGTCGAACTATCAAGCACAAACAGATAGTCGACCTATCAAGCAGATAGTCGACCTATCTCAGAAAACAGATAGTCGACCTATCAACAGATAGTCGAACTATCAAAACAGACCAGATAGTCGATCTATCAACAGATAGTCGAACTATCAGATAGTTGAACTATCAGGACAGATAGTCGAACTATCAAAGACGACAGATAGTCGACCTATCAACAGATAGTCGACCTATCAAAGCGGAACAGATAGTCGACCTATCAACAGATAGTCGAACTATCAGGTAGTCGATCTAACAGGACAGATAGTCGAACTACCACGCCAAGCAGATAGTCGACCTATCAACAGATAGTCGAACTATCAACGCAGACAGAGCGTCGACCAACTGATAGACGATCGTCGATCAGCCGATAGACGATAGTCGAGCGGCGTTCGACTATAGTCGAACGAAAAACTACTTAACCAAATTCTCAATCTGGAAAAGTGAGGACTCTACAGCTAGACCACTAACCATTGACCATAGATAATTCTTGGGTCAAGGGACTAAAAAGGCAAGACTAAACTCAAATCAAACTGGGGTACCAACAGATGGCGTTGAGAGAAGTCAACACACTCAACGCCCTCATATAGAGCAAAATTATTCTATGTACCGAAGCTTTGAGTGAAGCAAGTTCACTCAACACCTCAGTAGTTGGCAGAGTTCATAAGGAGCTAAGGAAAATGGCGTTGAGTGAAAGCCAACCACTCAACGCTATGGATGTAGAAAGAGCTGAAAAATAAGCTAAGTCTAAAATCGTTGAGTGAAACCAGTTCACTCAATGCACTCAACGCCTGGAGTGATTCTGTGAATTTGGCTAAGTCCATAATGGCTGACGTTAGCAAAAGTCAACAAAGTAAACACGGTTCAAATTCTTTGCAGGAAAGCTGCAGTATGTTTTTAATGGCGCCGGCGGACAGCTATTGTCGTTTAATGCAAATGGAAGCTGGCAACTCATCCTTTTTAGGCTGGGCCCACAGTACAAAGAGTCGTTGATCAGCTGACTAAAAAAGGATAAAATTGGCTGAAAGGAAAGAAGCAATTAGGGTTTTCTGATTTCGCATAACAGCAGAACTTCATCTTCTTCTTCATCATTATCGTCGAGCCTGAAGCACAAGTTCTGATCAGCTGACCTGAAAGCAAAAACAGTTAGCTGTTGTGATTCTCATCAGTGACAGCAAGTTCGATTTCTGATCAAGAAGGGCAGCAGAGCCTTCAGAGTCTGCTAGTCCTGGTAACTGTTTGAAGAAGATACAAAACTTTCAAAGTCATTGCCTTCAACAGCAGATCGTAAAACCTAAATCTAAGGGTTTGGTCTGCTTTTTATATGGAATTTTTTATGTATATTTATATATAATATGTTTTATAAATGATCATAATCTTTTATTTGACGATTTGGACTAAGGCCAACTCTGTTTTTGACGAAATTTGCACCGAAGGTAAATACCGGTCCTAGAAATACAACGACGAATCGAAATCAGAGTTCGATGAGTCGATAATGAGTTACGACCTACTTTCCCTATTTACGGCAAGCAAACTTGACAATCGCGATTAAAATTAATTACTTTAATTTTTTAAACTCAAAAAATTCCACACTCCGGCGAGATTGAAATTCAGTCAACTTGACCAATTGGACTCAGAAATGCACTAACGACGTCGCACTAAAAATTTCGCATTAATGTAATGCTCTTACATCTTCATCATGCCAAAAGGAGATCAAAATAAATCATTAAAAATTCAGGAGCGTTACAACCACTCCTCATAAAGGGAAGTTTCGTCCCCAAACTTGAAACGCAATCTGAACCCAAGAGATAAAAGTGACAACTTAAGATTTTACCGGATAGAAATACTCACCGAAGAAAGTTAGGAGAAAAGATAAGGATGAGATTCCTTCATGGGAGATTCTAATTCCCAAGTCGCGCTCCCGACGTCCTTATTTTGCCAAAGAACCTTAACCATAGGAATCATTTTCCTCCATAAGATTCGATCATGCGTCTCCAGAATACGAACATGTTATTCGACATAAGAAAACTTGGGCTGCAACTGTAACGGTCCGCCTTACATTGGCACTACAAGGCCGCTACAGGGCTGCAACTCAGGCACCCCAACGCCTCTCTGACCTGTTTATTAGCACAATGTGTTGTTGAGGTAGGACTTCAATCCCGCAACCTCCTTGAAAAGATACCATAAACAGCAACCACCTTGAGCTAACCCAGCCTTGTAGTGCCAATGCAAGACGGGTCGTTACAGCAATCGGGCCACAAAGGCAAGCACATGTCGATCACTAGACACACACTTTTGCAACTAGCTCAAAAAAACACATCATGAACACCAGGGAAAGCGGTAGGTAAATCCAGTTTATAAGCAGACACTCTGATGCGCTCAACAATTCTGAAAGGTCCCGCATACCTGAGATCTAACTTGTGGTTCCTTCCAAATCTTTTAACACATGTCATCAGAGAAACCTTCAAGAAAATCATGTCCCCAACTGCGAACTCCAGATAAACCATTCGTCGATTTGCATACTTCTCATAACGCTCAAAGCAAGCCCAGTCAACGAGTATAAATAGAGCTAGTGCCCGACGACATCTCTAACGCCGACGGTTACTCACAATGATTGTAGACCCCGTACAACTACCCGCCTGTAAACCTGCACACTATACCCAATACTTGTATAATCAAATACAATTCGAGATTTGTTATTAACAAACCTGAGAGATGCAGAATGCATGTTTCAACATAAATGACTTATCAGTAAGACCTTGTCATGTAGAAGGGGGATAAGGATAAACACATGAAATGTACCCCATGTCTTCTTGCATTAGAAAAAGTATTAGATGGCTCATATGCAATACCTTGTCATGTCATGTAGAAGGGAAAGAGGTAAAATCAGGAAATTTGTATTTCTTGTCCTTATATTAGAAAAAAGTTGCAGATAAGCGCAGATAGCTTATCTGCAAGTCCTGGCCATATAGAAGAGAAAAAAGACAAAATCAGGAAACGTGTATCTCATGTCAGATGGGACAACTGTGTCAAGCTCCTTTATTGATTCCAAATAATTATCATAAGAATGCCGACTCTTCAATTGCTCAAAGCAGAAAGTGGTAGTGGAATAGAGGGGGCTGTGATTATAGAACCTCTAAAGTCTTATTTGGTTTTTTATTGTTTTTTGGGCGCAAATATAAACCTCCTCCAATCTATATTCACTTCCCAAATATCAAACTCCCATAAGGAAAGGTCGCTTCCATAGTCACTTATTAGAATTGAGACATTATTTTAATTAAATGGAAAAAAATTATAAAAATTTAATGTGAGGCCTTAGGCTTGTTTGTTTCGGCATTTCGCCGCCTGTGTTTGAAGCAAACGCCACCGGATGACGGGTAAACAAGCGGCCGTCGGCAGCATTTGCTCCGTTTGCACCCGCAGCAAGGAGAAAACGACCCCGATCCACTCCGTTTCGACCCCCCCTCTCCCCCTCCGTTCCAAAGTGACGTTCCGACACACCGGATGCACCCGCCACTACGTACCAAATATAGCCTTATATGATTATTAGCAGGCCACAAATTTTTTTTAAAAATGGACTTTTTATGATACCCTCACACATTCCTCGAGGTAAAATTATCGCGCTTCCTCGCCGAAATCACGGTGCATCCTCGCCGAAATCATGGTGTGCCTCCCTTCAGTGTCCAACCACCTTAGCTTCCTCTTCCTCGCACGTCCGACCGCCTGGAGCTCCTCCCTTCGGCGTCCTATGGAGCTTCTCAAATCATCTTCCCTACAGTCGTTAATACATAGCTCGCGTCTTCTGGATTGTCGAGCCTCCAATCGTTCGAATCTGGGCTTCACATACCCGCTTGGAGCATCCTCTTCCCTGTCCGAACGCCTTATTCTTCATTTGCATATCTAAATGGCCTACCCCTCTTTGCAAATGTGCAGCCCCAAGTCCGAGTGCCTCTTAGGTATGATTCTACTCCAAATTTGCTACTTCATTATTGTGGAATTTTTCTTATTCCTCTAATTTGTATGATTCTAACTCTAATGTGTTTCGAATTTGCAAAATTTGTGCTAATTATTGTTTTCTTTTTGCAAAGACACCACATAAAAATGATAGGAAATCATCTTCTAAGCGGGGTGTGGATCTCCTTTCTCCCTAAAAGGTATACAAAATTCAGTTGGTACCGAATTGAGCATTGAAGTGAAAATGATTCGCATAGAAGCACATTCTTATGCAGTGATTTTAAATGAAAATGAGCAACAAATTCTAAATGAGATGTATGATGCCAAAGTAAAGCCTCTATAAATGTTAACAGCCTTTAAAAAAAGTCTTAACACCACAGTTCTCCAAAACACTATAATGAAAGAGTTAAATTGCAGAAATAGAATTATAGGGTGGAACTGTCGTAAATTTATTCCACTGGACTGCTTCCAAAGCAATTTGGATTATTTTCCAGTATGGTGCCATTTGGTCCATCGTGACTGATATATATTATTTTCTTTAAAAATAAATTCTTCTCATTCAATTACTTCCAAAGCGATTTGGAAACTTCATTCCATTTTATTTAAATTTCACCTTATAATCAAATACAGTCAAATTAATGATGAACTAATATATACAAATTTATATCATCCGATAAGAAAATAACACAGCTGTCCATTATATTGTATTAAAAGCGACAGGCAGAGAGCAGATCCTGCTATCTTACAACTTTCATTCTACTACAAATATAAATATACGAAGCCGGTCTTTACACATCAATGCCTATTTCCATACTTTTATATCTCTTGCTTTGTCTCTCTCAAGTCTCAACTAATCAATGACGTTCAGCTGGAGATTAATTGTTTCAACATTCTTCCTTCTCATTCTTCTCCTAAATTCAGGTGATTACTGGGTTATGTACTGCTAAACAGGCATGGCTATCTCTTTTCAAAAAAAAAAGGTACGGCTACCTAGAACAGGCCTGACTAGTAAGCAAGCCTTGACAGCCCCTATGTTAAAGGGGTAGGACTCAGAATGGGCTTGGCAAACATAGCCTAGAACCGAGCCTAATATTCAAAAAGCCTCACCACGACATGCATACATGTTGATGTTATTAATACATAAAACTCCTTAGTTATATTGCTGGCTCGAGTAATGTTGATTGTTTCATTTGTCATGCAGTGGCGGCGCCCGAACTGAGGTATCGGTGTTTTGGGAAACGTGTACAATTTCCACGTCTAGGTTCTTGTAACCCCACAAGCTGTTGGTATGCTTGTTATATACGAATGAGCAGTGTCTTTTTAACGTATGTGGCTTACTATGCCTGTGGTTTAAGGGTCTGCAACTGTCGGATTTGTACAAGGCAACCAACTAGAGCAAAGAACATTGACCACTTGTGGGGAAACAACCGAAGACCCTTCAATGCCATTTCAGCTTCAAATGGCATGTAAGGTCGACCGCTCAAGTGTTGAGTATGTGCGTGCATGTGCATGTAATTAATTGTTTCTACCATGTGTGAAAAATCTTTCAAGCATATTAATGAAGTGCTCTTCTTTTTTTTTCTTTTTTTTTCTTTTTTTTTTTTCCATAGTCTTGTTATGTATGCTCTCTCATGCTACAAGTTGTCATGAGAAAATCTCACACATACTCTCTCATGTGCGGGATCCACATGTAAGACTCTGTCCTTTGAATGTTTAAACCTAAAGTTGTAGTCTTATGTCCAAAGAATATAATTGTATCAAACCAGAGCAGTATTTTGACTGCGGTAAGAACAACCATCACAGTTCACTCACTAAAGTGCTCTCAATGCAATAAATTCGCAACTCTATCATACATTATTTCACATTTCTTATGCAAGTGGAAGGGTAAGGCTCCGTTTGGGGGACTTATTTTGACCGGTGAAAATAAGTCCCCCCCAAACAGTGCCTAAGGCTCTATTTGGTTCGGCGGTGGCGGGTGGATCCGGCGGGTGGAAACGGAGTGTTCGAACCGGAGGAGGGAGGTGGCTGCTCCAAACGGAGCTTTTTGAGGCATTTCTCAAGGCGGGCGGGTGGAAACGGAGCAAACGCCGCCGGAGGTTCATTTGTTTACCCTCTTTCCGGCGGCGTTTGCCCAAAACGGAGTAGCGAAACGCCCAAACAAATAGAGCCTAAGTCACTGAACAAAATCACATAGTACATATAGTACATGAATGTAGGAACAAAACAAAATCACAGTATTCAATTTTGAAGATGCGGTAGAAGTGAACTTTGATAATCAAGGTGCAATTCATTTAGCTAAGAATACAACAAATCACTCATGTACTAAGTACATAATCAATCAATTTCATTTTATAAGGAAGAATGGAAAATAGTAGAGGAGAAATGTGTTCGATTTTGAAAATGTTGACACTAAGGTCTTGTTTGGCACTGATGGGGTTCACCCGAGTAGGTTCGACCTAGCCCATAGGACCGCACATAACCGCCAGAACCCCGGCAAGTCAGCTTGTGTTGACGGGACCCTGTTGTCACAACCTGCATTTCCTCAATATATAAATATATTATTAAAGTGAAAGAAAATACGTGTCATGATGACACGTCATGCAGGGAAAAACTGCAGACACTCAAGCAGCTCCGTCTCTTCATTTAGTTTCAAGAAAACGATAAATAATTTATGTTAAAAAACAGGATTTAAGTTTAGGGATCAAGGACAATGTCTCTCGGTCCAGTGGATCAGCTAGTCCACTAATAGAAAAATGTATAAATTCATTCTTACCCTGCATGAGAATGAAGACCGGACAATGAACTAATGATAGGCAAGTGTCTAAATTTAGTATAAGAAGAAACGAATTTTTACGACCTTCGAAATAGAGTGACATTTAGTTGAAATAAATGTTATGAGTATGAGTAAGATGCGGATTTTTTATATATATAATAACCAATATGCAACATAGCATAAAATCTTCCCAGAGAGCAATGCATTAACATCAAAAATAGTAATAGCAGTAACAACCACTATATAGTCTACATAAAACACGAACCCATAACATCAACAGTATATGTCTGAGATAATCTACAATGTCAGCAAAAACAACAAACTACCTCCCACTGATGAGAGAAATAGAACTCAGCAACTGAAGCCTGGAGGAGTCAAACTCGGATAGCTCTAGCGGTAACTTGTCTGCACCTGAGACATTCAAAAGAAGAGAATGCCTCAGCACGAAACCGCAAAAGGCAACTCAAACAAAGTTTAAGAATTAAAGAGTTAAAGAAGTTACCAACCCAACAAGTGTAGTTATGAAACATCAGCAAATTATTTATACATATGAATAATATGTATAAATAGATCGACAAGAATTGGCTAGAAGAGAGAGAGATTTGCACCAAGTGTGATACGTACTCATTTAATAAATCATATATATAACAAAAGAGACTGATCAGCTTGAAAAGTGAGTCATTAACACCGACAAAAAACAGTATTAAGACTGTTACATTCTTTCCAACACTAACCATCAGACCAAAACAGGCCCTGTAGTGGTGGTCATCCATTTCATTCCAACCAAACAGTCTAAATAAAAACCACCGGGTGTAATGTTTCTGTTGGGTTTTTTGGGATGACACAACACTTGTGCAAGCAGCGTAAATAAGAGCAATAAAACCCAAACGAGTTCGGATCTAGCAATATTCATGAATCAAGAAGTAAAGCATGTTGTAATAAAATTACCTTTGAGGGATTGAGTGTAAGCTCAACCTAGATGCCACTGAAATATCCATCCGATCACTTAGAGGCTTGAGTCTTAAGCGCAGAAAGTATATCCGTGGCTCTACAGTAATCCACATGATCAGGAGAACCCGTAGCAACTTGTCGCACAAGTTTTAGGTCGGGAGAGGGCACTCAACGTCTCCACAGACTGTTAGGTCTATTGAAGGAGAGGCAGCGGCAACACTCGTCGGGATTGGGATCGGGCTCGGTGACGGGATCGACGGTACGCATCTGTCGGCTTTAGGGTTATCAGTCTTATCGCACTTGATACTCGACAAATCGGTGAGTCAACTCAACACACTCAACGACATCATTCGACGAGTTAACACTTAACTTGACGTAAGCATTGACTGGTCTCAATGCACACAACGCTTTTGCCTTAGAATATTTTAGTCCATTTGCTCATCATATGAGCTATACTATACAGATCCAAGTCCCAATTTCTCCACAATCTTATGTGCGACCCTGATAGGCTCATACTGAGTTGGCAGTGAGTCTACATGTTTGATCACTTCCAGATCACTATGGTAGCACCAACAGTCTCCCACTTGATCTAGAAAGTATCAAACAAAAGCTTCACAAAAAATGAGCGGCATCTAGCAATACATCATTGCTCCCCAAACAGTAAGAGTTTGTAAACTCATAAGCCATTGCGACCAATGTTACAGTGTTGTCATGTCCCTTCGTCCCTTGCATCCGGAGAGAACTAGAGGTATAGACCGTGCCACCCTCATGATAATTCAATCCTAGTTTCCTGATCTAGAATGGACTTTCAGAAATTGGTGAGCCCAATATCATATATTTACTCAACCAAGCATGACCATGCATTTTCTCAGTCTCATTCCGTCAAGGGGCCCATGGATACAACTCCTGTCATAGAGGAGGACAAATCTCATCTCTGCTCACACGTAAACACTCAAATGACTCGTAACGTACCCAATAACCACCTTTATCATCCAACTTTCTCAAGACTAGACTTTTGATGGCATCAAAGCACTTTCTTCCTCACTCAGTGGGTGATGTGACTTCAGGTCAAAGAACCGCAAACACCATTGCCACTTTATCCATACTTGTGACATGTTTATATAACTATCCACAAAGTATTTTCTTTGTGGTTCTGTCCAGTGCAGCTTGTTTATAACAAGTACCCATGTGATGACTTGATATCACAATATCATGACCTGTGAGGATGGGTCATCAGTCAACACACATGGTAGTCTTAAAGGCATCATCATCCCCCTTAGCTTCTAAGATGATACAATGACCAGGGACTCTTTAAGAATGAAGCTTCTAGGATCATAGGTTTTGACATCAAGTCATTACTTGACCTATGGAAGCAAACATTTTAAAGGGCATTTATTTTTCAGTTAAGTATTCTATCATAATAGAAATAATAACACAATAAAAAAACTTGCCAAATATATAAAATGGAATGTATAGAGTACTTTTATTCATTAAATGAAAAATCTAACAGCCAACAAACATACAATCCACTAGACTCAAACTAGAGTAGATCATTCTAGTATCATATACCCATAGATTTAACATGACCATCATGCTTTCTCTGTGCGAGAGGCTTTGTCAGTGGTTCCGCAATGTTTTCTTCAGTCAGCACTCTACATATGCTCTCATCTCCTCGATCGACAATCTCTCGAATTTGTTGGAACTGCTGTGTGCTTGGAGCGCTGATGAGATCTAGGTTTTGAAGCAAGTGCAATTGCACCATTGTTGTCACAATAGATAACTATGGGACGAACAATGCTAGGAACTACATCTAACTTGCCGATAAATTTCTTAATCCATACAGCCTCCTTCGCTGCATTTGCATCGATGATATACTCGGCCTCTGTTGTAGAATCGACAATTGTATTCTTCTTGGAACTCTTTCAGCTAACAGCACCTCCATTTAGGCAAAACACAAAACCTAACTGAGACTTTGAATCATCCCTATCAGTTTGGAAGCTAGCATCTGTATAACCACTAACAACGAGCTCTTCCTCTCCGTCGAATACCAAGAATGTATCCTTAGTCCTTCTCAAGTACTTGACGATATTCTTGACGGCTATCCAGTGACCTTCACCGGGATCAGATTGATACATGCTAGTCATGCTCAAAGCATAAGAGACATCAGGTATAGTACATATCATTGCATACATGATTGACCCAATTACCAAAGCATACGGAATCAACTTCATGCGGTCCTTATCTCCACAAGACTTAGGACATTGGTCCTTAGAAAGATTCACACCATGAGACATGGGCAAGAATCCTTTTTTGGACTCAAGTATGCTGAACCGTTTCAACACCTTGTCAATGTACGTACTTTGGGTCAAACCCAACAACTTCTTTGATCTATCTTTATAGATCTTAATACCGAGTATATAAGTCGCTTCCCCTAAGTCCTTTATCAAAAAACAGTCCCCTAGGTTGTTCTTAACAACTTGTAGAGTCAGTTTGTCATTCCTGATCAACAGTATGTCATCTACATACAAAATCAGGAAGACAACTATGCTCCCACTAATCCATTTGTAAACACATTGTTCATCTTCATCCTTGATAAAACAAAACTCTTTGATCTTTTCATCAAAACAAAAACTCCAACTTCGAGAAGCCTATTTCAATGCATAAATGGATCTCTGCAGCTTGCATGTTTTAGTGTCTTCACTTGGAGATACAAAACCCTCGGGTTGTGTCATATACACTTTCTCAAGAAGGTTCCCATTAAGGAAATCCGTTTTGACATTCATCTGCCAGATCTCGTAGTCATAATACGCAGCATTAACAAGCAGAATTCTGATGGACTTTACCATAATAACAGGGGAAAAGGTCTCATCATTGTCAATACCATGAAATTTCTTGAAACCATTAGCCACTAGTCACTCTTTGAATGTATGTACATTCCCATACAGGTCGGTCTTCTTCTTAAACACCCACTTGCACCCTTTGGGTCTTACCCCTTTAGATGGTTCCACCAAAGTTCATACTTGGTTTTCATACATGGAATCCATCTCAGATTTCATGGCTTCAAGCCACTTCTCGGAGTCTTGTCCAGATATAGCCTCATGGTAGGTTGTAGGCTCAGTACTATAATCCATAAGCAAAACATTACCTATTTGAGATACGAGAAATATATATCTCTCAGGCTCAAACCTTGGTCTAGCAGATCTACGTGGAACTTGTGTTTCTTGAGTAGTTCTCCAGCTACAATAACGTGTAGTCCTGACTCAGGTTCCAATTTCGGTTCATTCACTGTTTGTGGTTCCTGAATTTCTTCAAGTTTTATCCTGGTTGTCTTTCTACTTAAGAACTCTTTCTCAAGAAAGACACTAGTGCTCGCGACAAACACTTTACCCTCAGACGGTAGGTAGAAGTAGTACCCTTTGGTTTCCGTAGGATACCCCCACAAGATAACACTTATCTGATTTGGATTCTAGCATATCAGGCATTTGACGTCTCACGTATGCCTCACATCCCCAAACCTTAATGAACGACATCCTGGGACGCTTCTCCGTCCATATCTCATATGGTGTCTTAAGAATCGCTTTCATTGGAGCATGATTTAGTGTTAAAGCAGCAGTTTTTAGAGCAAAGCCCCCAAAGGAAATAGACAGATATGCATGACTCATCATTGACCGCACCATGTCTAACAAGATAAGATTCCTCCGCTCAGACACACCATTATGCTGTGGTGTTCTAGGTGGAGTGAGATGTGATACAATACCACACTCTATCAGATGATCACGGAGCTCGTGACTTAGGTATTCGTCACCTCGATCAGATCGAAGTGCTTTAACTTCTTACCCAGCTAGTTCTCTACTTCGTTTTTAAACTCTTTAAACTATTTAAAGGTTTCGGATTTGCACTTCAAAAGATACACGTATCTGTATCTACTGAAATCATCAATAAATGTAACAAAGTAGAAAAACTCACCTCTAGCCATAAGAACTCATAGGTCCTGTTGAAACTCTGTTCGGACGGTTAGCCGAATAAGCCGTCGCGGCCTGTCTAGCTAGTTCGCCACGGCCTGATCAGCCAGTGTTCTAGCGAGTAGCTATATCGGACTGATGATTCAGAGTGCTAGAAGTTTGTTCAGGCGGTTAGCCGAACAGGCAACAGCGGATTGTTCTGCCGATCTTCAAGAGTGCACCTTCGCGGTTAGGAGATAAGCCACCGCTACTTTTGTGAAGTTGTGAAGCTCGGATCCAAGGTTTATTCTCAGCGGTCTGTGGCAACCCGCGGTATGCGGTCTAGTATCTTGTCGCAGCTTCAGCGAATTGGTGAGCAGCATTGCGGTTTGCTAGTTATCTGCTGGAGCGGCTTAGCGACTTATCTGGAGGCCTTCTCTTGTGCCCGGAGGTCTTTATGTTATGGCTTGTATAGTGAGCGGTTTGGGTATGTCAAACCGCTCAGGCCGCCCGACTTGTATTTAGTCCCACATCGTGGGTTGTATTCTCTCACCTCCCCCGTTTTCTATAAATAAGGGGACATACCTATGTATTACTTACTTTTTTGGAGCAATAAAATTTACGATTATTTATCTCTTGTTCGCCATTTTTAACTTGGTATCAGAGGGTAACCGGTCCTGTTGCTCCAGAATTGTGTTGCTCCTATTGCGGTTTGTTATTTGAAACCGCGCGGGTTGCTTCTTTTCCCTCCCTTCTTTCGGTCTTCTCCGGCTTCTTCCATCCCATTTTTCTTTCTTGTCGCACGGTTTTTCCCCTTCCTCGTGCGGTTTCGTGCTCTTTCCTTTTTTGAGAGCCTTCTCTGCCCTTAGGTCGCAGTTTCTCCCTGCTGCTGGTGTGTGCTCACCGAGACCGAGTGGTTTTTGTTTCTGTTCCTGCGGTTTCTTTCCTGGTTGCTTGTTGTGGTTTCCGCTTTGTCCGTGCGGCTTGCTTATCTACATGGATACTCCGTCGTCTTCTGCTACTTTCCCTGCTCCTTTGTCTTATGCTTCTCCCTCTGTTTCTTCTTCGGGCAATTTGGGCACGTTGTCCAAACTTACGAGCCCAAATTATCCTGACTGGAGTGTGTCGTTTGTTTTTCTGTTACGTTCTCAACGTAAGCGTTCCCACTTGACTGACGACCCTCCTCCTGTTGGCTCTAATGCTTATGATGATTGGGACGCTTCTGATGCCTTAGTCCGTACTTGGCTGGCCAATAGTTTGTCTAATGAGTGTCTTCCTATCATTCGTCATGATCATACTGTCAAAGCCGCATGGACTCATCTTGCTGCTTTATATTCTAAAGGGGCTCAGACTTCCCGAATCTACACTCTTTATGCTGATCTTTTTGCTTGCCCTGTTATGAGACCTGCTGCAGCTTATCAAGAAATGCAGAGTCTTGGGGCTGAACTTCTTCAACATTGTCCCTTTTCTGCAGATCTTGCCGAGCAACACAAACATTTTCAGGAGCTCTTAGTGGTTTGCTATTTACTTCGTCTTCCTGAGTCTTATGATCTGATTCGACAACAGATTCTCGGCGAAGCAGACACTCCGACTCTTGATGCAACTGCTGCTCATATTTTCGTTGTTACTACTCTTCTTCAGCGCCCTTTACTTCCTTCTCCCTCTCCTGATCTTGTTGCTCATTCTGCTCGACATGATCATTCTGGTAGTCGCAGTGGCTGCACTGTTGGTCGGGGTTTCTCCAAACATCTCTGTTCACATTGTGGCAAGACTGGCCATCTGATTGATCGATGTTGGGTCAAACACCCTCATCTTCGTCCTGCTTTTGCTGATTCTGCTAAGAAGTCTACTGCGTCTCTTGCCACTTCGGGTACTGCTCAGTTAGCTACCACGGGTAGGTGACTTATTGACTCTGGTGCTACTACTCATATGACTGGGAATTCTCAGCTTTTCTCTTCCCTTACTACAAGTACACACTTACCGCCTGTTCTTATTGCTGATGGTTCCCCTTCTCCGGTTCATGGGTCTGGAACTGTGCATGTTACTTCTTCTCTTCAGCTTCGAGACACCCTCTATGTTCCAAATTTTCCTTGCAATCTTCTTTCTATTACTACTCTTTGTAAGCAGTTTGATTGTGAAGCGATTTTTACTGCTTCTACTTGTCTCTTTCAGATTCCCCAGTCCAAGGAGATGATAGCTACTGGGACTGAGAGTGGCGGCTTGTTTTATCTTGATACTTCTTCTGCTTTTTCTGCCTCCTCCTCTCTACTTCAGTGGCATCTTCGACTTGGTTCTCCTCCTCCTCGGATTCTCTATCAGCTTCTGCCTGATTTACCTCGGGGCGAGTCCACTCTTCACTGTGACGCTTGTCAGTTCTGGAAACATCATCATTCTACTTTTCCTGCCAGCACAGGGTGCAGTTCTTCTCAGCCTTTTGATATTGTACATTCTGATATATGGGGTCCTGCACCTACTCTTACTGTTGGTAGGGGTAGTTTATATTTTGTGACATTTATTGATGATTTTTCCCACTGTACTTGGCTGTATTTATTGCGTGACCGCTCTAAACTTTTTTCTATTTTCACTGCTTTTTATAATGAAATTCATACTCAGTTTGATACTTCTATTAAAATTCTTCGGTTTGATAATGCTAAGGAGTACCTTAGTCATCAGTTTCAATCATTTTGTGTTGATCGTGGCATTGTTCATCAAACCGCTTGTTTGTATACGTCACAACAAAATGGTGTTGCTGAACGGAAAAATCGTCATCTTCTTGATGTGGCTCGAAGTCTACTTACCCACATGCATGTTCCTAAGTCTTACTGGGGGCATGCGGTCCTTCTCTCTTGCTTTCTTATTAATCGTATTCCCTTTTCTATTGTTGGTGGGAAGACTCCCTTTTCTACTCTGCATTCTGATGCGCAACCTTTCCCTTTGCCTCTTCGTGTCTTTGGATGCGCTGCCTTTGTTCATTCTCCTTCTTCTACTCGTGATAAGTTGTCCCCTCGCTTAGTTAAATGTGTCTTTCTGGGCTATTGTCCGACTCAGAAAGGGTATCGCTGTTATGATCCTATTCTCCGCCGGCAGTATGTCTCTGCTGACGTTACTTTCTTTGAGACTGTTTCATACTTTTCTCCGTCTACCTCTCCTCTTTTTTCATCTGGTGATTCCGTTACTTTACCTATTGTTTCTTCACCTTCTCCTGAACCTACTACTCTTTCCTCTTTACCTTATGATTCTCCTGCTCTTCCTGCTTTCGCCGATGAGCCGCTGCCCATGGTTCCTAGTGTGCCTACCTCTCCGTTAAGGGAATCTACACAAGTAGACAGGTGAAAGTATCTAGTGTTGACTAAATCCACCTATGGGGGGGAGGGGGAAATAGGTGTCGTGCAGTCTTTTGCGGAATTAAATGTATCTGCACAAGTTAACAAACACAGCACAGAAAACACACAAAAAGTTATAGTGGTTCCCCAATTTGGGTACGTCCACTTTCCCCCTTCGACCTATCTCCCACCAAGGGATGACTCGGTCACTTCTCCAAACGGATTGAAATCCAATCCTCGCACTACAGAAGGAACCCTTCCAACAAAGGAGTCACCATTCCACCACCACGGGTTGCACCCAACCCTTATAACTAGGAATAAAAATTCCTTTACAACAAAACCAAAATATAATGTATAAGAAAATACAAACAACGCTTATGGAGAATCCGATGTCCTTCTTCGTTTGTTGAGGCTTTCTTGAAAATAACGAAGAGTCCACAACCGGATTTCTCTCTTGGAGAGGATCTTGACAAGATCGGCGGCGGCAAGTAAATGCGGCGGCGATACTTTGTAGATCCAAACTTCTTGACGAAGCAAGCAAGGTCTACGAACGATCTCAGTCGGATCAGTCGTCTTCACCGATTCAGAATGGAGAACTAGTCTCGTTCAACGAATCGAGAGACAAGAGATCTCAAGAGAGATGGGTGAGACGCACTGCTAGCATCGATGTTGTTGCCGGAAGATCAAAGATGACCGGAGATTATCCGCGACGACGAACTGCGAGCGGCGACAAGCGATCGGCGGTTTCCGCGATTGGCTAGGGCACGGCGTCGGCTGCTTTTGATTTCTCGTGAATAGTTTCTGTAGAAGTTAAAAATACGCAAGTATTTATACCTGAGGCCAACCCTAAAGTCCGTTGTGGGACCCACAAGGAGAAACCCTAGCCCCGGCCGAAACAGCGCACGGCCTCTTGGTTTGGTCCAGCGAACGGAGAAAAAATGCCTAAGGCAAAATCGGCGGGAATCATTGGTGATTCCCGTCGAAGTCGGCGGGAATCATTCACGATTCTCGTCGATTCTGCCTTAGCAGAATCCCTGTCTGGAAACAGTAAGCCGAAAGAAATCGGCGGGAGAGGCTAGCTGATACCCGACGAATCGGCGGGAATGCAGACAGATTCTCGTCGAAGTCGGCGGGAATCACTTGCGATTCCCGTCGATTCTGCCTTGGCAGAATTTCTGTTGGATAACTGTCAGCCGGAAGGAAGTCGGCGGGAATGCAGATTGATTCTCGTCGAATCGGAGGGAATCACTAACAATTCCCGTCGAAGTCGGCAAGAATCACTTAGTGATTCCCGTCGATTTTGACTTAGAAGAATTTTATCTTCCTTTCTTTGATGACTTTGTATTTTACCCATCTTTGCTACTTCTTCTGCTCTTAATCTACCTCGACCCTGTACTTGAAAATAAGTACACTCCAATAGAGAGAGCACACGCGAGTCAACACACTGATCTACTCAACGAGGGATTACGTTGCGCAAACCTATGTATATTGACCCACTGCACCCTGACATTGGTGTGTACTTAGCATGGAATAGCTGCAAGCACAACTTGATAGAAAATCGTCAAATACATTGTCAATTCAACTTAGCTTGTTCAGGGGCTTCTTCAAATCAGGTTCATTGTGGATACAATACCCAACAATCTCCCCCTATTTGAAGAAGCCAAAACCCTACAAGCTAAGGTGAATAGAACAGATGAGAATGAAAATCATAAAATGAAAATTCAGTTGAGAGTGAAATTCATTACCATTTTCCTGAGAGCATACTTAACCATTGGCAGCCACCTTAGCCTTAGCCGAGAGGGTAGTCTCCCCCTTTTCGGCTTCTGCAAATCTGGAACTTCACTTAGAGCATAAAGCTCCCCCTCAGTTCTTGCATCCGTGGCCGATCTTGAATTCCTAGCAGATGCTCCCCCTTGATCCAAGAGCCTTGATCCCTTCAGTCTTCAATCTTCATAGTTCAACATGCCAAGTTCAGTTTTGAAGAGACTGAACTTGGCCTCGTCTAGGGGCTTTGTGAAGATATCTGCGATCTGCTTATCCGTGGGGACATAGCAGAGAGATATATCTTTGTTTTCCACATGCTCCCGAATGAAGTGGTAGCGCACTTCAATATGCTTCGTTCTGCTGTGCGACACTGGATTGTTCGCAATTGCTATTACGCTCGAGGAGTCGCAATACATAGGAACTTCTCTGAACTGCAAGTCATAATCTTCGAGTTGATTTTTGATCCATAGAAGTTGTGCACAATAGCTGCCTGCTGAGATGTACTCAGATTCAGCTGTAGAGGTTGCGACACAGTTCTGTTTTTTACTGTTCCACGATATAAGCCTTCTTCCGAGGAATTGTCACGTCCCGGAAGTGCTTTTCCCATCGTCCCTGCTTTTTATAAAGTCAGCATCTGAAAAGCCTATCAGCTCGACATCATTGTTTCTTGGGTACCACAAGCCAAGATTTGGTGTACCTTTAAAGTATCTAAGAATTCGCTTGGAAGCGACATAATGAGATTCCTTAGTATTCACCTGATATTTGGCACAAATGCATATGGAAAACATAATATCTGGTCTACTCGCAGTAAGGTAGAGCATGGATCCAATTATGCTTTTGTATTTGGTTTCATCAAAAGGTTTCCCTTTCTCATCCTTATTCAGAGACATAGTGGATCCCATTGGAGTCCTCATAGAGGTTGCATTCTCCATTCCGAATTTCTTGAGGAGTTCATTTGTGAACTTCGTCTGAGAAATGAAAATTCCATCCTCAGACTGTTTCACTTGAAGTCCCAAGAAATACTTTAGCTCTCTCATGTTTCTTATTTCAAACTTTCCTTGTATAAGTTTAGAAAACTTCTTGCAAAGATTGTTGTCCGTTGAGCCGAATATTATGTCATCGACATAGATTTGCACCAGTAAAATCTTGCCTTTGACTTCCCTAAGAAACAATGTCTTATCTATTTTTCCTCTCGAGAACTTGTTTTCAAGAAGAAAACTAGACAGAGTCTCATACCAAGCTCGAGAAGCTTGTTTTAAGCCATATAATGCTTATTAAGAAAATAAACATGATTAGGGAGTGATGGATTAACAAAACCTAGGGGTTGTGCGACATATACTTCCTCTTTCAAATTTCCATTTAGAAACACAGATTTCACGTCCATCTGATAGGTAGTGAATCCTTTGTGAGAGGCATATGCCAGAAACAATCTTATCGCCTCCAGCCTTGCAACTGGTGCAAAGGTTTGGTCGAAGTCAATCCCCTCCTCCTGTCTGTAACCTTGTGCAACCAGTCTGGCCTTATTCTTGATGATGACACCGAGTTCATCCAGTTTATTTCTGAAGAACCACTTGGTGCCGATCACATTCTGTTTCTTTGGTCTGGGAACAAGAGTCCAGACGTTGCATCGTTCGAATTGATGCAGTTCATCTTGCATTGCCAATATCCATGATGCATCTTTGTTCGCTTCGTCGAACTTCTTTGGCTCAACCTGTGATAGAAAACTAAGGTGCAGAATCTCGTTAATTGTACCTCTGCGAGTTCTGACACCGTCACGAGGATCTCCTATGATCTGATCTCTAGGATGTTCCCTCACGTGTCGGATCTCTAAGAGTCTGGCATCTGAAGCTCTAACAGCTTCTCAGGCTCCTCCCTCTTCTGGTAGATTTTCTACATCCTGATTGTCATCTTTTCCTGTTGGCGTTGAGGTGGAAACCTTGATGTACTTGGGAGTTGCACCTTTAGCAGTCTCATTGAGACTTAGCTGTTCAAGCCTTGCACCTGCATCTTCAAGAATGCAACTGGAAGAATTGCTATGAAGCAAGCTTCCTTCATCAAAAACAACATTAATGGACTCCTCTACCACTAGGGTTTTCTTATTGAAGACCCTATATGCCTGACTATGGCTACTAAAGCCCATAAAGATGCCTTCGAAGCATTTTTCTCCGAATTTAGTACGTGGGTACTTCCCATTATTGAGTACATAGCATCTGTAGCCAAAAATCCTCAAATAGGACATGGTCGGTTTCCTGCCTTTCAATAGCTCATAAGGCGTCTTACGATGATTCTTGTTGATCAATGCTCGGTTCTGCACATGACAAGCCGTATTGACAGCCTCTGCCCAGAAGTACTCTGGAAGAGAAGCGTCATTCAACATTGCAATACATACTTCAATGAGCGTTCTATTTCTCCTCTCCGCAACTCCGTTTTGCTGAGGAGTACGCGGGGATTAAAACTCATGAAAGATACCATATTCTTCACAGAATTCTGTCATAGCACTAGACTCGAATTCTGTTCTATGGTCACTTCTGATTTTGACCACGGAGCAGTTAAGTTCGTTCTGAATCTGCTTGATAAAATTAGTGAAGATGTCAAACGTATCTGACTTTCATTTCAAGAACACCCACGTAAACCGAGAGTGATCATCAACAATCACTAGCGTATACGATTTGCCTTATAAGCTATGAACTTGCACTAGACCGAACAAGTCCATATGCAGAAGATAAAGACATCTGGAGGAGGCTTTGTCTACAATTCCCTTAAAGGTAGCCCGAGTCTGTTTGCCCTTCTGACATGCAGGACAAGGGTTATCTTTGATGTATTTAATAGTAAGGGCATTCCTTACTAAATTCTTAGAAAATAACATATTAATTGTCTTGAAATTAATATGTACTAATCTCTTGTGCCATTGTTCACAAAGAGATGCACTGCCTTTTGCTACTAGGCACACGGGGGTAGAAGAGTCTAAGCTAAGAAAATCTAAGCAAAAGATATTTCTGCTCCTAATGCCAGTTAATACCGTCTCCGAAGAGGCACACGATATTATCAAGCACTTATCCTTGCAGAACTTAACGTCGTATCCTTTATCACACAACTGGCTTACACTGATCAGGTTATGGTTTAACCCTTCAACATAGGCCACGTCAGTGATAGAGAACACACCGTTGGAAATCATACCATAACCTCTGGTGACTCCTCGATCAGATCCTCCAAAGATGACTTTGGGTCCATTTTCGACTGGGGAGTAATCACGCAACAGGCTTCTTGTCCCGGTCATATGCCGGGAATATCCACTGTCCAAGTACTAGATAGACATTTTGGTGGCCTTTGGACATACCTGCAAAACAGAATTAGTTTTCCTTAGGAACCCAATTGAACTTGGGTCCTAGATTCCTTGTTAGCACACTCCCCCTCGGGTGGTTAATCCTACGAGTGGTCGGCCTCGCATTGCTAACACGAGGATTCTCGTTGAATCTTGGATTAAACCAGCAATCCACGGCAAAGTGACCAACTTTGCCATAGCACCAACAGTCAAACCTGTTGTACCATTTCCTAGGCTCCTGCTTCACCCTTGGAACGGTGGGTCCAGCCGGGGCCTTGGATCTGGAGGTGGAGGCATCATGATGATAGCAGTCACACGATTTCTTCACTTCCTGTTCCTTCAGTATAACGAGCTTGGCCTTTGGTGCCTGCTTCCTATTATGGCCGCTAGAGAATTGGTCATAATTCTTCACTTAGATTTCCTCATAAGGTGCCTTGAAGACACTCTCACCTTAGTTTTGTGGGAAGGTCCAACCATCATACCGGCTCTTGGGCTTTTCAACCGAGGGCCGGAAGAAGTGGCCATAGGTTGACTCAAAGTCCTGCTCATTGCAAGGAAAGCCAGGCTTTCTGAATGAAACAGGATTGAGTGGGGCCTTTCCCTTTTCTGCAGCAGAGGCCTTCTTAGCAGCCTTATTTTTCCTCTGTTTTCTGTTTCTCCTGTGAAAGTGAAGGGATAGATACTACTCTAGAGGGGGGGGTGAATAGAGTTATCAAAATTTGACTTAACAAACTTGATAGTCTTCCCAACTCCCTTGGAGTGAAATGCGGAATGAAAAGATTATAGATATAGAGATAACCCTAAAGCCTAACACAAGTGATGTGCACAGGCTCAGGCTAACTGTAATTACAGTTAAGGCTTGGATATCCTAATCAACAACTAGCAAACCTAGTTATATCTAATCACAGCCTCAATGCAAGTAATTAAACAAAGCATTTCAAACGACACAAGGAATTTATAGTGGTTCCCCAAACAACTTGGGTACGTCCACTCTTCTACCAACAAGGTAGGAATCCACTCAGGTTTTTGATCAGGTGCCCTGCCACCAACAAGATCTGCTTCAGGTAGATCAAGAAACCCTTTAGTCTTTTGATCAGGTGTCTAAAAACCAACACAGGTTTTTGATAAGGTGCCCTGCCACCAAGGGATACTTTTGAAGGGAGTAATAACCCTGTACAGGAGGGGGAAAGGGGTTAAGGTATCTTCTCTATTTTATAATAGATTAGAGAAGCACAATAACTTGCACTGAGCTAGACAGCTTTAAAAGAATCAAGGCTCCCCTGGCTCAAAGAACGTCCAGGTGAAGTCTTGCTTCAGTGCAGAAACACTTCAGTAAAAACTGAAGGAAGAACTACAAGAAGATATAAAATAATAAAAGAAAATCTTCTAGCAGCTATCTTCTTCTTCTTCTTCTTCAAAAGATCTCTGAGTCTGAACTTCCTGGAAACAGGAGAACTCAGGTTGAAGAAGAGCAGAAGAGCTAACACTTCTCAGTTGAATGAAGATTGCTGAGAGCAGTTAAACTTGTTCTTGCTGTAAGCTTGCTGAATGAATTTCTTATCTCTGTGGACTAGTTGATTTCTTCTTCAAAGAAGTCTTTATATAACAGCAGCAGCAACGGCTCTAATTGAGTTTGAATCTTGTCATTTTCTGAACTCTGCAAGCTGGGCTGCAAAGAGCATAAAGCAAAAACAAACTACAGCAGGCAGATATCCTATAAAAGGATAAAGCTTTCTAAGAAGCTGCAAATACTTCTGATAAAATAATATAAGATAAAGTCACATCAGAAAGAACTCTTTACGGCCAAGGAAGACTTTTTGAGTCTAACGGCTATAAAGGACAGCCTGGCAGATAAAGTAGATTGCATATCTCAGCTACAAGACAAACAACTTTGTCAGAAAAGATTAGCGCATGCATATAGAAAAGAACTGATATTGCATGGAAATAATGTTACAAAATATTCAGATAATCTATTATAAAATATGCCAAAATAGATATTAATTTAGTCACATCACAGAAGACGACAAACTAAATAAGAGCATACAGCAAAACGTCGAACGACCTTCGGAGATCGTCAAACGGCGCACGGAGATCGTCGACCTATCAGACAGATAGTCGAACGATCCAGATAGTCGAACTATCAAAGAAGATAGTCGAACTACCTCGGCAGATAGTCGACCTATCAGAACAGATAGTCGAGCTATCAGATAGTCGATCTATCCGGACAGATAGTCGAACTACCAAACAAACACAGATAGTCGACCTATCCAGCAGATAGTCGACCTATCCCAGAAAATAGATAGTCGACCTATCAAGCAGATAGTCGACCTATCCCAGAAAACAGATAGTCGACCTATCAACAGATAGTCGAACTATCAAAACAAAACAGATAGTCGATCCATCAACAGATAGTCGAACTATCAGATAATTGAACTATCCAAGCAGATAGTCGAACTATCAAGGCAACACAGATAGTCGACCTATCAACAGATAGTCGAGCTATCAGATAGTTGAACTATCAGGACAGATAGTCGAACTATCAATGCAAACAGATAGTCGACCTATCAACAGATAGTCGAACTACCAAGACAAACAGATAGTCGACCTATCAACAGATAGTCGAACTATCAACGCAGACAGAACGTCGACCAACTGATAGACGATCGTCGATCAGCCGATAGACGATAGTCGAGCGACGTTCGACTATAGTCGAACGAAAAACTACTTAACCAAATATTCATCTAGAAAAGCAATTCTACACAACTAGGGAATCTAACATATCAACTAACCTTTGACCATAGATAAATCTTGGGTCAAGAGACTAAAAAAGACAAGACTAAACTCAAATCAAACTAGGGTACCAACAATCTCCCCCTATTTGAGTTAAGTCTCTTAACAATCAAAACATAGAACTATCTAGAGAAAAAAACAATACAGGAAATAGATAAACAACTAACTAGCAATTAACAATCAATCAGATAAATAAGCATTAGATAATCAAATTTATGGATCTACAAAATCAGGTTTAGAATCAGAAGATCTAGGAACAAAAGAGATTTTCCTCAAGGGATCTATAGCTTCTTTCTTTGACATCTTCAGATCTTGTACACCAATAATTTTTAGTTCTGATACCCTTGGGACGACTGCTTCTGGATGCTTTTCCATGTATTTAGAAGGGTCAAAAACTTCAGGGCTAACCTGGATTTTATCAAGTTCCTTCATTCTGAATTTTGACATGGTTGTAAATCTTGCAGAATCTTTTCCTTCAGCCTTAGCTTTCTTAATCTGGGCTGAGCCAACAAGTTCTAGAAAACGAGCCATCCTGAAATCAGGATCTAGCTCTTGATTTTCATACAAATTTTCAGATGTAGTATCTATTGGTTTCACAGCTTTAAACTTAACAGATGAATCTAACATACTGTCAGCTGGTTCTTTAACTTCTTGAATAATAAGAGATAAAGGAGGAGCAAATTCAGCAAATTTCTTACAGGACTTTTCTGAGAAAATGGTTCTTATATCTTTTGAAACATCTTTAGCAGCATGATCTGGTATAGCAGGTGAAACTTTTCTCTTGGGAGAGGGAGGAGGTGAAAAGGTTGGCTTTTGATATACCACCTCCTTTACTTGCTCTTTTACCTCAGCATCATGTCTTTGATATCCAGAATATGATCTGCCTTGATGGCTTTGAGAACTTCTCCTTGAAGGAGGCTGAGAAGGTGCAGACTTTGCAGAAGGAGCAGACGGATTTTCTGATAAGTTGCCAGAGGCTCCTGCACTGGGAGGTGGAGGAGGAGGACCTCTGGGGATCCATCTAGTAGCAGGACTATCATACCTCTTAGATTTCTTCCTTTCCTTTTGCTGGTTCTTAGAGAACCACATCCAGTGCTGGAAGTCTTTCGACTTTGGATCAATTCCTTTCAGAATGTAATAAGGAATATCATGATCTGAATTTGGAGGAGGAGGAGCTACAGCTTTCCTTTTCTTCTTTGCGGCTTTCTTTCTCTTAGAATTCTCAGACAGATCTGAATCATCTTCATCCTCAGAATGGGATGAGGGAGGATGATCATATGGATCAAGAGCTTCTGATATGGCTTTCTCTTTTTCTTTCAGGGCAGCTTTCTCTTTTTCTTCTTCCATGGCATCCTGTGCCAGGAGAGTATCTAAATCCAAACCTGGGGAATCATCCCATAAAGTAGACTTTTCAGTTTCAGTTTCAGGATCCTTTTGTTGAAACTCAGGAACTGTCGAGGGGACCAGTTCAGATAGCACTGCTTGCTGAGCAGGTTCAGCAGCCTCAGAAACTAGAATAGGCTCTGAAAGTGAAGGGATAGATACTACTCTAGAGGGGGGGTGAATAGAGTTATCAAATTTTGCACAGAAAAAACTTAATATTCTACCCAACTCCCTTGGAGTGAAGTGCGGAATGAAAAGATTATAGATATTGATTTAACCTTAAAGCCTAACACAAGTGATGTGTACAAACACAAGCTAACTGTAATTACAGTTAAGCTTGGAAAAACCTAATCAGCAACTAGCAACCTAGTTATATCTAATCGCAGCCACAATGCAGGAATTAAACAGTGGAATCCAGACGACACAAGGAAATTTATAGTGGTTCCCCAAACAACTTGGGTACGTCCACTCTTCTACCCACACGGTAGGAATCCACTCAGGTTTTTGATCAGGTGCCCTGCCACCAACAGGATCTGTTTCAGGTAGATCCAGAAACCCTTTAGAATTTTGATCAGGTGTCTAAAAACCAAGCACAGGTTTTTGATCAGGTGCCCTGCCACCAAGGGATACTTTTGAAGGGAGTAATAACCCTGTACAGGAGGGGGAAGAAGGTTAAGATGTCTTCTCTATTTTACAATAGATTAGAGAAGCACAAAAGCTTGCACTGAGCTAGAATGCTCTAAAGAATCAAGGCTCCCCCTGGCTCAAAAATGTCCAGGTGAAGTCTTGCTTCAGTGCAGAGAAACTCTTCAGAAAGTTCTGAAGGAAAGAGCTACAGGAAGAAAGTAAATAATAAAATCAAAGTTCTTCAAGCAGCTATCTTCTTCTTCTTCTTCTTCAAAGGAACTCTGAGTTGAACTTCCTGAAAGCAGGAGAACTCAGGTGAAGAAGAGATGAAGATCTTAACACTTCTCAGTTAGATGGAGATTGCTGAGAGCAGGAAGCTTGAGCTTGATGAAGGCTTGAGAATGAACAACTGGATAGCTATTAGCTTCTGTTAACTAGCTTGAATCCTTCTTCAAAGGGTTCTTTATATAATCATCAGCAAGCAACGGCTCTCTTCCATTTGAATTATTTGTCTTCTTGTAAGCCTTGAGACCTGGGCTGTAAATATCAAGAAGACAGAAATATCTCTGCAGCAAAACATTCTATAAAGGGAATAAATCACTTTCTAAGAAGCTGCAGGCTTAAATCAGATAACAGAAGGACTAAATAAAGTCACATCAGAAATAATCTCTTTATAGCAAAAGAAGACTTTTCAGTCTAACGGCTATAAAGGGCTGACAATAGATAAAGTAAATTAAAATGACAGCTAATAAGACAAACAACTTTATCTTAAAAAGATTTGACTCAGGCAAAAGAGATGGAGCAAATATTGCCTGGTTATATTATCATACAGCTTAAAATACTGTGCCAGAAAATGTATTAATTAATTAAATATAATAAATAAATACAAAATACAAAGGCAGACAGAAAACGTCGAACGACCTTCGAAGATCGTCGAACGACGCACGGAGATCGTCGAACTATCGGGCAGATAGTCGAACGATCTAGATAGTCGAACTATCGAAGAAGATAGTCGAACTACCCCAGCAGATAGTCGAACTATCAGAGCAGATAGTCGAACCATCTGATAGTCGATCTATCTAGGACAGATAGTCGAACTATCAAGCGCACAGAGATAGTCGATCTATCAAGCAGATAGTCGACCTACCTCAGAAAACAGATAGTCGAACTATCAACAGATAGTCGAACTATCAAAACAAAACAGATAGTCGATCTATCAACAGATAGTCGAGCTATCAGATAGTCGAACTATCAACCGATAGTCGAACTATCAAGACGAAACAGATAGTCGATCTATCAACAGATAGTCGAACTATCAGCGCAGAACAGATAGTCGAACTATCAACAGATAGTCGAACTATCAGCGCAGAACAGATAGTCGAACTATCAACAGATAGTCGAACTATCAGCGCAGAACAGATAGTCGAACTATCAACAGATAGTCGAACTATCAGCGCAGAACAGATAGTCGAACTATCAACAGATAGTCGAACTATCAGCGCAGAACAGATAGTCGAACTATCAACAGATAGTCGAACTATCAGCGTAGACAAAGCGTCGACCAACTGATAGACGATCGTCGATCAGCCGATAGACGATAGTCGAGCGGCGTTCGACTATCGTCGAACGAAAAACCTACTTAACCAAATTCTCAATTTGGAAAAGCGAGGACCCTACAGCTAGACTTCTAACCATTTGACCATAGATATTTCTTGGGTCAAGGGGCACAAAGGAGAGGACTAAACTCAAATCAAACTAGGGTACCAACAATCTCCCCCTATTTGAGTTAAGTCTCTCAAAATCTAAAACAGCTAGCAATAAAACACTAAAAATAAATTCAGCAAATAATTAACAATAAACTGGCAGAATATCAATCAGATAGACAAATATAGCACAGCAGTTAATTAAACTTTTAAGAATCTTTAGAGTCTGGTAAAGGATCAGAAGAACTAGAAACAAAGGAAATTTTTCTTAGAGGGTCATCTGATTCTTTCTTTGACATCTTCAGGTCCTGAGCACCAATGATCTTCAGCTCTGTAGCTCTGGGGACAACAGCTTCAGGATGTTTTTCCATGTACTTTGACGGATCAAAAATCTCTGGATTTACCTGGAACTTTTCAAATTCTTTCTTTCTGTAGGCTGACATGGTAGTAAAACCAGTCGTATCTTTACCTTCGGCTCTTGCTTTTCTTATTTGGGCTGCTCCTACAAGTTCTTGAAAGCGAACCATCCTAAAGTTAGGATCGAGCTCAGGATTTTCATATACGGGCTCAGGAGAAGCAGCATCAGCTATTATATCTAGATAAGACATTAGAGTATACTTAGCAAAAGGGACTTGCTAGAAGGTTTTAAAACACAGTAAACTATTTACCTTTTGATACAGTTTCCTCAGTCTGAACTGAAGAAGGAGAAGGAATTCTTTTCTTTGGAGAAGGAGGTGGGGAAAAGGTTGGTCTTTGAACCACAACCTCCTTCATTTGTCTTTGAGAACCATAAAATGATTTGCCTTGAGAGCTTTGATAACCTTGTCTTGGCTGGGGCTGAACAGACGCAGATTTTCCAGAGGAGGCAGTAGGATTAGCTGAAAGGTTCCCAGAGGCTCCTGCACCAGGAGGTGGAGGAGGACCTCTGGGAGTCCATCTTGAGACAGGAGTATTATACCTCTTGGTTCTTTTTCTTTCTTTTTGCTGATTCTTCGAAAACCACATCCAATGCTTAAAATCCTTGGATTTGGGGTCAATGCCCTTCAAAATGTAATAGGGAGTGTCATTATCCTTATTTGGAGGAGGAGGAGGAGGAGCAGCTTTTCTCTTCTTTGATTGCAGCTTTCTTTCTCTTTGATTTTTCAGAAATATCAGAATCATCATCATCATCAGAATGGGATGATGGAGGGTTCTCATAAGGATCATAGGCTTCTGAGACAGCCTTTTCTTTAAGCTTTAGAGCAGATTTTTCTCTTTCCTCTTCCATGGCATCCAGAGCCAGAAGGGAGTCTAAATCTAAACCTGGAGAGTCATCCCAGATGGATGACTTTTCAAATTGCAAATCTTTCTCTTTCTCTTTTAAAGATTGAACTCTTAATTCCCATGCTGCTCTTGCTTGAGCTTCTTCCAAACTCAGAACAGGAGAGTCAACTTTGACTTCCTCTTTCTCAGACTCATCTTCTTTATTATCTAAGAAGGATTCCAACTCAGGGTCTACTTGAGTAGCAAGAATACTTGGGTCAGCCTCAGAAACTACTGCTATGATTTGAGCAGTTAAATCTTCTTTAATAATATCTGTAAAATTATGAATACATATCTGCTAAATAAGCTTGAATCATTCCTTCAAGGTATTCACAAACTATCAAATTAATCGACTCATCAACAAAACGAATGAAAGAGTTACCTTCATATTTAACCATTTCCCATGATTCATTCAGATAAGAAGTTATGATTCCTTCCAGGAATC
Organism: Platanthera zijinensis; assembly: GCA_039513925.1. Lineage (NCBI taxonomy): Eukaryota > Viridiplantae > Streptophyta > Magnoliopsida > Asparagales > Orchidaceae > Platanthera > Platanthera zijinensis. The sequence continues at coordinate 124,020,458 of CM077089.1, read as the reverse complement.
TAGCAATCATAGGAGTGGTAAGATCTTCTAAGCAAACCTTAACTGCAATCTCAGATAGCAGGATTCCATCTGCTATTTCCTTCTCAGACAAAACTGGAGCTAAAACTTTCTCAGCAGGAGCTATTTCTTCCTGGGCTGGAGCTATCTCTTTCTCAGCTGGATCTATCACTTCCTGGGCAGACATGACAACATCTGGAACTATTTCTTCCTGAGCAGATTCTTCCTGGGCAGACATAACTGAATCTTTTAAAGCTGGAGGAGAGGCAGGATGATCTGAGGCATCTTCATTGAACATCTCCCCCTGCCTGATTTCAGTGGATACTGAAACCAGGCCCCTAGAGGAAGATGGCTCAGCAGATTTAGTAAGGGATTTGATGGAGGCAGACAAAAGATCAATGGAGGCTGCAAGGGGAGCGATTGCCTCGTCAATCATGGTTTTGATTGACGGGGTAATCAGCTCCACAATGCGGGAGATAAGCTCTGGAGAAATTTCAAAAGATGAAGGATGAGAGGTGGATGGAGCTGCAGCAGATATGGTAGTGGTGCTGGGATGAGAAATGGTGTGGACAGGGGATCGAGCAGGAGAGTTTATTGGGGAATGAATTGGAGAATGAATTGGAGATACAGGAGGAGTAAGAATTCTCTCTGATCCTAACAAATCAAAGCTAGGAGCAGATATCCTAGCCAGATGAGCAGGTAGAGGAGAGGCAGGAGGAGACAGAGGAACAACCGTAGTTGTTTCAGGAGCAGCAGAGGAAGAAGGTCGTACCTCAGCAGAAGTTGATGGTACTTCAACTGAGGCAGACGGCAATGCAGAGGAGGAGGAAGGAAGAGCTGAGCCAGCTTCAACAGGTTGAGGAGCGACTGATACAGTCCTTGTGTCCTCAGATGTTGCTGGAGCAGATTTCACAAACGTCCTCTTCCACTTAGAGAACAAGTGGGGATCCATCTTCTTGCTGGCGTTGATTGTTGTTGCAGTGGAACTCAGCAGCTGGGGGTATTTCTCCTTAAGGAAGATTCCAATGACCCTTCCTAGGGTGACTTCCTTCTTACCAGTCTTCTTCCTGATTAAATCAAACAAAACAGCTGCCCAATCTATCCTTTTTCGATTAACAATTGCACACATGAGTGCGAATTGCTGCCTTGTTATATTGTCGTGGGCAGAGTGCTTACCCAGGAGCACTTTTCCGACTACCTCAGCGAGGAACTTGATCTTGAAGGGGAAGTTTACCTTGAGCAGCTTGGTGGGAATGCCCTCAGCATGTCCCAGCTCAACCAGCATTCTTCCAAATTCCTGAGCATCTTGCTCATAATCCTCATCACCAATAACTAATCCAAAAACATCAGATAAGATGGCCGGAGTCAGGATAACTTCTTCTCCGCCTATGGTACCAGTCATCGATTCGTCTGTGGAAGACGACGTGAAAGCCCATTCTTTGATTTCTGGAATATTGATCTTAATCCTTTCAGACATTAACTTCTCTAAACCCTGATCCCTGCAGAGCTGGAGAACTTCCACGATTCCGGCATCGCAGCTGCTGAATGCTTCGAAATCCACACTGAATCCTGCATCAAACTTGACGACGGCTAAAACTGCTGGAGAGACCGCCATGGATTCGCCGGAGAAAGCACGAGAAAGATGCAGAGAACGAAGAAGACGAAACGCCCGGAAATTGCAAGCGGGAAAGCAGAATGCGAAAGGGCACGCTCCGTCGACGATAAAACAAAAGATCTTTTAACCTAGGTCGACTATCGGTTTTATATTAGACCGGAAATAGTCGATCTATTAAAAAGATACTTGACCCGATAGTCGAACGACCGTTCGACGATCGGCTCAGAAGCAGAGTAGTCGAACCATCGTTCGGCTATTTCTGGCTTCACACGCAACAAGCTGTCGTCGTTCAGAGATCGACGATAAGCTCAACCTGTTCGACGATGGTCGAACGTCGATCGACGATCATCAAACAGATAAGCTATCATTAACCAGAGGTCGGCGACAGGCTCAATCCGTTCGACGATCTTCGATCATCGTTCGACGATCTTCAAGCAGATTTCAACAAAGGCAGTTATAGTCACACTTAGTCTCGTCCATTAATCATGCCTAGTTGAACTAAAAAGAACAGATGCTTCTGTTCATCTAAAGGCTTGGTGAATATATCACCTCTCTGAAACTCAGTGGATATGAACTCAAGACAGATCTTGTTCTTTTCCACACAATCTCTCAGGAAATGGTGCCTAATCTCAATGTGCTTGGTTCTAGAGTGGTGCACTGGATTTTGTGCAATAGAAATAGCACTGGTACTATCACACATGATCTTGGTGTTCTTGTGTGAGTAACCATAATCCACAAGCTGGTTTTGAATCCACAGGATCTGTGAACAACAACTGGCAGCTGCTATATATTCAGCCTCAGCAGTTGAAGTTGAGACAGAAGCCTGCTTCTTACAGAACCAAGAGACCAATCTCTCTCCCAGGAACTGGCAAGTTCCTGAGGTGCTCTTCCTGTCAACTCTGCAACCAGCATAGTCTGAATCAGAATATCCAATTAATTCAAACTCTGACTCAGCTGGGTACCAAAGTCCTAGATTTGGACATCCTTTTAGGTATCTCAGGATTCTCTTTAGAAGAATCAGATGAGATTCCTTGGGGTTGACCTGGAATCTAGCACAAAGGCATGTAGCAAACATTATATCTGGCCTACTTGCAGTTAGATATAATAGGGAACCAACAATGGCCCTATAATTCTTTTGATCAACTGGCTTGCCATGATCATCAGAATCAATAACTACATTAGTAGCCATGGGTGTAGGCATTGCTGAAGCATCAGCCATCCCAAATTTCTTTACCAATTCCTTGGCATATTTGGATTGGGAGATGAAGATACCATCAGCATCTTGCTTAACTTGGAGACCAAGAAAGTAAGACAGCATACCCATGCTACTCATCTCAAACTTAGAATGCATCAAGTTGGAAAACTTTTTGCACAGTTTGGGATCAGTGGAGCCAAAAATAATATCATCTACATACACCTGAACTAACAGGATTGTGTCCTTGTGATGCTTGACGAAAAGGGTTCTATCAACTACTCCCCTAGTGAAGTTGTGCTCTAACAGGAAACTAGCTAAGGTCTCATACCAGGCCCTAGGAGCTTGCTTTAGTCCATAAAGAGCTTTCTGCAACTTAAAAACATGAGAAGGCTGAGTTGAAGAAACAAACCCTGGTGGTTGTTCAACAAACACCTCTTCCTTAAGCTCACCATTTAGGAATGCACTTTTGACATCCATTTGGAACACCTTAAACTTCATGAAGGCTGCATAGGCCAAGAAGATCCTTATTGCTTCTAGCCTTGCAATAGGAGCAAAGGTTTGGTCATAGTCTATACCTTCCTCCTGTCTGTAGCCCTGAGCTACAAGCCTAGCTTTATTCCTTACTATTATTCCATTTGCATCTAACTTGTTTCTATACACCCACTTGGTGCCTATGATCAGTTGGCCTTTAGGTCTTGGAACCAAAGTCCAAACTTTACATCTCTCAAACTGATTGAGCTCCTCTTACATTGCAATGATCCAGTGGGGATCTAGCTCTGCATCTTTAAAGGTGAGGGGCTCAACCTGTGAGAGGAAACAAGCATGCATCACATCCTGTCTTAATTGATGTCTTGTTTGTACACCAGCTGATATGTCTCCAATCACTTGAGATGTGGGGTGATCTCTAAGTGTGACAGTGTCAGCAGGTGGGATGTGATCTTCAGCAACAGTTGGGATTAATTCCTCAGGAGGAATTTGATCTACTGTTGGTGGTACAACAGCAGCTTCAACAGCTTCAGCAATGTCTTCATCACTGTCTGATTCAGTGATCTGAAGAGTTGATAGTTGAAGAATTTCTTGAGGGGCATCAGGTACCTGCAAAGAACTGGAGGAAGGAGAATTTTCCTTCTCCTTGTAAAACATCTGAGACTCATCAAAAGTCACATGCACAGATTCTTCTATCTTACAGGTAGATTTGTTATAAACCCTATAAGCTTTGCTTACTTGGGAATATCCAAGCATAATTCCCATTGAAGCTTTTGCTTCAAATTTTCTAATATATTCTTTATTATTATTATGAATATAAACAATACAGCCAAAAACTCTAAAGTAATTAATTTTTGGTTTCTTTCCTTTAAGCAACTCATAAGGAGTTTTACACTTAAGTTTGTGTATCAAACTTCTATTCAAGACATAGTTGGCTGTACTAACAGCTTCTGCCCAATAGGATAGAGGCATGTTAGCATCTGCCAATAATGTACTAGCAGCTTCAATTAGTGTTCTATTCTTCCTTTCAACTACCCCATTTTGTTGGGGAGTTCTAGGAGCTGAGAAGCTATGTTTGATTCCTTCTCTCTCACAGAATTCTTGCATGAGAAGAGAGTCAAACTCAGTACCATGATCACTTCTGATCAAGGCCACATGAGTAGAGTACTCAGTCTGCACACAAAGTAGAAAGTCTGTAAGGGCTTTGAAGTTATCAGACTTAGTTCTCAAAAAGAAAACCCAACTGAACCTAGAGAAGTCATCTACAATTACTAAAGTGTAATACTTCCCTCCTAAACTCTGTACATTTATTGGGCCAAAAAGGTCCAAATGTAATAAATACAGGATTCTAGGAGAGTCACTTTTATTTACAGATTTAAATGAATTCTTGGTTTGCTTGCCTAGCTGACAAGCCTTGCATAGGCTCTCCTTCTTGTAGGGGCAAGAAGGTAAACCTCTAACAAGGTTGTGCTTAGATAACCTAGATATGTTCTTGAGGTTTACATGACTAAGCCTTTTATGCCATAGGGAATTATTATTAAGGGTTACTTCATTAAACAGGCAGATTTCAGATTGAGATGAATTAAAATCTACTAAATAAATATTACCTATTCTAATACCTACTAAAACAATATTATTATTCAAAGTAATATTGCAAGAAGAGTTGGAAAATGAAACCTGGTAGCCAGCATCACATAGCTGGCTGACTGAAATTAGGTTATGCTTCAGTCCATTTACATATGCAACTCTCTTGAATGAAACTGCTCCAATTGTGATCTTGCCATAGCCTTCTGTCTGACCACAGCTGGAGTCTCCAAAGATAACCTTTGGGCCGAGCTTAGCTTTGAATTTTGACAGTAGATCTTTATTTCCTGTCATATGCTTAGAGCATCCACTATCCAAATACCACTTATTTTGAGTGATTGGATAGGCCTTCACCTGCAAGACAATTATTTAGATAGAGTGGACCCAGGTAACCTTGGGTCCCTTGTTTTTCACATAAGAAAAACTGGAAATATAAGAGAATGCAGGCTGAGGGTGATAACCTAGTGGGTGAGATCTCCTAGGTGGGATTCTCCATGCTGATGATGGGTCAACAAACCTAGGGTTTCTATTCTCATTTAGGTTTCTATGGAATGGATTATGATTTTGAAAATCATATTGAAATCGTCGATCGACGTTCGACGATGGGCGCTCAGATCGTCGAGCTTCGTTCGACCATGGAGCATCCGATCGTCGAGCGGCGTTCGACGCTCTTTGCATTTCTTTGAAAAACTTCTTTCTCTTTTCTCTCTTAGCTTTATTTAGGGTTTTATTTACAAGGTTTACTTGCTCAGTGTTCTTCTTCCCACTAGCTGAAATGAAGTTCACTGGAGTTGAAAGATTATTTTTAAGAAGGACTGGGGGTTCACTGGGAGAAGCTCCTAAGCCTAGTTTATCATTACCTGACCTAGTGTTAGTCATGCTGGTAATTTCTAACAGCTTAAGGCTTCTACCATTAAGGGATTCTTCTAATCTCTTAGACTTAGCTAATTCTATTTTAAGAAATTTAATTTCTTCACTACAAGTAGTGAGATCTTCCTTTAACCTAATGTTTTCAGAGGCTATTGATTCTGAGTCAGCTAACCTATTTCTAAGTTCTTTTATTTCTTTTTCTGAACTAATTAAATCTAAACATAAAGATTTAAATTCTAACTTAAACTCTTCTGAAGTAAAATCATAAGATGAAAGTACCTCATCTTCAGTAGGCATCTCTTCATCAGAATCAGAACTCTCTGCAGCAGATTGGTTGCTGCAGGCATCTATTGCCATTAGGCAAACTTCTTTTGCCTTCTTCTCTTCCTCATCTTCACTAGAGCTTGATGAGGATGATTCTTCATCAGAATCACTCCAGGTTTCAGCAATGAAACCTCTCTCCTTCTTCTTGTTTTTGTAGGAGGATGGCTTGGAGTGCTTCCTGTGTTGTTCTTTGTCTTTTCTCTTTTCCTTGTTCTTCTCCTCTGGACACTCTGGCAAAATGTGTCCAGGCTTCCTGCAACCATAACAGATGATTTCTTTAGCAGGAGAGCGATCATACCTTGGTTTGTCTTCATAGCGTGAAGACTTCTTTCTGAACTCCTTTCTCCCCATCTTGAGAAACCTCTTGGCAAACAGTGCCATAAGTTCCTCATTAGATTGGCTGCCTTCAGACACATCTGCAGCCTTAAGAGCTAGAGATTGCTCTTTTCTTGTTGGAGTGGGGGTCTTGGCTTCAGCTTCTGCTTCTCTAGTCTTCAGCACTTGCTCAAAAGACTTGAGCTTGCCGAGGAGGGCTTCAGTTGAGATCTCATTAGTACTTCTGGCTTCTTTGATGGGCCAGATTCTTAGATCCCATGTGCTAGGGAAGCACATAAGAATCTTATCATTGACCTTTGTCAATGATATGTCCTTGTCCAGGGTCCTCAGCTCATTGATGATTGAGCTGAGCCTGGTGTACATAGCTTCAACTGATTCAGCATCAGTTTTCTTGAAGTTCTCATACTGTGAGATAAGGTTGGACCTTCTGTCCTTCTTTTCATCAGCTGAACCAGCTACAATCTGGTTCAGTGTGTCCCACATGGCCTTTGCTGAGGAGCAGTCAGCCACCTTCTGGAACACCTCATCAGACATTGTCTGAGCCAGTATGTTCATTGCCTTGGCATCAGCAATTTTGGCCTTCTTGTATTCATCATTATAATCTGGAGGAGGCACTGCACTCATATCAGATGATGAGGCAGTGGCAGCAGCAGGTGCTCTTGGGGGACCTGACAAAATAGAAGCAAAAATGCTTTCATCAATAGAGTTCATATATAATTTAATCCTTGCCTTCCAGATGCCAAACTTTGCCAAGTTGCATGCTGGAGGTCTGGTGCTAGAATAATCCTTAGACTGGGCCATGATAGTGAATATCTATAAGCTCTTGGTATCTATCAGGATCTTGTGACTTAGGTGTTAGCCTATACAGTCAGTCAACCTCCCTCTGATACCAATTGAAAGTGAAGGGATAGATACTACTCTAGAGGGGGGGTGAATAGAGTTATCAAATTTTGCACAGACAAAACTTAATATTCTACCCAACTCCCTTGGAGTGAAGTGCGGAATGAAAAGATTATAGATATTGATTTAACCTTAAAGCCTAACACAAGTGATGTGTACAAACACAAGCTAACTGTAATTACAGTTAAGCTTGGAAAAACCTAATCAGCAACTAGCAACCTAGTTATATCTAATCACAGCCACAATGCAGGAATTAAACAGTGGAATCCAGACGACACAAGGAAATTTATAGTGGTTCCCCAAACAACTTGGGTACGTCCACTCTTCTACCCACACGGTAGGAATCCACTCAGGTTTTTGATCAGGTGCCCTGCCACCAACAGGATTTGTTTCAGGTAGATCCAGAAACCCTTTAGACTTTTGATCAGGTGTCTAAAAACCAAGCACAGGTTTTTGATCAGGTGCCCTGCCACCAAGGGATACTTTTGAAGGGAGTAATAACCCTGTACAGGAGGGGGAAGAAGGTTAAGATGTCTTCTCTATTTTATAATAGATTAGAGAAGCACAAAAGCTTGCACTGAGCTAGAATGCTCTAAAGAATCAAGGCTCCCCCTAGCTCAAAAATGTCCAGGTGAAGTCTTGCTTCAGTGCAGAGAAACTCTTCAGAAAGTTCTGAAGGAAAGAGCTACAGGAAGAAAGTAAATAATAAAATCAAAGTTCTTCAAGCAGCTATCTTCTTCTTCTTCTTCTTCAAAGGAACTCTGAGTTGAACTTCCTGAAAGCAGGAGAACTCAGGTGAAGAAGAGATGAAGATCTTAACACTTCTCAGTTAGATGGAGATTGCTGAGAGCAGGAAGCTTGAGCTTGATGAAGGCTTGAGAATGAACAACTGGATAGCTATTAGCTTCTGTTAACTAGCTTGAATCCTTCTTCAAAGGGTTCTTTATATAATCATCAGCAAGCAACGGCTCTCTTCCATTTGAATTATTTGTCTTCTTGTAAGCCTTGAGACCTGGGCTGTAAATATCAAGAAGACAGAAATATCTCTGCAGCAAAACATTCTATAAAGGGAATAAATCACTTTCTAAGAAGCTGCAGGCTTAAATCAGATAACAGAAGGACTAAATAAAGTCACATCAGAAATAATCTCTTTATAGCAAAAGAAGACTTTTCAGTCTAACGGCTATAAAGGGCTGACAATAGATAAAGTAAATTAAAATGACAGCTAATAAGACAAACAACTTTATCTTAAAAAGATTTGACTCAGGCAAAAGAGATGGAGCAAATATTGCCTGGTTATATTATCATACAGCTTAAAATACTGTGCCAGAAAATGTATTAATTAATTAAATATAATAAATAAATACAAAATACAAAGGCAGACAGAAAACGTCGAACGACCTTCGAAGATCGTCGAACGACGCACGGAGATCGTCGAACTATCGGGCAGATAGTCGAACGATCTAGATAGTCGAACTATCGAAGAAGATAGTCGAACTACCCCGGCAGATAGTCGAACTATCAGAGCAGATAGTCGAACCATCCGATAGTCGATCTATCTAGGACAGATAGTCGAACTATCAAGCGCACAGAGATAGTCGATCTATCAAGCAGATAGTCGACCTACCTCAGAAAACAGATAGTCGAACTATCAACAGATAGTCGAACTATCAAAACAAAATAGATAGTCGATCTATCAGCAGATAGTCGAGCTATCAGATAGTCGAACTATCAACCGATAGTCGAACTATCAAGACGAAACAGATAGTCGATCTATCAACAGATAGTCGAACTATCAGCGCAGAACAGATAGTCGAGCTATCAACAGATAGTCGAACTATCAGCGCAGAACAGATAGTCGAACTATCAACAGATAGTCGAACTATCAGCGCAGAACAGATAGTCGAACTATCAACAGATAGTCGAACTATCAGCGCAGAACAGATAGTCGAACTATCAACAGATAGTCGAACTATCAGCGCAGAACAGATAGTCGAACTATCAACAGATAGTCGAACTATCAGCGCAGACAAAGCGTCGACCAACTAATAGACGATCGTCGATCAGCCGATAGACGATAGTCGAGCGGCGTTCGACTATCGTCGAACGAAAAACCTACTTAACCAAATTCTCAATTTGGAAAAGCGAGGACCCTACAGCTAGACTTCTAACCATTTGACCATAGATATTTCTTGGGTCAAGGGGCACAAAGGAGAGGACTAAACTCAAATCAAACTAGGGTAACAACAGGCTCTACAACCTCAGATAGCACTGCTTGCTCTACAACCACTTGGACATCAGGAGCTGATACAGAATCAGGCTCTACAACATCTAGAGTTTCTGGAGCAGGTTCAGGTTCTGGCTCTTGGACAACTGCCACTACTTCCATTAAATCTGTAGGATTAAGAGTAAAATCTTGCTAAATGACATCTAGTCATCCCTTCCAGATATTCCCATACTAACATATCAATTAAGTAAGCTACAAATTGGGAAAGAGACATACCTTCAGGATTTTCTTCAGGGTGACCTAACTCCCATAAATCATCTAGAAAGGAAGTGATAATTCCTTCTAGGTACAGGGCAACTAAGGGAGTTGAGGATTCTTCCAGGTAAACTTTTACAACAAATTCAGTCAATATTACTGCATCAGATATTTCCTTTTCAGATGGAGGAGCTGAAACTTCTACAAGATGAGCTGCTGGAGGGGAGGCCAAAGGTTGCTCTAAGATATCTTCATCGAGCATCTCCCCCCGCCTGATTTCAGTAGAAACTGAAACCAGGCCCCTAGTAGAAGAGGGCTCAGCAGACATTGAGAGTGCCTGAACAGCAGCAGTCAAAGAAGAGATAGAAGAGGCAAGGGGAGCAATTGCCACATCAATCATGGTTTTGATTGAGGGGGTAATTAACTCCACAATGCTAGAAATAAATTCTGGAGTAATTTCAAAAGGTGGTGGAACTGCAGTGGATGGAGGAGCAGCAGAAATGGTTGATGTGTCAGGATGAAATGTGGTGAGGACTGGAGATCGAACTGGAGAGTTAACTGGAGAGTTAACTGGAGAATGATGTGGAGAGACATGAGTGGATGCAGGGTGATCAACATGTTCTGAAGATAGAATTGGAGAGTGAGGAGGAGTTGGAATTGGAGAATGAACTGGAGAGGAGATTTCAGACTCCAACAAATCAAAGCTGGGTTGAGAAGTCCCAGCAAGATCAGTCGGGAGAGAAGATGCAGGAGGAGAGGCAGAATGTCGTACTACAGTTGAAGTTGAAGGAACTTCAACTGCAGTAGACGGTAAAGCTGAGGAAGAGGATGGAAGGGATGGAAAAGCTGAGCCAGCTTCTAGAGGGCGAGGAGCGACTGAAACAGTCCTGGTGCTCTCAGATGCAGCTGGAGCAGCCCCTGCAGGAGCGGGTTTCAGGAATGTCCTTTTCCACTTGGAGAACAGGGAGGGATCCATCTTTTTGCTGGCATTTATCGATGTAGCAGCTGAAATCAACAGGTGGGGATATTTTTCCTTCAGAAAAATCCCAACAACCCTTCCTAGGGTAACTTCCTTCTTGCTATTCTTCTTCCTTATCAAGTCAAACAGAACACCTGCCCAATTTATCCTTTTCTTGTTGACAATTGCACATATTAGTGCAAATTGTTGTCTTGTAATGTTATCGTGGGCAGAGTGTTTGCCTAGCAGCACTTTTCCGACAATCTCAGCAAGAAATTTAATCTTAAAAGGAAAATTTATCTTGAGCAGCTTTGAGGGAATGCCTTCTGCATGTCCCAGCTCAATCAACATTCTTCCAAATTCTGGAGCATCTTGCTCATATTCTTCTTCACCATTAATTAAACCAAAAACTTCAATCAGAACAGCGGGAGTCAAAATTACCTCTTCACCGCTGATTGTCCCGGTCATCAATTCGTCAGTCGACGATGAAGTGAAAGCCCATTCTTTTATCTCTTGAGGATTTATCTTGATCCTTGTTGACATGAGCCTTTCCAGACCTTGATCTTTGTAGAGCTGGAGAATTTCCACGATACCGGGTTCGTAGAAGCTGAATGCGTCAAAATCCACACTGAATCCTGCGTCAAACTTTACTACTGCTAGAAGCGCTGGAGAAATCGCCATGGAAAGGCTGGAGAAGGCGCGAGAGAAACGGAGAAGACGAATCGGCAGAAAATCGCAAGACACGGAGCAAGCGGGAAGACGGAATGCGAAAGGACGCTTTCCATCGATGATATAAGCAAAGATCTTTTAACCTAGGTTGACTATCAGCTTTATATTAGACCGGAGATAGTCGATCTATTTAAAAGATACTGGACACGATGGTCGAACGGTCGTTCGACGATCGGTCCTGAAGCAGAGTAGTCGATCAATCGTTCGACTATTTCTGTCTTCACAAACAACAAGCTGTCGTCATCCATAGATCGACGATGAGCTCGACTTGTTCGACGATCTTCGAACGCCGGTCGAAGATCTTCAAGCAGATAAGCCATCATCAACCATAGGTCGACGATAGGCTTGATCCGTTCGATGATCTTCGAGCATCGTTCGACGATCTTCAAACAAGTTTCAACAAGGCAGAAGTCACACTTAGTCTCTTCCATTGATCATGCCTAGTTGAACTAAAAAGAACAGATGCTTCTGTTCATCTAAGGGCTTGGTGAATATATCACCTCTCTGAAACTCAGTGGATATGAACTCAAGACAAATCTTGTTCTTTTCCACACAATCTCTCAGGAAATGGTGCCGAATTTCAATGTGCTTCGTTCTAGAGTGGTGCACAGGATTTTGTGCAATTGAGATAGCACTGGTACTATCACACATGATTTTGGTGTTCTTGTGTGAGTAACCATAATCCACAAGCTGGTTTTGAATCCACAGGATCTGTGAACAACAACTGGCAGCTGTTATATATTCAGCCTCTGCAGTTGAAGTTGAGACAGAAGCCTGCTTCTTACAGAACCAAGAGACCAATCTCTCTCCCAGGAACTGACAAGTTCCTGAGATGCTCTTCCTGTCAACTCTGCAACCAGCATAATCAGAATCAGTATATCCAATTAATTCAAATTCTGATTCAGCTGGGTACCAAAGTCCTAGATTTGGACATCCCTTCAGGTATCTCAGGATTCTCTTGAGAAGAATCAGATGAGATTCCTTGGGGTTGACCTGGAATCTAGCACAAAGGCATGTAGCAAACATTATATCTGGCCTACTTGCAGTTAAATACAATAGGGAACCAACAATGGCCCTATAATTCTTTTGATCTACAGGCTTGCCGTGATCATCAGAATCAATAACTACATTAATAGCCATAGGTGTAGGCATTGCTGAAGCATCAGCCATCCCAAATTTCTTTACCAATTCCTTGGCATATTTGGATTGGGAGATGAAGATGTCATCAGCATCTTGCTTAACTTGGAGACCAAGAAAGTAAGACAGCACACCCATACTACTCATCTCAAACTTAGAGTGCATCAGGTCAGAAAACCTTTTGCAAAATTTGGGATCAGTGGAACCAAATATAATATCATCCACATACACTTGAACTAACAGGATTGTGTCCTTGTGGTGCTTGACGAAAAGGGTTCTATCAACTACTCCCCTAGTAAAGTTGTGCTCTAAAAGGAAACTAGCTAGAGTCTCATACCAGGCTCTGGGTGCTTGTTTTAGTCCATAAAGAGTTTTCTGCAACTTGAACACATGTGAGGGTTGAGTTGAAGAAACAAACCCTGGTGGTTGTTCAACAAACACCTCTTCCTTAAGCTCACCATTTAGGAATGCACTTTTGACATCCATCTGAAAGACCTTAAACTTCATGTAGGCTGCATAGGCCAAGAAGATCCTTATTGCTTCTAGCCTTGCAACATGAGCAAAGGTTTGGTCATAATCTATACCTTCCTCCTGTCTGTAGCCCTGAGCTATAAGTCTAGCTTTATTACTTACAATAATTCCATTTGCATCCAACTTGTTTCTATACACCCACTTGGTGCCTATGATCAGTTGGCCTTTAGGTCTTGGAACCAAAGTCCATACTTTACATCTCTCAAACTGATTGAGTTCCTCTTACATAGCAATGATCCAGTGGGGATCTAGCTCAGCATCTTTAAAGGTGAGGGGCTCAATCTGTGAAAGGAAACAAGCATGCATCACATCCTGTCTTAATTGGTGTCTTGTTTGCACACCAGCTGATATGTCTCCAATCACTTGAGATGTAGGATGATCTCTAAGTGTGACAATATCAGCAGGTGGGATGTGATCTTCAGCAATAGTTGGGATTAATTCCTCAGGAGGAATTTCATCTACTATTGGTGGTACAGCAACAACTTCTGCAATGTCTTCATCACTGTCTGATTCAGTGATCTGAAGAGTTGATAGATGAAGAATTTCTTGAGTAGCATCAGGTACCTGCAATGAACTTGAGGAAGGAGAAGTTTCCTTCTCCTTGTAAAACATCTGAGACTCATCAAAAGATACATGCACAGATTCTTCAATTTTATAGGTTGATTTGTTATAAACCCTATAAGCTTTCCTTACTTGGGAATATCCAAGCATAATTCCCATTGAATCTTTTGCTTCAAATTTTCTAAGGTATTCTTTATTGTTATTATGAATGTACACTACACAGCCAAATACTCTAAAATAATTAATTTTAGGTTTCTTTCCTTAAGCAACTCATAAGGAGTTTTACACTTAAGCTTGTGTATCAGACTTCTATTCAAGACATAATTGGCTGTACTAACAGCTTCTGCCCAATAAGAGAGAGGCATATTAGCATCTGCCAACAATGTACTAGCAGCTTCAATGAGTGTTCGATTTTTCCTTTCAACTACCCCATTTTGTTGGGGAGTTCTAGGAGATGAGAAGCTATGTTTGATACCTTCTCTCTCACAGAATTCTTGCATGAGAAGAGAGTCAAACTCAGTACCATGATCACTTCTGATCAAGGCCACTTGAGTAGAGTACTCAGTCTGCACACATAATAGAAAGTCTGTAAGGGCTTTGAAGTTATCAGCCTTAGTTCTCAAAAAGAACACCCAACTGAACCTAGAGAAGTCATCTACAATGACTAGGGTGTAATACTTCCCTCCTAAACTCTATACATTTATTGGGCCAAATAGGTCCAAATGTAATAAATACAAGATTCTAGGAGAATCACTTTTATTTATTGATTTAAAAGAATTCTTGGTTTGCTTGCCTAGTTGACAAGCCTTATATAGGCTCTCCTTCTTGTAGGGGCAAGAAGGTAAACCTCTAACAAGGTTGTGTTTAGATAACCTAGATATATTTTTAAGGTTAACATGACTAAGCCTCTTATGCCACAAAGAATTGTTATTAAATGTTACTTCATTAAACAAGCAGATTTCAGAGTGAGTTGAGTTAAAATCTACTAAATAAATATTACCTAATCTAATGCCTACTAAAACAACATTATTATTTAAAGTAATATTACAAGAAGAGTTAGAAAATGAAACCTGGTAGCCAGCATCACATAGCTGGCTGACTGAAATCAAATTGTGCTTCAGTCCTGTCACATATGCAACTCTCTTGAAAGTAACAGCTCCAATAGTGATTCTGCCATAGTCTTCTGTCTGACCACAGCTTGAATCTCCAAAGATCACCTTTGGGCCGAGCTTGGCTTTGAACTTTGACAGATGTTCTTTGTTTTCTGTCATGTGCTTGGAGCAACCACTATCCAAATACCACTTATTTTGAGTGATAGGATAGGTCTTCACCTGTAATTAAAACAATTTAAACATTGTGGACCCAGGTAACCTTGGGTCCCTTGTTTTTCACATAAGAGAAGCTGGAAATAAAAGAGTAAGCAGGCTGAGGGTGATAACCTAATGGGTAAGATCTCCTAGGTGGGATTCTCCATGCAGATGATGGGTCAACAAACCTAGGGTTTCTATTTTCATTTAGGTTTCTATGGTACTGATGATAATTTTGAAAATCATTGTAGTCTGGAGGAGGCACTGCACTCATATTAGATGATGAGGCAGTAGCAGCAGCAGGTGCTCTTGGTGGTCCTGACAAAATAGGAGCAAAGATACTTTCATCAATAGAATTCATATATAATTTAATCCTTGCCTTCCAGATGCCAAACTTAGCTAAGTTGCATGCTGGAGGTCTGGTGCTAGAATAATCCTTGGACTGGGCCATGATAGTGAAAGTGAATATCTATAAACTTTGGTATCTATCAGGATCTTGTGACTTAGGTGTTAGCCTATTCAGTCAGTCAATCTCCCTCTGATACCAATTGAAAGTGAAGGGATAGATACTACTCTAGAGGAGGGTGAATAGAGTTATCAAAATTTGACTTAACAAACTTGATAGTCTTCCCAACTCCCTTGGAGTGAAATGCGGAATGAAAAGATAATAGATATAGAGATAACCCTAAAGCCTAACACAAGTGATGTGCACAGACTCAGGCTAACTGTAATTACAGTTAAGGCTTGGATATCCTAATCAGTAACTAGCAAACCTAGTTATATCTAATCACAGCCATAATGCAAGTAATTAAACAAAGCATTTCAGACGACACAAGGAATTTATAGTGGTTCCCCAAACAACTTGGGTACGTCCACTCTTCTACCAACAAGGTAGGAATCCACTCAGGTTTTTGATCAGGTGCCCTGCCACCAACAAGATCTGCTTCAGGTAGATCAAGAAACCCTTTAGACTTTTGATCAGGTGTCTAAAAACCAACACAGGTTTTTGATAAGGTGCCCTGCCACCAAGGGATACTTTTGAAGGGAGTAATAACCCTGTACAGGAGGGGGAAAGGGGTTAAGGTGTCTTCTCTATTTTATAATAGATTAGAGAAGCACAATAACTTGCACTGAGCTAGACAGCTCTAAAAGAATCAAGGCTCCCCCTGGCTCAAAGAACGTCCAGGTGAAGTCTTGCTTCAGTGCAGAAACACTTCAGTAAAAACTGAAGGAAGAACTACAAGAAGATAAAAAATAATAAAAGAAAATCTTGTAGCAGCTATCTTCTTCTTCTTCAAAAGATCTCTGAGTCTGAACTTCCTGGAAACAGGAGAACTCAGGTTGAAGAAGAGCAGAAGAGCTAACACTTCTCAGTTGAATGAAGATTGCTGAGAGCAGTTAAACTTGTTCTTGCTGTAAGCTTGCTGAATGAATTTCTTATCTCTGTGGACTAGTTGATTTCTTCTTCAAAGAAGTCTTTATATAACAGCAGCAGCAACGGCTCTAATTGAGTTTGAATCTTGTCGTTTTCTGAACTCTGCAAGCTGGGCTGCAAAGAGCATAAAGCAAAAACAAACTACAGCAAGCAGATATCCTATAAAAGGATAAAGCTTTCTAAGAAGCTGCAAATACTTCTGATGAAATAATATAAGATAAAGTCACATCAGAAAGAACTCTTTACGGCCAAGGAAGACTTTTTGAGTCTAACGGCTATAAAGGACAGCCTGACAGATAAAGCAGATTGCATATCTCAGCTACAAGACAAATAACTTTGTCAGAAAAGATTAGCGCATGCATATAGAAAAGAACTGATATTGCATGGAAATAATGTTACAAAATATTCAGATAATCTATTATAAAATATGCCAAAATAGATATTAATTTAGTCACATCACAGTAGACGACAAACTAAATAAGAGCATACAACAAAACGTCGAACGACCTTCGGAGATCGTCGAACGGCGCACGGAGATCGTCGACCTATCAGACAGATAGTCGAACGATCCAGATAGTCGAACTATCAAAGAAGATAGTCGAACTACCTCGGCAGATAGTCGACCTATCAGAACAGATAGTCGAGCTATCAGATAGTCGATCTATCCGGATAGATAGTCGAACTACCAAACAAACACAGATAGTCGACCTATCAAGCAGATAGTCAACCTATCCCAGAAAACAGATAGTCGACCTATCAACAGATAGTCGACCTATCAACAGATAGTCAAACTATCAAAACAAAACAGATAGTCGATCCATCAACAGATAGTCGAACTATCAGATAGTTGAACTATCCAAGCAGATAGTCGAACTATCAAGGCAACACAGATAGTCGACCTATCAACAGATAGTCGAGCTATCAGATAGTTGAACTATCAGGACAGATAGTCGAACTATCAAAGCAAACAGATAGTCGACCTATCAACAGATAGTCGAACTACCAAGACAAACAGATAGTCGACCTATCAACAGATAGTCGAACTATCAATGCAGACAGAACGTCGACCAACTGATAGACGATCGTCGATCAGCCGATAGACGATAGTCGAGCGACGTTCGACTATAGTCGAATGAAAAACTACTTAACCAAATATTCATCTGGAAAAGCAATTCTACACAACTAGGGAATCTAACCTATCAACTAACCTTTGACCATAGATAAATCTTGGGTCAAGAGACTAAAAAAGACAAGACTAAACTCAAATCAAACTAGGGTACCAACATCCTGGATGATTTACCAGGCACACCCACATGCCTTAAGCCAGCCCCCTTAGCCTAAGCAGAGAATTCATCAACCAGAGGAAGAACGGTCTTGGGCATAGAGAAGCTTTTAACAATGTTCTTTTCTGCCGCAAGCTGTTCTTCCAACTTATTGATTTCTTTCTATTTTTGGTCAAGGAGCCTTAGAGACTCTGAGTGCTCAGAAGTCAGTTCCAGGTGTTCCTGTCGGAGAGAAATCAAGCTAGTGATCTCTTCTCTTAGGGACACACCATCAGCCTTAAGGAATTTGACTTCCTTTTTCTGAGCCCTCAACCTCTTGCGACATTCCTCAAAGGTATTAAGCAGAAGCTCATACTTTTCGAGGAACTCATCTTCACGAGCAGATGGGCTGTCCTCGAGATCATCATCAGGAGACTCAGAGTCAGAGTCAGAGAGGGGGTTACGATCTTTTACCTTCCCAGTAAATGGGGGGCAGTCTCCTTCTGAGTCGGAGCGACCCATTAGCCCGAAGTAGGCTTCTTCATCATCACTGGAGTCTGAAGAATCAGATTCACTCAGTGTCTTTGGCTTTTTAGCAATGTAGCTTCTCTCCTTCTTCTTATCTCTAGAGGACCTGTGCTCCTCTCCCTTCCCCTTGTCTCTCTTTCTTTGGTAGCAGTCAGCAATGACGTTGCCTGGCTTATTGCATCCAAAGCAAATGATGTCAGCAGAGCAATGTTTGTTCTGTTTGAATTCATACCTGTCAGAAGAGTAGTTCTTCTTCTGATGTTTGGAGGAGGAGTCATCTCTCTTTCTTTGATTCCTCAACTTGAGGAACTTCTTGAACTCTCGGGTGATGAAGGAGAATTCTTCTTCAGATAGCTCTGAGCCGGAAGAGTATGGCTCAGAGTCTTCTTCCTCATCCTTTTTCCAGGAGCGGGATGAGGCTGCACCCTTGCCTTTCCTTGAGTGATTGGCTTTCAGGGCTATAGTCTTTTCTTTGGCAGCGGCTTTATCGGCTTCTTCTTCAGCTTTTCTGGTGTTCAGCTGAAGCTCATAGGACATAAGCTTTCCAAACAGAATCTGGGGATCAGTTTCTGCCAGCTTGCCAAACTCTCTGATGGCGCAGATCTTGGTGTCCCATTCCTTAGTAAGGGATCTAAGGAATTTGTCATATAGTTCACCATCGGTGAACACTCTGCCATAACCCTTCAGGGCATTGACAATCTTCAGGAAGTTCTCGAATGTCACTCCAATTTCTTCCTTGGGACCTTGCCTGAAGGCCTCATACTTTTGGTTTAGAAGGGATCTTCGATCATCCCTTACTTCATCTGTGCCTTCCATCAGGATGATCAGGCAGTGCCAGATGTCCTTGGCAGTCCTGTAGTTGCTTAAATTCTGCATCATGGAATCATCGACGACGCTTACAAGAATGTTCTGAGCTTTCTTGTCTAGTCCGACAAGCACCATCTCATCCTTATCCATTTCAGAGAGCTTCTTGGGCACCATCTTGGTAAGATCAATGGTGGAGGCCTTAGTGTGGATATAAGGGCCCTCCTCCACTACCATGAAGAGTCGAGGGTCGACTGCTTCCATGTAGAACCTGATCCTTTCCTTCCAGATGGGAAAGTTTAGCTTGGAGCACACTTGGATCTTTCCTGAATACTTGAGTCCGTCCATTCCCAAGATCTTCTTTCCTCTTTACACTAGACACAGGATCTTACTCAAGGTGTTAACCTTATTGACGAGTAACTTCCCTCTGATACCACTTGAAAGTATCTATTATCGACTAAATCCACCTATGGGGGGGGGGGGGGAAATAGGTGTCGTGCAGTCTTTTGCGGAATTAAATGTACCTGCACAAGTTAACAAACACAGCACAAAAACACACAAAAAGTTATAGTGGTTCCCCGATTTGGGTACGTCCACTTTTCCCCTTCGACCTATCTCCCACCAAGGGACGACTCGGTCACTTCTCCAAACAGATTGAAATCCAATCCTCACACTACTGAAGGAACCCTTCCAACAAAGGAGTCACCACTCCACCACCATGGGTTGCACCCAACCCTTATAATTAGGAATAAAAATTCCTTTACAATAAAACCAAAATATAATGTATAAGAAAATTCAAACAACGCTTATGGAGAATCTGATGTCCTTCTTCGTTTGTTGAGGCTTTCTTGAAAATAACGAAGAGACCTCAACCAGATTTCTCTCTTGGAGAGGATCTTGACAAGATCGGCGGCGACAAGTAAATGCGGCGGCGATACTTTGTAGATCCAAACTTCTTGATGAAGCAAGCAAGGTCTACGAATGATCTCAGTCGGATCTGTTGGTACCCTAGATGTGATTTGGCTTATGTAATCCCTTTCCAGCCCCTCTTGATCCATATAACTATATATGATCATGATTAGGCCTTGTTCAGTTTCCCTAGGACAGTTTATAACTGACCTAGAGCTTAGGCTAGAAGTTCTAGATGTATTTTTGGTTAAGGCATTTTCCGTTCGACCATTGTCGAACGAGGCCTCGCGATCGTCGATCATTGGTCGACGATAGCAGGGCTATAGAATCGTTGAAGTCAAGACAATTATCGTCGACCGATGGTCGACGATCTCAGAGCAAGTTTATTATGCTCTGAAGGTTGGTCGACGATCTGCCATCAGCAGTTCAACGATCGTGTTCTTGCTTCACGATTTCTGTTTCGACAGATTTCTGCTTTTAGTCGACGATCTGTTAGCTAGGTCGACGATCATCGAACCCCTGTTCGACGATTATTGTCTGCATTTATCTTTTTATATTCATTCTATTCCTTGGTTTATTTCCAAGTGTTTTAGCTTGTGGTTAGAGAATTTTCTGAAGTTGTTTTTTGCAGATTTATGGCTTAAATTCAAAATAAATTAATTACCAAATATGTCAAGCTTAAATCACGGGATTCAGTATTTTGATAAAGCATTTTTGTCCTATTATACAAAATATATTGCCAGGCTGTATTCTAGCCGTTGGCACTGTTTGCTATTTCCAAGAATGGTAAGTCTTTATACTGAGATATTTTCCCACTTATTTAATTCCTTATTGGGACTGACAGTAAGCTAATAGGTCATTCTATTCCTATTGCTATATTCTATTTTGAGATAATCTGTTGCAGGGCTCGAGAATTCAAATCAATAGAGCCGTTCCAAAGGAAAAATGAGAAGACATATTTAAGAGAGATTTTTTTCTCAGAAAAATAAGAAGAAACAGATACAGAGAGAATTTTTCGTGTGCTGCATTCTCTCAAGCATCTTCAGAGCAACTCTTCACCATCTCACAAAAAGAAGAAGAAAAGCTCCCCTGAAGAAAAAGCCCAGAGCAATTACTTTCATTCTCAAGTCTCCTGAGCATCTGCTAAGAGTTTTCAAGACTTCAGAAAGAGCTCCGTTTCTGCTTCAATTATTCCAGAATCTGAAGACCTGATAAAAATCAGTCTACAGATCTCTGAGGATTTAGTTTCAGTATATCTGAAACTCCTTCATCCTGAAGCAAAGGCTTTCCCTGGACTTTCACTGAGCCAGGGGGAGACTTTGATTCTTTAGAGAATCCACAAGTCTTCTCTAATCTGTATTTACAACAGAGAAGATAATCTAACCCTCTCAACCCCTTTGTAAAAGAGTTTGTTCACACCTCTTCAAAAGTGAACATTGGTGACAGGGCACCTTATCAACAACCTGTGGTTGAGCATCCTTATCAAAAGCTCAAAGGGTCTGTTTGATCTACCTGAATCAGATCATTGGTGGTAGGGCACCTTAGCAAAAACCTGTAGTGGATTCCTACCAGGGTGGTAGAAGAGTGGAGTACCTATTTAGAGGGAACCACTATATATCCTGTGTCTCTAGTTATCTTGTTTAATTGTTTATTCTGTGGCTGTGATAGAACTATCTAGGATTGCTAGTTGTTGTGATAGGTTTTTAGTTAAACTGAAATTTCAGTTAACTCTCTCACTTGTGCACTTCACTGTGTTAGGCTCTTAGGGTTCAAGTATCAGATTATTTATTCCGCAAATAAACTCCAAGGGAGCTGACTAGTTGTTCATAAAATTTGAATACTCTATTCACCCCCCCCCTCTAGAGTAGTTTACAACTTATCCCCTCACTTTCAATTGGTATCAGAGCCAGGTTTGCTGTTCATACAGGCTAACACCTGAGTTAAAAGATCCAGTGATAAGTTGTTTCCTGATACCATTCACAAACACTTTCACACATGGCCCAGTCTAAGGATTATTCAAGCACCAGACCTCCTGTATGCAACTTGTCCAAGTTTGGCATATGGAAGGCCAGGATAAGACTATACATGAATTCTATTGATGAAGATATCTTTTCTTCTATTTTGACAGGACCACCTGCTAGGCCTGCTGCTGCTTCCACTTCTGCTGATCTCAGTGCTGTGCCACCACCTGACTACAATGAAACTTACAAGAAGGCAAAAGCAGCTGATGCAAAAGCAATGAATATCCTAGCTCAGACAATGTCTGATGAAATATTCCAGAAGCTTGCTGAATGTACCTTAGCCAAAGCTATGTGGGATTCCCTCAACCACATAGTTGCTGGCTCAGCTGATGAGAGGAAGGACAGGAGATCCAACCTCACTTCTCAGTATGAAAATTTCAAGAAGGATGATGCTGAAGACATTGACACAATGTACACAAGACTCAGTTCAATAATAAGTGAACTGAGGTCTTTGGACAAGGAGATAACTTTGTCAGAAGTCAATGACAAGATCCTGATATGCCTTCCCATCTCTTGGGACTCAAGGATATGGCCCATCAAGGATGGAAGAAACACTGTGGAACTCTCCACAGAAGCTCTGTTGGGAAAGCTCAAGTCATATGAGCAAACTTTAAAGAGCAGAGCTGCTGCAACTGAAGTAAAAACTCCTACACCTACAAAGAAAGAGCACTCTCTAGCTCTTAAGGCTGCTGAGACTTCTGAAGGAAGTCAATCAAATGAGGAGTTACTGGCACTCATTGCCAAGAGGTTCTTCAACATGGGAAGAAGAGACCTCAGAAAGAAGTTCTCCAAGTATGAGGACAAACCAAGGTATGACAGGACTCCATCTAAAGAAATCATCTGTTATGTTTGCAGCAAGCCTGGACACATTGCTCCAGATTGTCCAGAGAAGAAACACAAGGAGAAGAAATATGAGAAAGAGTACAGGAAGCACCACTCCAAGTCCTCCTCACACAAATACAAGAAGAAGGACAAGGGGTTTGTGGCTGCTACCTGGAGTGAAACAGAAGAGGATACCTGCTCCTCTAGCTCCAGTGATTCAGAAGAAGAAGAAGAGAAGAAGGCCAAAGAGGTCTGCCTCATGGCTATTGATGCCTGCAGCTCTCTGTCAGCTGCAGAGAATTCTAAAGAGGAAGGAGACAATGAAGAAGATCCTTCTATGGAAGACCAGGTAATCAACTCATTTGATTTCTCATCTCCTAAGTTCAAATTAAAGTTTAAAACTCTATGTTTAGATTTACTATTATCTGAAAAAGAAATTAAGTCACTTAGATTAAAGATAATGGAACTAGACATGGAAAGTATTGAAATAATTAAATTAGAAAAGGAATTAGAAAGCTCAAAAGAAGAAGTAACATTCCTAAAATTAGAACTAGCTAAATCTAAGAGGTTAGAAGAACAACTAAATGGCAGAAGCCTTAAATTATCTGAAATAACCAGTATAGCAAACACTAGGGTTGGTAATGATAAACTAGGCTTAGGTGCTACATCTAGTGAACCCATCCTCCTCACAAAGGAGAGATTTAGCACTCCAGTAAAATTTATTTCTGAATCAGGAATAAAGAATACTGAGGAAATTGAAAAATATAAGAAAATTCAGAATAAGATTAAGAAAGAGAACAGGAAGAAAAAATTTCTAGCTTTACAAAAATCATCGAACATTAATCGACGATCGTCAAACCAATCGTCGAACGTCCATCGACGATCGCTGAACACCTTCACCAAGTATGATATCTTTGGTGCAGGAGATCGACGATCTCATCTTGAGTCGTCGACCAGTGATCGGCGATCGTGGAATCCAGAACATAGCACTACTACAAATGATCGACGATATGGCTTGCGATCGTCGACCGTGGATCGACGATCTGGACTTAAGCTGGAAAATAAATTTCAAACTTCCAGAATTGCAAATCCCAATCACTACCCTAGGTTGTTTAATCCTTCAACTGAATGGATTATCCCACCTAGGAGATCACACCCTTTAGGATATAAATCTAAGCCTGCAAAATCTTTTATATCTAGTTTTTCTTTTGTGAAGAATACTGGACCCAAGGTAACCTGGGTCCACAATGTATAATTGATATCTTTGCAGGTGAAGACCTATCCAGTCATACATGACAAATGGTATCTGGATAGTGGATGCTCAAAGCATATGACAGGAAAGAAGAAGAATCTGTCAGGGTTCAAAGCCAAGCTGGGACCAAAAGTTGTATTTGGGGATTCCAGCTGTGGACAGACTGAAGGGTATGACAGCTTCACCATAGGAGCTGTAACATTCAAGAAGGTTGCTTATGTCTCCGGACTAAAGCACAACCTAATCTCGGTAAGCTAAATGTGTGATGCTGGGTACAAGGTATGGTTTACTGACACTGCTTGTAATATTGCTTTAAATAATACTGTTGTGTTAGTAGGTATTAGAATTGGTAATGTCTATGTTGTAGATTTTAACTCATCCAAATCTGAAATATGCTTATTTAATGAAGTAACCAGTAATAATACCCTTTGGCATAAGAGACTTAGTCATGTAAATTTGAAAAACATTTCTAGGTTGGCTAAATACAATCTTGTAAGAGGCTTATCTTCTTGCCCCTACAAGAAGGAAGGCCTTTGCAAAGCTTGTCAATTAGGTAAGCAAACAAGAAATAGCTTTAAATCAGTTAATAAAAGTGATTCTCCCAGGATTCTGTACTTGCTACATTTGGATTTATTTGGTCCTATTGCTGTACAGAGTCTTGGAGGAAAGTCTTACACTCTAGTAATTGTAGATGACTTCTCTAGGTTCACTTGGGTATTCTTCTTGAGAACTAAGGCTGATAACTTCAAGGTTCTTACAGATTTTCTAAAGTGTATACAGAGTGAGTATTCTACTCAGATTGCCTTGATCAGAAGTGATCATGGTACTGAGTTTGAGTCTCTTCTTATGCAAGAATTCTGTGAGAAGGAAGGTATCAAACATAGCTTCTCTGCTCCTAGAACTCCTCAACAAAATGGGGTAGTTGAAAGGAAAAACAGAACCCTAATTGAAGCTGCAAGTACATTGTTGGCAGATGCTAACATGCCTCTGTCCTTTTGGGCTGAAGCAGTTAGCACAGCTAACTATGTATTGAACAGAAGTCTGATACATAAACTTAAGGGTAAGACTCCCTATGAGTTACTTAAGCAAGTGAAACCTAAAATAGACTATTTTAGAGTATTTGGCTGTGTTGCTTTTGTTCATAACAATAACAAAGAATACCTTAGAAAATTTGAGGCAAAAGCTTCAATGGGAGTTTTTCTAGGATACTCTCAAGTAAGCAAAGCCTATAGGGTCCTTAATATATCCTCTCTTAAGATAGAAGAGTCTGCACATGTCTCTTTTGATGAGACAGTCATGTATTATAAGGAGAAGGACTCTTCCTCTAATAGTACAGTGCAAGTCCTAGGAGTAAGTAAGGATTTGGAAGGTTTGAGACTCAAACAGGAGAATCATCCCCAACAAACTCCTCAGGTTGCTTCTTCAGATTCTGAATCCGATGTAGAACTTTTACAAGTTAAAGCACCTGCTCCAACAGTTGATCAAATTCCACATGAGGAATTAAATCTTGAACATGTTGAAGATCAGATCATTGTTGAACCTACTAATCTTGTCACACTTAGAGATCACCCTGTATCTCAAGTGATTGGAGACATTTCAGTAGGAGTCCAGACAAGACATCAACTCAACAAAGATGTGATGTTTGCTTGTTTCCTTTCTCAGGTTGAGCCCCTAACCATTAAAGATGCTGAGCTTGATCCACACTGGATTATAGCCATGCAAGAGGAACTTAACCAGTTTGAAAGATGTAAAGTTTGGACTTTGGTTCCAAGACCAAGAGGCCAACTGATCATAGGCACCAAGTGGGTGTTTAGAAACAAGCTTGATGCCCAAGGCATAGTAGTTAGGAATAAGGCTAGGCTAGTAGCTCAAGGCTATAGACAGGAAGAAGGCATAGATTATGATCAGACTTTTGCCCCTGTAGCTAGACTAGAAGCCATTAGGATTTTCCTAGCCTATACTGCCTATAAGAAATTTAAGGTCTTCCAAATGGATGTGAAGAGTGCCTTCCTCAATGGAGATTTAAAGGAAGAAGTGTTTGTTGAACAACCACCAGGGTTTGTTTCATCAACCTTACCCACTCATGTGTTCAAACTCCAAAAGGCTCTATATGGACTTAAGCAAGCTCCTAGAGCTTGGTATGAGACCTTAGCAAATTTCCTTCTAGAACACAAGTTTGTGAGAGGTGTAGTAGATAGAACCCTATTTATTAGACATCATAAGGACTCACAACTGTTAGTTCAAATCTATGTAGATGACATTATATTTGGCTCCACTGATCCCAAACTATGCAAGAGGTTCTCTGAACTAATGCACTCCAAGTTTGAGATGAGCAGCATGGGTGAGTTATCCTATTTCCTTGGTCTCCAAGTGAAACAGTGTGTTGATGGTATTTTCATTTCTCAATCAAAATATGCCAGAGAGCTGGTTAAAAGATTTGGAATGTCTGATGCTTCATCAATGAGCACACCTATGGCCTCAAATGCAGTTATTGATTCTGATATCAATGGCAAGTCTGTTGATCAAAAGAACTATAGAGCCATTGTTGGTTCCCTGCTGTATTTGACTGCAAGTAGGCCTGACATAATGTTTGCTACATGCCTATGTGCTAGGTTTCAGGTCAACCCAAAGGAATCTCACTTAACTCTTCTCAAGAGGATCTTGAGATACCTTAAGGGATGCCCTAACTTAGGACTGTGGTACCCAGCTGAGTCAGGATTTGAATTAATTGGATATTCAGATGCTGATTATGCTGGTTGTAGAGTTGACAGGAAAAGCACCTCAGGGACCTGTCAGTTCCTGGGAGAGAGACTTGTCTCTTGGTTTTGTAAGAAACAGGCATCTGTGTCTACTTCAACTGCTGAGGCTGAGTATATAGCAGCAGCTAGTTGTTGTTCACAGATCCTGTGGATTCAAAATCAGCTAGTGGATTACGGGTACACACACTCAAAAACAAAAATTCTGTGTGATAGTACCAGTGCAATATCAATTGCTCAAAATCCTGTGCACCATTCCAGGACCAAGCACATTGAGATTAGACATCATTTTCTGAGAGATAATGTGGAAAAGAACAAGATAGCAATGGAATTTATATCCACAGACCTGCAGAGAGGAGATATTTTCACTAAGCCCCTTGATGAACAAAGGCATTTGTTCTTCCTGAACCAGCTTGGTATGATTAATGGTTCAGAGTAGTGAAAATTTGGATAGATTTGTTTTCTGTCTAAAATCGTCGAACGACTGCTCGACGATCTTCGACCAGGTCAGAACTATCGTCGACCAACGGTCGACGACAGCTCGTTCGGTAGTAAGGCAGAAATCGTCGACCAACTGGTCAACGATCTCTCCTTAGGTATCTATCGTCGACCAATGGTCGACGACAGATTTGTTGTGCTGTTTGGTAAATCGTCGACCAACATATACTAATCGACGATCGTGGTAATTGCTTGTAGTCGGTCGATGTTTAACGATTAGTCAAATATTGACTATCGTCGGTCATTGTTCGACGACCGATTCTGTTCCGGGTTCGACGATCGCAGATTTATATCTGATAGTCGATTTAGGTCTGGAGATCGTCGTTCTTCCGCTCCGTCTTTTCATATTCCATCTTCTGGCTTAGAATTCGCTCTCGAACTCTAATCCCGCGCGATTCTCTTCTCCCCTACCTTGCATCTCGATTCGTCATTCTCTCTTCAATCCAATGGCGATTCCTTCTGCAGTTCTCTTCGGAATGAAGTTCGACACTGGATTCTGTGTCGACTTCGATTCCTTCAGTCGATGTGATCAACCCATCCAAGACATTCTGCAGCTGTGTGAAGATCAAGGGCTAAAGAGATTTATGTCTTTCTCACCGAAGATTCATATACCAGAGATTCGAGAATGGGTATATACTTCGTCCTCCAGCGACGAAGCCATGACTGGAAAGATAAATGGAGAGGAGGTCATTCTGACTCCTGAAGTTCTGACTGAGCTATTTGGACTACCAACCGGTACTGAGGACTATGAGCAAAATACAGAGGAATATGGCCGCATGCTAACTGTGATGGGCCATGCTGAGGGTATTCCAGCTAAGCTGCTGAAGATTAATCTGTCTCCAGAGTATAAGTTTCTGGCAGACCTGGTGGGCAAGGTCGTGTTGGGAAAACACTCTGCTCACGACAACATCAATAGGCAACAATTTGCCTTAATGTCAGCTTTGGTGAATAAGACGCAGATAGCCTGGGGAAAAGTTCTGTTTGAACTGATAAGGAGAAAGAACAACAAGAAAGAACTAACCCTTGCCAGGGTGTTGGGTGTGTTTCTGTATGTGAAAGCACCCCTGCTGCTTGTTTCTGCACCATCCGCAGTCAACGCCAGCAAGAGGTTGGACCCCTCTCTGTTCAAGAAATCCCAGAGAGTCATCAAGAAGTCAGCCAGGGTTGATCCTAACCCTCCATCAGACACAAGGGCTGATTCAGCCACTCTCCAGCTTGCTGGGGAAGGCTCAACAATCCCTCCATCCTCCATTTTTACCCCTGCATCCTCATCTCCTGCATTACCCTCCACACAATCTGCAGTGCCACCACAACATGAATCCCTACATGCTGCTACCATCCTCACACACCTCTCTCAACATGAATCCCACACACATGGTGATGATCACCCATCTCCACATGATTCATTTGATCATGTGGCAGATCATACTGCTTCCATTCCGTCACCACCTCAAGTTGCATCTCATAGTCATCCATCCACCTCCACACCCTCAGCATTTCAGATAACTCCTGAATTGCTTGCACAAATTGTAGAGCTCATCACTCCATCCATACAAAAAATGATTGAGGCTGCCAATGCCCCTCTCATTGCATCCATCAAAGCCCTTACTGAAGCCATCAAATCACTTCCACCCTCTGCTGAGCCCTCTTCAGTAAGATGCATGACTCCAGTCCCCACTGAAGTCATGCAGGGGGAGATGTCTGTTGAAGTGGTCTCAGGTGATGCCTTGGCCCTTCAGGACAATTCTTCCCTTCCCCTTACAGCAATTGTAGAAGAACATCAAGAGTTTCCAGAGAAAGAGTCTCTGATGAAAGATCCAGAGCAATCAGAAGGTAAAACACTTCCTCTAAAGGTTATAATCAGGACTTTAAATTGATATCTTTATCTAACAAAGACATTCACTCCCTAGTGAATATAGCTGCTGATGAAGAAGTCTCTGAGAGAGATAATGAGGAAGTCCTCATGGACTTGTGTGAAAAAGTTCCAATGGACACTACTGACTCAAAAGTAGTGGTTCAAAAATCAAAGAATGATGCTGCTCAACCAGATGGTATAGTTTTATTTAAGATTCTAATTAATTCAAACTCCAACTTTGAGTTAATCTCTTATTCCTTTCCTCCCATCACAGCTGCTGATGATCTTGCATCAGTGTTGCAAGTTGATGCTGCAGATTCCATTGATTCTGATAATGCTTTGGAATCTTTTCTTAACTCAGACTGTGAGTTCACACTCACATCTACTTCTTATGTTCCTCCTTCTCAAGAGAAAACGGTCCCTTATAGACCTGAGTACCTTGATGACCCCTTGGTCAAGGACTCTCTCTTCTTTTCCTGTATGGCACTCCTCTTGTGCCTTGTAGAGGTGTCTATACCTGATGTCACTGAACATCTAGAAGGAATTATAACCTCCTTCCTAGATGCAAAGTGGTATCCTGTGTAGATCTACAGGTAACTCTATCAATTACCTGCTGTTGTTCACCTTGGGGGAATACTCTATTCCCACTTGGTTGTTAATTTATCTTTCTTTGTATGCAGGCACAATCAACATCCCTGCTGCTGCTGCTGCTGAAGAAGTTGAGGCTGTGCAAGACTTACCAGAAAATGCCTCCAAGATGACTGAAAAGGAATCAAGCTCAGGTACTCTAAACCTTGAACAATATATAGCCTTTGTGGCTGAGAATATTGCCTCTGAGTACATTGAAGAGTTGGCTAAATTTCATATGGTTTCCCTAGCCATCTCTCTAGGAAAAGCATCTGCCCCTGCAGATACAGTCATCTTTTCTCCACCTATCCTTACCTATCCTCTACCCATTCCTTCTATTGCAGAACTGGTCCCCAGGATAGTTCCTGACTTGTATCCTGAATCAGAACTCTGGAAGAGATCTCCAAATGTTATTCTTGATGCCCTCCTTGTGCAAGATGCCATTGAGGAAGCAAGAGAAAAAGAAGATAGAGAGAAGCAGGAGAAAGAAAAGGCTGAATATGCTATAGTTGCCAAGGATATCTCAGAACAAGACTTTGATGATTATGCTGGCAGAACCTCATCCCACTCCTCTGATGATGATGATTCTGAGGATTCTGATAGCACCCAGAAGAAGAAAAAGGCTGTATCTAAGAAAAGAAAAGCATCTGCTCCTCCTACTGCTAATCCAGACAAGGATGTTCCCTATTTCATTCTGAAGGGAATTGATCCCAAGAGCAAAGAATTTCAACCATGGATGAGACTCTCAAAGAATCAGATAAGAGAGAAGAAGAGAACAAAAAGATATGACACTCCAATTCAGAAATTCCCCCCCAGAGGTCCTCCTCCACCTCCTGGTGCTTGAGCCTCTAGAAGTCTCTCTTCTGCCCCATCTGCAAAATCAGCCAGTTCTAACACCTTTCAGTCCTACCAGAGAAGGTGTAACCAAAG
Source organism: Platanthera zijinensis (assembly GCA_039513925.1). NCBI lineage: Eukaryota > Viridiplantae > Streptophyta > Magnoliopsida > Asparagales > Orchidaceae > Platanthera > Platanthera zijinensis. Next base: position 123,989,747 of record CM077089.1, on the reverse strand, counting down.
CCAGGGAGGCCAAGATGTATCAGGACAAGGAAGGAAAAGAAATGAAAATGTTCCCATGGAACAAATAAAGAAGATGACATTTCAGCAACCTACTTTCTCTCCTCCTCCCTCTCCTAAAAAGAAAGTTCCAGAATGGAAAGCTTCTCCTCCCAGGAAAGGTCCATCCTCCACATCAAGGAAACCTGCTGCTTCTGAGATAGTTGAAACAAAAGGAAAAAAGAGTGGTCTATTCAGAGAAATCCCATAAGAAGTTCATTGAACTTGCACCTCCAAGGTCTCTATATGCTGAAACTGATCCTAAGAAGGCTGCACAGATTCCTCTTGACTCAAGCAAATTAGCCACAGCTCTTCAAAGGAACATGGAGATTGCAGCTCAAGCTGATATTGACAGACCACCCTCTCCATCAGATATGACTGAAACTGAAAGAATTGCCTCTATGGCAAGATTTAAGGAATCTATTGCACTAAGCATGATGGAGAGAGCTAAAGCTCAAGGACTAGACCCTACAACATATACAACTATGTCTGAATTCAGAGAAAAGGAACTCAGCAAAATTCAAGTCAACTCTGAAATTTTTAATACTGAAGAATACATGAAGTTGCACCCTGCTGCAGTTCTGCCAAGCTATGCTGAAAAGAAAATTATTGGTGAACATGACCTAATGCTATCCAAAAGACAAGCAGCAAATCCAAACAGAGAAATTATTTTCAAACCAGTTGTAATCCCTAAGAACTCATCTGATGCTAAAATCTCTGATAAATCTGCTTGATGCTTTATAGTTCTGCTGATTTATGGTTTTATGTTTTTTTGTGGATTGCCTGTGATTTAAATTTTTGGTTAATCTCTGCTTTTGTTATTGTGCGCATTAGTTTTTTAGATCGGATTGGATAACATAACCCAAATAGGGGGAGATTGTTGGTACCCTAGATGTGATTTGGCTTATGTAATCCCTTTCCAGCCCCTCTTGATCCATATAACTATATATGATCATGATTAGGACTTGTTCAGTTTCCCTAGGACAGTTTATAACTGACCTAGAGCTTAGGCTAGAAGTTCTAGATGTATTTTTGGTTAAGGCATTTTCCGTTCGACCATCGTCGAACGAGGCCTCGCGATCGTCGATCATTGGTCGACGATAGCAGGGCTATAGAATCATTGAAGTCAAGACAATTATCGTCGACCGATGGTCGACGATCTCAGAGCAAGTTTATTATGCTCTGAAGGTTGGTCGACGATCTGCCATCAGCAGTTCAACGATCGTGTTCTTGCTTCACGATTTCTGTTTCGACAGATTTCTGCTTTTAGTCGACGATCTGTTAGCTAGGTCGACGATCATCGAACCCCTGTTCGACGATTATTGTCTGCCTTTATCTTTTTATATTCATTCTATTCCTTGGTTTATTTCCAAGTGTTTTAGCTTGTGGTTAGAGAATTTTCTGAAGTTGTTTTTTGCAGATTTATGGCTTAAATTCAAAATAAATTAATTACCAAATATGTCAAGCTTAAATCACGGGATTCAGTATTTTGATAAAGCATTTTTGTCCTATTATACAAAATATATTGCCAGGCTGTATTCTAGCCGTTGGCACTGTTTGCTATTTCCAAGAATGGTAAGTCTTTATACTGAGATATTTTCCCACTTATTTAATTCCTTATTGGGACTGACAGTAAGCTAATAGGTCATTCTATTCCTATTGCTATATTCTATTTTGAGATAATCTGTTGCAGGGCTCGAGAATTCAAATCAATAGAGCCGTTCCAAAGGAAAAATGAGAAGACATATTTAAGAGAGATTTTTTTCTCAGAAAAATAAGAAGAAACAGATACAGAGAGAATTTTTCGTGTGCTGCATTCTCTCAAGCATCTTCAGAGCAACTCTTCACCATCTCACAAAAAGAAGAAGAAAAGCTCCCCTGAAGAAAAAGCCCAGAGCAATTACTTTCATTCTCAAGTCTCCTGAGCATCTGCTAAGAGTTTTCAAGACTTCAGAAAGAGCTCCGTTTCTGCTTCAATTATTCCAGAATCTGAAGACCTGATAAAAATCAGTCTACAGATCTCTGAGGATTTAGTTTCAGTATATCTGAAACTCCTTCATCCTGAAGCAAAGGCTTTCCCTGGACTTTCACTGAGCCAGGGGGAGACTTTGATTCTTTAGAGAATCCACAAGTCTTCTCTAATCTGTATTTACAACAGAGAAGATAATCTAACCCTCTCAACCCCTTTGTAAAAGAGTTTGTTCACACCTCTTCAAAAGTGAACATTGGTGACAGGGCACCTTATCAACAACCTGTGGTTGAGCATCCTTATCAAAAGCTCAAAGGGTCTGTTTGATCTACCTGAATCAGATCATTGGTGGCAGGGCACCTTAGCAAAAACCTGTAGTGGATTCCTACCAGGGTGGTAGAAGAGTGGAGTACCTATTTAGAGGGAACCACTATATATCCTGTGTCTCTGGCTATCTTGTTTAATTGTTTATTCTGTGGCTGTGATAGAACTATCTAGGATTGCTAGTTGCTGTGATAGGTTTTTAGTTAAACTGAAATTTCAGTTAACTCTCTCACTTGTGCACTTCACTGTGTTAGGCTCTTAGGGTTCAAGTATCAGATTATTTATTCCGCAAATAAACTCCAAGGGAGCTGACTAGTTGTTCATAAAATTTGAATACTCTATTCACCCCCCCTCTAGAGTAGTTTACAACTTATCCCCTCACTTTCAGGATCAGTCGTCTTCACCGATTCGGAATGGAGAACTAGTCTCGTTCAACGAATCGAGAGACAAGAGATCTCAAGAAAGATGTGTGAGATGCACTGCTAGCCTCGATGCTATCGCTGGAAGATCAAAGATGAACGGAGATTAGCGGCGACGACGAACTGCGAGCGACGACAAGCGATCGGCTGTTTCCGCGATCGGCTATGGCACGGCGTCGGCTGCTTTTGATTTCTCGTGAATAGTTTCTGTAGAATTTCAAAATACGCGAGTATTTATATCTGAGTCCAACCCTAAAGTCCGTTGTTGGACCCACAAGGACTCTTGGTTCGGTCCAGCGAACGGAGGAAAAATGCCTAAGGCAAAATCGGCGGGAATCGTTGGTGATTCCCGTCGAAGTCGGCGAGAATCATTCACGATTCCCGTCGATTCTGCCTTAGCAGAATCCCTGTCTGGAAATAGTAAGCCGAAAGAAATCGGCGGGAGAGGCTAGCTGATACCCGACGAATCGGCGGGAATGCAGACAGATTCTCATCGAAGTCGGCGGGAATCACTCTCGATTCCCGTCGATTCTGCCTTGGCAGAATTTTTGTTGGATAACTGTCAGCCGGAAGGAAGTCAGCGGGAATGCAGATTGATTCTCGTCGAATCGGCGGGAATCACTAATGATTCCCGTCGAAGTCGGCGAGAATCACTTAGTGATTCCTATCGATTTTGACTTAGAAGAATTTTCTCTTCCTTCCTTTGATGACTTGGTCTTTGACCCATCTTTTCTCCTTCTTCTGCTCTTGATCTACCTCGACCTTGTACTTAAAAATAAGTACACTCCAATAGAGAGAGCACACGTGATTCAACACACTGATCTACTCAACGAGGGATTACGTTGCGCAGACCCGTGTATATTGACCCACTGCACCCTGACATTGGTGTGTACTTAGCATGGAATAGCTGCAAGCACAACTTGATAGAAGATCGTCAAATACATTGTCAATTCAACTTAGCTTGTTTTGGGGCTTCTTCAAATCAGGTACATTGTGGATACAATACCCAACAACAGGGCTGACCTTGATCTTCCTATTGCTCTTCGAAAGGGTGTGCGCTCATGCACTCAGCATCCTCTGGCTGGTGTGGTATCTTACACCAGCTTGTCTCCTCGGGCATAGAGTTTTGCTTTGGCTCTCTCGGCTAGTGTTCTTCCAGCTTCTTATCGTGATGCTTTACTTATTCCTCATTGGAAAGCTGCTATGGATGAGGAGATGAAGATTCTGACTGAACGGGGTACATGGTCTCTTGTGCCTTCTCCTCCTGGTGCTGATGTGGTTGGTTGTCGTTGGGTTTTTGTTATCAAGTATCTTCCTTATGGCACTGTTGATCGTTACAAAGCTCGTCTGGTAGCCAAAGGATTTACGCAGACTTATGGTGTGGATTTCTTTGATATGTTTTCTCCAGTTGCCCGGATTACTACGATTCGTGTTCTTTTTTCGTTGGCTGTGAACAAAGATTGGGCCATCTCTCAATTAGATGTCAAGAATGCTTTTCTTTATAGAGATTTGAATGAGATAGTTTATATGGAGCAACCTCCTGGGTATGTTGCTCAGGGGGATTCTCAAGTATGTAAGTTGAAGAAAGCCATCTACAGTCTTAAATAGAGTCCAAGAGCCTGGTTTAAGAATTTTAATGAGGTTATTTCTGTTGTTGGATTTGTTCGGAGCGCTGCGGATCACTCTCTGTTTATTCAGAAGACCTCGTCTGGGCTGGTTATTCTTGCAGTATATGTGGATGATATTCTTCTTACTGGGGATGACAAGAAAGGTATTGATATGACGAAAAAGCATCTTCTTCAGCACTTTGTTACAAAGGATATGGGATCTCCTAAGTATTTTCTAGGGATTGAGATATCTCGAAAACCTGGCTCCATGGTTCTTTCACAAAGGAAATATGCTTTGGATCTTCTACAAGAGACAGGTCTTCTTGGAACTAAACCTGCCCGGTCCTCTATGGCTGTTGGAGATGACAAATGCTGGAGTGATTCTTCCCCTCTTCTAGAAGATCTCACGAGGTACAGACGTCTGGTTGGTAAACTCATCTATCTGACAGTTACTAGACCAGACATCTGTTATGTAGTGGGAAAAGTAAGTCAGTTTATGCAAGCTCCTAGGGAGTGTCATATGCAGTCTGCTCTGAAGATTCTTGAATACATAAAAGGTGCACCAGGTAAAGGGCTCTTATTCCTAAAAAGGGGACATTTGAAGGTAGAGGCTTATTCTAATGCGAGCTATGCAGATGATAAGGGCGACAGGAAGTCAACATCAGGTTTCTGTACTTTTGTTGGAGGAAATCTAGTTAGTTGGAAAAGTAAGAAGCAGGCAGTGGTTGCCAGATCGAGTGCAGAAGCCGAATATAGAAGCATGGTCTTGACGGCTTATGAGCTAAAATGGCTTCGAACTCTCTTACTGGATCTGGGAGAGTTTTATGATCATCCCTTACCAATATTTTGTGACAATAAAGCAGCTATATACATTTCGAAGAATCCAGTCTTTCATGAAAGGATGAAGCATATCGAGGTTGACTGTCACTTTATTAGAGAAGAGATTCTGAAGAATCAGATATGTACTCCTTTTGTTACTTATAACAGAGAGCTGGCAGATTACTTCATGAAACTGGTTACTTCGTTCACAGAGGTTTGTAGCAAGCTGGGCATGGTTGATATATAGCTCCAGCTTGAGGGGGAGTGTTGAAACTCTGTTCGGATGGTTAGCCGAACAAGCCGTCGCGACCTGTCTAGCCAGTTCGCCGCGGCCTGACCAGCCAGTGTTCTAGCGAGTAGCTGTATCGGGCTGATGATTCAGAGTGCCAGAAGTCTGTTCGGGCGGTTAGCCGAACAGACAACATCGGATTGTTCTGCCGGTCTTCAAGAGTGTGCCTTCGCGGTTAGGAGATAAGCCGCTGCTACTTTTGTGAAGTTGTGAAGCTCGGGTCTAAGGTTTATTCTCAGCGGTCTGTGGAAACCCGCGGTATGCGGTCTAGTATCTTGTCGCAGCTTCAGCGAATTGGTGAGCAGCGTTGCGGGTTGCTAGTTATCTGCTGGAGCGGCTTAGCGACTTATCTGGCGGCCTTCTCTTGTGTCCAGAGGTCTTTATGTTATGGCTTGTATAGTGAGCGGTTTGGGTATGTCAAACCGCTCAGGCCGCCCGACTTTATTTAGTTCCACATCGTGGGTTGTATTCTCTCACCTCCCCCATTTTCTATAAATAAGGGGGCATACCTATGTATTACTTACTTTTTTGGAGCAATAAAATTTACGGTTATTTATCTCTTGTTCGCCATTTTTAACTGGTCCATATACAACACTATGTACTATACCCAAAAGATCATCAGCCCTCTCATTAAAGTCAGTGAAAAGGGCTTTAATCAAATGAGTCCAATAGTCCATCTTTTTGGAGCTTTGATATGTGTTTCTCATTTATATGGCCCAAACGACAATGCCAAAGATACGTAGGGTTCGAGTCATTTGTTCTTAGTCTTTTAGTATTTTCAATATTATAGATCGGATGATCTAAGTTCAAAATATATAGACCTTTAAACATTTGGGCTACACCATAACAAACATCATTCTTAAATATCAAACAACAATTGTTCTTAATAATAAAAGAAAAACCCACCATGTTCAAACATGAAATGGATATAATGTTTCTAGTTATGGAAGGAACAAAATAATAATTATCTAATTCTATTACAAGCCCATTGGGCAAAGCAAAACGATGAACTTCCGTGACAACAGCAACAACTCTTGCTGCATTGCCAACATGGAGGTCCGCCTCTCCTTTACTCAGTAATCTTCTCCTTCTCAGTTTCATCACATTTATACAAATGTGAGATCCACATCCGGTATCCAATACCCAAGATGAAGGAGCAGAAAGGTTTATCTCTATAACATAAATACTTGAAGCGAAAGTCATACCTACCCTCATCTTGTGTAGATCCTCCACATAAGAAGGACAATTCCTCCTCCAGTGACCAGCCTTGCCACAATGGTGACATTTTCCCTCTTTCATCAAGCCTTTATTTTTCAGTGCTGAAGACTTGGGCCCCAGTCCAAACTTAGGTCCTACCTTTGTCTTCTTGAAGCCCTTGGTCTTGCCCTTGCCTTTATGCACCATCAATATAGGGCTAGCAGGCTTAACCTTCTTCATGTTGATCTCGATAGTTCTTAACACGCCTAGGAGCTCGGGTAGTGTTTTGTCTATTTCATTCATGTTATAGTTCAAGATGAATTGCTCATAAATGTCCGACAACGATTGCAGGATCAGGTCTGTGACCAACTCTTGACCTAGAGGGAACCCTAGTCTTTCAAGTTTCTCAATATACCCAATCATCTTGAGTACGTGAGTCCTTAATAGGTCTCGAGCTCCCATCTTACACTAGAATAACGCCTTAGTGACATTGAATCTCTCTTGACGAGCTTGCCCTTAAAATATTTTCTTGAGATGCTCGTCATTGTCTTTGCAACCCATGTTCTCATGTTGTTTCTGAAGCTCAGAGTTCATGGTCGCTAACATGAGACATTCGGCGTCTAAGGAGTCACTGAGATACTTCTTATAAGCATCTTTATCAGCACGGGGTGCATTCCCGGTAGGCTCATTAGGGGATACCACTTCCAAAACATAGAGCTTGCGATCTTACTTGAGAACAATTCTCAGGTTCCTGTACCAGTCCAAATAATTTGTCTCGCTTAGCTTTTCCTTCTCAAGGATAGCTCGGAGGGACAGGGTGGAGTGTGAACCACTTGCCATTGAAATTCTACAAGAATACAAGCAAAGAAAAATTATTACAATATTTCAAAATATAATTTTTCTCTTTCGACTAGGTCTTTAATCAAAATAACTCCCATTATTTTTTATCAAATTGATAACCCTCAATATCAATTCGAAGAGTTTGACGAGTAACTCTCTTAACTCTCTTAGTGGACAAGATCCATATTTCACAAACACTATGAGTCGAATTTGGCTTTTCTCTTACAATGCAGCTATTTAGGTAGGCAACGCTTGCCAATTGCATCACTATGCAATTCCTACATGGCTGGTGAATAACTCTTTATTCGCATCCATCATATGGTGCATGCCAACCTCATGCCTCTAGGCACTCAACCTTTGAGGTCACCCAGTTAAACTTGATATGATGTCGATAGTGGGATATCACAATTATCCGCTCGCATCCTTACCAAGATTGATTAATGCACCTTGCTTTGGCATGCCCACACTTCATCGATCGAGGAAGGAAGAGTGTCATCCATCGGAAGGCATCCGAATACTTAATATTGCTTAAGGGATTTTAATTCTTGATTAACTCTTTAATCATGGTTAACATTTAACCAGTGTGCACATCAAGCAAAATAAAATTCTGCAAACATAATCCAAATGCATTCCAGATGTGCACAAGAAGATCATCAATACTTGATGAGTCGGGCTAAATCTGAACATCTAAGATACTTCTTAATCTTCAAGATTACATACATAGGACATGAGCAACACCAACTCCACTTATACAGTAGACAAGCTCGTCATTTCGTCTGAGATTCAAAATCTAACACATATTTAGTTTCTCAAACCAACAAAGTGACGGTTATTGTTAAGGAGTAAACTTCAAAGAAATCACATGCATTCTTGGTAGTATCCAAGACTAGGTTTGGACATTTAGAACACTTCAAAAATTCCAAATCTACACGCCATGGATTTAGCAACTTCTGAAACAATGAATATTGTCGTAACTTGGCTCTGATATCAATGTTGGGTTTTGGGGGATGACACAACACTTGTGCAAACAACGAAAATAAGAACAAGAAAAACCCAAACGAGTTTGGATCTAGCAATATTCATGAATCAAGAAGTAAAACATTATGTAATAAAATTACTTTTGAGGGATTGAGTATAAGCTCAACCTAGATGCCACAGAAATATCCAGCCGATCACTTAGAGGCTTGAGTCTTGAGCGCAAAAAGTATATCCATGCCTCTACAGTAATCCACACGATCGGGAGAACCCGTATCAACTTGTCGCACAAGTCTTATGTCAGGAGAGGACACTCAACGTCTCCATAGAATGCTAGGTCTGTTGAAGGAGAGGTGACAACGACACTCGTCGGGATCGGGATCGGGCTCGGCGACGGGATCGGCGGAACGCTTCCGTCGGCTTTTAGGGTTATCAGTCTTATCGCACAGTATGACTCGTGTGCTTTGATATAAAAAGAAAACAGTAAACAGTACACCCTAAAACATCATATTTATACCCAAAGGGAATAAACAAAACAGTCTGTCGCTATTTGCAGACCCAAGATTTAGAAAAATAGACCTTCGGCTAGACAACAGTTTGTCATGACGAATCATCGAGTATCTATACTACAACAAACTATACCTGTCGTAAGGACTGAATTATAACTAAAATACAGTTTGTTACTAATAACTATATTTAGTAACGAATTTTTTCTGTTGTTACCAAAAACTACTTTTTTTGTAACGAATATTTTATATTTTGTTGCAATAATAGTAATTTGTTACTATAAATGTAAGTATTTGTAATAACGCTAATGTTACGTTACAAATAGTAAATTTTCATCACAATATTTATCAATTGTAACCACATCATGAAAGTTTTTTTGTGACAAAGAGATTTTCTTTAGTATTAGTAATATTTTATTATTAAAGTTTTGTTACAATAAATATATCATATTTTATTATCAAATTTTGTACTATTTTATTACCAAAGTGTTCAATTAATTTTTTTTAGAAATAAATTTTTTTTGTATACTTGCAACAGTAGTACCCGTCTTGATAGTGCTTTAACGCGATGACACTCCTACAACTCGCAAATATCCATACGCGGCTGTCGCAGATATGTGGTACTATTGCGACATGTGTATTTTTGCGCATGCAGGGGTGGTTTGCGAGCTTCGCAGTGTCATCACGCGGGGACACTATCGAGGCGAGGGTAATTAATGTCGCTCGGGGAACGAGCGGTTCTATGTTTTGTTAGTATAACGATTGTTCGATAGCAAGAATTTTTGGCCCGTGAGAGCATTTTTCTCCTGAGCACGTGATTTTCACTTAGATGCACATTTTTTTCCCTGAGCACACGTTTTTTGCTTGGTTGCGCATATTGCACTTGTTCTTTTTTGCTCGGGAGAATATAAATTTTTGCAAGTGCATGTTTTTTGCTCGGGAGGAGCTGGCGTTTTCTTGCGAAGCACATTTAATTTTTTTTGGGCTCGCTTTTTTCGTACCAGTGTTTTTTCGCAATTGTATCTGCACGACAATACCACCCCCACCTCGACAATGCTCCAACACGACGGCGCTCTTACAGCTCGCAAACATCCACGCACGGCTGTCACAGACATATGGAACGTACTTGTGCGAAATGAGTATATATTTTCACGCGCGGGCGCGATTGCGACCTGCACGAGCGTCATTGTATTGGGACACTATTAAGTTATATATAAAACATTATATATTAAATTTCTTTATATATAGTTTTTATGAAAATTTATTAAAACGTGTATAAAAAGTTTTTATAAAACTTTAACTTTTTATAAAAGTTTTTCTTCCTCTCTCCCTCTCTCTCACATGAATGACATATATGGAGGGAAATTTCCCTGCATAAAATATTGAACAAAATTAAACTAAAAATTAAAAATATATTAAATATAAAATTGAATGCAAATATGACATTAATTTTTTTAATATAATTTTGGAATAAAAATAAAATCACGCACAGACCCACAGACACGCAAAAGCACTTTCGCGCGCATGCCAATGCACTCTCGCGCGCACGCCAATGCACTCTCGCGCACATGCAAATGCAATCTCGCGTGCACGCCAATGCACTCTCGTGCGTGTAGTTTTCATATTTTTGCTTGAGAGCGCGTATTGTGTCGGGGTGCATTTTCTCTAGGAAGCACCTTTTTAGCAATGACACGCGTTTTCGCACGCTCGTATTTTTGGTCCTAAAATGTATTTTTTCGCTAACATGGAGCGCGAGCACGTGTGCGCGCGGGTGCTGCCAACGCGCTGGTGTTGCACAACTAGCGTTTTCTTGCGAAGCATATTATATATTAAATTTCTTTATATAAAATTTTTATTATAATTTATTAAAACGTGTATACAAAATTTTTATAAAATTTAACTTTTTATAAAAGATTTTCTTCTTCTCTCCCTCTCTCACATGAATGAAATATATGGAGGGAAATTTTCCTGTATAAAATTTTGAACAAAACTAAACTTAAAATTAACCAATTCATGCATTTTTTTCGAAATATGTGCGCATTTTATCGATTACTATATGAGACGCGGTTTAATGAAAATAGATGTAATGAAATTCATAAATACATGTCAATTCGATTGATAAATACAATGTGTGGTTCAATAAGAATTATTTTTTAAATAAGATTTTTTTTTATTTTTTAAATAAGAATTATCTCTGCCCGATTTCAATTCGTCGGCTACTCCTTGGGTATGTTGCTCGATAACTGACTGTGCACATGAAGTTCCTCTTCCCTGCGAGATATATAGTGACCTCCGCCACATAGACACAAACACAAACACATAAATACAGACATACACACACAACACGGACAGCCAAACACACAAACACAAACACGTACACAAACACAAACACACAAATACAAACACAGACACACAGATACTGACACAGACATACAATATGCATAGACACGCACACACACACACACATAGACAAACACAGCTTCAAATAGAGACACAGACACAGATAGACACAAATACACAAACACAGACACACACAGATATGGACACAGACCCAAAAACATATATAAAGACTAACACACACAAACACAGACCGACAATAATACAAACATAGACACAGACGCACACACACACACATAGACAAGGATACACAGACACATACACGCACACAGCCGCAGACACACACATTGATACTACACATACACAGATACACATAATTAAACACATAAACACGCATACACATATATAGGGACGCAAAGACACAAACACAGACAAAGACCCCAACAGCCACAAACAAACATATATAGGCACGCAGACACAGACAAAGACACAGACCCCAACAGTCACAGACAAACATATATAGGCACACAGACACACATACATGCATATACACAAACACCGACTGTAACACCTCAACTGTAATGACCGTAAAATATGGGTCCGGTCGGGGCCCCACAACATACAGACGTCACAGCTTCGGCGTTAAAAGATGATATTATCTACCCAACTCAAAACTAAGAATAAGAAACAACCGTGGAAACATACAAACAACAACCAGAAGTTATCCACTACAGCACAGGAGTATCAAAATGGCATTAAGGTCGGACAACAAAAGAGAGTTATAATCTCCAATAACAATAGTAGCATCAACGTGTATAAGCACTCCTAGGTTACCTCGGCATGCAAGCCGGAATATACCAAAATATGGAGCAATACAATCAAGAAGAAAATGAGCTAGTGAGCATAGCAAACACTTCATGAGCCTTAGGGCTTTTCGGCAGGCGCGCTTGCTCCTGCTTGCGCTCCTTGCCCTGTAAAAATGTGTAGTAACGTGGGTCAGCAAAGGCTGACCTCTACTGTATAACCAACACATCTCCTCTCGGCCGCCCCTAACGAACCTCGGGGTACCCCTCCAACCTGCTAGTCAGCACTTCATGTGCCATATACATAAATATGTAAAGCTTTTAAAATAGGTTTGGATGTCTCAAACAACAAACACATTTTCTATGTTGAGCACAAAATAAAAGGGGCCTACTATGCAGCATGTATGCAGTCCCGGGCTTCGCCCAAGGCACCCTATCGCGTATGCAACTAGCACATCATCATCACAACTGGGTACTTCTAATTCCCCATTGGCGTAAAGCCGCAAACAAAAAGGAGACTACAATGCCCCTAACGGCCTAAATGCTGCTACACAGAAATCTTGTCAAGGCCCCACCCGCTCATGGGTCTTAAACCCAGGCATACCTGCAAACTCTGACTTCTCACGTCAGGATTCCGTCTCACACAAAAACCGATTCTAAGAACCCTCGCTGGACCCCACCCGCTCGTGGATTCATTGCCCGGGCTTGTCCTATGCTTGGTATTCTCGTCAGTTTCATAGAAGGGGACTAGTCTCGTCGGGATACTCTCCCCACATGACTTGCATGTCATGGGATAGCCTGCCGACCACAGAGACAAAGCCACGCCTTAGCACATCACAATCCATAAACTTTCCCACCCTAATCCACCATTTGTACTGCAATATTCCCGCGCACCAAGAAAACCATCTACCGCCAAGGCAGAGCTAACCTTGTCCGATTCCGGCTACAAGTACTCACTCGAGAAAAGGGGGAAAACACATACATCACAAACGACATCTTGTCGTAACGGATTTCTTCCAAATCCTTAAGGCTCGCTATGCAACATCACCGAGTCGGACTAACGGTCACAACTACGGCTTCACCCACAATGCCTAATCAACTAACAGAGCGGATCTCTAATGCAAAATCATGTCGGGGACGTACACAATCAACCTGGAGGTTCCTCTTGAACTATAGCAACCCAAACCCCTCTCACTTGAGAGATCTGGTGCCCAAAAACTTGAAAAGAAAAGATATTATGTGCGTATCCTAGAAACCAAGAGGAGAAGTGTCGTTACCTTACGACACCTCTTCCTAGCCATGAAAAAACTTGGTTGGATGAACAACACCGCAACGGTCTTGCCTTCGCGGATCTGGACTCGGCTCGAAAAACGGGGCTCCGAAGCTTCTTCTGGCGGCCGGAACTCTCCTCCACCTTCTTCCTTGCTCTCCCCTCTCTCTAAACTTTAGAAAGAGAATAATCTAAGTGGAATGAGGGTTTGAAACCCTATTCCCAGACTTAACCCAGCCAAGACCAGCCTGGGCTCTTGGATCACTTTTGAAAGAAACGAACGACCACGATTCGCCCGAAAAATGACTTTCTTGGGCCGAACATGGCTTGTGATACGCCCGTGTCCAAGGCCGTGTTCCACACTCGCTGTGAAAACTGGAATTACAGAACAGGACACGGCCTGTGACACGGCTTGGGACACGCCCGTGTTAACATTGGCACGCTCGTGTCATGGGCCGTGTGCCTCTATCGACGTTGAAACCGTCGAATCCCGAACAGGACACAGCCATGTGACACGCCCGTGTCACATGTCGTGTGCTAAACACACCCTGGGACAAGCCCGTGTCCCAGGCCGTGTAACTATCTCAAAAGAACCTGACAAACAGCCCGAGCAGGACATGTCCTGGGACACGCCCGTGTCTCAGGCCGTGTGTCCGACCCTAGGTAAACGTCGATCATAATTTCGTCGACCTCCCGAAAATTCGTCTATCTCAAGCACGACACGGCCTGTGACACGCCCGTGTCACAGGCCGTGTCAGCCTATTCAAAACCCAACTTGGCCTGAAAATGTCATTCGTTCTTCTTTTGAGTTTCGGGGCATTACACCGACACACACACAAACACACATAGACAAAGACATACATAGCTGAAGCACGCAGATATAGGGACACAAATGCACAAGCACATATAGACTACACGGAAACACATACACAAACACAGACAAAAACACAAACCCCAATAGGAACAAACAGACATAGGAACACAGCTACACAAAAATGAGTATACATGAACATGGACATACACACAAACAACTCGACTCGAGCTCGATTTACTTCTCGAAAAAGCTCGAGCTCGAGCCTCTCTAGCTCGAGCTCGTTTACGAGTCAAGGTCGAGCTCGTCTACGAGTCGAGAGGTCGAGCTCAAATATTTTTTGCTCATGACGGCACATGAGTTATTATTTTCACGCGAATTGCCCCCTAAAACTTTACAAAAAAAAATTTTCATGAGAATAAAATATTTGGAGGAAAATTCCCCCAACCCCAAAAAAATATTTAACATTATTATTAAGTGCACCGAAATTTTCGCTATGCACACCACAAAATCACTTAACTCTTGATTTAAACTCCTTCCTAAAATTATAAGGCAATTGTTATTAGCACGAGTTTTTGGATATTAGCACGCAACATTAGGTATTTTCCCCCCTTAGGTAATCTGATATCCGCACTGCCTCTCCCAGTTCTGCCGCACGCAGAACAGTTTCGCAAACCCTCAGTTTGCTTCGCGCGCACCATCCCAGCCCTCGCCGGCGCTTCGCGCCACTCACCGGTGCCTCACAACCCCTCGCCGGTGCGTCACAAGACTCTCCGGTGCCTCGCAAGCCATTCCCGGCGCCCCCCAAGCCCTAGTCGGCGCCCTTAGAAGCCCTCGCCGGCGCATCTGAAGCCCTCGCCGGTTTTCCTCCTCCAGCCCTGCTCTCGCCGCCCCACGCATTCCACCCCGGCGGCTTGTCGGCGGCTCTCCAGCCCAGATCTGCTCAAGCCCAGATCTGCTTCGAATCAAGGTTATACTCCAATTTATTTGTTTCCTCTGTTTTTTTCTCGAATGATTTGCAATGGAGGATTCATTTAGGTATGTATGTATGTTTCATGAGAGCATTTTATACTGCAGTTATGTTAACCTCGCATTATGTTAACCTCACATGCTATTGTGATGCATAGGATTTTTGTTTCTTGTATTGACATGATGTCGGGCGCTTCCGAAAATGTGGACAATGCATGTTTAGCACTAGTTGGTACGAATACAACTTATTTATTTTTATGTGTTTTGTTTCTTTATTAACTATTAGTTTTTATGCGTTGTGGTTAATTAGTTGTGTGATTTGTTTTTTTTCAAGATTCAAATTTTTTCAATGAGGAAAAAGAATCAAAGGTTATGATTGATGTGGGCATGCATTTCGAGACTAAAAATGTGTTTTGTTCAAAAGAAGAGTTGGTAGATTGGGCTCGGTCAATTGGTAGAAGTCTTGGTTTTGTTGTCACTATTAAGGCGTCGTACAAACTTGTTGGACGTCTTAGACCTACAGTTTTGTTGGGTTGTGATAGAAGTGGGTACTATAGAGAAAATCAAAATAAAAAAGGGTGGGTTAAGAAAGGTATTCGCAAAACAACCTCCAAGAGGTGTGGTTGTTTATTTACACTTAAAGGGAAGAAGGCGGCCAATTTAGATGAATGGAGTGTTGAAGTTATTTGTGGTGTCCACAACCATGAAAAAGTTCATTTAGAGGCGCATGCGTACGCCGGAAGGTTAAACACAGAGGAGGAGAAATTAGTTGTACAAATGTACAGTGCGGGTGTTAAACCCAGGAAAATATTATCATGTGTTAAAGGGAAAAATGTTGCTAACACAACAGTGATGCGGACAATATATAATGCAAGGGCTAAGTTACACCAAAAACAGTTAGATGGTCACACTCCAATTCAATATTTGTATAAGTGCATTGAAAATGAGGGCTATGTCAGTTACAATAGGATGTCGGAAAGTACTCAAAAACTGCAATATCTCTTTTTTGCACATCCTACTTCGATCAAGTTGACGAATATGTTTCCAACCATGTTTCAACTAGATTGCACTTATAAGACAAACAGATATAGAATGCCCCTTCTATGCATTGTTGGGATGACTTCCACTTGTAAGACATTTTATTTGTGCTTCGCATTTTTATCGAATGAAACTCAAAGCAGTTACGAATGGGCTTTGGATTGTTTTAAGTCTATTCTTTCGCCGGAGTGTTTACCAAATGTTATGGTGACAGATAGAGAAATTGCTCTCATGAATGCTATTTCTAAAGTTTTTTCAAATGCAAGCAATATTTTATGTCGTGTTCACATCAACAGGAACAATCTAGCTCACTGTAAAAAATTATTTACTAATGGAAAAGAGTTTGAGAAGTTTATGTTTGAGTGGCAAAGATTGGTTGAAGTTCATTCTGAAAGTGAATTTAAAATTGTCTTTAATGAAATAGTAGCTGCATATTCTACCTTGCATTCTAATGTTTTGGATTACGTTATCACTACTTGGATTGAGCCATATAAAGATCGATTTATGTCACCATGGATTGATAAGTTATTACATTTGGGTAATTCATGCACTAACCGGGTGGAGGGAAGTCATAGTCAGTTGAAAAAATTTTTGGAGGTATCAATTGATAACTTGACAACAGTATGGAAAACTTTCCACCAAATGATATCTCTTCAAATTACAGATATTATAAGATCATTTGGCGAAAGTTGTATCAAGATAAGCAATGATTACACAGGTTCGTTGTATTCAAACGTAGTCGGTAAGGTTTCATTACAAGCTCTGTGTTTCATCAAGGAGGAGGTAGATTTAGTACAAAAAGGAAAGAACTTTCCGTTAGTTAATGAATGCTCACATTTGAAAAGGTATACTTTGGGATTACCATGACCGCATGAATTATTTTCATACGTTAGCAACTCCAAAGGATTTCCCTTATGGTTGATTCATCCGCATTTGAAAGAGTTAGTGTTGAATGAAAACATTGGTGTGGATATAGAAAACAACATTGACATTGAGCTTGAAAGAGTTGTAAAAAAATTTTATGACTCGAACGAACAACAACAAAAAGAAATCAAGCGCAAGTTAAGAGAAATTATAGATCCGACTTTGAGCCAAACAAGAGAACCATCGGTATCGTTGAAGTTAAAAGGGCGACCAAAGGGAAGTTACAAAAATTTTAAAGAATATGTTCTCTCCACAAAACGACTTCCCTCCCACTTTGAGTATGCATTGTTGGAAAATAGCGAGTTGGAAGCAAAGAAAAAAAGGAAGAAGCTACCTATTCGTAAGAACCCAAAATTTGTTGATAAAGTGCGTCGCCATTTCCCACCGTTTTGGTCTGAACACATACTTGATGCCTTTGATGTGTTGGGAGATGGACATTGTGGGTACCGAGTGATTAGTGATGCTTGAAATGTAATGGGTGATTGGCCACAGGTGCGGAACAATCTTTACTGAGAACTTGAAAATAGAGGCAATTTATATGATGTTATTTATGGAAGAGAAAGACGGTTAGAACTAGCAGAATCTCTACAATGCACAGAAACCCCCGCTCCCGTTACTAAATGGATGACACTACCAGATATGGGATTGGTTATCTCTTCATGCTACAACATTGTGTTGGTTCAGTTGTCTAATGTGCAAAGCTTGACTTTTCTACCGCTCCACTCCTCTATGCCTGAAGTGTCGTCACTTGTTTGCATTGGATTCATTAATGATAATCATTACATCCGGTTGCATTTACAAGATTCCTCTCCGATACCACACATTACCCCATATTGGGTGAAACATCATGAACGAATTGCGGAAAGTTGGGGAGTACATTATATTCGGCGTTGTCAAGCACCACCATCAGTTATAGGACCAACCAATTTAGTTGTGTTGGATGATCTTCATTGATATGAGGTAAAAATTTTATATTTTGTTAGCGTATACTTATTCAATATGTACGTTTAAAAATTTTAACTAGATTTTACGTTTACAGGTGTAAATGTTATGCCTAGAGAGAAGTCTTTTCATCAAAAAAATTTTGAGTATCACATTTTGCTAACAATTTGAGGTACAAGATTATTACTTATACATTTTTGTTAACATATGGATATCTAGTAGTTAACATTTTCAAACATTATTTTCAGGTTGCTTGCGAATCGATGACAACATAGAGGACAATGTTGGCGTCATTTGATGTTTTGTCAAATTAATATTATATGATGTTTTGACTATTTCCAAATGTTCTCAAAAAATATGATGTTGAGTATAATTAATAGTGTACTATGGACTGTTGCAATATTTGAGAACACATTTTTTTTAAAAAGTTTTTTAAAAAATGTTTTGCGGATATCAAAAGTTGCTTTGCGGATAACAATTTGCTTTGCGGATATAATTTTAGAAAAATTGCTTTGCGGATATCAAAAATTTGCGGATAGCCAAAAGTGTAGTGCGGATAACAATCGCCAATTATAACTAAGCGCAAGCATTATTGTGCACAACTCTCTCAACCCTAGCCCCGTGAAATCGCCCGCTGCATTTTCCGTCATTGACGCCGTCCGCCGCCTCGACGCCGTCCGCAGCCTCGACGCCGTCCGCCGCCTCGACGCCGTCCGCCGCCTCGACGCCGTCGGCCGCTTCCTGGGCCGCTAGCTTCTTCCGCCGCTTTAAATCTCGCAGGCATTACTTCCGCCTGGCGCGGATTATTGTTTCCGCCATTGCTTGTAATTGTAGTTCACATGTTCAAAATGTGGGTTTCTTTACAAATGTTGATTGCTAGTTGTTTTATTTTAGGGCGGATACCGATTGTCTACAGTTCATTTTAGATGCCGTGAGAAGCAAAGGAAGGAGGCCTCTCGACTGCAGATGTTTAACAGAAAACTCACTTCCATGAACAAGCTTCTCATGGAGGAAAATGACAGATTGCAGAAGCAGCTTTCACACCTTGTTTACGATAATGGCCGCATGCACCAGCAACTTCAGAATGTAAGTAGAAATGCCAGTTCATTGTTCCTAATGCTGTTATGTTTTACTTCATGTCAAAGTTGGCAGGGAAATAATTCAGAGTTTGGCTGTTTTTGGTTCTTCATTTCTTCCAACTATATTTATGTGGGAAATGGGATTTTTTTTCATGTATTCTTAACATTTCCTCAGGCTTATTTTTTTCAATAAGTTTGTGAATCGGTGTACTGATTGATAGGCTTCAATTGCGAATGATACGACCAGTTAATCTATGATTTCAAGTGGTCAACTAATGCAGTTGCAAAATCAAACACTTCGGCCTCCATCAAGTGATGCCAATAGCCCAGCTAGGTATTAATATTGACAGTTATTTATGATTTATGCTCTGATTGGTAGGGCGGGAGGAGGTGGAGGAAAAAAACAGTACCAGCAGAAGTCATCTCTGGTGGGAAAGAGAGCTAGATTAGGTTCTTTTATCTTCCCCACTGGAGGCGGAAGGCCACCTGAAATCGCTTCTTGTTTCGGGATCATCCATCTCCAAACGTTGGGCTCGCACAATGCTTCAAACAGAGCCATAGCACACATTCTTCTCTTGTTAATAAAATTTAGGGTGTATATGTCGCTATGAGAATTAATATTATTGAAATTTTCTGACAAACGCAACGACACATAAACCTATAGGATCGTTTAACTAAACACCATTAATCTCAATTGAAGCACAACACAATAATTATTTTCCTAAATTTAAGAACACAAAAATAAAGTAGAGCTTGAACGAACGGTAAATAAAATGCGGAATTAATTTATACCGTTTTTGAATTCGAGCTCGTGCTTCATGATGGCGGCCATACCCAATAATTTTGATGTGTTCTTCCTTATGAATCCAGCGATGCTTGCCAGTCCGGTTAACTTACAAAATAACTGAAATTTCTAATTTCTGCAACACTGTTGCACCAACACAAAGCAATATATGTGAATATGTTATGTAATCAAGAAATATTGAAAACGGCCAAATCATTAGGTTAAATATCTGGAGGTGATAATCGGCCCTCTCTCACAATAGTAGAGCACGAATTGATTTCAGAGAAACTAATATAAGATTCATAGAAGGAAAAATAAAACTTGTTTTGACAAGAACCTGAAGCTATAGACCAAGGAGCAGTGATTCCTCTTGAGGCCTGGAAGATGCTACCTCTTTGCTTTAGATCTTGAGCATGCAGTGAAATAGATCTTGGTTTTCTCTCTTGTCTGGCGCCGCAGTTAGGAGGATGAAGGTCGCAGCTTCTCGTCGACTTGAAAGAAGAGAAGATCACTGTGAGGCACGCGCGAGAGAGGCAACTCCGACGGTTTCGGCAGTCCTCCAAAAGCTCGAACAGAAGGATGAACACCGGCGGCTAGGAGAAGGAAGATGAAGGAGGACGGTTTCTAAAGGCAATCGGGATTTTGCCCTACCGGCTATTCACCCTTGTTCACCCCAATGAATGAATTCATGAAACATAAATTTAGGTATTAATAGGAAAATACTCAAAATAGGAGTTACAAGTTTTTTGTTTTTAATGGATGAAATCAATTCCATTAAAACCCCAAATAAACTCTATTAAAACCACATTTATGACCATACTTTAATTGTGCCAAGGGCGAGACCCGGTTCGCGACTGAATGTACGAGACGGTCGGGCACACCTATCACATGTTTTGACCATTCGCGCGACTGAACTAACGCGCGCTCGTATGAGTCCGAATAAACCAAATATTCACGTACGACTTCACCGGGACGTCTCGATGAATCGAGTCCACATAAACAGGTAATTTCCAACATTCTCCCACTTGGACTTGTATTCATCGTAATTTATAACATTCCGATAAAATCTTCACTAAATTTAAGGGTACCAATTAGCGAACGTGATATTGAGTCTACTCACACGTCAATCCGGTCCAATCAAATCCTTCACTTCGAATCAAGGCGGCAACCGCATCAATTGAGCGACACGGGACCTTCCTTAGTCACAGTAGCTTACAGATCTAATCGACATGGACAAAACACGGTTATTTAAATCATAGAACAACACATTGAAAATGTGCACATGAAAGTTGTTCTAATTTGGTGGTCAACCAAATTTCTCAAATGAATGCACTAGACCATGCTACGAGAAATTCTTAAGTGTTCAAAAGAACAAGTATGTTTAACCTCAAGGTTTTGAATTCATGTGTCAAAACATACCACAGGCTATAATCCAAATGAAGTGTCCTAGCCTTACGCTCCGACCGACACAAGTCATGAGACTTTGTATAAAGTGTGACGTGTCACATAAATTTAACGAATATCGAAACTTAATGATATTCCTGAATGAATATTCTTTAATTATTAACAAATTAAATAAAGTGCAATTTAAATGACAGAAAACTAAATTGGAGCTACATGTAGCCTCCCACTAATCAAGCGCATCGATCAACTCTTTAAGCCCCATATTAATAACATGTTTCTGAAACACGTTAGGGCGAAGTCCTTTAGTAAGTGGATCAGCTAACATATCATCTGTCCCTATATGCTCCACTAAAATGTCACCTTTCTTGACCAATTACTTAACAGTCAAGAATTTAATTTCCATATGTTTGGACCCTGTGATACTTTTATTGTTCATCGAGAACATGACTGCAGAGATATTATCACAGTACATCTGGATGGGTCCGGCTATAGAATCGACGACCTTCAACTCCGTAATGAAATGCTTAAGCCACACTGCGTGAGTGGAAGCTCCAAAAAGAGCGACAAACTCTGCATGTATTGTGGATGAAGTGATGAGTGTCTGCTTGACACTCTTCCACGAAACGGCCCCACCAGCAAACTTAAATATGTAACCCGAAGTAGACTTCCTATCATCCTCACACCCGGCAAAATCAGAATCTATATACCCCACTAACTCAAGGTTTTGAACTCTATGGTAGACTAAATTAACATCCGTAGTTCCCTTCAAATACCTTAAGACTTTCTTGGCAGCCACCCAATGATCAAATCCTGGGTTCGACTGATATCTGCCTAAAAGTCCTACTGCGAAGGCAATGTCCGGTCTGGTACAGACTTGGGCATACATTAAGCTGCCTACCGCACTAGCATAAGGTATATCCTTCATGCGCTCTCTCTCTATATCGTTCCTGGGACATTGTGATAAGCTAAGCTTATCACCTTTAAGTACAGGTACGTCACCAGGCTTACAATCGAGCATGCTAAATCTCTCAAGTACACGCTCGATGCAGGCTTTTTGAGAGAGTGCCAATGTATGGTGAGATCGGTCCCTAATGATCTCAATTCCTAAAACGAAAGATGCTTCTACAAGATCTTTCATATCAAAATGCTTTGACAAAAATTGCTTAGATTCATACAACAATGCCAAATCACTACTCGCAAGCAAGATGTCATCTACGTAAAGAATTAAGAAAATGAATCTGCTCCCACTGATCTTGAGATATATGCAACGATCTACCTTATTTTCTACAAAACCAAATGAAGTAACCACCTCATCAAATTTCAAATACCACTGTCTAGAAGCTTGCTTTAGACCGTATAGGGATTTGTTAAGTTTACACACAAGTTGGTCGGAATGACCAGACTTAAATCCCTCAGGCTGTACCATATAGACCTCTTCGGCAAGATCGTCATTCAGGAATGCGGTCTTTACATCCATCTGGTGTAGCTCCAAATCATAATGAGCTACTAATGTCATTATCACTCTGAAAGAGTCTTTAGAGGAAACGGGAGAAAAGGTCTCGTGGTAATCGATTCCTTCTCTCTGCGTAAATCCCTTGGCTACCAGTCTGGCCTTAAACCGCTCGACCTTTCCCTTAGAGTCTTTCTTTGTCTTAAACACCCATTTAGAACCAATGGGCTTACAACCTTCAGGTAACTCAACTAACTCCCAAACCTTATTCAACTTCATAGACTCCATCTCGTCTTTCATTGCATCCCACCACAGATCAGTTTGAGGTCCAGACACAGCTTCATTAAATGTCACTGGGTCAACCATTGACTAATATCATAATCACTTTCTCCTAAATAGACTTCATAGTCTGAGGAAATTGCAGGCCTTCTCTGCCTGATAGATCTCCTAGCGGGTGGATGAACCTCCTGAACATGGGGAGGAATCTCAACTGGAATCGGTGGTAAAACCGCTTCCATATCCTCCGCTTGTTCCATCACAGGTTCAGGCACCGCAGGATCTCCAGTCAAGGGCAGAGATAAATGAATGGGCACAACTTCCTCGACTTCACTAATAGGACGAGAGCAACTAGGTTCGTCAGCGACATCCAATTCTAAAAACTTAGCTGTTTGTGACTCCACAACTCTGGGTCCTCCTAAAGGGGAATAGAACCTAAATCCCTTGGAGTGATTTGGGTAACCAATGAAATAGCAACGACAAGACCTAGGGGCAATCTTACTTTTTGATGGGTTATATAAACGGACTTCTGCAGGACAACCCCAAACACGCAAATGATTAAGGCTGGGGCGTCTACCAGTCCACATCTCAAATGGGGTTTTGGGTACTGACTTAGACGGAACTCTATTAAGGATATACACTGCAGTCTTAAGTGCCTCACCCCACAAAAATTCAGGAAGATTTGTTCTACTCATCATGCTCCTCATCATTTCCTTAAGGGTGCGATTTCGCCTTTCGGCCACACCATTTTGCTCAGGACTACCCGGCATGGAGTATTGGGCAACAATGCCACAACTCTCCAAATATCTAGCAAACGGACCCTTATGTTGCCCGGAGGCATCATGTCTACCAAAATACACGCCACCTCTGTCAGACCTAACAATTTTGATGACTTTCCCTATTTGTTTCTCAACCTCAGTCTTGAAAATCTTGAACTTTTCAAGAGATTCAGACTTCTCCTTAATTAAGTACAAATAACCAAAACGGGAGTAGTCATCAATGAATGTAATGAAGTAGGTGTTCTTACAGAGGGTAGTAGAATAAGGACCACTGATGTCCGTATGAATAACCTCTAACAAACTCGAACTACGAGTTGAGCCTTTCTTCTTAATCTTGGTCATTTTACCTCTACAACAGTCTACACACGTCTCTAGGTCACTGAAGTCTAGAGTAGGAAGAATATTTTCCTTAATTAATCTTTCTACTCTTTCCCTAGAAATATGACCTAACCTTTTATGCCATAACATGGAGGACTGTTCCTTAATGAGAGGTCTTTTACTAGCAACGCGTTCTACATTATACGAGGTGGCATAAAAATTAACAGGTGCAAGACATAAACTATATAATCCGTTAGATAATGAACAATGACCTATAACATGTGATTCATAAGAAATATCAATAGAACCATCATAAACGTTAAAGCCATAATGAAGTTTATCTAAAACAGATACTGAAATCAAGTTCCTTCTAAACGAAGGAATATAGAAAATATCTTTTAAAACAAGTTCATATCCTGAATCAAGGACTAAACAAATGTCCCCGATGAACTCCACCTCCACCTCAGCATTGTTGCCAACTGTGAGTCTGCACTCACCCTTGCTTGGCCTCCTCCTTTTGATGAACCCCTGCAGTGTGTAAGCAACATGATTAGTTGCTCCACTATCGAGCCACCAAGAACTTGATGGGGCTTCAATTAAATTGGATTCACAAAGGACTAGAGCTAAGAGATTACCTTTAAGTGCAAATCCACGCTTCTCCATCCAAGACTTGAACTTTAAGCACTCTTGCTTTACGTGCCCCTTCTTCTTACAAAAGAAGCAGCTAAGAGGCTTCTTTCCACCAGTGTCCTTGTTCCCTGAAGACTGTCCATCCCGAGGCTTGAAAAGAGCTTTGGACTTCTTCTTCTTAAAAGAGGGCTTGACAACGAGCAATGCAGTGTTTGTCTTCTCGTTCTTCAGTTTATCCTCCTCAGCTACACATCGAGTAATTAGATCATTGATCCTCCACGCCTCGTCCTGAGAGTTATAGGTTGTCTTCAAAATGCTGAACTCTACAGGAAGGGTATTGAGTGCTTGGTGCACGATCAACGCTTCAGGGAGAGTAATCTCCAACTCATGCAGCTTGGTCTGAAAGTAGACCATCTTCAGAATGTAGTCGCGGACACCGCCTCCTCCCGTATACCTCATGGAGAAGAGGTCCTGAATGAGTGTCCCGATCTCAGCATTGGAAGACACCTTATACCTCTGCCCAACGACAGTCAGAAAATCTCTAGCGACGGTCGTGTCAGGAAGACCACTCAGCAGGTGCTCTGGAATGGAACGCTTCATAGTCAACAAGCAGATTTTGTTCGACTTGTTCCATGCACCGTAATGATCCTTCTCAGCTTGAGTGCTGGTCGCTGTGAGGGCTGCAGGCTGGTTGATATTCATGGCCATCTCTATGTCCGTCATCTCGAGAGCAAACATGATGTCGGACTTCCACTTCTTAAAGTTCGATCTAGTGAGTTTCTCAATGGTCGCCATGTTGTTGTGAACCGTAAAGGTGACTGAATAGAGAGAAAAAAAAATTTAGTGACAAATAGAGCAACAGTGGCTATAAAACCCTAAATAGCACACTAGGTAGAGAATCCAGGCGCGTCAGCGCGCAACACCTTTGAGCAGACTACGCGCCACGCAATTAGAAATCCTCCACACAACGAACTAGCAACAGTTATGCTTGAGCTTTCGTAAATCTACCACCTTTGGGCGAATAGAATACTAGAGCCCCGCACTACCGTCCAAATGTTCGTGTGTATCCCTCTGAACCTATTGCGCAAGCACCACCTTTGGGTGAATGATTGCGCACTAGTCTCAGAGAACTCCCTAAAACATGTGAAACTGCAATCTCACAAACCGACTCGAAAGGCCACTTTGGCGGCTACAGTTCTTATCAATCTATGAGACTCTTTCACACCGGGATATCTGAATATTGCCCTAAACTAATATCGTGTTTCTTTTGCTTAATGACGTGTGAGCACTGAATCGTCTAAACTAAACACGAGTATGTCAGAGATTTAATAATGAAGGCACTTTGAATTTTAAATCCCTAAATTTATTTCTCTCAAAATTACTTAATGGGTTTTTAATTTGTGTTCTTTTAAATTAAGTAGAAAAACAATTAACTCCAAATAATGAAAGAGACTAATAAGTTTGAGTTAATCGCTCTGATACCAACTGTTAATAAAATTTAGGGTGTATATGTCGCTATGAGAATTAATATTATTGAAATTTTCTGACAAACGCAACGACACATAAATCTATAGGATCGTTTAACTAAACACCATTAATCTCAATTGGAGCACAACACAATAATTATTTTCCTAAATTTAAGAACACAAAAATAGAGTAGAGCTTGAACGAACGGTAAATAAAATGCGGAATTAATTTATACCATTTTTGAATTCGAGCTCGTGCTTCATGATGGCGGCCATACCCAATAATTTTGATGTGTTCTTCCTTATGAATCCAGCGACGCTTGCTAGTCCGGTTAACTTACAAAATAACTGAAATTTCTAATTTCTGCAACACTGTTGCACCAATACAAAACAATATATGTGAATATGTTATGTAATCAAGAAATATTGAAAACGGCCAAATCATTAGGTTAAATATCTGGAGGTGATAATCGGCCCTCTCTCACAATAGTAGAGCACGAATTGATTTCAGAGAAACTAATATAAGATTCATAGAAGGAAAAATAAAACTTGTTTTGACAAGAACCTGAAGCTATAGACCAAGGAGCAGTGATTCCTCTTGAGGCCTGGAAGATGCTACCTCTTTGCTTTAGATCTTGAGCATGCAGTGAAATAGATCTTGGTTTTCTCTCTTGTCTGGCGCCGCAGTTAGGAGGATGAAGGTCGCAGCTTCTCGTCGACTTGAAAGAAGAGATCACTGCGAGGCACGCGCGAGAGAGGCAACTCCGACGGTTTCGGCAGTCCTCCAAAAGCTCGAACAGAAGGATGAACACCGGCGGCTAGGAGAAGGAAGATGAAGGCGGACTGTTTCTAAAGGCAATCGGGATTTTGCCCTACCGGCTATTCACCCTTGTTCACCCCAATGAATGAATTCATGAAACATAAATTTAGGTATTAATAGGAAAATACCCAAAATAGGAGTTACAAGTTTTTTTGTTTTTAATGGATGAAATCAATTCCATTAAAAACCCAAATAAACTCTATTAAAACCACATTCATGACCATACTTTAATTGTGCCAAGGGCGAGACCGGGTTCGCGACTGAATGTACGAGACGGTCGGGCACACCTATCACATGCTTCGACCATTCGCGCGACTGAACTAACGCGCGCTCGTATGAGTCCGAATAAACCAAATATTCACGTACGACTTCACCGGGACGTCTCGATGAATCGAGTCCACCTAAACAGGTAATTTCCAACATCTCTATCATTCAAAATTTAAACTTTTGCATCTCTTTACAGTCTACTTGCAATTGCCGAGGAAACATTGGCAAAGTTTCTTGATAAAGCTACCAGAACTGCTGTCAAATGGGTTCAGATGGTCGGGATGAAGGTGCCCTCAGATCAAATTTATCGATTAATCCTCCGCCTCTAAATTATCTGAACTAAAAATGACTTTTTTTATACAGCCTGGTCCGGATTCTATTGGAATGGTTTCTGTTTCCCACAGCTGCAGTGGGGCAGCAGCTCGAGCCTATGGTCTTGTGAATTTAGAACCGCCAAAGGTATAATGTAGTTTAAGTGACTTCCTTCTAGTATCATTTTGGTGTTTAATTCATATTCTACGTTTTGTAGGTCATGGAAATCTTGAAAGATCACCTAACTTGGTATCGGGATTGCCGATCCCTTGATGTGCGGACAGCTTTCACTACCGCAAAGGGTGGGAATATTGAATTTCTATATATGTATGTATTAATTATCCTTTTGAACTACTAAAATGCAAAAGTACTAAGTTACATGATAACGCCCTCTATGACGGGAAATTGTTGGCATTCCAAGCATATGCAATGTTGCATGCGCTTAGCATATGCAATGTTGCATGCGCCAATTGAACATATGAACTTATGTCATGCGCATATGAAATTATGTCGCGCGTTCAATGTATCCATTGCAAATTTTTTGTGATTTCAGCCTTGATCTGAGCCTCTACATTCCATTTTGGCATACACTTTCACATGCAAGGATGCCTTAAAATTCAAGTGTATATGCTCAAATTCAAGTGTATACTTTAACGTATAAAAATGTTCATGTGACTATATAATGTGTGAATGCGTGAATGTGCACACACATAGGCCGAGGCCGAACACTATAGATAAAGAAAGTGCGTGGAACCAATTGGATGAGCGTCCTAATTTCATATGTTGGTGCAAGCAACATGCATGTACTTTGCGTGGCTATTAATTTTTCATCTATAACGCTTCTCGTGAACCAACATAGATACTCTCTGAGGTAGTTCATGTTCTGGCATATTGCAGCGCTCTTAATTTACAAGTGAACTTATTTCCTTAAGGTATGTGGAAAGTTTATGACTTCAACTGGGGTTCTAACTGGGCCAACAAACTCTAATT
Organism: Platanthera zijinensis; assembly: GCA_039513925.1. NCBI lineage: Eukaryota > Viridiplantae > Streptophyta > Magnoliopsida > Asparagales > Orchidaceae > Platanthera > Platanthera zijinensis. Next base: position 123,961,097 of record CM077089.1, on the reverse strand, counting down.
TTATCAGAGCTGAGATGCTTCCTAGTGGATATCTAATTTGGGCATGCGAGGGTGGTGGTGCAATGATCCACATTGTTGATCATGTAAAGTTGGATGTGAGTTTTCCTCGCTGAGGCCTAATTGTATTCAAACACAACTTTATCCCTGACAAGTGTTGTTTCCTAGGCTTCAAGTGTGTCTGAGATTCTCCGACAATTGTACGAGTCTTCCAGAATATTGGCGCAGAAGATGACCATTTCCCTAAGTTTCATGATAAGCAAATTCATTTACTGTTCATTTCTACATTGGTCCGTTAAATTCTTGTTAACTTTACAGGTGTTCCGTCATATCTGACGGATTGCCTGCGAAACTAGTGGTGAAGTTTCTATTGACACAGGTAATCAACCTGTGGTTTTGAGGTCGTTCACCCAGAGGTTGAGCAGGTGATAGTTCTTGTTTCCAGACATATGCAAGTATTTTTTTTAAACCAGTTTAATGTGAATCTGGTAATATTGTATGGCAGGAGCTTTAGGCTCCGTTTGGGAGGACTTATTTTCACCGGTCAAGCGGTTACGACCGCATGAACCGGGTCATAATTAAGGTCCGGTTCATGCGGTCGTAACCGCTGGACCGGTAAAAATAAGTCTTTCCAAACGAAGCCTTAATGATGCTATCAATGGGTTTCCCGATGATTACCAAATGGCGTCGATTGTCCTTCGCCCAAAGCTTGTTGAGGACGATGATGAGTGCATGCGTCGATTGTCCTTCGCCCAAAGCTTGTTATGTAATATTGAATTGTTCTAAATGAGATGACAATAGCTTGTACTCCATCTAATAATTATGTGTGAATAAATACATATTGACCTATATGTTTTCAAGATTTTATATTATCTTTAGCTTAATCTTAAAGAAATATGAAATCATAATTATTATTTGAAATAAAATCTTAGGTACACAAAAAATAGAAATTGAATATTTTGATATATAAATGAATTGACTGTAGTGAGAAGAATAGAAAATAATTGTAACGAATTTATTGTGAGGAAAAAATAAAACATTTGTAACGAAATAGTGTTTATCATAACTGATTTTTTGTGAGGAAAAAAAAACATTCGTAACGAAATAATATTTATTATAAATAATTTATTGTGAGGAAGAATCTTTTGTGGGTGAGAAAGTATCGTTCGTTACAAGTAATTTATTTGTAACGACACACATACATTCGTTACAAGAAGTTTTAGCATCGAGCTTTAGAGGACGATCGTTACATAAAGTTTTTTCGTTATCAAAGAGTTTCTGTAACGATTTTTGGTACTTATTGTAACGATTTAGGTCCTTACTATAAGTGCAGTTTGTTGTAGTGCTACATGATATACAACGAATCACCGAGTATCAATTCATACACGACGAATCGTTGAGGGTCTATAACGTACAAGACGAACTCAACGACATCCTCAGCTGAGTTAACATTTGACTCTGCAAAGGCGTTGAGTGGACTCAAAGCTCTCAACGCTTTTTGCCCCATACTCGACGAATCAACACTTGATCGTCGAATGGCTTTGAGTGCACTTAACGCCTAAGGCCAGATTCATCGAATGACGTTGAGTGAATACAATACACTCAACTCCTAAGTGCCAGATTAGGCAAGCAAATCCTTTACTCGACGAAGGCGTTGAGTGCACTCAACGCCTAAGATCAAGACTCGTCAAGCAAACTCCTTTACTCGACGAATCGCTGAATGGAATCAACACACTCAATGCTTAAGTGCGACAGTTGACGAATCAACACTTGATACTCGACGAATCGTGAGTCAACTCAACACACTCAACGCCATCATTCGACGAGTTAACACTTAACACGACAAAAGCGTTGACTACTCTCAACACACTCAATGCTTTTGCCTTAGAATATTTCAGTCCATTTGCTCATCATATGAGCTATACCATACAGATCCAAACTCCCAATTTCTCCACAATCTTATGTGCGACCCTGATAGACTCATAGTGAGTTGGCAGCGAGGCTACATGTTTGATCACTTCCAGATCACTATGATAGCACCAACAGTTTCACTAACAGGCACTGTAGTTGTACAACCCCGTATCCGACCGAGCGGGATCCTCCCCAAGTGGCGGGCTCGGGGTATGCTCTGGGCGATGATTTGGTACAGCCCCGTTCGAAGACGTTAAGAGGGACAGAGGGGGGTCATCAGGCAGGGAAAAAAGAGAAAAACAAGAAGAAAAAGAGGGAGGAGGGCTCGGGGTACCGGGGGGGAGGGAAGAAAATAAATAGAGAGCAGGGGGGCATCGGGTGGAGGAACAAAAAAAAGCCCTTAGGGCTTTCCCGATCCGCCAGCCTGGAGCAGCAGCCCGACGCAAGCCCCGCCCTTCCTCTCTCCCGCCGGCTTAGAGCAGTATCCGAGCCCCGCCCTTCCTCTCTCCCGTCAGCCAACAAGGGCAGGCCGAGCCCCGCCCTTCCTCTCTCCTGTCGGCCAACAAGGGCAGCCCGGGCGCCGCCCCACTCTCTCCCGTAGTCGGCAAAAAAGAGCAGGCCCGAGCCTTGTTTCCCCCCTCTTCATCGCCGCCGCCTAGGGCAAAGCAAACCTGGCCACTGGTCTCCTTCCCCAGCGCCTCTAGAGCAAGGTGAGGTCGGGGTTTTTTCTCCCGCAGCCGCTTGAAGTCAAGGAGGCCGGGACAACTTTCGCCGACACCACTTGGAGCACGATCGGTCATGAAGAGGCTCGGCCATGGAGGGAAAAATCACTTGGAGCTGTTAACCCTCTAGTGGAGGTCGGACCCGTGCATAGATAGCCGCTACAGTTGCAAAATGTCGAACCCCAGGGACGACACGTGGTTGCGGCTTCGTCAAAATACGCATCAAGGGTAACGAAGTTTCTTCTCGGGCAAGTGAAGCCCTCAATTATCATATTTGTATGGAAGCCCCTCTCCACCAACACGTGGGGGAAGGGATTTCTCAGACGGGTCAATGTTTACATCCCTGATTTTAATTGCATTAGCACCCGGAAGCGTGAGTACGGGTTTAGGCATGCTGTGTGAAGCCCATCCAGATGTGTAAGCCGGATTGGTGATGTTCTGGGGTTCCCGGGGAAAACTCCGTGGAAGTTGTTTATTATTTGTTCTTAGGAGATAAGCATCACCTTTCCGAGGCAGAGGTGGAGCTGATATTTATTTTGCCACCTTTTGGTGGGACGTTGGTGTATAGGTGTTACAGTACCAAGCGGGGAATAGCTGGGCTTAAGCCCATGTTTGTGTCGGCCCAAGAAGGCCTAATTTGTTTATATTGCCGGCCTGCGTGCCAAATTATGGAATTTATATTCCTGTAATTTAAATATCTGTGATACCCTGTGAATGTGTTTTATCCTTTTCGTCTTAGACGGGCAACATGTTCGCGAACCGCTCGCTCCGTGGGGAACCCAAGGTAAGGTTACCCGGAGGCCCGTGAAGGTCAGTTAATGGCCTTTCAGAACAACGTAGTTATGTTTTTGGCGGCCCGATTGGGGCTGCGTAAAATAGAACTGTTCGGCGGGATTACGCCATTGATAGGTCGTAAAAGGAACATTTCATATAGACCCGAGGAGGCACATCTAGTCAGGAGAGAGTTGGTTTTGAGATTCTCCTTAGAGGTTCCGGTCGGCCAAGAGAGCCCTCCGAAGGTGCCTTAGCTCAGCCATTGGCTTGGGAGGGGAAGAGTTTGCTAGTCTTCCAGGTATACGACGGGACCTCCACGCTGAGACCTTGGGTCTGTCCCTTGTGTTCCTAGTCTTGTGCCTAAATCATTCTCTTGACGGTAGTAGGTGCGCGGTCACCCCTTCCCCAAGGGTCGAACTCCACAGAGACCGATTTTTGGGTTTCAATATTTTGGTGCGGTGAGCGTGGAGAGTGACCAGCACAGAAGAACTCTGGCGAACGTCATGGCTATAGAAAGGGAACCAAGTGGTGGCCAGGGTCATGCAATGATACTTTGTATGTGAGGTCCTCATACCTGGAGTCGTCCCATCCTTGAATTTAGGATTTTTGGACAGTCTACTTTAAGTCTATATTAAGGCTTCGATGGTGATATAGTGCTCTTTTTGTAAGCACCGGGAAAATTAGAGGGAGAATCATCTCGCTCTGAGGTTAGGTCTCGAGATGCTCCCGCTGTCAGGCTTCCATCTAGCTGGTAGGGCAGGGATCCTCGATGGACGTCGTTATGACCCTGGAGCTGAGCCCAGACAATTTTCAACACCCGTCGTCAGGCTTTCACCTAGCTGACTGAACCGACTGTATCACCCGGGAACCTGGACGATTCTCTGTGGACATCATTATGACCATGGACATCGTTATGAAATTTGGAGTGACAATGCTCCCGTTCCAATCTATGTGGACGATTGAAGTATTCGTTTAACAGACCCCAAACAGATCTCACTGTCAGGCTCTTACCTAGCTGGCAGGGCTTGATGTCACTCGAGGGAGTCTGCGCCAGACCCCAAGTAGATCTCGTTGTCAGGCTCTCACCTAGCTGGCAGGGCTAGATGTCACTCGAGGGAGTCTGCCCTAGACCCCGAGCAGATCCCACTGTTAGGCTCTCACCTAGCTGGCAGGGTTGTAGGCTCACTCGGTGGTTGGAGGTTGTTTGGATACTTTGTAGGACCCCGAGTGATGCTCGGCCCCGAGTAGACCCGCTGCCTGACTCCTACTAGCTGGCAGGTCCCTAGGCTCGCTTGGGGGTAAGGGACCCCGAGTGCTGCTCGGCCCCGGGTAGACTCGCTGTCAGGCTCTCACTAGCTGGCAGGGCTGTAGGCACACCTGGGGGGTAATGGAGAAAGAGTTTGGAGTTTGGAGGTAGTTTGGATACTTTGTAGGACCCCGAGTGCTGCTCGGCCCCGGGTAGACTCGCTGTTAGGCTCTCACTAGCTGACAGGGTTGTAGGAACACCTAGGGGGGTAAGGGAGAGAGTTTGGAAAGAGTTTGGAAACTTTGTAGGACCCCGAGTGATGCTCGGCCCCGGGTAGACCCGCTGCCTGGCTCCTACTAGCTGGCAGGTCCGTAGGCTCGCCTGGGGGGTAAGGGACCCTTAGTGCTGCTCGGCCCCAAGTAGACTCGCTGTCAGGCTCTCACTAGATGTCAGGGCTGTAGGCACACCTGGGGGGTAAGGGAGAGAGAGTTTGGAGTTTGGAGGTAGTTTGGATACTTTGCAGGACCCCGAGTGCTGCTCAGCCCCGGGTAGACTCGCTGTCAGGCTTTCACTAGCTACAGGGCTGTAGGCACACCTGGGGGGTAAGGGAGAGATAGTTTGGAGTTTGGAAGGAGTTTGGATACTTTGAGGGACCCCGAGTACTGCTCAGGCCAGGGTATACTCGCTGTCAGGCACCCATCTAGTTGGCAGGGTTGTAGGCACACCTAGGGGGAAAGAGCTAGCTCCGCATGTATAAAAGGATACAAAATATAAGGCTTTGTGGTTTAACAATGTCATGAGAAATTGTATACTGATTGTAAGAAATAGTATAAGGTCAATTCAATAGCAAGGAGCATTGCAGATATCGAGTGGTTCAAAAAAATGAGAAGGGGCATGGAAAGATTAGTGTGCTAAGTGCAATTTTCAAATTCTCTCAAAAATTTTCTTTGGGTCAGCTCCCACTCGCAAGATACTTGGGGTTGGATGTTTCTTTCCGAGCTTGTGCCAACCTTGAAAAGAGCAGGGATTGTGTACAACCTCGTATCCGGCCGAGCGGGATCCTCCCCAAGTGGCGGGCTCGGGGTATGCTCTGGGCGATGATTTGGTATAGCCCTGTTCGAAAACGTGCGGGTGCTTGTGCGTGCGTGTGGAGATTTTATGTTATAATATATATTTAATATATATATATATATATATATCATATATATATTTATTATAATATATATTATATATATATAAGTATATATTTATCATATATATGCGCCTATGGGGGGAGAGATGAGGGGGAGGAGTTGTCGGGTACAGAAAAAGAAAAGAAGAAAAAGAAGTTAAGAGGGACAGAGGGGGGTCATCAGGCAGGAAAAAAAGAGAAAAACAAGAAGAAAAAGAGGGAGGAGGGCTCGGGGTACAACGGAGGGGGGGGGGGGGGGGGAGAAAAGAAATAGAGAGCAGGGGGGCATCGGGTGGAGGAACAAAAAAAAGCCCTTAGTGATTTCCCGATCCGCCGGCCTGGAGCAGCAGCCCTACGCCATCCCCGCCCTTCCTCTCTCCCGCCGTCCTTGAGCAGTAGCCGAGCCCCGCCCATCCTCTCTCCCATCGGCCAATAAGGGCAGGCCGAGCCCCGCCCTTCCTCTTTCTCGTCAGCCAACAAGGGCAGCCCGGGCGTCGCCCCTCTCTCTCCCGTCATCGGCAAAAAAGAGCAGGCCCAAGCCTTGTTTCGCCCCTCCTCGTCGCCGTCGCCTAGTGCAAAGGAATCCTGGCCACCGGTCTCCTTCCCCACCACCTCTAGAGCTAGGTGAGGTCGGGGTTTTCTCTCCCGCAGCCGCTTGAAGTCAAGGAGGCCGGGAAAACTTTCGTCGAAACCACTTGGAGCACAATCGGCCATGGAGGAAAAAAATCACTTGGAGCTGTTAACCCTCAAGTGGAGGTCAGACCCGTGCATGGACAGCAGCTACAGCTGCAAAACATCAAACCTCGGGGATGACATGTGGTTGTGGCTTCATCAAAATACACGTCATGTAAGACCCCCCTCCCGGAACACGAAACACGGCACGAGAGGGGTCTTATGCCCAGAATAGCCGCCTTGGGGTAGCACTAACACACGAGCTAGCCTGTACCCCAAGATGCCTATTCTGCTGGCTACAACCAATATCAATACAAATATGCCAACCCAACCAAAATAATACAAAGAAATCAAATCCACACAAGCTATAATCCAAAAGTATACAAAAGAGAAGCTAAAACATGCTTCTATATAATCAGAGTACAGCTATGAAATTGCCCCGAAGGGCTACAAAAAAAACTCTCACCACTCACATCTATAACAGACGGTTGCGACGGAACCGTCCCTTCAGGCCCTGTCGTCCTGGCCTGGCTGTCCGGCTCCATAACTTGCTGCTGCACCACCTGTGGGGTTTCCTCCTAAAAAAGAATACGTAGCAATCGTTAGTCATAAAGACTAAGTGGCTTCACATCCGCTCCCCCGACGACTCCTCGGCACCGGGCGGAGAAATAGATAGGGTACAATATATGTATATAAGCAGGTGTATAAAAAAGCAAGTGGTATAACATGTAGTAAGATATTCTAACATTTCTACCATCTATCACAACATATGAATATAGAGTTATAACAGAAAGTAACTCAACTTATATGGATGCCCATACAAGTATATAAGTCAAGGATCGTTCAACAGTAAGTAACTCATCGTATAAGAGTGTCCATACAAACTTATATGATGAGGGTCTTGTGTATGTAATGAGGTGCAATATTATGTATGTGATGCAATGACTCACCCATGTTCACACACATGCAATTGTTATGTCGACATAGACTCATAGTTCCCACTTTTCGAGCAGGTAGCTAACCTCTCAAGCGTCAACCATCGTAGCCAGACAGTGACAGTAGAACGGGCACTTCTACTACTAAGTGGGTATCCACGGTACCTCACATAGGCCTCCGTACGCCTCAATGCTAAGAACACAACAACGGAGCTCCCATGAGTACTACGGCTCCGCGGGTGTCTCGGGTAGATGTGCACCAAGAACCTAGCCCCGAACTGGCCTATGGTGTGACCCGGAAGGAGCCTCGGAAATAAGCACGAGGGTTAAGCCCAACCGTTCACTTGGCACGGATGGCGCCCTTGGACATGAACACAGGGGGACAAGCCCAACCGTCCAAAGTCTACCTGTCAACTCCCATCTGTGTGACGATTAGCGAGCCCGTAGACCTGCCACACTATCCTTAACCCGGGATTACGACACCGCGTGTCGACTCACACCGCATGCAATTCCACAAACCATGGCAGGGAAGGAACCTCGGAGAAAGCACGAGGGTTAAGCCCAACCATCCACTTGGCATTGATGGCGCCCTGGGACATGAACACCGGGGGACAAGCCCAACCGACCAATTCTACCCATCTCAACACCATCCCGACTAGTGACGGCCAACACCGCACTTACTAACTTCCAAAATACTACCCATAGGGAGACGACACTAAGAATTGGACTACTAAATTTCCTTCTATCAATTCCACATATATCATGGCCATAATTTATTCATCTACATGTCCTTCCAAATGATTTCAACATGATATATATAATAATGCGCATAAATGATAATCTACCAATTTATATCAAGCCCCTTTCGTTCAATTAAGCTTGGTCACAACTCGTTATATGAATTCAAATTAATAAACATCAACATTCATATCACTTTGATGATTACTACAAAATAGTTCACCCGAACCTCGAGTTAGATTGCAACATTAATTCCACCGAATCTAAATCCACATTATACCCAACCCAAAATTTTAGGTGTAGAATTAATCTAGACAGCAAATTCAACCGAGGATTCCCGAGGCTATAGGAATCTGGTGAGTGCGTGTAACCCCTCGATGGAAAGGTCTTTCCATTGGCTACAACTTTCATGTTCAGCCTGCAACCCAGATCAAGCTATAACCCACATGAAATTGGCTCCAAAGCCTACAGCGTACAAAATACGATTTCTTTGCGCTTAGGCTACAACCCCTACTTCGATCAGACATTCCTGTGGCTTCAGGAGTCACCCAAAGGCGTGTAACCACTCGTTGGAAATATTATTTCAAGTTCTACAACTTTCGTGTTTAGTCGAAAGCCCAGATCTGACCATTGCTTGCCTGAACACAGCCAAGAAGGTCGCTGCGTGCAGAATTCAGATTCTGCACGCATCTTGAAGCGGAATGAACGACATCGGTTCATCTTCCTCCTCAAGGCGATTTCCCCCAAATAGCAACCAGAAATTCCTCCACCCTTATTCTTCCTCTCAAGGCCATCCCTCTTAACGAATCCACCCTTATCATCACTTGAAGAAAGGGAGGTTGAAGATGATTTGTCATTAGAGCAAAACCCTAGATAGGCCTTTCCTAAGAACCTTCTCCTCACACATCAAGACTCATTTGAGTCGATGTCTCGCCTAAGAATATTTAAGGATCTAGCACCAAGGGAGATGGGAGGAAGCTCACCTCATTTCCAGCGGTACCACCATTCTCGGCCATGGATCTAGTCATCCTCCTCCGCGACATCACTTTTTCCTTGACGGCGATGATGTTTCTCCTCCTCAAAAGCTTGCTCCAGTAGTTCCTCTTGCTCTAGGACTGTTCCCTCCAGAAAATAGAGCTTGGGAAGAGGATAAAAATGTTAGGGTTTCATTTTCCCTTTTTATATAGAAGTGACACGGGTAGGGACACGGTCGTGTCCTTACCCGTGTCCTGCTCTGGAGAAACGGCTCGACTGCCATCTCGTGCTCCTACACGGGTACTGACACGCCCGTGTCGGTACCCGTGTCTAGGTGATACGGCCGTGGTCAGGTCCGTGTCAATACCCGTGTGGTCCTCGTGGCAAAATTCGTCGAGCTGGGCTTGTAGCACACGGGTAGAGACACGCTCGTGTCTCTACCCGTGTACTTCACGAGGTGACCCGGCTTGATGCACACGGGTAGAGACACGCTTGTGTCTCTACCCGTGTCTTTCACGAGGTGACCCGGCTAGATGCACACGGGTAGATACACGGCCGTGTCTCTACCCGTCTCCTTCTCGGGACCGAGCTTCATCCCTATATACATAAGGCATGACACACGGGTAGGGACACGCCCGTGTCCCTACCCATGTCCTTCTCAGGACAAACCATTCCAAACATACCTTTATCTCCACTCAACCCAGGGCCACTCCACGCCACTGCACACGGGTAGGGGCACGCCCATGTCCCTACCCGTGTCAAGATCAGTACAGGTTTTCAGCCTATTTCCTTGTTCACCACGAGTGCGCACCTGATCGCATGCACCCCCTTGAGCCTACACCAGCTCTACCGACCCAAAAACACGCACAAGGGGCCTAGCGCGAATCGGAACGTTACAAATCCTATAAACAAAATAAAAGATTTCGTCCCCAAAATCAGGCTAAAGCTATGGGGAGTGAAGCATACAGAAAATAAATTATGCTTTCAAACAAAATTACCTGGAGCGAACAATGTCGGGTAGAGTCTTTGCATCAAATTCATTGGCTCCCATGTGAATTCCTCCTTCCCATGATTAGACCATAACACCTTCACCAAGGGAACAATTTTGCGGCGCAAGGTTCTTATCTCGTTGTCTACAATCCGCACCGTCTCCAGTCGCACAGATCTATCAGATGCAACAGGACCATCAGTTGTGGGGATGTATTGATCGGGCCGCAACAGCGCCTTCCGAAGCAACGACACATGGAACACGTCGTGGAGATTCTCTAGCTCGGGCGGTAGCTCCAACCGATAGGCTAATGGCCGGGCCAACCCTTTCCAGTATAGTATAAGGACCCACATACCTCGGACTAAGCTTCTTCACACCACGCACCCGCGACACTCCATGCATCGACCAGATTTTTAGAAACACCTTATCACCCACTTGAAACTCCACCAGACAGTGCCTTGCATTATAGTACTTCGCCTACCGACTTTGAGCCTCTAACATGCGATCCCATATCCGCCTAACCATCGCATCAGTGTCATCTATATACTCAACTCCCAAAGTCTTCGGGTCTTCATCTTGTACCAAAGACAAGGGGGTTCTACACCTTCTTCCATAAAGGGCTTCATGGGGCGCCATGCCGATGCTAGCTTGATGGCTGTTATTGTAGGAGAATTCCACCAATGGCAAGAGCCTTTCCCACGGCTCTCCCCTATCTAACACACATAACCTCAATAGGTCCTCCAATGTCCGGATGGTCTGCTCAGACTTCCCGTCTGTCTGAGGATGAAGCGCGGTGCTGAAGGTAAGGCGCGAGCCCAAATACGCCTGTACCGCCTTCCACTCCTTGGAGGTAAAACGACCATCACGGGCGGAAATTATCGTCTTAGGAACGCCATGATACCGTACAAACTGCTCCACAAAGAGGTGTACCAAGACATCCACGTGAGCCTCCTTCTTCATAGGGATAAACATGGCTACTTTTGTCAATCGATCAACGATCACCCACACTGAATCATTCCCTGAGTGTGAGCGAGGTAGCCAATGTACGAAGTCCATGGAAATATCCTCGAACTTCCACTCGGGGATGGGCAATGACTGTAACAAGCCGCCGGGACTCCTGCACTCTGCCTTCACCTTTGACAGGCTTCACAATGTGTAACAAAATATCGGACATCCTACTTCATTCCCGGCCAACACATGGTCTTTCGCAAGCCGGCGTACATCTTTGCAATTCCCGGGTGCACTGAATACCGAGAGCAATGTGCCTCTCTCAAGATATCCTCCCGAATTTTACCGCCCTTGGGAATGTAGAGCAGGCCGCGAAAATAAATGAGGCCGTCTTTTAGTTTGTATTAGTCGGTAGTCCCATCTTCGATTGACTTGATTGCCAAGACCAAAGATGCATCCACTCCTTATTCCACCCGGATCCGGTCCTGGATATCACAAAATATGCTCATGCTGGCCAAGTACTCCATATATTGTATCGAAGGGGCCGTAAATATCAAAGTAATATCCAACTCCTCAATCATCTGAGACAGCTTCATACTCATCAACCGAGACTCGGAGCTCGAGCTTGGTATTTTTCTACTCAATGCATCAGCTACCGAGTTCGCTTTTCTGGGGTGGTAGTTCAAGGTGAACTCATAGTCGCATAGAAACTCTAACCACCGTCGTTGTCTTAAGTTCAACTCCTTCTGAGTATGCACGTACTTCAAGTTTTTGTGGTCTGAAAAAATCTCGCAGTGGACGCCGTATATATAATGCCTCCAAACTTTCAAGGCGAACACCACTACTCCCAGCTCCAAATCAGGAACCGGGTAATTGATTTCATGCTTCTTTAATTGTCTTGAAGCATAGGCAATCACGTGCCTGTGCTGCATCAACACCGCTCCCAACCCTTGATATGGCGCGTCCGTGTAAACTTGAAATCCTTCCTTCCCAGACGAAGGGACAAGGATGGGGGCGGAGGTAAGTCTATCCTTCAATTCTTGGAACGCCGCTTCACATTAAGGTGTCCACTCAAATGACACTCCTTTCTTCGTCAAAAAAGTAAGCGGGAGGGCAATCTTGGAGAATCCTTTTACGAACTTGCGGTAGTATCCGTCAAGTATAAGAAAACTCCTCACATCGGCCGCCAACTTCATGGGTGACCACTCCTTCACGGCACATACCTTGGCCGGATCCACCTTTAATCCTGTTCCACTGATCACGTGCCCCAAGAAAGCAACACTCTTAAGCCAGAATTCGCATTTGCTAAATTTGGCGTACAAGGCGTGCTCCTTCAATTTCTTCAACACCAAGGCCAGGTGCTCGCCATGCTCCTCCTCCGTCTTTGAGTAGACAAGGATGTCATCGATGAACACTATGACGAAGATGTCCAAATAGGGCTCAAATACTTTGTTCATCAGGCTCATGAAAGCCGAAGGGGCATTTGTGAGCCCAAACGACATTACGGTGAACTTGTACAACCCATATCTTGAACTAAAGGCCATTTTCTGGATGTCCCCTTCTTGTATTCTCAACTGATAATACCCTGAGCGCAAGTCCAGCATAGAAAACCAATGCGCTCCCACTAGTTGATCGAACAACTCGTCGATCCGAGGTAGTGGGTAGGTGTTCCACACCGTCAACCGATTGAGTTCCCGATAGTCTATGCACAAACATAGGGTCCCGTCCTTCTTCTTCACGAATTATATAGGGGCTCCCCAGGGTGACGAACTGGGGAGAACAAACCCGGACTCCACCAGTTCTTGTAGTTGAACTCTAAACTCCGCAAGTTCTTTCGGGGCCATTCGGTAAGGGGCCTTGGATACAGGCTTGGCACCCGACACTAGATTAATTTGGAAGTCAACCTCTCTATGCGGGGGCAATCCTGGAAACTTCTCAGGAAATACCTCGGGGAAGACCCGCACTACCCGTACGTCTTTTACGTCTAACGCTACTTCCTTCAGCTCGAATCAGATCATAAAAATTTCGTCCCCCTTCATGTGGGCTTTTACAACTTGAACGGACGATAACGTCAGACGAGGTGCGAATTTAATACCTTGGAAGATGACATCGGAGTCCCCATGTCTCAAATAGATCCGCTTCTCCGCGCAGTCAATCCTTGCAAAGTGCCAGTCCAACCACGCCATGCCTAGAATGATGTCAAATTCCGGCATTTTCAAGACTGTGGTCGGCGTATCGAAAGCCCTTCCCTCAATAAATACCTCAAGCTCGCACTTAGCGTTTGCAACCATATCTGAGCCGTCCGGAAGGCGTAATAATCGGGATATTCCAGTAAAATATTGCACACCCTCCATGTCCTTAATGAAATCCTCGGACACAAAGGAGTGCGAGGAGCCGGTATCGAACAACGCATAGGTCGTCTTTCCTCCAATTATCACGGTGCCTAAGTACCAATAATTAAAACTTATTGCTAGGTGGCTATAGTGTTGTAAACAACTTAAGTTTAAAATAGGAAGGCATGAAAGCTTAGTGCACGTACCTGCAATAATGTTCTGGGGATTCCGTTCTTGCGCCATGTCTAGCACGTACACTTGATCTCGGGCAGGGCCGGGGTTACCTCCTCAATGTCCTCGTCCTCGACCACGCATGTAACCTCGCCCTCGAGGGGCCGCCGGAGGTAGAGCGGGAGGGGCGTTCTCAAACAGTTGTAGGCAATAGCATCGAATGTGACCCGGTTAGTTGCATTCAAAACACATCAGGCCACGACGCCTCTCTAGTTGCTGAAATTGCTGAGGCTGTGGTGGTGGAGACAACGCGGGTGGTTGCGGAACCGGATGCTCCACCCTATAGTTTCAGTGAACATGCCCTCCACCTCTTTGTTATCCTCTTCCTCCTCTGAAGTCTTGTCTTCTTCTATTGCTCGGGCCAGCTTCCATAACGCCCTCTACATGTCTCTTTCCACTACCCAAGTGGTCCGTCTCTAATCTTTTCGCCATATCGATGATCTTCGCCAATCTAGCATCCGCTATAAACAAAAGGGCCTGCCTTAGGGGATCTCGCAGCACTTTATAGAAACTCTTGGCGTAACCTCTATCATCTAACTCGTATGAGTCCGCGAACCTTGCTAGGTGTTTGAACTCCCGCTGGTATTCCGTAACCGTCTTTGATCATTGTTTCAGTAGAAGAAACCTCTCTTCAAGTTCATCTCGAGTGGATGAAGGAATGAAGTGCTCCAAGAAGACACCCGAGAATTCGCTCCAACTTATCTCTGTATAGACTCGGCCTTGGAAGGTGGAGCCCATGAGTGACTTCCACCACCTCTTAGCATGTAGCTCCAAGGTGGAGACTGCCAATATCACAGCCATGTTGGCTGGACAACGTAAACCAGCCAATAACTCATGTACTGTGTCAAGCCATTCCTCCGTGCGCACGGCTGACTCTGTCCTAAGATAAGTGGGAGGGGAGAGAGCCCGGAAGGTGCTCAACCAGTTAGAGCTTGGGGTCTGTTGTAGTACCAGAGGCTATTGTGCCCTAAAAGCATCCAAAATGGCAGTGAGCGTCTGCCCCAACTCGGATTGTTGGAATTGAGTGGGTATGGAAGGGGCAGGAGTGCCCCCCAACAGCTCAATATTCACTGGAATCTACACATAGAATACAACTTACGGTCAGGTTGGCTAATCTTAAGGTCAAAGTTGGACCAACTTAGTGTGAATTACATATGGGCACACCACTGCTTCCACTAAGTCAGTTTGTCCCCAAACTGACTAGTCGAACGGGAGTGGCCCATTGTTGAATGATTTCTTTAGTTGAGGATTGTGGCAAACTGATACCAATTGTAAGACCCCCCTCCCGGAACACAAAACACGACACGAGATGGGTCTTATGCCCAGAACAGCCGTCTTGGGGTAGCACTAACACACGAGCTAGCCTGTACCCCAAGACGCCTATTCTGCCAACTATAACCAATATCAATACAAATATGTCAACCCAACCGAAATAATACAAAGAAATCAAATCCACACAAGCTATAGTCCAAAAGTATACAAAAGAGAAGCTAAAACATGCTTCTATATAATCAGAGTACAACAATGAAATTGCCACGAAGGGCTACAACAAAACTTTCATCACTCACATCTGTAACAGACGGTTGCGACGGAACCGTCCCTTCAGGCCCTATCGTCCTGGCCTGTCTGTTCGACTCCATAACCTACTGCTGCACCACCTGTGGGGTTTCCTCCTAAAAAGGAAGACGTAGCAACCATTAGTCATAAAGACTAAGTGGCTTCACATCCGCTCCCCCGACGACTCCTCGACACCGGGTGGAGAAATAGACAGGGTATAATATATGTATATAAGCAGGTGTATAAACAAGCAAGTGGTATAACATGTAGTAAGATATTCTAACATTTCTACCATCTATCACAACATATGAATATAGAGTTATAATAGAAAGTAACTCAACTTATATGGATGCCTATACAAGCATATAAGTCGAGGATCGTTCAACAGTAAGTAACTCATCGTATATGAGTGCCCATACAAACTTATACGATGAGGGTCTTGTGTATGTAATGAGGTGCAATGTTATGTATGCGATGCAATGACTCACCCATGTTCACGCACATGTAATTACTATGTCGACATAGACACATAGTTCCCACTTTTCGAGAAGGTAGCTAACCTCTCAGGCATCAACCGTCGTGGCCAAACGGTGACAGTAGAACGGGCACTTCTACTACTAAGTGGGTATCCACACTACATCACATAGGCCTCTGTATGCCTCAATGCTAAGAACATAATAGCGGAGCTCCCACGCGTAGTACAGCTCAGCGGGTGTCTCGGGTAGATGTGCACCAAGAACCTAGCACCGAACTGGCCTATGGTGTGACCCGGAAGAAGCCTCCGGAATAAGCACGAGGGTCAATCCCAACCGTTCACTTGGCACGGATGGCGCCCCAGGACATGAACACCGGGGGACAAGCATAACCGTCCAAAGTCTATCTATCAACTCCCATCTGTGTGACGATTGGCGAGCCCGTAGACCTGCCACACTATCCTTAACCCAGGATTACGACACCGCGTGTCGACTCACACTGCATGCAATTCCACAACACCGTGGCATGGAAGGAACCTCGAAAAAAGCACGAGGGTCAAGCCCAACCATCCACTTGGCACGGATGGCGCCCCGCGACATGAACACCGGGGGACAAGCCCAACCGACCAATTCTACCCATCTCAACACCATCCCGACTAATGACGGCCAACACCGCACTTACTAACTTCCACAATGCTACCCGTAGGGAGATGACACTCTAAGCATTGGACTACTAAATTTCCATCTATCAATTCCACATACATCATGACCATAATTTATTCATCTACATGTCCTTCCAAATGATTTCAACATGATATATATAACAATGCGCATAAATGATAGTCTACCAATTTATATCAAGCCCCTTTCGCTCAATTAAGCTTGGTCATAACTCGTTATATGAATTCAAATTAATAAACATCAACATCCATATCACTATGCTGATTACCACAAAATAGTTCACCCGAACCTCGAGTTAGATTGCAACATTAATTCCACCGAATCTAAATCCACATTATACACAACCCAGAATTTTAGGTGCAGAATGAATCTTGACAGCAACTTCAACCGAGGATTCCCGAGGCTACAGGAATCCGGTGAGTGCTTGTAACCCCTCGATGGAAAGGTCTTTCCATTGGCTACAACTTTCATGTTCAGCCTGTAACCCAGATCAGGCTAGAACCCACATGAAATTGGCTCCAAAGCCTACAACGTAGAAAATACGATTTCTGTGCGCTTAGGCTACAACCCCTACTTCGATCAGACATTCCTGTGACTATAGGCGTCACCTGAAGGCGTGTAACCACTCGTTGGAAAGGTAATTTAAAGGGCTACAACTTTTGTATTTAGTTGAAAGCCCATATCTGACCATCGCTTGCCTGAAAATAGCCAAGAAGGTCGCTCCGTGCAGAACACATATTCTGCACGCATCTTGAAGTGGAATGAACGGCATCGGTTCATCTTCCTCCTCAAGGAGATTTCCCCCAAATCGCAACCAGAAATTCCTCCACCCTTATTCTCCCTCTCAAGGCCATCCCTCTTCACGAATCCACCCCTATCATCACTTGAAGAAGGGGAGGTTGAAGATGACTAGTCATTAGAGTAAAGCCCTAGATAGGCCTTTCCTAAGAACCTTCTCCTCACACATCAAGACTCATTTGAGTCGATGTCTTGCCTAAGAATATCTAAGGATCTAGTACCAAGGGATAGGGGAGGAAGCTCACCTCATTTTCAGCGGTACAACCATTCCCGGCCATGGATCTAGTCATCCTCCTCCGCAGCATCACTTTTTCCTTGACGGCGATGGCGTTTCTCCTCCTCCAAAGCTTGCTCCAGCAGTTCCTCTTGCTCCAGGACTGTTCCCTCCAAAAAATAGAGCTTGGGAAGAGGATGAAAATGTTAGGGTTTAATTTTCCCTTTTTATACTAAAGTGACACGGGTAGGGACATGACCGTGTCCTTACCCATATCCTGCTCTGGCGAAACGGCTCGACTGCCATCTCGTGCTCTTACACGGGTACTGACACGCCCGTGTAGGTACCCGTGTCAAGGTGACACGGCCGTGGTCAGGGCCGTGTTAATACCCGTGTGGTCCTCGGGGCAAAATTCGTCGAGCTAGGCTTGTAGCACACGGGTAGAGACACGCTCGTGTCTCTACCCGTGTCCTTCACGGGGTGACCCGGCTAGATGCACACGGGTAGAGACACAGCCGTGTCTCTACCCGTTTCCTTCTCAGGACCGAGCTTCATCCATATATACATAAGGCATGACACACGGGTAGGGACATGCCCGTGTCCGTACCCATGTCCTTCTCAGGACACACCATTCCAAACACACCTTTATTTCCACTCAACCCAGGGCCACTCCACGCCACTGCACACGGGTAGGGGCACGCCCGTGTCCCTACCCGTGTCAAGCTCAGTACAAGTTTTCAGCCTATTTCCTTGTTCACCGCGAGTGCGCACCTGATCGCATGCACCCCCTAGAGCCTACACCAACTCTACCGACCCAAAAACATGCACAATGGGCCTAACGCGAATCGGAACGTTACATGTCAAGGGTAACGAAGTTTCTTCTCGGGCAGGTGAAGCCCTATATTATCATATTTGTATGGAAGCCCATCTCCACCAACAGGTGGGGGAAGGGAGTTCTCTGAAGGGTCGATGTTTACATCCCCGTTTTTAATTATATTAGCACCCAGAAGCGTGAATACGGGTTTAGGCATGCTGTGTGAAGCCCATCCAGATGTGTAAGCCGGATTGGTAATGTTCTGGGGTTCCCGGGGAAAACTCCGTAGAAGTTATTTATTATTTGCTCTTAGGAGATAAGCATCACCGCCCCGAGACAGAGGTGGAGCCGATATTTATTTTGCCACCGTTTGGCGGGACGTTGGCGTATAGGTGTTGCAGTACCAAGCGGGGAATATCTGGGCTTAAGCCGAAGTTTGTGTCGGCTCAAGAAGGCCTAATTTGTTTATATTGCCGGCCTGCGTGCCTAAGTATGGAATTTATATTCCTGTAATTTAAATATCTGTGATGCCCTGTGAATGTGTTTTATCCTTTTTGTCTTAGGCGGGCGACATGTTCACGAACCGCTCGCTCCGTGGGGACCCCGAGGTAAGTTTACTGGGAGGCCCATGAAGGTCAGTTAATGGCCTTTCAGAACAACGTAGTTATGTTGTTGGCGGCCCGATTGGGGCTGCGTAAAATAGAACTGTTCGGCGGGATTACGCCATTGATAGGCCGTAAAAGGAACATTTTATATAGACCCGAGGAGGCACCTCTAGTCAGGAGAGAGTTAGTTTTGAGATTCTCCTTAGAGATTCTGGTCGGCCAAGAGAGCCCTCCGAAGGTGCCTTAGCTCAGCCTTTGGCTTGGGAGAGGAAGAGTTTGCTAGTCTTCCGTGTATGCTGTAACGCCCCCGATTTTTTCGACGATTTTATTTAAATGGGAAGCATCATATTTATGACGTCATGGCGTTATCTTTAACGTCAAGATGACGGCGTAATGCCATAAAGGCATTTTCGCGTCCATGCGGTCAAGTCGGCCAAATTCTTATTGTAATGGGAAAATTTTGCATTTGGAATTTAAGTTGAGTAATTTTTGCCTTACTCGTCAAGTTTCGTCGCGATCCGAGCGATATTTAGGCCTCGGCGTTTTTCCAAAGTTTTGTGGAATTTATGTTCGTCGTAAACTTTGAAAACTTATATCTCGAGAATGGCTCGTCTGATTTTGGTTTTGACTTCGCCGTTGTGTTCGTAGCGTCTGTGTTCGCCTACGGCGCGAGTTTCGTTCAATTCGGCGCTCGTTTGGGCCTCCGTTTTGATCTCGCGTTTCCTTATTCAAATATATATACATACGATTATTTTAATATTAAATTACTATTCAAAAATGAAAAGTACTATTCATTCTTATAGTTTGATCAAAAGCTTAGATTTGCCAAGAAATTGTTTTTCCTGCAACCTTGACTCGTGTGAAGTTTCTGATTATTATGTAAATCTTCTGTTCCTCCAATTCTGTATACTCGAGTAGTCTGTTTCTGTATACTCGAGTAATCTGTTTTTGTATACTCGAGTAGCCTTCTGTATACTCGAGTAGTCTGTTTCTGTATACTCGAGTAATCTGTTTCTGTATACTCGAGTAGTCTGTTTCTGTATACTCGAGTAGCCTTCTGTATACACGGGTAGTCTGTTTCTGTATACTCGAGTAGCCTTCTGTATACTCGAGTAGTCTGTTTCTGTATACTCGAGTAGCCTTCTGTATACTCGAGTAGTCTGTTTTTGTATTCGAGTAATCTGTTTCTGTATACTCGAGTAGTCTGTTTCTGTATACTCGAGTAGCCTTCTGTATACTCGAGTAGTCTGCTTCTGTATACTCGAGT
Source organism: Platanthera zijinensis (assembly GCA_039513925.1). Taxonomy (NCBI): domain Eukaryota; kingdom Viridiplantae; phylum Streptophyta; class Magnoliopsida; order Asparagales; family Orchidaceae; genus Platanthera; species Platanthera zijinensis. The sequence continues at coordinate 123,941,047 of CM077089.1, read as the reverse complement.
AGTCTGTTTCTATATACTCGAGTAGTCTGTTTCTGCATACTCGAGTAGCCTTCTGTATACTCGAGTAGTCTGCTGCTTTTCTCGTATAGTCCGTCATAGTTTGTGTTCGGGAGCCTTTTTGAGGGTCAAAACAGTGCCGTATGGAAAAACGGCTAACATGAAATTTGTTCGTCTCGACGAGATCTACAACTTTAATGTTGGGAACTTTTTGATTTGAAGCCATTCTAGACCTCTAATTTTATTTTCCGCGAACTGCTCGTACTTAAACCGTTTTTTTTATATATATTTAGACAAATATATATATATATATATATATATATATATATATATATATATATATATATATATATATATATATATTCTTATACTTAGGGTATTTAGAAAAATAGGAATACTTCATCTTCTCCGATTCTTTCTCCCGAACCAGAGCGACGTGAGCGAGAGAGAGAATATTTCGTGAATCTTCCGGTGGCCTCGACGGAGCTCCGGTGCTCGAAATCTTCAACCGAGCGTAGATTTGGAAAGCTCTCACCGAGAGCTACACTATCATGGTAAATTTTTCCCTTTTCTTTGAGTTTTCTCGTTAGGGTTTTTCGGCCCTAACCCCATTTTCGACCATTTTTGTCTAGAGTTCAACTTCCTCCATCCTCTTTTGCCCCGATCTGTGACGTGGACTGATTTGGAGAACTTTTTCGGTAAAACTAAGACAAGTGGTGGTTTCCCCTCATTTCTCCTTGTCCGATTTGATGGTAACGGTTCGGTTTTTTATGTTCTTTAAAATTTTCTTCACTTTGTTTTCCAAGTTATTGCTACGATTAACCTTTTTGGATGATCTCTCGAGATTGTAAGATTTTGTCTTGGTGAACTTGATCTTGTCATGATATATTTAATCGCTCTTGACGTGTCTTATTAATGCCTTTAAATGCATTACCTATTGTTATTGATCGTATTAGAGTTTGTCTAGGATTGTAAATCGTTCATAGGGGTTGATCAACCATGTCTTGAAACTAGAAGTGTCAAGTAGAATCTGATGAGCCAAATCTCAAGATATATTTTGTGTTGTGGTTTCTTTGGGTTTCTAAAATTTGCGGGAGTTAGTGGATAAAACCACCTCCGCATGGTCTGACTCCTTTATGGTACCTTGTGTAAGCCTACCAGGTTTTTTTGGGCATCTGCGGTGTATGGTGGAGAGTATGAGACTCCCTCACAGTTAAGCGGATAAATTATTCGTGAGGGGTGTGTCCAGTTGAGGGACCACCTCGCCCGTGTTTTGAGGTAGGGTCGACCACAGGTGCTTAGTAAAGCTAATTAAATTTCTTCTTTATGTTTTTACTTTTGTTGTTCCCTTTTTGCCTTGAGAAATCTGGTGTATTTGCAGGAGTACGTGACAATTCACATAGGTATTTCTTTCTTTTCCTGTTTGGCACCTTACTTCAGTACTGGTTGTCTTGGGTTGGTACCCCGTCTGACCTTTGTTTTATTTTGTTTATTTTTTCTGCCACCATTTGTACCCTCTTGCTGAGGTATTCTGTCTTTGGAATGCCTCAGGTTCGGAGCATTAGCAGGTAGCGGAGCCGGTTTTGGAGCCTTAGCAGCAGCAGTTTGGCTGTAGTTTTCCCCCTCGCCGTAGCGAGGTAGTTTGTTATTTTAGTTTTCTTTGCCCAGTTTCAGACATATTCATACTGTGGGTTCGTGTCAGGTTGTTGACGCCCACAGGTTTGTTGACCTTTTTGGACACTTGCTAGCTGTTGTGGTTTCCTTATGTTTGGTTTACATTACTTGCTCTCTGGGATGATTTATTGCTAGGATTGCATGTTAGACATTTTTAACCTATAAAATCCTACAATTAGTAAAGCATACTTGTCATCTCTTTCGAAACTAAGCCACTACTTTCTATTTAGCGTAAAGACTTTTCTATACTTATTATAAATCTAGGGTTTGCATTGTATGAGTTGTTCCTCGGAGACATTCATACTCATGTAGGATATTAGAGTCAATTTAAATAAGTATTTTCCGCAAGTGTATAATTTATATTTTAAATCGTGAACTAGATGATTCACTAAGCCGAGGGATAAGGCTACCATCATAACTTAAACTGGATTTTATTCATAACCATTTATGTTTTCTTCTAAAACTGTAGAGTTTGGAGTCTTGCCCGAACGTCTGCAGTTATCCCCTGCACGGCGTGACATCACGACACGTATTTTCCCCTTGCTCTGATATAATTAAATTGTTGGGAACAATGCGGGTTGTGACATATGCGGCGGGACCTCCATGCTGAGATCTTGAGTCTTTCCCTTGTGTTCCTAGTCTTGTGCCTAAATCGTTCGCTTGAGGGTAGTAGGTGCGCGGTCACCCCTTCTCCAAGTGTCGAACTCCACAGAAACCGATTTTTTGGTTTCAACAGTAGTGGTGGTCATCCATTCCAATCTAACCAACAGTCCGAAAATATCAACACCAAAATCTGGCACCACACAAGACTCAACATCGATCTTCCACGGCGACGTAAGGAAACCCCAGAATTTTCTAAGTAAAAACAGCCCTTACGACGAATTCGTTGACACCATGCGTGAATTCGGCGTGATCACACGACGAATCGTCAAACTACTCGACAAATCTTATCCAAGTACTCGACGAACTTGACGAAATCGCTCGACGAATTCGACTGGACTACTTGACGAACTAGACAGAATCACTCGATGAAATTGACTTGACTACTCGACGAATTCGACTTGACTACTCGATGAATTCTACAAAAACTTACGGAACTTTTTCGACGAACTCAACGGACTTTCGTAATTACCCGTCGAACTTATTGTAACTTCTCGACGAATTGGTCGTGATTACTCGATGAATTATTCGTGATTACTCGACAAAAATCTTGTAGTCACTTGAAAAATTTTACTTAATTACTAACAAACTCTAACTAAAGGCAACCGAAAACTCATCATCACTCTAAGAAAACAAAAATCAATATCACCAAATCTTGGGAAATTGAGTGAAGGAGAAAGAAGAACTAAAAGAAACTAGGCAAGAGGGATAATCCACCACTTGCCTTCCGATTTCTAGCCTCCTAAGCACTCCACGTCAAGGATCGGTCGAAGGAAAAAACCACGACAAAAAATTCCCGAAAGGTTTCAGACGAAAAGGAGGGTTAGGGATACTCAATACAACAGCAAAAGTCCATGAAACCAAGAATACTAACCGCACACGCGTAGATCTCGATGATAGCTTTCCAAATCTACGCTCTGACGAAAAATTTGCTCACTCGGGCTCTTGCGGTAGGTGTCAGAAGACACCGGGAACGACCTCCTCCTCTCTCTCTCGCGGCTCTGGTTCGGAGTAACAGAAAGACGAAGAAAGGATCGTAAAACCTAAATCTAAGGGTTTGGTCGGCTTTTTATATGGAATTGTTTAATGTATATTTATATATAATATGGTTTACAAAATATCATAATCTTTTATTTGACGATTTGGACTAAGGCCAACTCGATTTTTGACGAAATTTGCACTAAAGGTAAATACCGGTCCTAGGAATCCAACGACGAATCGAAATCAGAGTTCGATGAGCCGATAATGAGTTACGACCTACTTTTCCTATTTACGGCAATCAAATTTGACAATCATGATTAAAATTAATTACTTTAATTTTCTAAACTCAAAAAATTCCACACTTTGGCGAGATCGAAATTCAGTCAACTTGACCAATTGGACTCAGAAACGCGCTAACGACGTCGCACTAATAATTTCGCATTAACGTAATGTTCTTACGTCTTCATCAAACCAAAAGGAGATTAAAATAAATCATGAAAAATTCAAGAGCGTTATAGCCACTCCCCCTAAAGGGAAGTTTTGTCCCAAAACTTGAAACGCAATCCGAACCCAAGAGATAAAAGAGACAACTTAAGATTTTACCGGATAAAAATACTCACCGAAGAAAGATAGGAGAAAAGATAAGGATGATATTCCTTCATGACAGATTCTAATTCCCAAGTCGCACTCCCAACGTCCTGATTTCGCCAAAGAACCTTAACCATAGGAAACATTTTCCTCCACAAAACTCGATCTTGCGTCTCCAGAATACGAACATGCTCTTTGACATAAGAAAGCTTGGGATGCAACTGTAACAACCCGCCTTGCATTGGCACTACAAGGCCGCTACAGGGCTGCCCCCCCTGGCACCCCAACGCCTCTCTAGCCTGTTTATTAGCACAATGCATTATTGAGGCGGGGCTTCGATCCCACAACCTCCTTGATAAGATACCATAAACCGCAACCACCTTGAGCTAACCCAGCCTTGTAGCAGCCTTGTAGTGCCAATGCAAGACGGGTCGTTACAACAATCAGGGCACAGAGGCAATGACATGTCGATCACCAGGCACACACTTTTGCAACTAGCCCAAAAAACACATCATGAATACCAGGGAAAGCAGTAGGTAAATCCAGTTTATAAGCAGCCACTCTGATGCACTCAACAATTCTGAAAGGTCCCGCATACCTGGGATCGAACTTGTGGTTCATTCCAAATCTTTTAACACATGACATCAGAGAAACCTTCAAGAAAATCATGTCCCCAACTGCGAACTCCAGATCAACCCTTCGTCGATTTGCATACTTCTCATAACTCTCAGAGCAAGCCCAGTCGACGAGTATAAATAGAGCTAGTGCCCGACGACATCTCTAGCGCCGACGGTTACTCACAATGATTGTAGACCCTGTACGACTACCCGCCTGTAAACCTGCACAGTATACTCAATACAAGTATAATCAAATACAATTCGAGATTTGTTATTAACAAACCTGAGAGATGCAGAATGCATGTTTCAACATAAATGGCTTATCAGCACGACCTTGTCATGTAGAAGGGGGAAAAGGATAAAAACATGAAATGTACCCCCATGTCTTCTTACATTAGAACAAGTATTAGATGGCTCATATGCAATACCTTGTCATGTCATGTAGAAGGGAAAGAGGTAAAATAAGGAAATGTGTATTTCTTATCTTCTTATATTAGAAAAAAGTTGTAGATGGCTTATCTGCAAGTCCTTGCCATGTTGAACAGAAAAAAGACAAAATCAGGAAACATGTATCTCATGTCAGATGGGACAGCTGCGTCAAGCTCCTTTACTAATTCCAAATAATTATCATAAGAACGTCGACTCTTCAGCTGCTCAAAGCAGAAAGTGGTAGTGGAATGGAGGGGGCTGTGATTATAGAACCTCTAAAGTCTTATTTGGTTTTTGTGGTTGTTTGTTGGGTGCAAATATAAACCTCCTCCAATCTATATTCACTTCCCAAATATCCTACTCCGATAAGGAAAAGTTGCTTCCCTAGTCTCTTATTAGAATTGAGACATTATTTTAAATAAATGGAAAATTTTTATAAAAATTCATTGTCAGGCCTTAGGCTTGTTTGGTTTGGCGTTTCCCCGCCTCTATTTGGAGCAAACGCTATCGGATGGCGGGTAAACAAACGGCCGTCGGCAGCATTTGCTCCGTTTGCACCCGCAGCAAGGAGAAAATGACCCCGATACGCTCCGTTTCGACCCCCACCTCTCCCCCTCCGGTTCCAATGTGGTGTTTCGACCCACCGGATGCATCTGCCACCACCGAACCAAATATAGCCTTATATGGTTATTGGCAGGCCACAAAATCTTTAAAAAGTGGACTTTTTAAGATACCCTCACACTTTCCTCGTGGCAAAATTATCGTGCTTCCTCGCCGAAATCACCGTGCATCCTCGCCGAAAGCATCGTGTGCTTCCCTTAAGTGTCCAACCACCTAAAGCTTCCTCTTCCTCGCATGTCCGACCTCCTGAAGATCCTCCCTTTGGCGTCTTACGAACTGGAGCTTCTCAAATCATCTTCCCTACAGTCGTTAATCCATAGTTCGCGTCTTCTGGATCATCGAGCATCCAATCGTTCGAATCTGAGCTTCACATACCCGATTGGAGCATCCTCTTCCCTGTCCGACCGCCTTATTCTTCATTTGCATATCTAAATGGCCTACCTGTTAGGCTCAAGATTCTGAAATACCCGCCGGAGGTGGCAGTGAATAATAGCTGCCGGAGGTGGCAGAGTTTACGTGAGAAAGGTAGGAAGAAGAGAGTGAGGGAGAGAGAGAGAGAGAGAATGAGAGATAGAGAGAGAGAGAGAGAAACGGGAAAAGAACAAAAGATACTTCATTAACCTTCTTAATGCTTACAGTTTATTACAAATCCCTTCTATTTATATCTCTTACAATCTGACCGTTTGACTATTAAAACGGTAATAAAAATAACGACTAGAATTAATCAATACAGTGGAAGGCCTCCTATGATGATGCCATATGTCAAACATCCCGCCTTGGTTGCTTTACGCTGATGAAGGTGATGTTGCCAGGTGTCAGCCATCCTGTGGTTACTGCTTTTTGGCTGATGCGATATGGAGATGCCAAGCGTCTGATGGAGCTTTGATCTGCCTTCCACGTGTCTTGATCATAACAATGGCTTCCTCTTTAAAAAACGATGTCCTCATCGTTTGCCTTTGCGCCGTCTGAAAGCAAATGGGTTTAGGGTTTACAGCTTCTTCACTGGAAGGCGACGGAATCAGTTGCTGAAGGAAAGGAGCGCGCTAGATCTGGAATGGCAGGTAAGCGTTGTTTAACTCTGGTTGGTGTCGGCGGCGTTTTGAAGTCGATGTTGGCGTTTAGGTCGTTTTTGTCGTAGTGGCCAAGCTGTAGGTAGATCATCTGTGAGATCTACATGAGTTGCTGCTGTTGGAGGTAGGGTAGCGTTTTCTGGTACTGCATGTTGTTGACTCTTAGTAGAAGGGTCCAGATCTGGGAAAGAGTCTTCTGCTGTAGAGCTAGGAATGTTTTCGTGTGCTCGTAGTTGTAGATCCGCAGGTAGGGAGTCCAGATCTTCCCAGGAGCTATCTTCTGGAGGGAGATCCTTCCACTGGACTAACCCTTGTGTGATCCGTAGGTTATTCCGCATAATTTGTCGTAGACTCACCACGGTTAGGGGAACATGTAATGGCATGTTCTTGTGACTGTGAGCAGGTAATGGCGTGATGTGGAGATGCTCGCGTCCATTATACTGTTTGAGGAGAGATATGTGAAACACCGGGTGTATTTTACATGTCTCGGGTAGTTGTAGCTTGTAAGCAGTCTCTCCTACGACTTTTACGATTTGAAAGGGGCCGTAAAATCGAAGAGCTAGCTTCCTACAACTCATGCGATGGAGGGTGAGTTGGCGATAGGGGTGTAGCTTGAGCAGCACCCAGTCGTTGACTTGGAATTTCTTCTCCATTCTCTTCTTATCTGCGAATGTCTTCATGCGTTGTTGGGCGTGATGTAATTGCTCCTTTAGTTGATGCATGATTTCATCTCTAGTTTGTAATGTGATCTCCACCGCTTCAGTCCGCGTGCTGCCTGCACAGTATGAAAGCAACCCCGGTGGAGGTCGACCGAACATGGCTTCAAAAGGAGTCATGCCGGTCGCAGTATTTAGTGTAGTATTGAAATGAAATTCTGCAAAACTCAAATAATTAGACCATTTGCGTGGATGTGTATGTGTAAACATTCTTAAGTATTGTTGTAGACTTCTGTTAGTGCGTTCTGTCAACCCGTCAGTTTGCGGGTGATAGGCTGAACTGTAGTGGAGATTTGTTCCTTGTAAGGAAAATAAGTCAGTCCAGAAATTGCTCAAAAAAACTGGGTCTCGGTCTGATACTATTGAAGTAGGAAGACCGTGTAATTTCCCAACTGATTCCCAAAATGCTGCAGCCGCGGATGGGCCTGTCAGTGGGGAAGTCAGGGGAGCAAAATGAGCTGCCCTGGAGAGTCTATCCACTATTACCATAATAATGGTGTATGTGTTGGATTTAGGTAACTGGGTTATAAAGTCCATAGTCAGGTCGGACCATATTAACGCAGGGATTGGTAACGGTTGGAGGAGTCCATATGGTAGATGGTTTGAGGGTTTAGCCTTTTGACAAAGTGCACATTCCTTAATGTATTTTGTTATGTCGTCTTTCATATGATGCCACTGGAAATTGCTTTGAATGCGATGTAGGGTGGCTTTAATTCCCGAATGCCCTCCAATATGGCTGTCATGCAAACTGGCTAAAATTTTCTGAATAATAGGGGAATTTTGTGGTATAAACAATCTATGCTTATAAAAAACCCTATCCCCTCTACATGTCCATCCTGGTCGTGTGGCTGGGTTAGTGTGCAAGTCACCCCGCAATTGCTGGGTGAATTGATCATTAGCATAGTCTAGTTGGAGCCCATCCAATAATGGAGAAGAGGGATTAGTTAAAGACATTGTGTTGAGTTCTGCTTGTTCATATTGGGGAGGTGTTGTTGTTATTGTGGTTGGATGGTCTGTGCAGGATCTAGAAAGAGAATCGGCTATAACATTGTGTTTGCCAGGCTTATACTTAATGGTATAATCATAGCTAATGAGTTTAGCCAAGAACATTTGCTGTTCTGGAGTGTGTAAATCTTGTGATAGTAAATTGTGTAAACTCTTGTGATCTGTTAATATTTGAAAAGGGTGTCCCAATAAGTATTGTCGCCACTTTGAAACAGCAGCGGTGACAGCGTACATTTCTCGTACGTAGGTCGACTTGCGCTGCATAAGTGGGGACAATTTCTTGCTGAAATAAGCAATGGGTTTATTATTTTGAATTAAAACTGCACCTATCCCAGTGCCTGACGCATCAGTCTCGACGGTAAATGCCTCCTCAAAATTTGGTAATGTCAAAATTGGCGTGGAAATTAAAGCTGTTTTTAATGCATCAAAAGCCTTTTGAGTCTGGTCATCCCAGGAAAAATTATTCTTTTTTAATAAATCGGACAGTGGGGAAGCTATAAGAGAGAAATTTTGTATAAATTTTCTATAAAATCCCGTCAAGCCAAGGAAAGCCCTAACCTCCCTTTGTGATGTTGGTATGGAATACTGTTCAATGGCCTTTATATTTGTATGGTTAGGGTATACCATCCCATTAGTAATACAGTGTCCTAAGAATTCGATTTCTGTTTTTAAAAAGAAACATTTGGACTGTTTAATGTGCATGGAGTTGTATTGTAAAATCTGAAAAACAATATGTAAGTGTTCCAAATGTTCATCAGCAGTAGTACTAAAGACAAGGATGTCATCAAAAAAAACTACAATAAATTTTCTGAGGTACGGTTGAAATATAGAGTTCATGAGGGCTTGGAACGTCGAGGGTGCGTTGGTAAGGCCAAAAGGCATTACCGTGAATTCGAAATGCCCGTGATGTGTGCGGAACGCTGTTTTGTGAATGTCGGCGTCCGCCATCCTAATTTGATGGTAGCCGGCCCGTAAGTCTAACTTGGTGAACACTCTGGCATGTACTAATTCATCTAATAACTCATCTATGGTGGGTATGGGAAAACAATCTTTGATTGTGGAGTTATTCAACACTCTATAATCCACACAGAAACGCCATGTACCATCTTTTTTTTTACCAAAATGACGGGGGAACTAAAACTAGAGGTGCTAGGTCTAATGTGACCGGCTTGCAACATCTCAACCACTAATCGTTCAATTTCATTTTTTTGAAAATGTGGGTAACGGTACGGTTTCACATTTGCTGGTTTTGAATTGGGTAGTAGGGGTATTCTATGGTCTATAAGGCGCCGAGGTGGTAATGTGCGAGGTTCCAGAAACAGCTCTTTGAATGTCGTGAGTAATGAAATGAATTGGGGTGGTAAAGTAAGATCAAAAAGCTGCAAATCATTTTCAGGAGTGGTGGGAACTGTGGAGGTAAGTAAACACAGTGTGGAGGCTTGCATAGTCATTAAACGGGCGACCTGCGATGATGAAACTCCCATATCAGGTGTCTGTGTCTGACCCTGTAAAGTGATCGGTCCCTGATCCGAATTATATGTTATTGTGAGGGTAGAGTAATCGGTGGTTACAGGTCCTAAGGACCGCAACCATCGTACTCCCAGCACAATATCTGCTCCGTGAAGTGGAATGACATATAATTGTAGTTTATAAACATTAGTTTGTATGAGCAGGGTTAAGTCCATACATGTGCCTGTGCAAGTCACCGATGTTCCGTTTCCCATAAAGACTGAAAATGGTTTGATGGCTATAATGGGTATGTGTAAAAACTTAGCTATACGGTCGGAAATAAAATCGTGGGAACTCCCGCTATCGATTAAAGTTTGTAAAGGGTGGCGGTCTAAATAGGCTAGAACCCGAAGGCAATTATTTGAAGGTTCGCCTGTGAGGGCATAAAGATAAACAGCGCCATTCTGATCGACCGCCTCCTGGGTAGGTTCGTCAGTGGGAACGTCATTGTCGTCTGGTTCCTCCGTGCCTTGAAAATACAGTAATGAGCCCGAACCTTTACAACGATGACCATAGGTATACTTGTCGTTACAATTGTAGCATAAGCCCTGGTCGCGGCGTCGTTGGCGTTCAGCGGCGGAGAGCCGTCGAATGGGGTATTTGGGTAAGGTTGGGGGTGGTGGTTGGGTTGTATCAGTATGTGTGCGCCATTGCAGGCGTGGCAACGTGGGACGAGGAAAGGGATCGGTTGGTCTGTGGAATTGATTGTCTATGCGTGGGGGTATGGGTTGTTGGCCAGTTAGTTCGATTTCCTGATCTTCTACCATGCGAGCTAAAGCGTAGGCGTCATATAAGTCCTTGGGTCGTTGCATTCGAACTGTGCTACGAATACGTGGTTTAAGGCCGGACATGAAATTACTAGTAATAAATCCTGGTGTGAGGCCAGGTACTCGGGTTAATAAGTCTTCGAACTGAGTTTTGTAGTCTAACACGGTGGATGTTTGTTGTAATTTTGTGAGGGCCCCTGCGGGGTCGTCATAACCCGAAGGGCCAAAACGCTGAGTAAGTGCTTCGACAAAAAGAGGGAAAGTGAGATTCGGTTGATCACGCACTTGTGCCTGGTACCAACGTGCTGCTGGGCGGTCCAGGTGACAGGCGGCGATCAACAAGAAATCGCGTGGATTGGTGTTGTGAAATTGAAAATATAATTGCAAGTTGTAAAGCCAATCCATGGGATCACCCTCACTAAAACGCGGACAGGGAAATTTGTAATCAGATTGTAAAGAAACGACCTGGTGAGAAGAGGCCGGGGGGGAATGTCCAAGAATGCCGTTGGATGAGGATGATTGGCCGAAATCCTGTTGTGAGGCCCTGGTTTGCAGGAAATCCAATGTTTGTTGTATCTTGCCGAATTGTGCCATCATGTCCGTGCGTAAGGTAGCGATCTTGTCGGTGGAATCCGTGCGTGTGTCCACAATTTGCTGGACCAGAAGGGCTTCCTTGTTCTGCATGTCTTCGCGGAATTCATCGAAATGAATCGCTTGAGCCTCTTGGGTGGCTTGGATTGCCGTCTGGAAATCAAGGAATTGATGTTGAAGGTCTTTTGATCTGGTATTATCCGCCATGAGGAGGTAGAAAACAAGAACGAGAGCACCAAATGTTAGGCTCAAGATTCTGAAATACCCGCCGGAGGTGGCAGTGAATAATAGCTGCCGGAGGTGGCAGAGTTTACGTGAGAAAGGTAGGAAGAAGAGAGTGAGGGAGAGAGAGAGAGAGAGAATGAGAGATAGAGAGAGAGAGAGAAACGGGAAAAGAACAAAAGATACTTCATTAACCTTCTTAATGCTTACAGTTTATTACAAATCCCTTCTATTTATATCTCTTACAATCTGACCGTTTGACTATTAAAACGGTAATAAAAATAACGACTAGAATTAATCAATACAGTGGAAGGCCTCCTATGATGATGCCATATGTCAAACATCCCGCCTTGGTTGCTTTACGCTGATGAAGGTGATGTTGCCAGGTGTCAGCCATCCTGTGGTTACTGCTTTTTGGCTGATGCGATATGGAGATGCCAAGCGTCTGATGGAGCTTTGATCTGCCTTCCACGTGTCTTGATCATAACACTACCCCTCTCTGCAAATGTGCAGCCCCAAGTCTGAGAGCCTCTTAGGTATGATTCTACTCCAAATTTGCTACTTATTATTGTGGAAAATTTCTTATTCCTCTAATTTGTATGATTCTAACTCTAATGTGTTTTGAATTTGCAAAATTTGTGCTAATTATTGTCTTTTTTTTGCAAAGACTCCACATAAAAATGATAGGAAATCATCTTCTAAGCGGGGTGTGGATCTCCTGTCTCCCTGAAAGGTATACAAAATTCAGTTAATTGGTACCGAATTGAGCGTTGAAGTGAAAATGATTCACCTAGAAACACATTTTTTATGCAGCGAATTTAAATGAAAATGAGCAACAAATTGTAAATGAGATGTATGATGTCAATGTAAAGCCTCGGTAAATGTTAACAGCCTTTAAAAAAAAGTCTTAACACCACAGTTCTCCAAAACACTATAATGAAAGAGTTACATTGCAGAAATAGAATTATAGGGTGGAACTGTTGTAAATTTATTGCACTGGACTGCTTCCAAAGCAATTTGGATTATTTTCCAGTATGGTGCCATTTGGTCCATCGTGAGTTCGTGACTGATATATATTATTTTCTTTAAAAATAAATTCTTCTCATTCATTTACTTCCAAGCGATTTGGATAAATCATGCCATTTTATCTAAATTTCACCTTATAATCAAATACAGTCAAATTAATGATGAACTAATATATACAAATTTATATCATCTGATAAGAAAATAAAACAGTTGTCCATTATATTGTATGAAAAGCGAGACTGGCAGAGAGCAGATCCAGCAATCTTACAACTTTCATTCTACTACATATATACATATACGAAGCCGGTCTTTACGCATCAATGCCTATTTGTATACTTTTATATCTCTTGCTTTGTCTCTCTCAAGTCTAAACTAATCAATGACGTTCAGCCGGAGATTAATTGTTTCAACATTCTACCTTCTCATTCTTCTCCAAAATTCAGGTGATTACTGGGTTATGTACTGCTAAACAGGCATGGCTATCTCTTTTAAAAAAAAAAGGGTACGGCTACGTAGAACAGGCCTGACTGGTAAGCAAGCCTTGACAGCCCCTATGTCAAAGGGGTAGGGCTCAGAATGGGCTTGACAAACATAGCCTAGACCCGATCCTAATATTCAAAATGCCTCGCCACGACATGCATACATGTTGATGTTATTAATACATAAAACTCGGTAGTTATATAGCTGGCTCGAGTAATGTTGATTGTTTCATTTGTCATGCAGTGGCAGCGCCCAAACTGAGGTATCCGTGTTTAGGGAAACGTGTACAATTTCCATTTCAAGGTAGTGGTGCACAAAAAGATCAGGTCTGGAAAGCCAATCTGGGCCCGGTCTTGAAAAAATCTGGTTAGGCCTGAGCCCGGGCAGGACTGGTCCAGGCCCGTCCTGAGGGGCCTAACAAGACCTTGAAATAAAAAATTTACCAGGCCCGGTTCTCGGCCCGGGCTAGCACCGGTCTTGACCCGGTCTCAAGCCTTGCCTGGGCCCGCTCCCAGGCCTTGCCTGGGCCCGCTCCCAGGCCTTGCCTGGGCCTGGACATGGAGCAAGACTGGCCCGGGAAGCCCAAGTTGTCAACTTGGTGTTGAATTTTCTCAAGAAACTCAGCAAGATAGCCTAAACATCAAATCAATATCTTCAGAACTATCCAGATCACAACTTGACCAAGCGGAAAGCAGGGAGCAAGCTCAATCAACCAAAATGCAAAGACAGAAGCAAGCAGATCAAAAAATTCTCAATCTTCTTTACAGGGCGAGGTATACGCGGCGAGACATGATTTCACCAGTACAATGAAAAACAGAAACTACAAACAATTCGGGCGGACAAGACACTTGAGACCACCGAGTCCGCCTGTCCGCAGAGACCGTCCGAACTGTGCTGAAGCCGAACTGAACACGGAGTCCGCCGAGACCGCGAGGTCGCGCGGACACACCATTATTCGCTGAAATGCCTGATGCTGCTGAACTGGCGAACAGACTGCTTAACCGCCGAGACCGAGAGGTCGCGCAGACAGGTTATTGAACTTGGAGAGTTGAAGCAGAGAAAAAACTGGTAAATTGCTGAACGCAATCCTCAAACTTCACTGAGCCTGACCGAGGTCAAAACCAAATTCCTGACTGTTGGGTACATTGGAAAATGTGTACCTGATTTGAAGAAGCCTAACTTAGCTTAATGATATACATCAAGGTGTAATTGATGTTGCTTTAAGTTGACATGTGCAGGTGAAGAAGTATTAAAGAATACAGGAAATTATTCTAAGTCCATATGTCGACACCTGAAGAAATTGTGTCAACACTTCAGAATAATTGTGTCGACACTTGAAGGAAGCAGTGTCGACTCACAGAAAGATAGTCGACCACATTTGTATCGGCACTGGGAAGCAGTGTCGACTCACAGAAAGATAGTCGACCACATTTGTGTCGACACTGGGAAGCAGTGTCGACTCACAGAAAGATAGTCGACCACATTTGTGTCGACACTGGGAAGCAGTGTCGGCTCACAGAAAGATTGTTGACCTCAACTATGTCGACACCTGAAGGCAGAGTCGACACATACTGAGTTCTGAATCTACAACAACTGTGTCGACACACAGGACTTGTGTCGACACACTGCCAAGTCAAGACCAAGTTATTTTCTGAAGAAAGATGAAGTGTTGAGTCGACACAAATTCTCTATGTCGACTCATTCTCAAGATGAAGTTCTGAAGAAGCAGTGTCGACTTAAAGACAAACTAGTCGACATCATCAAAGGCTGTGTCGACACCAAAGTCACTTGTGTCGACACATATAAACAGTTGGTCTCGACACTTTCTGACAGTCTGTCTCAACACTTTGCTGTCCAAGACTAAGACACAGGATCTGTTTGAAGACTTGACAGCTGTGGGTTATGACAGGTTAACTGAAGCTATCAGACTTATCAGAAGTCAGTTAGAAACCGGATCAGCCGGTTACCATGAAGAAGATCTATAAATAGACAGATTCAGAGAGAAGTAAAAAAGAGAGATTGGATTTTGACAATCAATTTGAGAAAACAAATCAAGAAGGAGTAATACACTAAAGAAGATCTTCATCAGAAGATCTAAGAAGACGATCTCAGGATCTGTCTAAGAAGAGTTCTTTCAAGAATTCAGAAGTATCATCAAAGGTGTTGGATAGAGAGGGATCCAACCACTTGAAGAAGAAGAAGAAGGAAGCCGTCATTGGTTTCTCAAGAAGCTGTTTGGAAATCAACTCAGCTAAGTTCAGATTCAAGAAGCTTTGAAGAAAGCTCAGATTCAGATGATTTCATCAGCTGATCAAGATTTGTCTTGTTCTTTTCTCTCTCAACAAAGGCAAGACATTAAAAACTTCTTTTCTAATTTCTGTAGGATCTGTCAATACAGATCTGAGTTGTAAGCCTGTGTTATAAAGGCTGAGTGTAGGAGAGTTGATCTCTGAGTGGTAGGGCTGTTTGCCTGAGTGTAGGAGAAGGTTCTTCTCTGAGTTGTAGGCTTTATGATAAAGCTGAGGTAGGGCTGTTGAGCCTGAGTTGTAGGAACCTTTTCAGGTTCTGAGCTGTAGGATCTGTGGATCTGAGTAAAGAGGAAGTTTGGCCGAATCTAGCATACTGCTAGATAGATGAAGGGGGAAAGTGGATGTACCCAGACCTTGGGGAACCACTATAAAATAGTGTGCAATCTGTGATGATTAAATTTCTGTGACTGCTGTGCTGTGTGTTTTAATTCTGTAATTGAATTCTGCCAAAAAGTGTTAACAAGCTTTAGAACCTATTCACCCCCCTCTAGGTGTTTAGGTTGTGTTGAAAGTAAAACTATCAAGTGGTATCAGAGGGAGGTTCCTCAAAAAGGACTTAACAGTCTGAGGTAGATCTGAAAGACAGAATCAAGATTCAAGAAGATGAGTTCTGGAGAAAATCACAAGGAGTTAGGGTCAATGAAGTTACCCATCTGCAGGAAGGAAATATTTGGAATTTGGAAAGAAAGAGTCAGATTGTTCATGGAAGCATCTGACCCAAGGATATACATCACAGTTCAGGAAGGACCCTTCATTCCAATGAAGGTATCAGTTCTTGATGCTAATATTCAAACTCCAAAAAGTTATTCTGAAATGACCAAGGATGAAATCATTTTGGTAACCATGGACAAGAGAGCTCAGAATATTATTGTGAGTGCCATAGATGATTCTACATTTCAAAATCTGATTCACTGCAAGACCTCCAAAGAGATGTGGGACACCTTGATTGTCTACATGGAGGGATCTGAAGAAGTAAGACAGGATAGGAAGTCTATGCTCAACCAGGAATATGAAAGTTTTAGACAAGGAAAAACTGATAGCATAACTGAATGCTATAAGAAATTCTATAGAATTGTGAATGAGTTAAAGTCCTATGGAAGAGTATTCAGTACCTATGAACTGAATGACAAATTCTTAAGATTTTTGACAAAGGATTGAGACACAAAGATCTGTGCCATAAGAGAAGTGGCTAAACTGGCAGAGATTTCTCCTCCAACCTTATTTGGAAAGTTGCTATCCTATGAAATGCAACTTATGGTGAGGAAGGAGGAGGAAAAGAATTCAAAAGGAGAGCATAGAGAGAAGACAGTGGCCTTCAAGGCAGAAGCCACTAGAAAGAATAAGAGAATATCACCATCTCCTCCTAAGGAAGTTGCAGAAGTTAGTTCTGAAAATTCAGATAATCAGGGTTCAGAAAGCTGTGAGTCAGATGCAGATTTTGCTGCATTTACAAGGCAATTCCAGAGATTTTTAAAGAAGAAGCAGTTGAAGTCTAGGCCCTCCTCATCACAGCAAGTTGATGACTATTATCAGAAGAAAAAGTCATCAAGGAAAGAGAAGAGCAGAACAATGCCCAGCAAGGCCACTACTTCAAAGATTGTCTGCTATTGTTGCAATAGGCCTGGACATGTAGTGGCTGACTGTCCTGATAAGAGAAAGGAGTCATCAGATAAGAAGAAGACTTATCAAAAGGGCAAGAAGGAAAAATCCTTTGTTGCAAAGAAAGAAAAGAGCCTAACAGATCAATCAACTTCAGAATCAGAATCTGAAGCTGAAGCATATATTGGACTGTATGCTGCTACTGAAGAAGAGGAGTTCATGCAATTGCTAGACTCCATCTATGAACAAGAAGATCATCAGTGCATGAGACTGATGGCAGGATTAGAAGAAGACATGTACCAGAATCAGTCTGGTCCTAGTAAGGTACTATGTCCTTCAATAAAATCTGTTTATAGTACAAGTGCAGAATCAGCTACATCTGCATCAAGTGATGTAGATGCATCTGAATCTGAAGGAGATGTCTATCAATTGATAGATAAGTATGAGGACTTATTACAGGCCCTTAAGAAAAGCAAGAACCTGGTTAAATCTCAGGCTCAGGAAATTGCTGATCTAAAGGTAGCTGCAACTGAGTTTGATAAAGTAATTGATCAGAAGTTAAATGAAATTGCCAAACTAAAGAATATAACCATTATTCAGATGGGCACAATCAATTATACCAATGATCAAGTGAAGAGTCTGGAGGCCAGACTAAGAATAGAAAAGGAGTTAGTGGCAAGTTACTCTAAGCCAAAGTCTGTCTTACCCTTGATAGATGAATTTGTTACTCAAAATGGTAAGGCAGGATTAGGATTCAAAGGTAATCCCAGGGCAGCCCAATTCAAGAGGAAAGGCAAAGCTCATGTCAAGCCACTGAACTTTTCAGTCCATATTAAGTTTAGAAAGGTGCAAGTGCCTTCTAACCAACATGATCATGAAGATATTCATGGTCATTTTAAGACTAATGTTCTGATAAACAAGGGTGTAAATGCCAACAGGCCTATCTATGTTCATAAACCCAATGGTTATAAGAAATCAGTGGGTGAAGCTGCTGCAGCACCAGCAATGGACAGAAATTCCTCTGTCAAGGGTGTATCTAGAACTAGATACAATAAGTTTGAATGTTGGTGCTGTGGCAAGAAAGACCATTTTGCATTAGACTGCTGGCATAACACAAGTGTTAGAAAGAACAATAGTCTACCTGTTAGAAGAGATAATGGTAGCTTTTTTAATGCTAACCTGAACTAAGGACCCAAGACTCACTTGGGTTCTAAGGGTAAGTAAATCTGTATTGCAGGAAAGTCCAAGTGACCATGCCCCTATATGGTACTTGGACAGTGGTTGTTCCAGGCACATGATTGGAACAAAGGGGCTGCTGAAGGAGTATACATCTGTCAAAGATGGACCTAAAGTGATCTTTAGTGGATCTGAAAAAGGAATCATCAAAGGGTTTGGTAACATTTCTACTAACCTAATTACTATCACCCAAGTGGCTTATGTAAAAGGTTTGAAACACAATCTAATAAGCATAAGCCAGCTGAGTGATTTAGGATATGACATTTCATTTGTTAAGGATGGATGTCATATCAAAAGGTCAAGTGATCAAGAGATCATATTGACTGGATATAGGAAGAGAAATGTATATTGTCTTAATTTTGTATGTAAGAGCAAAGCTTCTTCCATCTGTCTTGTAGCTGATGATAATGCTTCTCATTGTGTCAAGTGCCACAAGAGATTGGCTCATCTTAACTACAAGACAATTGGCCAACTCTTTAGCAAATAGTTAGTAAGGAATGGTCCTCAAGTTAAGTGTATAAAGGAAGGGATATGCTCAGCTTGTCAAAAGGGCAAGCAGACCAAATCCTCCTTTCATAACCTTGAAAACAAGGATTCTGTGAGGTGCTTATACCTCTTGCATATGGATCTTTTTGGTCCTATGCCAGTTCATAGTCTAGGTAGGAAGGTCTATACTTTTGTGGTTGTAGATGACTATTCTAGATTTACATGAGTGTTCTTTCTGAGACAGAAATCAGAAACCCCAAGTGTCTTACTTAATTTTGTGAAGCAGATTCAGAATGAACTGAATAGTACAGTGGTCAAAATCAGAAGTGACCATGGTACTGAGTTTCAATCTGAAAGCATGACAAAGTTATGTGAAGACTTTAGGATTTTCTAAGAGTTCTCCTCACCTAGAACACCACAGCAAAATGGCATTGCTGAAAGAAAGAATAGAACATTAATTGAAGCTGGTAGAACTCTATTGAGTGATACCTCTCTTCCAGAATATTTCTGGGCTGAGGCAGTTAATACTGCATGTCATGTGATCAATAGGGCTTCTATCACCAAGAACCACAAACAGACTCCCTATGAGATTATGAAAGGTAGAAAACCAAATCTATCCTACTTCAGGATCTTTGGTTGTAAATGCTATATACTTAACAATGGCAAGACATACCTAACTAAGTTTGCTGCCAAATCCCAAGATGGGATATTTGTTGGGTACAGCATAAATAGTAAGGCCTATAGAGTCTTCAACTTGACTACTCAAGTTGTTGAAGAATCTGTACATGTTGTGTTTGATGAAACAAGATTAATCAACTGTGAGTTGTCTTGTAGATCAAATGATTCAACAGGTATAAGCAAAAGAATGGACAAGCTCTCCATTACTGAAGCATCAAAGGAAGATGAAGCATTGGAAAATAAAGGCTACTGTCTAGGGGGAGTACAAAACTCAATAGATGCTGATGAAAACTAAGAGGTTCAACATGAAGAAGGAGCTGGAGATGTTCAACCAGAAAGGAACCTTCCTCCAGCTACAAGACATTTAAGAGATCATCCAGCTGATCAGATTATAGGTGATCCAAGACAGGGAGTGCAGACTAGAAGCAGAAATCAAAGCACAGACCTGCATTCAAGTTTCCTGTCTCAAGTGGAGCCTAAGAAGTTTGAAGAAGCCATCCAAGACCAGCACTGGACTGATGCTATGCAAGAGGAGCTGAATCAATTCAGAAGGTGCAATGTCTGAGAGCTTGTTCCTAAACCAAGAGGCCACAACATAATTGGCACAAAGTGGATTTATAGGAACAAATTGGATGAGAGTGGAATAATTGTGAAGAATAAAGCAAGATTGGTTGCAAAAGGATACAAGCAAGAAGAAGAGATTGACTTTGATCAAACCTTTGCCCCAGTAGCAAGGCTGGAGGCAATCAGAATGTTCCTTGCCTATGCAGCCTATCAAGACTTCAAAGGTACCAGATGGATGTGAAATCAGCATTCCTGAATGGTGATTTAAAAGAGGAAGTCTATGTAGAGCAGCCATCAGATTTTGTAGATCCTCTTAAACCTGATTATGTCTATAAGCTTAGGAAAACTTTGTATGGGTTAAAGCAAGCCCCAAGGGCTTAGTATGAAACCCTGTCTACTTTCCTTATTGAGAATAAATTCTCAAGAGGAAAAATAGACAAAACTCTATTCCTTAGGGAATCCAAAGGTAAGATCATCTTAGTTCAGATCTATGTTGATGACATAATCTTTGGATCTACTGAAAACAACCTTTGTAAAAAGTTTGCCAAACTTATGCAAGGGAAGTTTGAGATGAGCAGTATGGGGGAACTTAAGTTCTTCTTGGGACTCCAAGTAAGACAGACTGATGATGACCTGTCCATATCCCAGTCTAAGTTCACCAAAGAATTAATTAAGAAGTATGGTATGGAGTCATCCTCCACTATGAGAACTCCTATGGGAACAAGTATGCCTATATGCAAAGATGATGCAGGTAAACCTATTGATGAATCTTTGTATAGAGGGATAGTTGACTCTCTACTATATCTCACTACTAGTAGACCAGATATTATGTATGCTACATGTGTCCATACTAGGTACCAAGCCTGCCCTAAAGAATCTCATTATACTGCAGTCAAAAGGATTCTGAGATATCTTAAGGGCACACCTAATCTAGGCCTTTGGTACCATAGGAATAGAGATTTTCTACTAACAGGTTATTCAGATGCAGACTTTGCAGGCTGTAGAGAGGATAGAAAGAGTACAACAGGTACATGTCAATTCTTGGGAGGAAGATTGATATCTTGGAGTAGTAAGAAGCAGACCAGTGTGGCGATATCCACAGCTGAGTCAGAATATGTTGCTGCTGGCAGCTGCTGTGCACAGCTGTTGTGGATACAACATCAGCTTAAAGATTATGGTATTCAAGTAAGTAGAACACCTCTTTTATGTGATTCTAAGAGTGCAATTTCTATTGCTAATAATCCTGTTTTTCATAGTAGAACTAAGCATATAGAAATTAAATACCATTTTCTTAGAGAATATGTAGAAAGAGAAGACATCTCATTGGAATTTGTTAAAACAGATTATCAAATAGCAGATGTATTTACTAAGCCACTGGATGAAACAAAATTCAATAAATTTAAAATTGAATTAGACATGCTGACCATTGATTAGGTTATCAACAAACTTACAAGTGGCATTAGATTATCAAGTGGTATTGACAAAAACAGAAATTGACTAAGTAAAATTGTGTCGACACATTCAGTGAAAATGTGTCGACTCAGTAAAGTCATGTCGACTAGTCAGAGAATATGTGTCGACATAGAGAATTTGTGTCGACACTTAAGAATCAAATAGTCGACTCATCCAGGAATGTAGTGTCGACTTCACCAGACTAGTGGTGTCGACACTTATAGATTTTGTGTCGACACTTATCCTAAGAGTCGACACAGAATTTCTGATGCTCTACTATGTCTCTCAGGTGTCGACATATCCACAATTGGTGTCGACAAATAGTAGACAGACTTGCTGTCAAGACAATAGAAGTTTGTGTCGACACACTCCATCTGTGTCGACACTTATAGACTGTTTTGCCCGCCTTTTGATCTTCTTTCAATAGAAGGTTGATGAGCATTTTCACAAAGCCTAACCTTGATGCGGAGTCATTCTACGTTTTATCGTAACTATGTAGATGGGCATAAGCTAGATTGAATTATCTTTCAGGCAAGTGCACCTATCAATCATAGTATATGAGAAGCTTACATCTCATATCGTATTCCACAGGGTCCTTTCAACTACTTGTACTCACTCTCACTCTGTTATCATACCTACATTTAAAATTTCGTTCTAACATAGATTAATCCTAACTATGACTACTTGGATAAAAATTGTATTGGAGAGTTACAAAAATAATTTCAAGCCGAAAGTTAAAGGCGTTCAATGAACATCATCATTTTATGTAATCATGAAATAACAAAACTATCAAATTCATTGTATTGTAAAGGGTTAAATTAATTATCAAATTCTCTCTCGAGCAATTTGAAATTTAAATCTAAGTTAAGTAAATCTTCTCTCGAATAATTTACAATACTCAAATTTGCATTGAATGAAATACCCTATCTACTACATAGATTCATGGAACTTTATCTCTAAAATATCATAATTCCATCATTTCGTATTCTAATTTTCCAAGAAACATATCTCTCGATCATGAATTTTAGATTACAAAGAGAAATAACACATAAATATGAAGATTTAACCATCATCCAAAGAATCCAATTTCTCAATCTAGACATTTGGAATTCATGTAAAAGTAAATAATCATTCATAACAAGGATAATTCTCAATGTTTGCAAACCCATATACGAACAAAATACCATGAAATTGATTAAAACAAGAAGGTACATGATTACTAATTTGTTCAAACACATTGTTCATGAAAATTAAAAGATAAATAAAGTTGGATTACCAAGAGAGATACAAGATTAAATGAGATAAATTGAAGAATAAATGCATACGAATATCTCCTTCAAGCCTTCCTTCTCTTGGGTGCTTCACTTTCGTTCTCCAGAAAATCTCCAAATAAAATTGATCCAAAAGTCCAGAATACAATTTTTCTCCAGGTTTTTATAGTCTTTTAGCAAACATGGTCGAACACGGGTTCCGACACGGCCGTGTTGCAGGCCGTGTCGGCAGTTCTAAGGCAGTTCCACACGAGCAGACGTGTTTGGTCATGGGCCGTGTTGGATGACACGGGTACTGACACGGCCGTGTTGGAGAACACGGCCGTGTTGTTCTTCATGTTCTTCGGACACGGGTAGGCCGGATTTAATTCTTCAATTTGTCCCGAGAAGGACACGGTCTGGACACACGTGCGTGTTCAAACCCGTGTGAACAAATAGTTCTAGCTAGGATAGAACACGGGTAGGCACACGGGCGTGTTCCTACCCGTGTTCGACCAATTCTTCTGCTTTGATCAGCCCTCCTGGTCCCGTCAACTCCCCTGTTTGCTCCAAGACTTTTAGTTCCACTGATTAGTCGTACCTGCATTAGAAAAATGACGTAGTAAGTGGGGAGTTCAATACATAAAATAGTAAAGACTCTAACCTATGCTCTACTATTCATGACAATACCAATTCTCAACTATTTTGCGCAATTACTTGAGTAAAGAGGTAGAAAACAGTGGACATGATTACAATTATGATAGTCAGAATCTATCATAATTGTACTCATCAAATACCCCCAGACTTGAGTGTTTGCTTGTCCCTAAGCAAACTAATTCAAACAATTGAGTTACCGATACATAATTCTTCTTCCGCACACTGATTGTTTTTAATTCAAATAAAAATTTGATGCTGTAATTGTATAGGAAATAGTATAGCAGACTTTTCTAAATATAACTTTTTCTTAAAAATTCCTCCAATACATATCTTAACTATTTTTCGCTCTTTCTTAGAATTAGGATTATAATTATCCATTACTATTGTAAGGAGAAAAGAATAATCTTAATAACATATGCATTAGTCTTTCAAAACTTACATACCCCTATTGATAATCATACACTTTCCTTTACACCCCCTCTCCACAGCACTAATGAGAATTAGTAAAATTGGATCCTTAGGACTTGTATGGTGGTGTAACCTTTTTGGCTTAAGATAGGTAATTATAAGTGGGGTAAGCAAAAAAAAATAACTCGATGGGTTTTTTTCTTCTTCTTTGCACACCTAGATCACAATTGAGCCCTTGGTATGGTCAATACCTTAATAAACATTGATATTCTACGAGCACCCCCAGACTTTGCACGTATTATACTTCCCATATATATTTTTTTCTTTGTTTCTTAACCAAAGGTCCATAGTAGGGATCATTCTGAATGGGTGCAAAGTCACACTCACTCAGGCCATATATCACTATGTTTTTGTTTTTAGGGACTTCATAGTAGGGATCATTCCGAATGGGTGCAAGTGTACACGCACTCAGTCCACATATCACTATGAAAATTCATTTCATGACGAACTCAATGATAGGTGTGCTACTAGGTGAGGATTTGCCTTGGTGAATTTTAGAGTTGGAATATCACAAAAATATAGGGATAAGGTCCAAATTGGGTGAGCAAGGGTATAATGTTTAAGGTTTTGGGATGTGAACGGCTCAAGCTATCCAAAAGGAGGCCTAAGTCATTTTCACCTTTACTAATTAACATGTGCAAAAGGTTTGAGGATCGTTGGTTAGTTCTAGACACCAATAGAGAAGAGTTTTGTTATTTTATTTTGATCTCCTAATACACAATTATCAAAATATTGCATTCATCGACTCACTTTAGTATAGATAAATATATTTTCTAAAATGGAGTGATTATTAGTTAATAATATAAAGGACAATATTTTTAAACCAAATTATATGGAGAAAAGTAGGCTAATGAATTTCTATACGTAGTTACTAATCAACAAATTTGAACACGAATTCGGTTTAATCAGCGTGCGAAAGTAAATTAGATAGTTATATTCTCAATGAGTGAAGTACGGAAAGCTTAAAGAAAAGTAATAGAATGCTGTGATAGAGAAAGAGAGTACTATGATAGAGATAATATCAGTAACTGCAATCATTCACCCCACTGTCAACACCAATACCCCCAAACTTGTGTTGCAATGTCCTCATTGCAAAAAAAAATACAAAAGAATTGAGGTTATTATTGCACCAGGATAGAGAGAACTGATGATCATGAATATAAAGGAGCACAGAACAAAACAATGAGCAAATAAAATAAAATAAAATAAAATACTTCTAGATATACTGTACATGCTAATACAAGATCATGATAATAACAATAAAAAGGATACAATGCTACAAAGCCAGATATACAGGGATATAAAATCAAAAATACATAGGCGTATCATCCTGGTCAGCCGGATCATCCTGAGTGCGAGATCGATGAGGAGCTGCCCGTGGTGGGCTAGTAATCCCTAAGTGTTGCCGGATCTGATATATAACGTCCTCAGTCCGCTGCTACATCTCCTCGATACGCTGAAGGCGCGGCGATAGCTGAGTGTCATAGAAGCGCTGGATCTCCTGTGCATATCGAGACTGCCGCGGAGGCTGGGCAGAAGAGGACTCCCCCTGAGTATACGTCGAGCGGGGTGGGGGAATGAGAGGCTCATCGAGGTCTGGATCTACCTCCTCGTCATCGTCGTGGACATGACGTCCACGACTCGCAATGGTATAAGTAATCCCACCCCGGCCTTGACGTGCTGAAACGAGGCGGATGGATCAAAGACTTGCCATGGTGATGGGCATAGTCTTTGCTACCACCGTCATCGGGGGAAGAGGCAAGAATATGCCCATATTCCTTGCCAAGCGCGTAATATAAGGGGCTACACAAATGGACCCGACGCGGGAGTTCTCCGCCTGATGAAGAATGAAGTGAGCAAGCATATAACCTAAGTGGATGGGGTAACGGGCTGTCATGCTTTGCAGATAAAGGATGTCCTGTCGGCTAACTACGCCGGAGCTTTCGCCCCGGCCGCTCAGAGTATGGCTAAGCAGATGATGAACGTAATGTACGGCGGGGGAAACCAGCTTTGAGGCCTTAGACCTCTTGGCTTCGTAGGGCTCGGTGTCAAAAGAGAGACGGCGCCAAATATCGCCTGCCTGGTCGCGACTGGGGAGACAAAAATTCAGATCATAGTAGGCATCACTAAAGAGGAATGCCTCTTCGTACACTCCTAAATGTTGTGTAAATTGGATGAGAGATAGCGTATAGAAGGTGCCTCCTACCCGAAAGGAGATATTCCCCTCGGTTGGTCTTCCATTATCGGTCATGGAGGGTCGAAGGTTTAAATAGAAGGTGGACAAAAACTCGAGCGTGAGTTCGCAGAAACCTAACTCTTCTATTGCAAAAAAACCTTGCCACCCTATTATAGAAATTAATTCCTTAACATTGGCAGTAAGACCGATGGCTTCCAAGACGTCCCAGTCGATCATTCGTATGTCCTGAAATTTCTTGGCTTGCAGGCGGTTATAGCGGTTAGTATGCACTGCATCCGTGAAAACTAAGGGTTGAACGACGTCGCGTCTTTCAGTAGACAACGCTTGAAGTTCCGGTCTACGTCGGCGACCGCCTTGGCTACGAGAAGATGACATGATCTGAAAATAAAGGAACAAAATATTCTAAAGTGAATGAAGATGGAAAAAAAATCAAATAAATAAGAAGAGATTTGATGGATAGAAACCCAGGAATTATACCGATGATGTAAATAGCGAAGCGACGAGGCGATTGCACGAAATTGGGGGAGCTCCGGCTGTACTGGTTGCAGGAATGAAAAGGGGAGAAAGTGGAACTGATGGAATGAACTCCAAAAAATTTGCCCCTATAAAAAGAAATCGAACACGGGTGTACACACGGCCGTGTGTGCACCCGTGTTAGGGAATCGACGTGGGCGGGAAACACGGTCTTCAAGGAGACGTGTGGTCATTTCGCGGGAACTGCTCGTGTCAGTTGGACACGGTCAACAACACGGCCGTGTCCACAACCCGTGTGGTCAATCTGACAGGTGGTTGGATCGGACACGGTCCACAACACGGGTGTGTGTGGACCCGTGTCCTTCTCTGTATGAAATCGCTTTAATTGGCCTTATCGACACGGGTGTGCACATGGTTGGGTGAACAGCCGTATACATTAAAACACGGCCAAAAACACGGTTGTGTGGAGACCCGTGTTATGCGCTAGCATAAAATTGAAATGGCGATGAATGACACGGCAACGCACACGGGCGTGTATTTGCCCGTGTGGTGCTCTGTAAATTTCTGCCTTTCCTGGTTTAAATAGGGTGCATGGCTGGGTGACTGTGTGTGTGCTAGACACGGCTAAGCACACGGCCGTGTGCTTGGTCGTGTACTCTTCTTAAATAGTGATTTCTCCTAATTACTTTATTTTATTTTATGTTATTTTTTTCGGGGTAGAACTTTAAATAAAGTTTTCATAAAATTTTTTTTATAAACTATTTAGACAAGTTACTATTGAATTATATATATAGTTTCTTAGTCTAGATGAAGGCAGGATTCTAGGCGAGCAAAAGCTTGGGGAAGTGCACTATAATAAAGTTTTAACCGGTGCCCGTTGACTTTAAAATCTCCTTTTTCAGGGTGAGTTAGTTCGACGGTGCCATAGGGGAAAACTTTTTTAACTTGGAAGGGTCCGGACCACTTAGACCTAAGCTTCCCTGGGAATAGACGCAGCCTAGAATTAAAAAGGAGAACCTGGTCACCCTCGTTGAATGTTTTGGTTTTTCGGAGGTGACGGTCATGAAATAATTTGGTTCTCTCCTTATAAATTCTGGAGTTCTCATATGCCATAGTCCTCCATTCGTCTAGTTCGTTAAGTTGAAGTTTGCGTTTTTCCCCTATAGAATTAGTATCAAAATTTAGAGATCGTATTGCCCAATATGACTTGTGCTCTAATTCTATAGGTAAGTGACAGGATTTACCATAGACTAATCTAAAGGGGGTGGTTCCTATAGGTGTTTTAAATGCGGTCCTATAAGCCCATAAACAATTGTTTAGTTTCCTAGACCATTGTTTTCTATTCCCTTCTATCGATTTTTCTAGGATACGTTTAAGTTCTCTATTGGATACCTCAACTTGACCACTAGTCTGCGGATGATATGGTGTAGCTGTCCTATGTACGACTCCATATTTCTGCAATACCTTATCTAGCTGCAGATTGCAAAAGTGAGAACCCCTATCGCTAATAAGTGTACGTGGTGTGCCAAATCGCGCAAATAGAGATTTCAGGAATTGAATTACTACTCTACTATCATTAGTAGGTAAAGCTTGCGCCTCAACCCACTTTGATACGTAATCTACGGCTACCAAGATAAATTTATTCCCGAATGAAACTGGAAATGGGCCCATAAAATCTATCCCCCACACATCAAATACTTCACATTCAAGAATAAAGTTTTGCGGCATTTCATGTAATTTAGAAATATTACCTGTTTTCTGACAAGAATCACATGAAAGCCCGAATCAAGAACCTTTGGGCATCCCTGAATAGAAGGGGCCAATAAAAACCCGAATCAAGAACCTTTTTCGCAGAGCGATTTGCTCCATTGTGACCACCAGTAGGACCTGAATGACACTGCTCCAGGATTTTCCACCCTTTCTCGGCTGATACACACCTTCGGATCACGGAATCTGCACATATCCGAAAAAGAAAAGGGTCCTCCCAAAAGTAATATTTCAAGTCGGAGAAAAATTTCTTTTTCTGCTGATATGAAAAATCCTGTGGGAGGACCTTAGCCACAAGATAGTTTGCATAATCTGCAAACCATGGATAATTATTGTTTACTTTCGAAGATAAGGCAAATAACGATTCCTCAGGGAATGCATCAGAAATTTCAGATTCTTCTAACATTGCTCGTAATGGATTTTCTAAACGTGAAAGATGGTCTGCCGCTAAGTTTTCTGCTCCTCGTTTATCCCTAATTTCCAAATCAAATTCTTGAAGAAGAACCCAACGGATTAAACGAGGCTTTGCGTCCGCCTTAGCTAGCAAATATTTAAGTGCAGAGTGATCCATGTAAACTACTACCTTGGACAATGTTAAATAGGATCTAAATTTATCAAAGGCAAAAACTACTGCTAGAAGTTCTTTTTCAGTAGTAGTATAATTCTCTTGTGCATTATTAAGTGTTTTACTAGCATAAAATATAGGATGAAAATGTTTGTTTTGGCGTTGTCCTAGAACAGCCCCTACCGCAAAACTGCTAGCATCACACATGATTTCAAAAGGCTGAGTAAAATCAGGCGCTATCATAATAGGAGAATTAATTAATCTCTCTTTTAAGAACTCAAAAGCATGTAGACACTCTTGATTAAAGAGAAAAGGTGTGTCCTTTTCTAAAAGTCTCGTAAGTGCTTTAGCAATTTTGGAAAAGTCTTTAATAAACTGACGGTAAAATCCGGCGTGGCCTAAAAAACTTCTCACTGCCTTAACGGATGTGGGTGGTGGTAACTTTTCTATTGTCTCTATCTTCGCTCTATCTACTTGAATTCCATGATTGGAGATTTTATGACCAAGTACTAACCCTTCTTGTACCATAAAATTGCACTTCTCCCAGCTAAGTACTAAGTTTGTTTCCTCACACCTCCTCAAAACTTTTCCTAAATTATTCAAACATAAATCAAAGGAATCTCCAAAGACGGAGAAGTCATCCATAAACACTTCCATGATATCTTCAACATACTCATTGAAGATGGCCAACATGCATTGTTGGAAAGTAGCGGGGGCATTACATAGACCGAAAGGCATACGCCTATAGGCAAAGGTGCCGAATGGGCACGTGAACGTTGTTTTCTCTTGGTCTTCTGGGCTATTGGGATTTGGAAATACCTAGAAAGTCCATCTAGAAAACAATAATACGCATGCCCTGACAAGCGTTCTAATATTTGGTCGATAAAGGGTAAAGGGAAGTGGTCCTTCCTAGTGGCATCGTTTAGCATCCTATA
The DNA here is from genome assembly GCA_039513925.1 of Platanthera zijinensis. Classification (NCBI taxonomy): domain Eukaryota; kingdom Viridiplantae; phylum Streptophyta; class Magnoliopsida; order Asparagales; family Orchidaceae; genus Platanthera; species Platanthera zijinensis. The sequence continues at coordinate 123,911,457 of CM077089.1, read as the reverse complement.
GTCTATACAGACACGCCAACCTGTTATTGTTCGCGTTGGAATTAATTCATTTTTATCGTTTGCTACCACAGTTAAACCACCCTTCTTAGGAATGACTTGGACAGGACTAACCCATGAACTATCGGAGATAGGGTATATCATACCAACATCTAACAATTTAACAATTTCAGCCTTAACTACCTCTTTCATATTAGGATTAAGCCTACGTTGCGGTTGAATAGATGACTTATAGTTTTCTTCCAAAAGGATTTTATGAGTGCAAAAACTAGGATTAATACCTTTTATATCAGATATTTGCCAGGCTATTGCACCTTTACATTTTTTCAACACAGTTAATAATTTGGTTTTTTCAATCTCAGAAAGATGAGAAGAAATGATAACTGGGTAAGACGAATTAGTTCCTAAGAATGCATACTCAAGATGATCCGGTAAATTTTTTAATTCAACTACAGTGGATTCTTAGTATTATTCTTAAGAACTTCATGTTTTCCTTCTGTAAGTAAGTTATATTCAGTATTTCCATTCATCGCAACAGAGCTATCTAGAAAAAATAAATGATCAACAATGTCTTCAGTAGTTTCATCTTCTAGAAAGCAATTAGTAATGCAAATTTCTAAAGGGTCTTTATAATAAAAATTAGAATCAATAGAAGTCATTAAATCATCAACACCATGAGAAAAGTAGCAACAATCATCACTATCCAAAGATTGTTTCATAGTATTGCCAATTTGAAAAGTGACTTCATCCTCCCCTACTCTCAAAACTAATTTACCATCAAAAACATCAATAAGAGCTCTAGAAGTGGCTAGAAATGGACGACCAAGTATAAGTGGTACTTCTATATTTTCGTCCATATTTAAAATAACAAAATCGGCAGGAAATATAAATTTGTCTACCTTAACTAATACATCCTCCACTATACCTCTTGGGTACTTAACCGACCTATCTGCCAACTGGATGCTCATCCTAGTCGGGCTAAGTTCCCCTAGGCCTAGTTTCAAATATAATTTATAAGGCATCAAATTTATACTAGCTCCTAAATCCGCTAAAGCTTTATTAACTTGCAAATCACCAATTAAATATGGAATTGAAAAAGAACCAGGATCCTTAAGTTTTTGTGGTAATTTATTTTGTAAAATAGCAGAGCATTCTTCACTAAGTGTAACTAAAGATAATTCTTCTATTTTCCTTTTATTAGAAATTAAATCCTTCAAAAATTTTGCATACTTGGGCATTTGAATAATATCAGAAAAAGGTAAATTAACATGCAATTGTTTAATCATAGATAAAAATTTACCATATTACGCATCTATGCGCTCCTTGTTTATCTTTGCTGGATATGGTACGGATGGTTGATATTCCATTGGTGTCACGTTCGGTGCTTCTCCACTGGACTCCTCTTGAGGTGCATCCTGTGCAAGCCTTGGGTCTTGTAATTCCTTCCCGCTCCTCAACTGAATTGCTCTTGCATGCTCCTTTGGATTTGTCTCAGTATTTCCTGGAAGTGTCCCTTGTTGTCTCTCTGATACCATCCTTGCCAACTGCCCAATCTGATTCTCCAAATTTCGAATAGAACCCTCTTGATTACGGAAGGCAACATCGGTAGTTTGCATGAACTTTGCAAGGACATCTTCCAATGTTGGTTTCCTTGGCTCCAATTGTTGTTGTTGTTGTCCAAACATGAGTTGTTTGCCTTGCCCTCCCCAAGAGAAATTGGGGTGGTTCCTCCATCCTTGATTGTATGTAAAACTATATGGGTTGTTTGCAGGATTGAAAGGTGGTCTGGGATTATTACCCATGTAGTCTACATGTTCTTGCACTTGAGGTTCACCACTAGGTATTCCAACAAGGGAAGGGTCCCATTGTTGAGGTACCATGGGGGGCGTAGCTAAAGAAAGGTTGTCCATCTTTTGATGGAGCTTCTCCACTTGAATTGCTAAGGCTGTTACGGCATCCACTTCATACATTCCGGCAGGCTTAGTAGACTTTGGCCGCACGGTAGTCCATTGGTAGCTATTCATTGCCATTTCTTCTATCAACTGCTGGGCGGCCTCAGGTGTCTTATTGTTCAAGGTGCCTCCACTAGCCGTATCAATCATCTGTCTGGTGGCTGGATTTAGACCATTGTAGAAGGTCTGAATCTGAAGCCAAGAAGGTAAGGCATGATGGGGGCTTCTCCTTAATAATTCTTTGAATCGTTCCCAAGTATCGTACAATGATTCAGCCTCCAATTGAACATACATAGAGATGTCGTTCCTTAACTTTGCGGTCTTTGCCGGTGGAAAATACTTCATCAAAAACTTCTCAACCATCATGTCCCAAGTAGTAATGGACCCTCTAGGTAACGAATTGAGCCACTGCTTTGCCTTATGCCTTAATGAGAATGGGAACAATCTCAATCGAATGGCATCGTTGGAGACACCATTAATCTTGAAAGTATCACATATCTCTAGGAATCCGGCTAAGTGTGTATTGGGGTCCTCGTCTTGTAAGCCATCATATTGAACATATTGTTGGAACATTTGTATCACGCTCGGCTTCAGTTCGAAATTATTGGTTGGAATGGGAGGTCGAACAATGCTTGACCCAGTTCCTTGGAGATTAGGTCTAGCAAAGTCAGACATGGTTTGCTCATTTTGGTTTGCCATGATATCTAAATCCTCAGGATGGTGTTCTCCTTGATTCACTGTTTCTTCTTCTAACAGTTCGGTTACAATATCTGTGGTGTTAATACCCACGTCTCTTTGATTGGTGTTATGAATAAGTCGTCCTGGATCAGATTGAAATGGTTCTAGCCCAGAATTTCTTGCCCTGGTCATAAACTAACAGACTACAAAACAGAGATTAAATAATATAATTATACTATAAACTATATTACATATATTTATTTGTAAACAAAAATGGTAGATTAATAAAGTTAAAGCTTTCAAAATATTAAAAAGGAGTCCCCGACAACGACGCCAAAAACTTGATGAGCATTTTCATAAAGCCTAACCTTGATGCGGAGTCATTCTACGTTTTATCGTAACTATGTAGATGGGCATAAGCTAGATTGAATTATCTTTCAGGCAAGTGCACCTATCAATCATAGTATAAGAGAAGCTTACATCTCGTATCGTATTCCACAGGGTCCTTTCAACTACTTGTACTCACTCTCACTCTGTTATCATACCTACATTTAAAATTTCGTTTTAACATAGATTAATCCTAACTATGACTACTTGGATAAAAATTGTATTGGAGAGTTACAAAAATAATTTCAAGCCGAAAGTTAAAGGCGTTCAATGAACATCATTATTTTATGTAATCATGAAATAACAAAACTATCAAATTCATTGTATTGTAAAGGGTTAAATTAATTATCAAATTCTCTCTCGAGCAATTTGAAATTTAAATCTAAGTTAAGTAAATCTTCTCTCGAACAATTTACAATACTCAAATTTACTTTGAATGAAATACCCTATCTACTACATAGATTCATGGAACTTTATCTCTAAAATATCATAATTCTATCATTTCGTATTCTAATTTTCCAAGAAACATATCTCTCGATCATGAATTTTAGATTACAATGAGAAATAACACATAAATATGAAGATTTAACCATCATCCAAAGAATCCAATTTCTCAATCTAGACATTTGGAATTCATGTAAAAGTAAATAATCATTCATAACAAGGATAATTCTCAATGTTTGCAAACCCATATACGAACAAAATACCATGAAATTGATTAAAACAAGAAGGTACATGATTACTAATTTGTTCAAACACATTGTTCATGAAAATTAAAAGATAAATAAAGTTGGATTACCAAGAGAGATACAAGATTAAATGAGATAAATTGAAGAATAAATGCATACGAATATCTCCTTCAAGCCTTCCTTTTCTTGGGTGCTCCACTTTCGTTCTCCAGAAAATCTCCAAACAAAATTGATCCAAAAGTCCAGAATACAATTTTTCTCCAGGTTTTTATAGTCTCATAGCAAACATGGTCGAACACGGGTTCCGACACGACCATGTTGCAGGCCGTGTCGGCAGTTCCAAGGCAGTTCCACACGAGCAGACGTGTTTGGTCATGGGCCGTGTTGGATGACACGGGTACTGACACGGCCGTGTTGGAGAACACGGCCGTGTTGTTCTTCATGTTCTTCGGACACGGGTAGGCCGGATTTAATTCTTCAATTTGTCCCGAGAAGGACACGGTCTGGACACACGGGCGTGTTCAAACCCGTGTGAACAAATAGTTCCATCCAGGATAGAATACGGGTAGGCACACGGGCGTGTTCCTACCCGTGTTCGACCAATTCTTCTTCTTTGATCAGCCCTCCTGGTCCCGTCAACTCCCCTGTTTGCTCCAAGACTTTTAGTTCCACTGATTAGTCGTACCTGTATTAGAAAAATGACGTAGTAAGTGGGGAGTTCAATACATAAAATAGTAAAGACTCTAACCTATGCTCTACTATTCATGACAATACCAATTCTCAACTATTTTGCGCAATTACTTGAGTAAAGAGGTAGAAAACAGTGGACATGATTACAATTATGATAGTCAGAATCTATCATAATTGTACTCATCAAAGGTATAAATAGGTCAAGAACTTATTCTGTCGACACGCTTACAAGGTTTTCGAGACTGAAACCCTGTGTCGACATTCTCTCTCTCTCTTCTCTCCAGCTTTCTCGTCTGATCAATGGCACCAAAGGTTGAAGATAACATCAACGAAGGATATGAGTTGGTATGCAATGCCTTTGCTGATGCCATGACAGATATTCAAAGGGTTATAACTATAATCTCTGAATCTGGAATAGAGTTTCTAGTTTCTGAACCTTCAAAGATATGGAAGAAGGAGGTGCTTGAATTCTTTACCTCTGCATCAGTGGATTCAGTTGGTCTCAAGATAAAATCCACAGTTCATGGGACAAAGGTGAAAATCACACCAAGAAGTTTGAGAAAGATTCTACAATTGCCTATAGTTGAGAATGAAGAAGAGGTCCCAGTTTCTAAGTCAAGGGAGGCTCTCCAATGGTGTGGATTGGATCCAACCCTGAAGATTGGAGCTGCTTTCAACAGAAAAGGAATGAATCAACAAGGAAAATTTTTGTCTGAAGTAGTTGGGAAAGTAATTTTGTGCAAACCAGGTGGACATGATAGGATTTCAGCCTATATGTTCAGCCTAATGACCAGAATTGTATTTACAATACCAACTAACTGGTCAGCTGTAGTATTTGATAAGATCAAGGAAGGAATCAAGAAGCCAAATCTGGCTAGAATTGTGAGTTTATACCTGACTAAAGTGATCCCTGAGGTTATGCAACAACTGCCTGAGACAAAAATTAATCACATGAGGAAAATAGATATAAGATTATTTTCAAGATGAGATAGGGTGCTGTCTAAAGATATGCCTGATGAGAACAGGCAGGACACCCCTGTGAGATCCCCTGCACATGATCTAGGCACTGCCCAGCATCAAGAAGAGCAAGTGAGAAAGCAGGTTGAAGATCAGCCTGAGTCTGTTCAAGATGAAACCATTCCTGCTCAAATGCAGGGGGAGCAAGCTCACTCTCCTACCCAGAATGTATCTACTTCAGAACAGGTAAAGGGAAAGCAAGTGAGTTTTCCTGCCAAGGACATTCCTAATATTTTTTTCTCCTGCACAGGTATAGGGGGAGCAAGTACATTCTCCTACCCAGGAAATTCCACATACTGAACAAGTGCAGGAGGTGCAAATGTCTGAACAAGTGCAAGAGGAAGAACAAATTGATTTATCAAAAGATTTGAATATTGCAGATCTGGATGATTCAACATCTGTTCAAGCTCAGAAGGAATACACTCTAGATGAGTTATTTCCTAATATTGAAATTACTACTGATAGAATAGAGGAGCAAGAAAATGAAAAGGCACTAGATATAGAGATAGAGCAAGAAGCTGAGAAAGAACAAGGAGTTGAGAAGGAGCAAGTAGTTGAGGGGGAGCCTGTGCATGTTGAGGCTGAACAACATGGCACTGAGACAGATATTCATCCTACTTCTCCTGATAGAGTTCAAATTGAAAGTTCATCTGATTCTGAGAATGAAGAAGCCAGACTGGCTAAGAAGAAAAAGCTCATGGTCTTTAAGAGAAGGAGCAAAAGCTATAAGCAGACTCTACAAACTACACCTCTCCAATCTCCTTCTGAATTTAATTATAACAAGTTTATGATAGACTTGCAAGTTAAGTTGGATGAACACAGATTGGCTGTTGAAAAGTATGTTGATGAGAGCAATAAATCCCTTCAATTTGACTTAGCTCAAGATATTAAATCTATTAGATTTGAAGTAAATATGAATAAGAAGGAGATGACAGATTGCTTCCATAAGGGAGGTAATGCAGTAGTGTTTTTGGCTAAACAACAGCAGTCTATCCTCACTAAAGTGGATGATATTGCTTTAAAGTAAGGTTATGTTTTGGAGAATCAGCTAAGGATGAATGATAATTTGACTGAATCTCACCATGAAATTCTTGAAAAGTTCACAAAGGCTACTGCAGGGATGACTGAAGCAAGAGAAAAGGAGATGGAAGAGTTTGATAAGAAACTTCAAGAAGCCATTGAATCAGTTAAGACTGCCATCACTACATCTCAGAAGGACATATCTGACAAACTACAAAAATTGAAACCATATTTTAAAGAAGGTGTAAATTATCTAGATGGCCAGATCAGATTTCAAAAGAATGATCTAAGAGATCATATTACCAGAGAAGTCATCAAGGGGGAGAAGTTGTTAGTTCATGCTGGATCAGAGCACACCAAATGGGTGACAAATAGTATTCGAGCCACATTGGGATATCCACCTTTGTGTGATGATGCTATAGTGGCTGAGTCCGGAATTCAAACAGGTCTACTTGAAGGCAATCAACCTGAGATTGCCCAAGTCATTTACCCTCCTCCTGATTTTGATATGATTGATCAGCAAGTTCAGGATATGTATAGTCCTCCAAAGGAGGTTACCAAGGTTGTTATTGAAAAAGTTGATAAGCCTGATGCCAACTTGCAAGAACAACAACATGCTCTACTATCAAAGAAAAGATTTAGAGAGCAGACTGAACTTAAGCCAGATTTTGAGCAGTGGAGCCCTACTTCAAGAAATTTTATACTAACTGCATGGAAGGCTGTAAAGGACAAAGTACATGAAAGAGGAAAGTGGTATAATGAAATGGAATGGCAAAAGTATGAAGCTAGGCAGGAAGCCATAGTACAGTTCAGGAGAAAAGCCAAGCTAGGAAGGCTGCCACCAGATGCTCAGGAGCTGAGCAAGTACTTTCCAAAGCCCTTTCATTACTTTGAAAGGCAAAGGCTCAAGGAAGAAGCACAGAAGAAAGCTGAGCTAAAAGGCAAGAAGCCAGCTGAAGTTGCTGAAGCTCCTGTGAAGGCTCAAATCCAATCTGGCAAAGGAATTGTCATAAAAGAGCCTGATTAGTCTTAGTTCTAAGTTCTTTCAAAAGTGTTTTGTAATGTTTTGTTTAATCATTCAATGTAAACATCTGTAATCAAACATTACCAAGTTATAAACAAAATTTTGTTTGGAATCATATATTCATGTTCACTCTGTGATGAATTGTTAATATTTTGTTTATGTTAAGTATTTCTGTAATGTCATACATCATCATATTATATTTGTTATAAATGTTGTATATCATTAACTAAAAGGGTTATGACTTCTTCAAATAGGGGGAGATTGTTGGGTACATTGGAAAATGTGTACCTGATTTGAAGAAGCCTAACTTAGCTTAATGATATAGATCAAGGTGTATTTGATGTTACTTTAAGTTGACATGTGCAGGTGAAGAAGTATTAAAGAATACAGGAAATTATTCTAAGTCCATATGTCGACACCTGAAGAAATTGTGTCAACACTTCAGAATAATTGTGTCGACACTTGAAGGAAGTAGTGTCGACTCACAGAAAGATAGTCGACCACATTTGTGTCGACACTGGGAAGCAGTGTCGACTCACAGAAAGATAGTCGACCACATTTGTGTCGACACTGGGAAGCAGTGTCGACTCACAGAAAGATAGTCGACCACATTTGTGTCGACACTGGGAAGCAGTGTCGACTCACAGAAATATTGTCGACCTCAACTATGTAGACACCTGAAGGCAGAGTCGACACATACTGAGTTCTGAATCTACAACAACTGTGTCGACACACAGGACTTGTGTCGACACACTGCCAAGTCAAGACCAAGTTATTTTCTGAAGAAAGATGAAGTGTTGAGTCGACACAAATTCTCTGTGTCGACACATTCTTAAGATGAAGTTCTGAAGAAGCAGTGTCGACTTAAAGACAAACTAGTCGACATCATCAAAGGCTGTGTCGACACCAAAGTCACTTGTGTCGACACATATAGACAGTTGGTCTCGACACTTTCTGACAGTCTGTCTCAACACTTTGCTGTCCAAGACTAAGGCACAGGATCTGTTTGAAGACTTGACAGCTGTGGGTTATGACAGGTTAACTGAAGCTGTCAGACTTATCAGAAGTCAGTTAGAAACCGGATCAGCCGGTTACCATGAAGAAGATCTATAAATAGACATATTCAGAGAGAAGTAAAAAAAGAGAGATTAGATTTTGACAATCAATTTGAGAAAACAAATCAAGAAGGAGTAATACACTAAAGAAGATCTTCATCAGAAGATCTAAGAAGACGATCTCAGGATCTGTCTAAGAAGAGTTCTTTCAAGAATTCAGAAGTATCATCAAAGGTGTTGGATAGAGAGGGATCCAGCCACTTGAAGAAGAAGAAGAAGGAAACTGTCACAACCCGCATTTTTCTCACTATTTATTAAATCAGAGTAAGAGAAAATCTACGCGCTGTGATGCCACGTCGAGCAGGGGATAACTGCCGACGTTCAGGCGACACTCCAAATCCTTTCAAATCATGACTTATTTGATTATAAAAAACTTGATTTATTTATTGGCCGTATCCCTCGGCTCAGTGGACCAAAGAGTCCACGGTTTCAAAACTGATTTTTTATACGCAGCGGAAAATACTTCATTTATGTCAACATCCTAAATGAGCGCATAAGTGATCCCGAAGGACCCTTACGCTGAACCAAAACTCTAGTTTTAATTTATACATATATAGGAAAATTCATTTGTTATACGTAATTAAGAAAGTACGCTGAGTGAGTTCTTTTTAGAAATCATGCTGATCATATTTTTATACATAATATAGTTTTACTTTTAGCTTTTAAAGTAACTAGCAACCTAGCATAAAACTTCCCAGAGCAAGTAACTAAGTCCCCAAAAACAGGGTAGCAGTAAAAGTAAACATATCTAGTGCAAAGGTAAAAACTACCAGGGGCGTCACATACGACAATAACCCACTGGCAAGTACACATGTCTGTAAGAAAAACAGTAAAACTACCTCACAATGACTCAAGAGAGTCTCAACAGGCAACAGAAGGACCTCCAACAGCACCACAGCAACAGCCACCTACTGGCTACTGCCCAGAACCTGAGGCGTTCAGAAGAAAATAGAACACCTCAGAGCAAGGAAAAAAGAATGCAAGTGCTAAAAAGAAAAGTAAGGTAAAAACAGGTAATGCAAGGTAAGAAGAGTACAAACTAGAGTAAACAATAATGCCCAAGGAAGGGCGAAAAAAACAAACCTGCACCAGGTGCGGGTAAACAGCAACTACTCTGCCTAAAGACCTGCAGAGTCAACATGGCCATGATGCCAAAATGCTGCAACACCTACGGAAGAAACGCCTAACATCCTAAACTGTGAGAGGCGGCAGTAGCAAAAACAAGAAACTGGGAATCAGGTTGAAGGCGTTCCAAATCGCCCAACCACTAATTCCGAGTCAACAAATTGCTCAAGGGTTGACACGTGAAGGCACAAAAGACCCATCACTCACTTGCCCAGAAAACTACTCGGGTCAAGGTAAAGAGTGTGGTCAAGGCTACATCACGCCACACAACCCCTAAAAGAGCCATCCACCACCACTACTGACCACAACCCACGATTCGGCCTTCGAAAAGTAACAGCCGACAAGGGACTCTCGATACACGAGCAAAACACTCGGGGAGAAATCAACGCTAAGGGATTAGTCGTTGCGATTACGCAACGCCGCTGCGAGTGAGTACACTCACTCGATCCTAAGCCTAGCGTACGAGCACCGACATTGGGTCGCACGATTTAAAAGACGCACGACCATAGGCCGTGCGTGCACAATTACACCTAAACACCTCAAATAGGCAAACTAGGCAAAAACCCCAAACCCTAGACCTACACCTAGGCCTATCATAACTCAACCCGACGCTAACCCACATCTACGCTACACACCTACCGCGACGCCGTCCTAAATCGGAAGCTACTAGCGGGAGGATAAAAATCCTAATTTTTTCTAGCGCGTTCCAATAGGGATTAGGTTAAGGGAAGTTAAATTAACAGATTATAATTTGCAAGAATATATGAAATTAACAAGGAAATTGAACAAACGAGAGGCCAAACGGCGAAAAGAGGAGAAGCACTTGCCTCGCACGAATCACCAAAAAATTCGCCGGCACAACGGCGCTATGGCGGACGTCCAAAAATTTCGAAACCTCCAACGAATCACCAAATCCACAACCTATATAGTATCTAATCAACAAAAGGAACAAAAAACACCCAAAAGAACTCCAAAACGAAATGAAATCGAAATGGAAAATCATGGAGAGAGATCGAAATGAGTACCTAGGCTCGTAGGCCTCGGCGAGGGGAACGCGGATCCGGGCTCGGATCGGAAAGGGGAGGCCGGAGCGGCCGGCGGCGGGCGGCGGAAGGGGGGTCGGCTAGGTCGCCGTTCTCCTTCTTCGGGCTCGCACAGGGGGGGGGGGGGCACGGGAGGAGAGAACGCTGCGGTTTATTTTGATAAAGGGGGGGGGGGGGGGGGGCGGCTGCTTAGGTTTTATTAGGGGGAGGGGAGGGTTAAGAAATTTATAAACTAAACTCAAGTTTTAAACAATAAACTTAATACTAACTTAATACTAACCTAATCATATAACTTAATCTAAAGTATTTATACTATTATTTAACAACCAATTTCTAACCCATAATTAAATTAACCCACTAACTAACTTATTATAACCCTCCTAATCAATTACTAACACCAATAACACACTAATAAAACATAAACACGCCTAAAAACACGCGCCCGCGCACACATACTCAACCCCGCGCGCACGCACACGCGCGCACGCACACGCGCGCACGAGCACGTACAAAATACCGGCACGCATAAATCGCGCGATAAACTACACATGCGTAAATAAATATACACGCTCTCATAAATGACGACTCACTAATTATCGTCCGCCAAAACGACGCGAAAAATTAACGTCCTCAGATTTCGACCAAAATCGCACCGTAGCTAAAAACCCGGGCTACGAGAACAACGGCGAAGTCAAAAACGACTTCCGACGAACAGAACTCGAGCTAACCTCGCCCGAAGCCAAACACGAGAATTCCCTGAACGGCTCAACCGGGTCTCCAAAACAGACACCGGCTAGCTGGGGAAACCCGCAAACAGGCTAAACCTCTAAGAACACCTAACGAGGTACTCTAACAACGGCTCGAGACGGAAAACGTCAACGTAACGCCGAAAAAGGATTTAAAATAAATCATCGAAAATTCGGGGGCGTTACAGAAACCGTCATTGGTTTCTCAAGAAGCTGTTTGGAAATCAACTCAGCTAAGTTCAGATTCAAGAAGCTTTGAAGAAAGCTCAGATTCAGTTGATTTCATCAGCTGATCAAGATTTATCTTGTTCTTTTCTCTCTCAACAAAGGCAAGACATTAAAAACTTCTTTTCTAATTTTTATAGGATCTGTCAATATAGATCTGAGTTGTAAGCCTGTGTTATAAAGGCTGAGTGTAGGAGAGTTGATCTCTGAGTGGTAGGGCTGTTTGCCTGAGTGTAGGAGAAGGTTCTTATCTGAGTTGTAGGCTTTGTGATAAAGCTGAGGTAGGGCTGTTGAGCCTGAGTTGTAGGAACCTTTTCAGGTTCTGAGCTGTAGGATCTGTGGATCTGAGTAAAGAGGAAGTTTGGCCGAATGTAGCATACTTCTAGATAGGTGAAGGGGGAAAGTGGATGTACCCAGACCTTGAGGAACCACTATAAACAGTGTGCAATCTGTGATGATTAAATTTCTATGACTGCTGTGCTGTGTGTTTTAATTCTGTAATTGAATTCTGCCAAAAAGTGTTAACAAGCTTTAGAACCTATTCACCCCCCCTCTAGGTGTTTAGGTTGTCTTGAAAGTAAAACTATCACTGACTTCACAGTGCTAGCCGCGCCACCTGCAAACAGCAACCAGTAAAGTCTGCTCAAGCCGCGCGAATACAAAAAACGAGTCCGTAGCACTAAACAAAGTCCAACTTACTGTTCACTCAGTTGTCAAATGACGTGCCGGGGGTCCTATTTATAGGCGGGGTGAGGAGTGTGGTCACCTCCCTATAAGATAGACTAACCGCCCCTGGATCGCAGCTAGCACGATCAGTCTGTCGAGTCCGCACCGACAAGCCGGACTCGCGAATAGCCCGCCGAAATGGCAAGAAGCCACCATCTAAGCAACATGTCAGTCTGCATGGAGAGCAGACACAACATCTGTCCGCACACACAAGTCCACGACCAACAGGCAAACTGCCCGGTCACAGCGGACTATGCGGACACCAACTCAACTCGCAATGTCCACGACCAACAGACAAACTGTAACATCCCATGTTACTTCTAGGCCCCTAAACTTAGATTGGGTTAGGCATAGGGTGGGTGTTAGGGAAATTAACTAGGTTGACCCTAGGTAGTGGGTTGTGACCATGTGGGGCCCACTATAAGGCCAAGTCAAGCTTGGTCAAACTAGTCTAAATAGGGACCCTAGCCACACCATAACCCCACCACATTACCCTAACCCTAAAAACAATCTAAGTAGACCCTAGGGCATGTCACCAAGTCAACCCTAGCCTTAATTGGGTCAAACCTATACCTATAGGCCCAAATAGCCTAAGTAGGGCATCACCTTGACCCAACCTAAGTTGGGTAGTGCCATTGGGGTCATTACCTTCAAGTTGGGTCAGCCCACTCACCATGTTGACCAATTCAACTCAAAAGTCAATAAGTCAACATTGTGACCTAAAGAAGGAATTATGAGCCCAAGCCATTTCCCTTGGGCCAAGCCCACCAAACCTAGCCCATTACCAGCCCAAGTGGTCAAAAGTCCACCCCTACCCCTCTGATTTTAGAGAGAGAACACATGCATGGGGGCATTTTGGAGAATTCACCCAAAATAGGAGAGAGAAAGTGCAAAGGAGTAAGGTGGAGGCCACATGGTTCATTCCCTCAGCCCAAGACTTGCTGGCTGGCCTCCCAAGAGTCATTAGAAGGAGTGGTGACTGCTGGTGGCCACTTGGCAGCCATGGTGAAACAACCAAAGCTCTAAACCGAGCTAACCTCGGCCACATCTCCCTATACAATCACTCCAGGACAAATCCAAGCACACCAACAGTTTCAGAATGTTGAGAGGAGTGGAGAACGAGTGCTGGAGCTAGGAAATTGGTGGAGAAACAAGCTTTCGGCCAGGAGATCGCCGGAGCAGCTCTTCCATGGCAAACCGCCGCCAAACTCGCCGCCAGCCACCAACTCAGGTTCGTTTCGCCGCCCCTTTCTCTGTACTAGCTGTGTAGATCATTTAGGGGAGATATCAGGCTCAATTGAGCCTGATGCCATGAGATATAGGTGATAATTTTCGAGCTTTTACTTCTTGCTCGGGTTCGCCGGAGGAGCCAATTCCGGCAGCCTCACCGTCGGGAAACGCTAGTCCCCATCATAGTGAAGGTGGTTGCGACATCCGCCGGTGGTGGTGGCGGCTCAGCTGGCTGGAAACAGCCAGTAAAGTAAGCCCAGGAAAACTAAATCGGGGCCGTTGATCTATTTGGGACGATGAATAGATGCCGTCTGTTTACTCTTTAAGATTCGTGCAAATTTTAAATATATATATTATGAAATGAAATAAATGAATAGTTACCTTTTGTCACACTTTATACAGAGTTTTATTTGTTAAATATAGGTCTCTTAGAGACATATCCAGAGCCTGGACCCTAAATGAAATTTCTAGGCCTTGATCTTAACTTTCATTTGCCACCCTAAACATAAGTTTGGAGCAGTAGGTCTCCCTGTAGGGCTATTCTATTAGAACTGGTCTTAGGCTAGGGCAGAATTTCAAAATGATGCCCAAGTCAAACCAGTCATCCAAACGACCCAAAATTTTGGGTGCATGCATGTTTAGGGCTTAGTTAACCCCTAAAAAAATGAGAATTTTTGGGAAAACTTTTCCTATAGTGTTTACTAAAATACCCAAAATGAAATAAATGAAGTATTTGGAGTTGTGGGACTCCAAATGGCCCCAAATTTGGGTGGCATGCTCTTAGGGACATTATAAAAATATGTTTACAATATCAGCCATTTTGGACAACTGCATGTTGGGTAAACTCACTTGCATGTGTTGGCTTGTTATAGGCTTGGTGTGCATTTAGCAATAAATGATATGCTGTACATTCAGCCTAATTGAGGCATCCAAAAATCATGGAATGGATTCCAGAGGTCCATTAGGGTAAAGTTCACCCCTCAAATTAATCATGGGATTTTTGGGATAAAAAATCCCATTATTTGGAAATTTTAAAAATAGAGGCCCTTTTGAAAAATAAATTGGAAAAATAGGTTTTGATCAAGGAAAATCCCCAAAGTTTGTCAAGTCAAAAAGGAGGTTATATTGGACTTAGGAAAATTTTATCTTTCTGTTTGAGAACTTTTGGAGTAAATTACATTGAAATTACTATTTTACCCTTATTGCACATATTCATGAATTGATGGAAATACATATCAGAAAATTTTGAAATTAATTCTAGCATTGTATATTTGTATGATTAGCCTTTTGTATTTATCTCAAAATTTTTGGATGTACTGATAATTATTAAATTAGAATAATGGCATTTTGTTAAATACTAAAGAATGGAATTTGATAGGCCATTACATCATAGAGGTTAATGAAACTCTGCCATTAGTCTTAAATTAATGATATTCATGCTCTGCAATTTTCCTGGAATTTTGGTTTATTAACTTCGTATACTTCCTTTGGAAAATGGTAACTATGTGCATTGGGTATTAATTAAGGAATAAATATAAATAATCAAAGGAAAATTATGAAACTCTGTAGAACGCAATATTTTATCAATGTACAACCCAAGAAAAATTCCTTAGGTCAGTGGATTATAAATTGTACTACTCCATGTGTAAAGTGACCTAGGGAATTAATTTAAATGATTTAATTAGAAGCCTTAATGACCTAGGAAAGTTATGAAAATCAACATGCTCATTTCATTAGTCCATACCACCATAGGATAAATAATTAGGGTTTGGTGGCCCAAGGAATTGGAAGTTCGACTTCGGGGTGGTATTAGGTCATGGGCTGCACATAGTAAAAGTAAGGTTATATCATAAGGCCCTCCCGGGAATAGATCAACAATTGAGCTAGAGATTACAATTGGAAGTATAACCCTGGTGGGTAGTGTTGTTTTTGTGACGAGAGTAAAGTGCAAGCTATTGGGTAACAATTGGAGTGGAGGTCGGCGGAAGACCGTCGCCCTCCCCGATAACAACTTAAATCATTAGGATCGACCAAGAGTAATAAGGAGAGTTGAATGTGGATCATGGGTAGACATCAACCTAAAGTAATTATCCTTGCGAAAGGGAACTTTAGATTTTAATTCCATCTTGGTTCCTAGTGCCCCGGAGACCCCTTCATTGGGCATACCTTGGGCAGTCCTGGGATTAACCCTAAACTACTAAGTTTAATAATCGGTAGACAAGAGTAGAAAACTAGGCTAAGGGAAATGGTACACATACTCACTTGTGCCGGGTTGGAGGGACTTGGAGTCTGTTGACTACTTGCTCACCCGTGCAGAGTTGGAAGGAAGTGGTTGGTTACTTGCTCACCCAAGCAGGGTTGAGGAATTAGGACAGGTTGGTCCTGCGAGCTGGAGGCTCGAGTTGAAATAATTGCATGTGCATGAAGTAAATGGTGGTGGGTCATGCGGTACTGGGCCAATCGTCACACCGATGGCCGTACGGTGGCTCGGGTGAGGTGTACGGGTGGAAGGGCCAGTATGTTGTTTAATACTGCGGTTAGGCAGACAATCCCTGAAGACGTATACCCGTCCTAAAAGTCTAGCAGACAGCTAGCAATTAGTACGCAGAGACTCTAGAGTGCACCTAGGACGTGTACAGAGGCATACAAGAGAGGTCTAGACCTGTTAGTGTGTATACCCGCCTAGAAAGCGGAGAAGCCCGATCTGCTGCTGCCGTAGCCACAACGGTGGTACCTGAGAGTGATGCTAGCTCTCGAAATATGGGAACTAAAGGTCTGGGATTTCAGAGTCGTGTGCGTGTGTTGCACTGCATGTTGCATAACCATAGCATAATCATTCATAAGCTTCATAGATCCTTATCATATAAATTAGTATGAGCTCTATTATATGATAAGTTACAATTCTTGGAAACCTTAACTTATAAATTTGTATGGGTATTTTTATAAGTTAAGGTACGCTCTGTGATAATAGTATAGTTGTAGTGTAGCTTTATTTTACTGCTTTACTTTCAGTTCTTTTACTTACTTGTACCGCACTTTACTTCTTATACCTTGTGCATAGAACTGATAGATGTAGAATTATATTATACACTTACTAGTTAGCTTCTGTCACCTGCTTTCCTTTTTGCTATCCCTTGTTGTCCTCCGCTTCGTCCTCCCGCTCGGTGCCTAGGAGTTGCGTGGCGAGGTGCAGAGGAAACGACTTAGTCTTTTTGACCAATGGTTGGTGACCGTATCATTTTAGGAGCTCGACTAGATGGACCAGCTCATCGAGGAGGCAGGACTTGAGGAGCAGATACCGACATCACCTACTACCACGACTGGAGCGCGTCCTCAGGTGGGATGAGTTTAGATGATTAGATTTCGCCGCTTTTGCATTTGAGAGAGAGAGAGAGAGAGTTATTCGATTTGATGTACTGGGCATAAGCCCTTATGACTCTTTCATTTTGTACTCATTTTGGAATATTCATGGTGTACTTTTCATTTGATATATATATGATAGTACTGTGACTGTGGACTATGATGTTTTACTCTTTTGTTTACTTCTATTCCTCATACTGGCCGAACAGGTTTATGATCGTACTAGCCGGCAGAATCGGCGACTTGCGGTGTCGACTAACCCGTGTGTTAGTGTCACCGTAAGACGGCGGTTCTGAGCATAAGATCCGGGTTAGCTCCTCGGAAGGGGGAGTTGGATATTACAAACTGGTATCACTTGAACAAACGATCATAAGTTTGCGGACAAACTATGCAGCGGAAGCAATGGTGTGCCCATGTGCAAAAGTCACATAAAACAGTCCATTAAGCAATGAGTTAGGCCAATTTCTGACGTTTACCTTACCTTTATGCAGTCTCCGCGAAATGTGGTTCCTCCCTCTCCGGCTGCCACTCCTTTAATGCAGACAGAGATGGGACAAACTCTCACGGCTATCCTAGATGCCTTCAGAGCCCAGCAAGCCCCGGCACAGCTGCCAAACCTAGGGTCGAGCTGGTTGAATGCCTTTAAGAGTCTGTCTCAGCCAGTGTACCGCGGGACAAAAGATGCTGTGAAGACAGAGGAGTGGCTGGAGACTATCCAGGAGCTGTTAGCTGGCATCAGCTGCCCCGTTAGATAGGCAGTCCCCCTTGCCATCTCGGTACTGGAGGCTCATGCGAAGAGGTGGTGGAAATCTGTACGAGACTCTACATACGCTGATAGGGAGCTGATGGATATTTCTTGGGAGGAATTCAGTGATGAGTTCTTAGAGCACTATGTATCTTCCACAGACAGAGATGCCTTGGAAGCGAGATTTCTGAACCTCCAGCAGGGGAGCAGATCTGTGGTCGAATATCAAAGGGAGTTCTCCCACTTGGCTAGATTTGCGGGATTCTCTGACTGGGATGACCGGAAGTATGCAAAAAGGTTCTACCATGGGCTCCGAGACTACTTAAGGCAGCCCTTATTATTCATATCGCATGGCACCACTGCACAGATCATTGAAATGGCGAAGAAGCTGGAGGCTGATCAGCTAATGGTGCAAGGCAGAGGAAAGAGACCGCTAGAGGGGTCATCCTCCAGAGATGGTAACAAGGCATCCCAGAGGGGCAAGGTTATCGGCTACAGGAGGGGTGGGGGACGTCGTCGTCCCAACTACAGGCAGGAGCAGGGGCCTCCTCCACCATTTGCTCCCCCACCTCTGCAGATGCAAGGACCAATGAGGCAAGACAATCGGGGTCAGAGGCAGATCACGTGCTTTGGATGCGGCCAGCCTGGGCACATCAGGTCGCAGTGCCCACATCAGATCCACCCACTCCCTCCTCCTCCACCTCCAGTGGCCCTTACAACACACCAGGGTCGGGGCCGAGGACGAGGTTGAGGCCGAGGTTGTGGACATCATGGACGAGGACGTGGCCAGGAACAAATGTATGCACTGGACCTCACGGAGCAGAGGAATCCCGAAGAAGTGATTACAGGTACTTTAATTATTACAAAATTTAGAATTTTCAACTTTAATGAGTACCTTGAGAACCTTAGAAATAATCTTCATCTTTGAACTCAAACAAAACCCAGGGATAGTTATGATCAACGGTAAGCCCACCCATACTCTCTTCGACATGGGTGCCTCCCACTCATTCGTATTAGACACATTTATTGAAGGACTAGAGGGTGTGGAAAGGTTCCCTGGCCTGGAAATGAAGGTGCGTCTTCCTGATGGCTCAGAGCTACTGACCACGGATAGCTGCAACATGGAGGCCGAGATCGGAGGCAAGGCATTCGAGGCTCCGACAGCGGTCCTGAGATTGCCGGACTTTGATCTGATTTTGGGCATGACCTGGCTCCATTGGAACCATGCCCAGATCGACTGCCCCTCGAAGAGGATCACACTAAGACATGGAGATTCCTACGTCACCATTGAAGGTATCCGTCCCATACCCCACATTTCTTTATCTTCTGTACAGGCTGTCAAGGCCTATGAGTAGGAGGAGGTGTACCTCATTTGCTTCGAGATGGCAACAGTATAGAGTTCCATAGCTGACATTCCAGTGGCTCGGGATTTCTCCGATGTGTTCCCGGAGAAATTGCCCGGGCTACCACCAGCTCGGGATTTGGACTTCAGGATTCAGTTGGTGCCAAGGGCAAGACCAGTGTCCCGGGAACCTTACAGGATGGCTCCCAAGGAGTTGGTAGAGTTCAGGACTCAGCTTCTGGAGCTAGTGGAGTCGGGATTTGTGCGGCCGAGCTCATCGCCGTGGGGAGCACCCGTTCTATTTGTGAAGAAGAAAGATGGATCGCTGCGGTTATGTATAGATTATAGAGAGCTGAACCGGTTGACGGTTCGGAATACCTATCCACTGCCTCAGATAGACGAATTGTTTGATTAGCTTCAGGGAGCTTTCTGGTTCTCTAAGCTAGACTTGCGGTCCGGATACTATCAGCTCTGCATCCGGGAAGAAGATATACCGAAGACGGCATTCAGTTCACGATATGGGCTATACGAGTTCACGGTGATGCCTTTTGGGCTCACGAATGCCCCCTCAGCATTCATGACGCTCATGAACCGTATATTCGAGCCTTATTTAGATCGCTTCGTCTTAGTATTCATCGATGATATCCTGATCTACTCCCGGACTCAGGAGGAGCCTGCAGAGCACCTGGCACAGGTTTTGCAGAGGCTGAGGGAGTTTCAGATGTATGCAAAGTTTTCAAAATGCCAGTTCTGGATGTAGGAGGTCGCTTTTCTGGGGCATACTATCAGCGGGGCTGGATTGGCAGTGGATCCAGCCAAGATAGAGGCAGTGCGGGATTGGCCACGGCCATAGACAACGTCAGACATCCGCAGCTTCTTGGGTTTAGCAGTCTATTATCACAAGTTCGTAGAGGGATTTTCGAGGATAGCTCTCCCCCTCACGTCCTTAACGAAGAAGGATGCGATTTTCGATTGGACAGAGCAGTGCGAGGAAGCTTTTCAGGAACTGAAGGACCGACTCACCTCATCCCCTATCCTTGCACTCCCATCTAGGAGTGAAGGATTCCAGATTTATACAGATGCCTCTTATCAGGGGTTGGGTATTGTCCTGATACAGCATGGAAACGTTATTGCTTATGCTTCGCGACAGTTGAAGAAGCATGGGCATAACTATCCAGTACATGATCTCGAGCTCGGGGCTGTGGTATTCGCCCTCAAGACGTGGAGACACTACTTATACGGGATTCATTGTGATATCTACTCGGATCACAAGAATCTCAAGTACATTGACACGCAGAAGGATCTGAACCTGCGCCAGAGGAGATGGCTAGAGTTCCTCTGCGATTATGATTATGAGATGCATTATCACCCGGGGAAAGCAAATACTGTAGCAGATGCTTTGAGCAGGAGAGCCGACACTTCTGTACCGGAGCCTCGGGTGATGTCTATAGAGTTGCTACGCACGATGGAGGATATGCATATTACCATGGTTTCAGAGGCCGAGCCAGTGGTGTATCGAGAGTACCTGAGCTCTTTTATCAATGTTGATGACATTCGAGAGCGCATTGTTACCCATCAGAGACTGGATGCTGCACTGGAGCATATTTTTAGTGCCCTGGAAGGGGGCAAGTATGAGGATTACACGCTGCAGGATGGTCTCCTTCTATTCCGTGGTCGAGTATACATACCAGCAGGAGATGGTATCCGGGATGACATACTCAGAGAGGCACACTGCTCCAGATACTCAGTGCATCCCGGCATCACCAAGATGTGGGCAGACTTGCGGAGGACCATGTACTGGCCTGGGATGAAGAGGGAGATCACCTATTTTGTGACACACTGCGAGACCTGCCAACGCGTGAAGGCGGAGTGCAAGAGCCCGGGAGGTTTATTACAGCCACTGCCAGTCCCAGAGTGGAAATTCGAGGACATTACTATGGATTTTGTTCACGGACTACCTCGCTCCAACTCTGGGAACGATTCCATCTAGGTCATTGTAGACAGACTGACCAAGGTAGCACGGTTCATTCCGGTCAGGAAGGATGCTCCAGTTGTAGTTTTGGTGAGAGTGTTCGTGGAGCAATTCGTCAGATACCATGACATCCCCAGGTCTATTGTCTCGGACCGAGACGGTCTCTTCACTTCCAGGGAGTGGAGGGCAGTGCATGCTTACTTGGGTTCCAGACTCACTTTTAGCACTGCCTTCCATCCGCAGACCGACGGCCAGACGGAGTGGACAAACAGGACTATGGAGGACCTGCTCAGACTATGCATATTGGATACGGGGAAGCCTTGAGAGAGGCTGCTACCATTGATTGAGTTATCGTACAATAACAGCCACCAGGGTAGCATCGGGATGACTCCATATGAGGCACTTTATGGGAGGAAGTGTCAGACACCGCTATCTTGGGTTCAGGACGTGGACACTCGAGCTCTTGGTTCAGATTTTGTGGAAGACACGGATGCTCAGATTCGTTTGATCAGGGATCGACTACTAGAGGCCCAGAGCAGGCAAGCAAAGTATTATGATGCTCGGCACCGGAAGGTGGAGTTCCAGGTTGGAGACAGAGTTTTCCTGAAGATTCATCCAGTACACGGTGTCTCTAGGGTGCAGAGGAACAAGAAGCTCAGTCCACGGTACATGGGGCCATACTTGATCCTGGAGCAGATCGGCCCCTTGGCTTACCGACTGCAGCTGCCACCGGAGTTGAGTACCTTACACGACGTCTTCCATGTCTCTTCCTTGCGAAGAGCTCTCCTTCGGCCGGAACAGCACATTACTACCACAGCCGGGCCAGTAGCGCCAGACAGATCAGTTAGACTGGAGCCGATCCGGATTGACGATATGGCCGTTCGAGTGTTGCGGAAGAAGAAGGTCCCTCTCGTGAAGGTGTTGTGGTCCAACCATGGAAAGGAGGAGCACACCTGGGAGCCGAGGGATCTGATGTTGGAGCAACACCCAGAGTTGTTTACATCAGGTACATTTTAATTTATGCTTAAAGTTTCTTATAATTATTGCAATTAGAACCCCGTAGACCCGAACTTAAATTTCGGGGACGAAATTATTATTTTTTGTTTATAGGATTTGTAACATCCCATGTTACTTCTAGGCCCCTAAACTTAGATTGGGTTAGGCATAAGGTGGGTGTTAGGGAAAGTAACTAGGTTGACCCTAGGTAGTGGGTTGTGACCATGTGGGGCCCACTATAGGGCCAAGTCAAGCTAGGTCAAACTAGTCTAAATAGGGACCCTAGCCACACCATGATCCAACCACATTGCCCTAACCCTAAAAACAATCTAAGTGGACCCCAGGGCATGTCACCAAGTCAACCCTAGCCTTAATTGGGTCAAACCTATACCTATAGGCCCAAATAGCCTAAGTAGGGCATCACCTTGACCCAACCCAAGTTGGGTAGTGCCATTGGGGTCATTACCTTCAAGTGGGGTCAGCCCACTCACCATGTTGACCAAGTCAACTCAAAAGTCAATAAGTCAACATTGTGACCTAAAGAAGGAATTATGAGCCCAAGCCATTTCCCTTGGGCCAAGCCCACCAAACCTAGCCCATTACCAGCCCAAGTGGTCAAAAGTCCACCCCTACCCCTCTGAGTTTAGAGAGAGAACACATGCATGGGGGCATTTTGGAGAATTCACCCAAAACAGGAGAGAGAAAGTGCAAAGGAGTAAGGTGGAGGCCACATGGCTCATTCCCTCAGCCCAAGACTTGCTGGCTGGCCTCCCAAGAGTCATTAGAAGGAGTGGTGACTGCTGGTGGCCACTTGGCAGCCATGGTGAAACAACCAAAGCTCTAAACCGAGCTAACCTCGGCCACATCTCCCTATACAATCACTCCAGGCCAAATCCAAGCACACCAACAGTTTCAGAACGTTGAGAGGAGTGGAGAACGAGTGCTGGAGTTAGGAAATTGGTGGAGAAACAAGCTTTCGGCCAGGAGATTGCCGGAGCAGCTCTTCCATGGCAAACCGCCGCCAAACTCGCCGCCAGCCACCAACTCAGGTTCGTTTTGCCGCCCCTTTCTCTGTACTAGTTGTCTAGATCATTTAGGGGAGATATCTGGCTCAATTGAGCCTGATGCCATGAGATCTAGGTGAGAATTTCCGAGCTTTTACTTCTTGCTCGGGTTCGCCGGAGGAGCCAATTCCGGCGGCCTCACCGTCAGGAAATGCTAGCCCCCACCTTAGTGAAGGTGGTGGCGACATCCGCCGGCGGTGGTGGCGGCTTAGCTGGCCGGAAACATCCAGTAAAGTAAGCCCAGGAAAACGAAATCGGGGCCGTTGATCCATTTGGGACGATGAACTGATGCCGTCTGTTTGCTCTTTAAGATTCGTGCAAATTTTAAATATATATATTATGAAATGAAATAAATGAATAGTGACCTTTTGTCACACTTTATACAGAGTTTTATTTGTTAAATATAAGTCTCTTAGAGACATATCCAGAGCCTGGACCCTAAAAAAATTTCTAGGCCTTGATCTTAACTTTCATTTTCCACCCTAAACATAAGATTTGGAGCAGTAGGGCTCCCTGTAGGGCTATTCTATTAGAACTGGTCCTAGGCTAGGGCAGAATTTCAAAATGATGCCCAAGTCAAACCAGTCATCCAAATAACCCAAAATTTTGGGTGCATGCATGTTTAGGGCTTAGTTAACCCCTATACAAAAATGAGAATTTTTGGGAAAACGTTTCCTATAGTTTTTACTAAAATACCCAAAATAAAATAAATGAAATATTTGGAGTTGTGGGACTCCAAATGGCCCCAAATTTGGGTTGCATGCTCTTAGGGAAATTATAAGCATATGTTTAAAATATCAGCCATTTTGGACCACTGCATGTTGGGTAAACCCACTTGCATGTGTTGGCTTGTTATAGGCTTGGCGTGCATTTAGCAATAAATGATATGTTGTACATTCAGCCTAATTGAGGCGTACAAAAATCATGGAATGGATTCCAGAGGTCCATTAGGGTAAAGTTCACGCCTCAAATTAATCATGGGATTTTTGGGTTCAAAAATCCCATTATTTGGAAATTTTACAAATATAGGCCCTTTTGAAAAATAAATTGGAAAAATAGGTTTTGATCAAGGAAAATCTCCAAAGTTTGTCAAGTCAAAAAGGAGGTTATATTGGACTTAGGAAAATTTTATCTTTCTGTTTTAGAACTTTTGGAGTAAATTACATTGAAATTACTATTTTACCCTTATTGCACATATTCATGAATTGATGGAAATACATATCAGAAAATTTTGAAATTAATTCTAGCATTTTATATTTGTATGATTAGCCTTGTGTATTTATCTCAAATTTTTTGGATGTACTGATAATTATTAAATTAGAATAATGGAATTTTGGTAAATTCTTAAGAATGGAATTTGATAGGCCATTACATTATAGAGGTTAATGAAACTCTGCCATTAGTCTTAAATTAATGATATTCATGCTCTGTAATTTTACTGGAATTTTAGCTTATTAACTTCTTATACTTCCTTTGGAAAATGGTAACTATGTGCATTGGGTATTAATTAAGGAATAAATATAAATAATCAAAGGAAAATTATGAAACTCTTTAGATAGTAATATTTTATCAATGTACAACCCAGGAAAAATTCCTTAGGTCAGTGGATTATAAATTGTACTACTCCATGTGTAAAGTGACAAAGGGAATTAATTTAAATGATTTAATTAGAAGTCCTAATGACCTAGGAAAGTAATGAAAATCAACATGCTCATTTCATTAGTCCATACCACCCTAGGATAAATAATTAGGGTTTGGTGGCCCAAGGAATTGGAAGTTCGACTTCGGGGTGGTATTAGGTCATGGGCTGCGCATAGTAAAAGTAAGGTTATATCATAAGACCCACCCGGGAATAGATCAACAATTGAGCTAAAGATTACAATTGGAAGTATAACCCTGGTGGGTAGTGTTGTTTTAGTGACGAGAGTAAAGTGCAAGCTATTGGGTAACAATTGGAGTGGAGTTGACGGAAGACCGTCGCCCTCCCCGATAACAACTTAAATCATTAGGATCGGCCAAAAGTAATAAGGAGAGTTGAATGTGGATCATGGGTTGACATCAACCTAATGTAATTATCCTTGCGAAAGGGAACTTTGGATTTTAATTTCATCTTGGTTCCTAGTGCCCTCGAGACCCCTTCATTGGGCATACCTTGGGCAGTCCTGGGATTAACCCTAAACTACTAAGTTTAATAATCGGTAGACAAGAGTAGAAAACTAGGCTAAGGGAAATGGTACACATGATCACTCGTGCCGAGTTGGAGGGACTTGGAGTCTGTTGACTACTTGCGCACCCGTTCAGAGTTGGAAGGAAGTTGTTTGTTACTTGCTCACCCAAGCAGGGTTGAGGAATCAGGACAGGTTGGTCCTGCGAGCTGGAGGCTCGAGTTGAAATAATTGCATGTGCATAAAGTAAATGGTGGATGGTCATGCGGTACTGGGCCAATCATCACACTGATGACAGTACGGTGGCTCGGGTGAGGTGTACGGGTGGAAGAGCCAGTGTGTTGTTTAATACTGCGGTCAGGCAAACCATCCCTGAAGACGTATACCCGACCTAAAAGTCTAGCAGGCAGCTAGCAATTAGTACGCAGAGACTCTAGAGTGCACCTAGGACGTGTACAGAGGCGTACAAGAGAGGTCTAGGCCTGATAGTGTGTATATCCTCCTAGAAAGCGGAGAAGCCCGATCCGCTGCTGCTGTAGGCACAACGGTGGTACCTGAGAGTGATGCTAACTCTCGAAATGTGGGAACTAAAGGTCTGGGATCTCAGAGTCGTATGCGTGTGTTGCACTGCATGTTGCATAACCATAGCATAATCATTTATAAGCTTCATAGATCCTTATCATATAAATTAGTATGAGCTCTTTTATATGATAAGTTACAATTCCTGGAAACCTTAACTTATAAATTTGTATGGGCATTTTTATAAGTTAAGGTACGCTCTGTGATAATAGTATAGTGGTAGTGTAGCTTTATTTTACTGCTTTACATTCAATTCTTTTACTTACTTGTACCGCACTTTACTTCTTATACCTTGTGCATAGAACTGATAGATGTAGAATTATATTATACACTTGCTAGTTAGCTTCTGTCACCTGCTTTCCTTTTTGCTACCCCTTGTTGTCATCCGCTTCGTCCTCCTGCTCGGTGCCTAGGAGTTGTGGGGCGAGGTGCGGAGGAAACGACTTAGTCTTTTTGACTAATGGCCGGTGACCATATCTTTTTAGGAGCTCGAGGAGATGGACCATCACATCGAGGAGGCATGACTTGAGGAGCAGATACCGACATCACCTACTACCACAACTGGAGTGCGTCCTCAGGTGGGATGAGTTTAGATGATTAGATTTCGCCACTTTTGCATTTGAGAGAGAGAGAGAGTTATTTGATTTGATTTACTGGGCATAAGCCCTTATGACTCTTTCATTTTGTACTCATTTTGGACTATTCATGGTGTACTTTTAATTTGATATATATATGATAGTACTGTGACTGTGGACTATGATGTTTTACTCTTTTGTTTACTTCTATTCCTCATACTGGCCGAACAGGTTTATGATCGTACTAGCCGGTAGAATCGGCGACTTGCGGTGTCGACTAACCCGTGTGTTAGTGTCACTGTAAGGCGGCGGTTCTGGGCATAAGATCCGGGTTAGCTACTCGGAAGAGGGAGTTGGATCTTACACAAACCGCCCGGTCACAGCAGACAATGCGGATACCCTGGACTTCACAGAAGTGACCAAGTCCAGACAACAAAATTGTGCGAGCTCGGCGGACACCAAGACAGTCTGCCAGCTCCAAGGCCAGATCGCCGATTACCCGAACTCCAAGCCTTAGTCCACGAACACCACCATGCAAGCCGCTGACAGCAAGCGACTGCCGGACACAAACAGTCCGCGGAATCCAACCCGCACAACACCTACCTGAGCACCCCAGGTCGCCAACCACTAGACCGCCAGGCTGAATCATCAGTCCATGCGGACAGTTTGCCTAGGCCGCCCGGACAGCCCGATCACCCATTCTTACTTCACAAACTTCAACACTTGGGCTGCAGCTTCTTTATGGCAACTTGGGCTGCCTTGGCAACTTGGGTTGCAAGGCAGCCCAAGTTCTTGCAGCCTAAGTTGCCATAAAGAAATGCCTTGCAACGTCTCTATGAAGAGACATTGCTAGGTTGGCAATGTCTCTTAAGACGTTGCCATCTTTACGGGCTGCCTAAAAATTGCCGTTAAACGGCTTTTGACAACCCGTAAAGAGAGGCAGAGCTGAGGGCTCACATCATTTAATAAAATTAAAATATAATTAAATTCCTTAGGTCAGTGGATTATAAATTGTACTACTCCATGTGTAAAGTGACAAAGGGAATTAATTTAAATGATTTAATTAGAAGTCCTAATGACCTAGGAAAGTAATGAAAATCAACATGCTCATTTCATTAGTCCATACCACCCTAGGATAAATAATTAGGGTTTGGTGGCCCAAGGAATTGGAAGTTCGACTTCGGGGTGGTATTAGGTCATGGGCTGCGCATAGTAAAAGTAAGGTTATATCATAAGACCCACCCGGGAATAGATCAACAATTGAGCTAAAGATTACAATTGGAAGTATAACCCTGGTGGGTAGTGTTGTTTTAGTGACGAGAGTAAAGTGCAAGCTATTGGGTAACAATTGGAGTGGAGGTTGACGGAAGACCGTCGCCCTCCCCGATAACAACTTAAATCATTAGGATCGGCCAAGAGTAATAAGGAGAGTTGAATGTGGATCATGGGTTGACATCAACCTAATGTAATTATCCTTGCGAAAGGGAACTTTGGATTTTAATTTCATCTTGGTTCCTAGTGCCCTCGAGACCCCTTCATTGGGCATACCTTGGGCAGTCCTGGGATTAACCCTAAACTACTAAGTTTAATAATCGGTAGACAAGAGTAGAAAACTAGGCTAAGGGAAATGGTACACATGATCACTCGTGCCGAGTTGGAGGGACTTGGAGTCTGTTGACTACTTGCGCACCCGTGCAGAGTTGGAAGGAAGTTGTTTGTTACTTGCTCACCCAAGCAGGGTTGAGGAATCAGGACAGGTTGGTCCTGCGAGCTGGAGGCTCGAGTTGAAATAATTGCATGTGCATAAAGTAAATGGTGGTTGGTCATGCGGTACTGGGCCAATCATCACACTGATGGCAGTACGGTGGCTCGGGTGAGGTGTACGGGTGGAAGGGCCAGTGTGTTGTTTAATACTGCGGTCAGGCAAACCATCCCTGAAGACGTATACCCGACCTAAAAGTCTAGCAGGCAGCTAGCAATTAGTACGCAGAGACTCTAGAGTGCACCTAGGACGTGTACAGAGGCGTACAAGAGAGGTCTAGGCCTGATAGTGTGTATATCCTCCTAGAAAGCGGAGAAGCCCGATCCGCTGCTGCTGTAGGCACAACGGTGGTACCTGAGAGTGATGCTAACTCTC
Source organism: Platanthera zijinensis (assembly GCA_039513925.1). Classification (NCBI taxonomy): domain Eukaryota; kingdom Viridiplantae; phylum Streptophyta; class Magnoliopsida; order Asparagales; family Orchidaceae; genus Platanthera; species Platanthera zijinensis. The sequence goes on along the minus strand of CM077089.1, from coordinate 123,882,858 downwards.
GAAATGTGGGAACTAAAGGTCTGGGATCTCAGAGTCGTATGCGTGTGTTGCACTGCATGTTGCATAACCATAGCATAATCATTTATAAGCTTCATAGATCCTTATCATATAAATTAGTATGAGCTCTTTTATATGATAAGTTACAATTCCTGGAAACCTTAACTTATAAATTTGTATGGGCATTTTTATAAGTTAAGGTACGCTCTGTGATAATAGTATAGTGGTAGTGTAGCTTTATTTTACTGCTTTACATTCAATTCTTTTACTTACTTGTACCGCACTTTACTTCTTATACCTTGTGCATAGAACTGATAGATGTAGAATTATATTATACACTTGCTAGTTAGCTTCTGTCACCTGCTTTCCTTTTTGCTACCCCTTGTTGTCCTCCGCTTCGTCCTCCTGCTCGGTGCCTAGGAGTTGTGGGGCGAGGTGCGGAGGAAACGACTTAGTCTTTTTGACTAATGGCCGGTGACCATATCTTTTTAGGAGCTCGAGGAGATGGACCATCACATCGAGGAGGCATGACTTGAGGAGCAGATACCGACATCACCTACTACCACAACTGGAGTGCGTCCTCAGGTGGGATGAGTTTAGATGATTAGATTTCGCCACTTTTGCATTTGAGAGAGAGAGAGAGTTATTTGATTTGATTTACTGGGCATAAGCCCTTATGACTCTTTCATTTTGTACTCATTTTGGACTATTCATGGTGTACTTTTAATTTGATATATATATGATAGTACTGTGACTGTGGACTATGATGTTTTACTCTTTTGTTTACTTCTATTCCTCATACTGGCCGAACAGGTTTATGATCGTACTAGCCGGTAGAATCGGCGACTTGCGGTGTCGACTAACCCGTGTGTTAGTGTCACTGTAAGGCGACGGTTCTGGGCATAAGATCCGGGTTAGCTACTCGGAAGAGGGAGTTGGATCTTACACAAACCGCCCGGTCACAGCAGACAATGCGGATACCCTGGACTTCACAGAAGTGACCAAGTCCAGACAACAAAATTGTGCGAGCTCGGCGGACACCAAGACAGTCTGCCAGCTCCAAGGCCAGATCGCCGATTACCCGAACTCCAAGCCTTAGTCCACGAACACCACCATGCAAGCCGCTGACAGCAAGCGACTGCCGGACACAAACAGTCCGCGGAATCCAACCCGCACAACACCTACCTGAGCACCCCAGGTCGCCAACCACTAGACCGCCAGGCTGAATCATCAGTCCACGCGGACAGTTTGCCTAGGCCGCCCGGACAGCCCGATCACCCACTCTTACTTCACAAACTTCAACACTTGGGCTGCAGCTTCTTTATGGCAACTTGGGCTGCCTTGGCAACTTGGGTTGCAAGGCAGCCCAAGTTCTTGCAGCCTAAGTTGCCATAAAGAAATGCCTTGCAACGTCTCTATGAAGAGACATTGCTAGGTTGGCAATGTCTCTTAAGACGTTGCCATCTTTACGGGCTGCCTAAAAATAGCCGTTAAACGGCTTTTGACAACCAGTAAAGAGAGGCAGAGCTGAGGGCTCACATCATTTAATAAAATTAAAATATAATTAAATTGCAACGGCTCTATAGGATAAAATTATATATATATTTTAAAAAATTATAATTTAATAAATTCTGATATTATTTTTTAGGAGTTATAAATAGGAGAGATTGCATGCATTGTGTAGAACTCATATTTTTTTTTGATCGAACTCCAACTCATTGCAATTCTCTACTTCACACATTTTGATCAATGACGTCTTCATCTGGTGTCGTTCCCGAGATTGTTGAGCACAAGCATAGTGCTCCAATCTGGGAGCATTTTGACAAAGTTAAAATCAACAATGAATTCAAAGCAAAATGTCAGCATTGTTCGAAGTTGTTGACGGCGGTCGGAAACTCCACACTTGTGCGACACATCAAATCATGTGTTGCAAAGCAAGCTCCGGAATCCAGTCAAGCACAGCTATCATCGGCCGGACAAGTTTGGACTTACGATCAAATGTGGCAAAGAGAAGCGCAGATGGAGAACATCATCGCGTGCGGATTGCCATTTAATCATTACGACAACGCCTGTGAGACTGCTTATTTTCATCGAGCTCTCCAACCCAAATATCGTCAGATAAATAGAACTCCAATAAGGTGTGACGCTTATAAAGCTTATATTAAAGCAAAAAAAATTTGATTAAATATTTTGATAATTTAGATAATAGAATTAGTTTAACTTGGGCAGCCCAAGTTCTAGCAACCCAAATTGCCATAAAGAAATGCCTGGATAGAGAGACATTACCAGGTTGACAATGTCTCTTAAGACGTTGCCATCTTTACAGGCTGCCTAAAAATAGTCGTTAAACGGCTTTTGACAACCCGTAAAGAGAGGCAGAGCTGAGGGCTCACATCATTTAATAAAATAAAAATATAATTAAATAGCAACAGCTCTATAGGATAAAATTATATATATATTTTTAAAAATTATAATTTAATAAATTCTGATATTATTTTTTAGGAGTTATAATTAGGAGAGATTGCATGCAGTGTGTAGAACTCACATTTTTTTTGATCGAACTCTAACTCATTGCAATTCTCTAATTCACACGTTTTGATCAATGACGTTTTCATCTGGTATCGTTCCTGAGATTGTCGAGCACAAGCATAGTGCTCTAATCTGGGAGCATTTTGACAAAGTTAAAATCAACAATGAATTCAAAGCAAAATATCAACATTGTTCGAAGTTGTTGACAGCGGCCGGAAACTCCACACTCGTGCGACACATCAAATCATGTGTTGCAAAGCAACCTCCGGAATCCAAACAAGCACAACTATCACCGGCCGGACAAGTTTGGACTTACGATCAAATGCGGCAAAGAGAAGCGCAGATGAAGAACATCATCGCGTGCGGATTGCCATTTAATCATTACGACAACGTCCGTGAGACCGCTTATGTTCATCGAGCTCTCCAACCCAAATATCGTCAGATAAATAGAACTATAATAAGGTGTGACACATATAAAGCTTATATTAAAGCAAAAAAAAATTGATTAAATATTTTGACAATTTAGATAGTAAAATTAGTTTAACTTGCGATGTTTGGAGTAGCGGTATACATTTAGGACAATCTTATATTTGCATCGCAAGTCATTGGATAGATCCTAATTCCTGAGAGCTATCCCAGCACATCATTTATTTTAATAGTTTTGAAGTTCTACATACCAGAACAGCAATTTATCAAGTAATTATGAATTGTATGCGCGATTTTAAAATAAAAGATAAAATTATTAGTATTTCATTTGATAATGCTAGTAATAATACTGCAGCTATTGATAATTTAAAAAGATATTTAAAGCTTATGTTAAATGAAGGTTTTTTTTTCATACTCGTTGTGTTTGTCACGTTCTAAACTTAATTGTCCAAGATAGTTTAAAATTAATGGAATCATATATTATTAAAATTAAAAGTATGTTAACATATATATATATATATATATATATATATATATATATATATATATATATATATATATATATATATATAGTTCTCAAAAAAGACGACAAAATTTTATAAATTTTGTAACAAATCAGGGAGAATTTTTTTTTAAAGCCAGAATATGACATGTCAATTGGGCGGAATTACACTTACAAAATGTTAAAAAGAGTAATCCGTCAAAAAACTCTTTTAATGAAATTTTTTTGACAAATACAACTCATAATTTAAATGATGATGATTGGGAAACAATTATGATTTATATGCGCTTATTAGAATGTTTTTATAGAGCGACGATTCAATTATCTGGCGTTTATTATCCCACTAGCTCCCGAGTTATTGAAAATTTTTAAATTCTAACAAAAACTTTAAATTATTATAAACAATATAGATTTTGGCAGCCCGTAATTGAAATAATGGAAGCAAAATTTTAAAATATTACATGGAAATGACGCTTATGTTTTCATGTGTGACAGCTTTAAATTCTTTATTAGGCGTTTTAGGTGTTGAAAATCTTTTGGAAGAGATAAATAAAAATTTACACCTAGATATAAATAATTCAGAATTTAAATATTCAATAATTTCAAATTTTAATATAGTTTTTCAGATTTCTATAATTATTATTCTGATTTATATGGGTCAGGATCGCGAGATGATTCAACCCAAGTATAAATATCAAATGATTTTCAAAATGAAATTTATGAGGTTGCATCTAGAAAAAAACACGAACTACTAGTACATCAAATGAATTAGGACTATATACTAAAATACAATTTAGAGAGTATATGACTTAAAATAAAATTGAAAATTTTAATATATTAGAGTGGTGAAAAACTAAAACGAACACATATCCTATTTTGGTCTTAATGACCCGCGATATATTAACTGCTCAAGCTAGTACACTAGCTTCGAAGTTTGCATTCTCTTTTAGTGACAGGGTTTTGAATGAACGACCGAGTCGCCTTAACAAAGAGTCGTTGGAGATTTGTATTTGCTATAAAGATTATTTGGACGCGGAGAACAGAGAGTAACATACTGCTTCCATCGAAGATATCTCCTCATCAGTCGAAGAAGAACTGAGTTCGTTAAACTTGGCCGATGAAGATTGAGTGTTAGTGATGTATTTTATTTTATTTTGGGTAGACTGCCATACGGTGCTTTGACACCTTACTTATTGTGGGTGGGTCGGTTGAGAGTTGTGATATTTTTGTGTGTTTTGTAAGTTCAAGTAGTTTTTCTCGGGATTGGTGACCGACCCGTTTGTGGGTGTTGTAATATTTTAAATATGTAATAAAATATAACATTTTATCTTATTAACTATTTAAAATTTTAATATATGTTTTACATAATATATTTATATTAATTAATTTCTATAAAAAACATATTTTTATTTGAAAAAATCGGCCTTGGGTAGGCCTGGGCCTGCTTTGACCTGGTTTAGGCCTTGCCAAAAAGGCCCTGCTAGTCCTCAGTCATACAAGGGGCTTGGGCCTAGCTATTGCCAGGCCTGGGCCTGGGCATAAAAAGCCTCGGCCTGGCGGACCAGGCCTAAACTGGGTCTGCCAGGCTTTATGTGCACCACTATGTCTAGGTTCTTGTAACCCCACAAGCAGTTGGTATGCTTGTTATATACAAATGAGCAATGTCTTTTTAACCTATGTGGCATACTATACCTGTGATTTAAGCGTCTATAACTGTCGGATTTGTACAAGGCAACCAACTAGAGCAAAGAACATTGACCACTTGTGGGGAAACAACCGAAGACCATTTAATGCCATTTCAGCTCCATATGGCATGTAAGATCGACCGCTCAAGTGTTGAGTATGTGTGTGCATGTGCATGTGATTAATTGCTTCTACCAAGTGTGAAAAACTTTCAAGCATATTAGTGAAGTGCTCTTCTTTTCTATTTTACTAGTTTTTCCAGTCTTGTTATGTATGCTCTCTCATGCTACAAGTTATCATGAGAAAATCAGTCTCTCTCTCTCTCTCTCTCTCTCTCTCTCACACACACACACACACACACACACACACACACACACACACACACACACACACACACACACACACACACACACACACACTCACTCATGTGTGGGATCCATGTGCAAGACTGTCCTTTTGACTGTTTAAACCTAAAGTTGTAGTCTTATGTCGAAAGTCAATAATTGGATCACAAAAGAGTTTTTGATTGCGGTAAGAACAACAATCACAATTAACTCACTAAAGTGCTCTCAATGCTGTAAATTTGCAACTCTATCATACATTATTTCACATTTCTTATGCAAGCGGAAGAGTAAGGCTCCGCTTGGGGGGACTTATTTTGACCGGTGAAAATAAGTCCCCCCAAACAGAGCCTAAGTCACTAAACAAAATTACATAGTACAAATAGTACATGAATGTAAGAACAAAAAAAAATCACAGTATTCAATTTTGAACAAGATGCGGTAGATGTGAACTTTGATAATCATGGTGCAATTCATTTAGCTAAGAATCCAACATGTCACTCATGTACTAAGTACATAATCAATCAATTTCATTTTATAAGGAAGAATGGAAGATAGTAGAGGATAAATGTTTTCGACTTTGAAAAGGTTGACACTAAGGTCTTGTTTGGTACTGAGGTTCACCCGAGTAGGTTCGACTTAGTCGATAAGACTGCACAAAACTGCCAGAACTCAGGGCATGTCAGCATGCGATGACGGGACCTCATATTGCCTTGCACATCCGCGCGTGCCCTAGATCACGTACAGACTTAACCGCACATGCCTCCTCCGGCTGGCCGGAAATGGGCAGCCATTTTTTCGACAAGGGCGGACAGCTACCCGGCTGCTTGACCCCTTTTGGCCGCCCAGAAAGGGGGCGGTCATTTCCCTACTTGGGTGGGGGATCATACGGCTGTCTTGCCCTCTGGCCGCCCAGGTCTGGGCGGTAACTTCCCTCCAGGGGCGGGCGCCCATATGGCCGCCCGCCCCATTTGACCGCCTAGATCTGGGAAGCCCAGATCAAGGTGTCCACTTCTCGCTGGGGGTGGCGACCACATGGCTGCCCCTCCCCCTTGGGCCACCCAGATCTAGGACGCCCAAGGATGGGAGTCCATTTCTCGCCAAGGGAGGGAGGCCACGAGGCCGCCCTGACCTCCAGCCGGGCTCTGTTTCCCATCGTCCACCGGTTGTGTTCGGCCGCCAGTCCCACCGGCCTCCGCCTCGCCGGGCCGCTCGTCCCCTTGCTAGAGGGGCAGTTATTTTTCCACTAGGGCCGACCTCCTTCCCCTTGTGTGCTCCCACGCATGCCTTTTCCTTGAGCACTCCCGCATGCACTTATTCCTCATGTTCTCTCACACGCCTTTATTCATTGCGCGCACCCACATTCCTTGTCCTTGAGCGCTCTCGTGCGTGCCTTGTCCTTGTGCGCGCCTCCTCCTTGTGCGCTCCCACGCATGCATCCTCCAAATGCACTCCCACACGTGGCTCCTCCTTGCGTGCTCCCCCAAGTGTGCCTCAGTGCACTCTGCTGTCAAGACTATTCCAAGCACGCCTCAGTATGCTCTGCTGTCAAGACCATTACAAGCGCACCTCCATGCTCTTTACCATCAAGACCGCCGAAGCCGCTTACAGATACATCCAAGCACTTTGAAGATTACAAGAGGGCCAATAATTTCCCTCTACTATCAGCCATATGTGTGCCGACCAAACAAACGCAGGCCTCCCCAGTGTCAGGAAACCAGGCCCGCCAAAGCTCATAAAGTTTATGCGCCCCCACCGCTAGCAGTTGATAAGACTAGCTTCAGGGTCCGCGAAGGACCGCTTGACTACATTTAGACGAGCAGCGCGCTTAGCGTTTCCAGTGTCTTTAACTCAGCAAATCATCTATTCTAGACTCCTATAATCACAACACAAGACAAACCACAGAGGATAGGGCGTGCCAAATGTGCCACTCGAGCTTCCAAGCCTCATAAATCATCAGAATGTGCGCAATAAGTGGCTCCCACTTTCGAGCACCAGTAGAGGACTTCAAGGCGCAATGAGGGCATTGCTCCTGAAAACTCATGAAAAACACTTAGCTCTGTGATTGGTGGCCTGTCACCCTCTGAGCTCTTCCACCACTCTCTCTCTCTCTCAATAATTGTAATGAAAGGTGGCATGTCGCCCTCATCTTATTCAAGAAAGATTTTTATAACAACCAACAAATAGTAGTGGTTTGACCGACATAGATCCGACCACGTGATTTTTCACCCAATTGATGGGTTTTCCACATTAACAAATTCTTTGTCAACCTTTCTATTTTCTATGACTATTTATGTGCTCGATCACTTCCGGGCTAATACAGTTCAATTTATTCCAATCTACCATTAGTCTTGAGCGATCCTCAATAAATTGACGCCGTCTATTGGAAGGAGTTATCAGTACCCCCCAAAGATTTAAAAGACAGTATCCTCTGTACAATGGTACTACTGACTAGGGATCAATAAGAAGAGCCACCCACATAACTGGAAGATCAGTCCTTTATGGGCACATCAATCCAACTTACTCCCATTAACATGACATTACGCCTCCTACTGAAGAATCCATGCTTGCACTATACAGAATTGGTGGAACGCATGCGCTGGTTGGACGAGAAACAAAGTCAAGAACTCACGTTTTTAAGAGAGTGGATGGCCCCTCTCTCCCCTCGCTCAGCCTTTGTGCTCAACAGCCCACCTTAGCGGACTTTGGACTATGCCATGACTAAAGAGCTCGCTAGCAAGAACCATGTGTCTATAAGAGAGTTCGTCTGTGCTGCTAGCTCAGCCCGCTCCATCCCTTAGGATCAAGAATCTGAAACTCATCAACTCCGTTACCACACAAGAGTTTCAATCCCCGACCCTTTGTTTTAAAGGGCCACTCATGAAATTTTTTGTAAAACATATGCTAAGGAGCACAAATAAGAAGAGTGGAAGACCGCTTTGGCCCAACATCCTTAGACCACCACTCACCGTTGGCGGCAAATACTCATCAACAATAATTTAGAAACAACCAAAAGAGAAGCAGAGGATGCAACCCATCAAAAATATTGATGAGGGGTGGCAGACCTCATGATAAATCCCGCCAAGCAGGGGGTCATCACTGCCCTCCAACCTTCACTCCCCTCAACACCTCCAGAGCAAACATATTCTTCGCAATCCAAGACACTGAGGCACTCAGTAAGCCCAGACCACTTGCTAAATGTGCAAACAACCTGTCAAAGTATTGCGAGTTTCACCATGGATGCGTGCATGACACAGAAATTTGCTCCAAGATTAAGGAGGAAATAGAGTGGCTCATTAGACAAAAGCTACTGGGGAGATTTTTGCAGGGACAGACACCGAATCGACTAGTATAAGATCAACCAGCCGCTAGTCAGGAAGGACTAGGAAACAACCCCTAAGGAGACCGCCTTAGGAGAAAGCTTCCTACCCATCAACAGTGCTATACCCGCGTCGCCAAAATATTTTACCAACAATGTTCTCCTTATGAATCCTTAATATAAATTTCCACAAGACCGGACTCATGGCTATGACTCTAATAACTTTTAGAGTTTGCTCATTTTAGGCCTATAGAAGACAAACATCGTTTGTGTTGATGGAATTGTGTACTCAATTATCTCAAATACAAGGAACCTGTTTACATGAATAACACTTGTCTCTGGGCAGCGCACTCATTAACAAGAGCTTCCTTCGGGCAGTGCAGTCATTAACACACCTGCCTTCGGGCAGCACGCTCATGAACGCACCTTCCTTCGGGCAACGCGCACATGAATAACACCTTCCTCCGGGCATCGTGCTCATTAACACCACCTACCTTTGGGAAGCGCGCTCATTAACAACTCTTGCCTTCAGGAAGCATGCTCATGAACAACACCTACCTCCGGGCAGTGCGCTCATTAACAGCACCTGACTCTAGGAAGCACACTCATTAAAAGAACCTGCCTCCGGGCAGTGCGTTCATTAATAACATGCGCTCATTAACAGCACCTGCCTCTGGGCAGCATTCTCATTAACAGCATTTGCCTCTAGGCAGTATAAATATGAACACTTGTCTCTGGGAAGCACGCTTATGAACAACACCTACATCCGGGCAGCGCACTCATTAACAACGCCTGCCTCCGGGCAGCACACTCAATAACAACGCATGTCTCCGCAAATCTTCCTCAAGAATAACATTTATCTCCGGGCAACGCGCTCATGAATAGCACCTGCCTATAGGCAGTGCACTTTTACAGTACCTGCCTCCCGGAAGTGCGTTCGACATCTCTCCGGGACCACGTCCCTGCGACCTCCTACTACCATCGATCGAAGGTCCACCCTTCTCCATCGTAGTAGGTTGTGAAGTCACCAGAGCCTGCCTCCCTTGTGCTCATCAGTGGTACGACGGTCTGCCCTTCACCATCTCTCAAGAACCATATCCCAATGACCTCCCACTTCAACTGATCAAAGTTCCTCCCTTCTCCATCATAGTAGGTCGTGGCGTCACCAGGGCCTCCCCCCTCACGCTCGCTAGCAGTTCAAAGGCCTTCCCTTCACCATATTTCTGGGACCACGTCCCAGCTATGTCCCACTACCATCGATCGAAGGTTCGCCCTTCTCCGCCATAAGAGGTTGCGATATCGCCAGAGACTTACCCCCCTCGCGCTTGCCAGTGGTTTGAAGGAATTTACTTCACCATTTCTCTAGGACCACATCCCAACGACCTTCTACTGCTGCCAATCGAAGGTCTGCCCTTCTCCTCTGTAGTAGTTACGACACCTTGGCCTGCCCCCTCGTGGTCGCCTAGGTTTGAAAGTCTTCCCTTCACCACTACACATAGTGACATCCCCCGGACTGGTAAACCGAACATCCCACAACCTTGCTAAAAGCATTCGCCCTTTGCCCTGGTTGCAGGTCATGGAACCTTCTTGGTATCATCCTCCAAAAGTCAACCTCGAAGGAGAACCTCAAAGTTTCCTATGCAAAGATAATGAATCCAACATTACAAACTTCACAAGAAGAGCTCAAAACCACAATGTGACAATCAGTCAAAAGGAAGACGAAACACAAAAAGCTACTATTATAAAATAAGAAGACAAAGTCCAATCAGGAATATTCATCAAGTACAACACAAGAACAATCAAAGTAAGAATCAACAAAGCTGGAGTATACTTCTCATCAACTCCAAACTCAACACGCTCGTCCTCAAAAAGGTTATCAAAACCAAGATCAGCAACGACACGCTCACGCATGCAGAATACCACCTGTCCTTCACCCAAGTAGTAGTTCGAGTGTCGTCTGGACCTCACCCTCTAATGACATACGTCAAAGAAGTAGAACAAGTTTACTTGCACAAGATGAAAATTCAAATAATGTAAATACTCAACTATTATCACCAACAAATGCACACAATAAAACAGTTAACAAGCAATCAAGCAATACATACAGAGCAACTAAAGCATCATAAATATGGTATAAATACTCTACATAGAACAAACACACAAAGGAGCAATGAAGGCAGAATGATACTTCATCTTCATCAACATCGGAACCCCCGTTCCCATCAGAGATCTCCAATACCAGGTTCAACTACACCGTAATAATGCACCTACACCATAACGGGGATTTCCGTCTTTAACCTTGCAGGAATCTTGCACCGTCTCAACCCACTCCACAATTTGGCAAAGAGTGTCATTGCACTAGCCTCCCATGCACACAATGTCTATCTACCTAGAAGGCTCGAGAGTCACCTGATGTAACATTTAAGTTTTCTAGAGATTTAGCCTCAGTAAGCTACTGCGTGGCATTAGTTAGCTATTGCTCAGCGGTAGCTTGGCGTTGAGTGCGTTGAGAGACAAATGTTCAGTGGAGGCATTGAGTGATAGGAGTTGAGTAAGCTACTACACAGCATTATTCCTATCGCCGGCGTTAGAGCGACATTATTTTTTGGCCAAGCACTTTAGAAGCTACCGCCCGGCAGTAGGTAGTTACCGCCCAGCGATAGCGTGCAGGAGAAGTTCCGTCGTTTGGCATTTTAGCCGTCTGATTTCTCATAGGATTTGATCCTATGGCCCAGGACACTCCATCCAAAGGGCATAAGTAGGGATGAAATTTTCTAAACCCTCATTTCATCTCATTTTGAGAAAGAGTTTGAGTTTTGGGGAGAGAGAGTTTGGAGGAGGATGATGTCCTTTCTCTGCCATTGACGTAGCTTCGGTACTCCGATCGTCGATCCGAGGCCAGATCCATGGAGAGAACTTGAAGGCGCACATTTTCATCCGTGCAAGTTTCATTTTCCATGGCAAGAAACAAGAGTGGTAAGGTAACGACACTTCTCCTCTTGGTGTTTAGGATGCATGCATGACATCCATTTTTATTCTTGATTTCTTTCAAGCTTTAGGCACCGGATCTCTCAAATGAGAGGGGTTCGGGCTGCCATGGTTCAAGAGTAGCTTTCGAGTTGATTGTGTCTGTCCCCGACATGATATTGCACTAGAAATCCGCTCCACTAGTGGATTTGGCAGTGTGGGTGAAGCCGTATTCCCGATCGTTAGTCCGACTCCGTGATGTTGCATAACGAGCCTTAAGGATTTTGCTAGAAATCTGTTTGCGACAATATGCCGCTTGTGATGTAGTTTCCACCTTATTTTTTGTGTGAGAACGAATGGTGGATTAGGGCGGGAAAGGATATTGATTGTGATGTGATAAGACACAGCTTTGTCTCTGTGATCGGCTGGCTAGCCCGTGACATGCAAGTCATATGTAGAGTGTGTCCCGACGAGACAACTCCCCTTCTATGAAACTGACGAGAACGCCAAGCTTAGGACAAACCCGAGCGATGAAGCAAGGGTTCTTAGCATCGGTTTGTTATTTGTGAGACAGAAACATGAGAAGTCAGAGCTTGCAGGCAAGCCCGGGTTTTGAGACCCATGAGTGGGTGGGGCCTTGGCAAGAGTTCCATGTGGTGGCTTGTATACCGTTAGGGGAAATTGAAAGTACTCGTGTGATTGTGGCTTGATCGCCGATGGGGAAATTGAAAGTACCCGTTTGATGATGCTTGATGATGTGTTAGATTCATGCACTTTAGGGTGCCTTGGGCGAAACCCAGGATTGCATACATGTTGTATTGTAGGCCCATTTATTTTAACTGCTCAACATAGAAACATGTTAGTTGTAAGAGACCTCCAAACATGTTTTATTACTTTCTAAGTTCATGTATATTTGCAAACGAAGTGCTGACCTGTAGGGTGATGGAGTGCCCTGCACTCCACTAGGGACGTCTGGGAAGAGATGTGTTGGTTACACAGTTGGGGTCAGCCTTTGCTGACCCACGTTACAATGAATTTTACGGGGCAAGGATCGCAAGCAGGAGCAAGCTCACCAGCCAAAAAGGCTTAAGCCTCATGAAGTGAACTTTCTGTTATTTGCTTGTGTTTGTCAAGTGCTTTACTCCATGAACTGTAATATGGCTTGCATGCCGAGGTATCCTTGGAGTGCTTAAGCACATTACTTTTTTGTTATTGTTTCAGACTTGGGACTCATGATTGCTGTAAGGCCTTAAGGCCGTTTAGATACTCCTATGATGGTTGATAACTTCTAGTATTGTTATTTGTTTCTGTTGATTTTAGTTTGAGTTTTGAGTTGCGTAGTTTTATATTATCTTATAATACTTAAGATGTTGAGTCTATATGTTGTGGGGCCTCGACCGGACCCATATTATACGGTCATTATAGGGGAGACATTACATTTTGGTATCAGAGGGAGGTTAGTGTCCAAGGTAAGGTTTAGTGACGATTTGTTGTAATCAGAATGTGTTAAGAAGTTATCCACATAGGAGTATCGCGGGACCGTGAGTGTCCTTGTGTCTTAGTTTTACGATAGAATCTGATTCTTATTTTACCTTGCTTTTTCTAAGGGTGCAAGCGAAGAGGCGGGGACGTCAAGGTCACAAGAGAAGCCTTCGGCGAGCAATGCTACTGCTCCAAGTCCGATGTGCATGGGTGTAACCCTGGCCGATTTCTGCCGCATGCATGCAAAAGCAATGTTAGCAGCCCAAGTTACAGCGACAGCGCAAGTTGTGACCCCTATTGAATAGGTAGCGACTCCTGCTACCCCGGATGCGGCACCAGTCATACCGGCCGGAGGAGGCAGGCCAATAGAGCCGATGGTTGAGAGAGTGTTCGTCAGGATGGGTGACCGACAGATGAAGTATTTTCTAAGTTCCCATCCACCAACATTCAAGGGAGTCGGTACGCCGACCGATGCGGAAGACTGGTGGGAGAGGATTCAATAACTGCTGAGGGCGGCAGAGACAACATAGGAGAAGCAGTTTGAGTTTGTGACCTTCATGTTTGAAGGTGATGCTAAGTTGTGGTGGGTGAGTCATAGCGACCGCCAGTTTCCTAGATAGAGTTTGAGATTGCCTTCTTGAAAAAGTATATCCCTTCGTCGACATGGTTAGCCCTTCAGAGATAGTTTTGCACTTGGTGCAACGAGACAATACCGAGGATGAGTATGTTCAGGAGTTTATTCGATTGGGACATTATGCTGGAACGACAATGAAAGACAATGAAGAGAGGGACAATCTCTTCTACCATGGGTTAAAAGAGAACTTGAGGCAACCACTAATAGCTATGGAAAATGCGAGCTTCAACGAGTTGATTGAGGCAGCCAGGACAATGGAAAGTGACATAGAACAAACCCAATGTCGTAAGGGACTTACAGTTAAACAGGGAGAAGGAAAACCTTCTCAATCGCAAGGGATGTCTGAAGGGAGTAAGTGGAAGAAGAAGCACAATCCCTTCAAGTAATGGGAGAAGAGCAGTACGACGTCTGGGAGTTCTCACTTGAATGGACCACCATTATTCTACAAGTGTGGTAACCTAGGCCACATAGCTCGTTTCTGTACTGAGGGTGGCGCTGAGCAGGAGCCAAGGCAGGAGCAGCCCGTGCGTTCCGGTCCCAGCTTTGTGGAGAAAGGAAAAATGGCGGAGACGAGCACTTAACGTTTCCAATCCGTGCAGCCAAGGGCTTACAATCTTGGGCAACAGGAAGTGATTCGACAACCCGATGTGGTGACAGGTATGAGAAAGTTTAAGTTTGTTTATTGGCTTAAGGATTTCCAGACTTTTTTGTGTATTTCTTGTGTTTTAGGCTCCGTGCTTGTTTCTGGTTACCCAGATAGGGTACAGTTTAATACAGGAGCGTCACACTCCTTTCTTATGGAAAGCTTTATCCTGAGAATTAGAGTCGAGCCCTTTTCGGAGGACTCAGAGCTTCGCATGCCCAATGGATCATTCATGACCACCAGGACGAAAGGGTGCATTGGTTGGAGTTTAGATGGAGTTGACTTCATGTTGGTAGCAGGAGTTCTACCATTAGTCGAGTTCGATGTGATCTTGCGGATGGACTGGCTGGCAGAGCAGCGCGCCAAAATTGACTGCTTGTCTAAGGTGGTGACACTGAGATGCGAAGGAAAGGAAGAAGTCAAATTTGAGGGCCTTAGTGGAGTGGCATGTTCCCTGATCTCAGCCATGCTGTTGGTGCAGGCAGTTAACAAGGGTGGAGTAGCTTTCATAGCTTTGTTAGAAGCTCAACTTTCCAAGCTAGCAATTGGATAAGTTCCGGTAGTGGCAGAATTCAAGGATGTGTTTCCTGAGGAGCTTCCTGGAGCTCCTCCTCGACGGGAGATCGATTTATTGATTGAAATAGTGCCAAAAGCTAGGCCGGTGTCATATCCTCCTTTTAGGATGGCACCAAAGGAGTTGGCTGAGCTCAAGGTATAGTTACAGGAACTATTGGAGCAGGGGAACATTAGACCCATCTCTTCGTTATTGAGCGCGCCAGTGCTGTTTGTGAAGAAGAAAGATGGTAGTATGCGGCTGCGTATAGAGTATCGAGAGTTAAATAAACTGACCGTCAAGAATAAGTATCTGATTCCATGGATAGATGACCTATTCGACTAGTTGGTAGGGTCAGTGGTGTACTCTAAGTTAGACTTGAATTCAGGGTACTATAAGTTGCGGATTCGAGATGAGGACATACCCAAGATAATGTTTGGTATGAGGTATGGCCACATTGAGTTCTAGGTGATGCCATTTGGGTTGACGAACGTGCCATCAGTATTCATTGACTTGATGAACCCAGTGTTTCAGGAGTTCTTAGACTCGTTTGTGGCGGTCTTCATCGACGATATTTTTTAATACTCCAAATCGGAGGCAGAGCTTGTGGCTCATCAAGAGTAGTCTTGCAGACTCTGAGAGAGAACTAGTTGTATGCCAAGTTCTCGAAGTGTGAGTTCTGGTTGGATAAGGTGGCATTTTTAGGCCATTTGATTAGTGGTGATAGGGTGGCGGTGGATCTAGTGAAAGTTGAGGCCATCATGGATTGGCCAGTTTTGAGCACCGTGGCGGAAGTCAGGAGTTTCCTTGGACTAGCTGGGTACTATAGAAGGTTTATGAAAAAATTTTCACGAATAGCTCTACCCCTCACTAGTCTGACTTGTAAGGACCAGAAGTTTGTGTGGGCTCAGGAGTGAGATCAAGCGTTTGATACCTTGAAGGAAAGGTTGATGTCAGCTCCAATCCCAAGTCTTCCTAAAGGGATAGCCTTTGGGTCTAGGCAGTTAAAACCTCATTAGAAGAATTACCCCATCCATGACATGGAGTTGGAGGCGGTATTTTTTGTGTTGAAGTTGTGGAGGCACTATTGTACGGTGCGAAAGTGGAGATATTCACAGACCATAAAAACCTGAAGTATCTTCTGGATCAAAAAGATTTGAACATGCGGTAGTGCAGGTGGGTCGAGTTCATTGGGGACTATGATGTGGCGATTCAGTATACACTAAGAAAATCCAACGTGGTGGCAGATGCCTTGAGTAGGAAATATTCTGGTCAAGGGAATTGGATTGAAGCTCATAATGAGCGGTTTGTGCGGGACTATGAGTCCCTGGGCATTGAGTGTGTAGCCAAAGGCAAGTCTAGCATGACTCGGTTGAACTGGATAGAGTTGCAGACTGACTTGTCCGATCATATTCGAGAAGCAACCAGTGTGTATGTAGTGTTCTAGCCATTTATGGCGGAAGCTTAAAAAGGTGAGGGTAGTACCTAGGAGATGATTGATGGAATCTTCAGGAAGTGCGAAAGGATTTGTATACCACAGTTTGACAAGCTCCATGAGGAGTTGATGTTTGAGGCTCATTTCACAAAGTACTCCATTCACCCGGACAGTACAAAGATGTACTTGGATATGAAAAAATCCTTTTGGTGGCCTGGTTTGAAGCGATACGTAGCTTTGTACGTGAGTCAGTTCCAAACTTGTGCCTTAGTGAAGGCTGAGTGTCAGAGGCCGGGAGGGTTCCTGAAGCCTCTTTCTATCCTCGAGTGAAAATTTGATGACATCTCCATGGACTTTTTTGCATGACATACCTCAGTCGCAGCAGGGTAATGATGCGATTAGGGTGATTGTGGATCGCTTGACCAAAGTGGCTCACTTTATCCCGAATCGTAGGGAGGACATCATGGATAAGCTGGTAGAATTATATGTTCACAACATCGAGTGATTGCATTGAATTCCTAAGAGTATTGTTAGTGATTGCGATGGACGGTTCACGTCCAAATACTGGAGATTAGTACAGAAGAGTCTGGGCACAAAGCTCAAGTTTAGTACGATTTTCCATCCGCAATCCAATGGACAAACAGAAAGGATGAATCATACAATAGAGGATATGTTGAGGATGTGTGCCCTTGACTTTGGTAAGAAGTGGGAAGATCACTTCTACATGGTGGAGTTTGCCTATAACAACAGTTTCCAAGCAAGTATCAAGATATTGCCATACAAGGCTTTGTATGGAAGGTAGTGTCGAACATCGATGTCATAGACAGAGGCGGGAGACATCAAACTTTCGGGAAAAGAGGTGGTGGTGGATGATTGTGAGTTGGCGCGAACAATTCAGGAGCGTATGAAGGTTACTCAGGATCAACAAACAAAGTATTTCAATGCGTGTCATTGGAACATGAAGTTCGTGGTAGGCGATTGGGTATACCTAAAGATTAAGTCGTTCAAAGGTGTTTCCCGGATTCACCAACTCAAGAAGTTGAGTCCGAGGTTTTTGGGGTCGTTTGAAGTTACAGAACGTATTGGAGAAGCAGCCTACCGGTTGGCGTTGTCCCAAGATCTTAGTGGATTACACAATGTCTTCCATTTCTTAGTTTTCAGGAAATCCTTGGTGGAGTCAAGTGTTATGGTGTAGTCAACGACGGTGTCGGTAGAAGAGGACTTGAGGACAAAAGTCCGTCCGGTTGGCATAGAGGATTCAAAAGTTCGGCAGTTGCGGAATAAAAAGGTTAAGCTTGTGAAGGTGCGTTGGGACAATTGCGGGCGAGACGAATTCTCCTGGGAGCGTGAGCAAGCAATGCTGGAGGACTTCCCATGAATTTTTGATTCAGGTATGCGTTTTGGTTTGAGTGCATGCTAAATTTCGAGGACGAAATTCTTCTAAGGGGGGAGGAGTTGTAACATCCCAGTTTTCTAGATATTTAGCCTTAGGAAGCGACCGCACTACGTTAGTTTGCTACCTCTTGGCGGTAGCTTGACATTGAGTGCATTGAGAGGCTGGCGTTGAGTGGAGGCATTGAGTGGTAGGCGTTTAGTGAGCTACCACACAATGATATTCCTACCACCGGCGTTAGCGCGACATTATTTTTTGGCCGAGCGCTCGGGAAGCTACCGCCCGATACTAAGTGGTTACCGCCCGACGTTAGGTAGTTACTGCTCGGCGATAGCGCACGGTGGTAGTTCTGTCATTTGGCATTTTAGCCGTCCTATTTATCTTAGGATCTCATTCTTTGCCCCAGGACACTCCATCCAAAGGGAATAAGTCGGGTTGAAACATTCTAAACCCTCATTTCATCTCATTTTGAGAAAGTATTAGGGTTTTGTGGAGAGAGATTTTGGAGGAGGAAGAAGGCCTTTCTCTGCCATTTACGAAGCTTCGGGACTCCGATCGTCGATACGAGGCCAGATCCATGGAGAGAACTTGAAGGAACACATTTTCATCTGTGCAAGTCGAGTATTCCATGGCAAGGAAGAGGAGTCGTAGGGTAACAACACTTCTCCTCTTGGTCTTTAGGATGCGTGCATGACATCTATTTTTATTCTTGATTTCTTTTAAGCTTTAGGCACCAGATCTCTCAAATGAGGGGGGATCGGGTTGCTATGGTTCAAGAGGAGCCACCGGGTCAATTGTGTCCATCCCTGACATGATATTGCACTAGAAATCAGCTCCGCTAGTGGATTAGGCATTGTGGGTGAAGCCGTAGTCGCGGATGTTAGTCCGACTCGGTGACGTTGCATAACGAGCCTTAAGGATTTTGCTAGAAATCCGTTTGTGATGCGGTTTCCCCCTTATTTTCGTGTGAGTGTGAATGATAGATTATGGTGGGAAAGGGTATTGATTGTGATGTGTTAAGGTGTGACTTTTTCTCTGTGGTCGGTTGGATAGCCCGTGACGTGTAAGAAATGTGTGGAGAGTGTCCCGGCGAGTCAAGTCCCCTTCTGTGAAACTGACAAGAATGCCAAGCTTTGGACAAGCCCGAGCAATGAAGCCCACGAGCGGGTAGGGTAAAGCCAGGGTTCTTAACATCAGTTTGTTGTTTGTGAGACAGAATCCTAACATGAGAAGTCA
Source organism: Platanthera zijinensis (assembly GCA_039513925.1). Taxonomy (NCBI): domain Eukaryota; kingdom Viridiplantae; phylum Streptophyta; class Magnoliopsida; order Asparagales; family Orchidaceae; genus Platanthera; species Platanthera zijinensis. The sequence continues at coordinate 123,863,718 of CM077089.1, read as the reverse complement.
AAGCTTGCAGGCAAGACTGAGTTTTGAGACCCATGAGTGGGTGGGGCCTTGACAAGAGTTCTATGTGGCGGCTTGTATGCTGTTAGGGAAAATTGAAAGTACCCGTGTGATTGTTGATTGAACGCCGATGGGGAAATTGGAAGTACCCGTTTGATGATGCGCGATGATGTGTTAGATTCATGCGCTTTAGGGTGACTTGGTTGAAACCCAGGATTGCATACATGCTGCATTATAGGCCTCTTTATTTTACCTGCTCAACATAGAAATATGTTTGTTGTATGAGACATCCAAACCTATTTTTATTACTTTCTAAGTTCATGTATATTTGCATACAAAGTGCTGGCCTGCAGGGTGATGTAGTGCCCCAGGGTCCACTAGGGATGGCCGGGAGGAGATGTGTTGGTTACCCAGTTGAGGTCAGCCATTGCTGACCCATGTTACAACAAAATTTTATAGGGCAAAGATCGCAAGAGGGAGCAAGCTCGATGGCCAAAAAGGCCTAAGCCTTATGAAGTGAACTTTTTGTTATTTGCTTGTGTTTGTTAAGTGATTTGCTCCATGAATCGTAATCTGGCTTGCATGTCGAGGTAGCCTAGGAGTGCTTAAGCATATTACTTTGTTTGTTATTGTTTCAGACTTGGGACTCATGATTACTGTAAGACCTTAAGGCCATTTAGATACTCCTGTGATGGTGAATAACTTCTAGTATTGTTATTTATTTCCGCTGATTTTAGTCTGAGATTTGAGTTGGATAGTTTTATATCATCTTATAATACTTAAGATGTGGAGTCTGTATGTGGTGGGGCCCTGACTGAACCCATATTATACGGTCATTACAGGGGAGACGAGCATAATATACACATGTTGCACAAATGCACACTATACGCTCCGAGCATATTACGCCTTTCATTGAGTACGTTGAGCACCACAAGTGCACATAACGCATAACACACACCTAGCACCTTGCACGTACGGTGCACTATGCGCCTTGTGCACACATTGCACCTCACATGCCCATAACACCCCACGCGAACATTGAGTGTGTTGCCCGCATTGCTCCCTGCGCAAATCGCGCTCTGCGCATACGTTACACACACTCAATAATTGTGCACCCAACTTTCTGTGCACATTACGCCTAGCACACACTTCGTGTGCACTGCACAAATTGCGCACATCTCACCATTCCCAGCATATAATGCACATGCGTTCCACCCTTTGCCCCTTTTAGACATTTTGTCAAACGAGCACCACCCCAAAACATCGTATATTTATCCCAGCCATTGGGAAAAGTCTCTTCCTTCTATTCACTTCAGCTCTAGGATGCAGACACTTGGAGGGACAAATGATGAGGTTCACCTGAGCCGATTCGACCAAGCCCATAGGACCGCACACAACCGGCGGGACCCTGGGGAAGTCAGCTTGTGCTGATAGGGCTCTATCTCACCATGAACGCCCACGTGTGCCTCCCACCGAGTGCGGCCCTAAATGTGCACCCCTTGGTGCATGCCTCATTCAGATACCCAAACATGGGAGGCTATTTTTTTGTCAAGGGTGGATGGCCACCCGACCACCCGACACCTTTTGGAAGCCCCGAAAGGGGGTGACAATGTCATGCCTTGGGCAAGCGGAGATACGGTCTCCCCGACCTCTAGCCGTCCAAGTTGGGGTTGCCTCTTGGATGCCCGGGTCCGAGCAGCCACTTCCTACTAGGAGCGAGCAGCCATATGTCCATCCCGCTCCCATTGGCCGCCCAGATATGGGAGGCCACTTCGCCTCTCGGATCCGGTCAGCCACTTTGCACTAAGGGAGGGCGGCCATATGACTGCTCCACCAACTTTGGATGCTTAGATCTCTGCAGCCTCTTGGCCACCCGCATCTGGGTGGCCACTTCCAGCCACAGGCGGCAATCACATGGCCGCCGTGCTCCCTTTAGCCTTCTAGACATGGGTGGCCTCTTGGCTGCCCGTGGCTGGGTGGCCATTTCCTGCAAAGGGAGGCTGGGTCTGAGGCTGCCCGCCCTCCAGCCAGGCTCCGCTTCCCGTTAGCCAGTGGCCTTGCCTGACAGCCGGTCCCACCGGCCGCCGACCTCGCCAGACTGCCCCTCCTCTCGCAGGAGGGGAGGTTATTTTTTTGGTATGGGCGATTTTTTCGTCAGGGGGGTAGTCTTGTCATTTTCATAGAATTGGCGATCTGTGTGCCCCATTTCAGACGTTTTTATTCGATTGTCCGGTAGTTATGAGGGATAATTACCAGATTGCCCTTCTTTGAATCTATAAATAGGCCCATTTCCTTTTCCTTTTCACTCTCTAATCTACTATAAAATCCTTCTACTAATTTTCTCTCTCTTTCTAAAATTTTATCTCTCCACCACTTATCTTCCTTTTGCGCGCCTCTTCCTTGCACACTCCCGTGTGCGCCTCTTCCTTGCTCGCTCCCGGGCATGCATCTTCCTTGTGCACTTCCGCACGCACCTCCTTCTTGCACGCTCCCGCACACGCCTCTTCCTTGCTCGCTCCCGCTCGCGCCTCCTCCTTGCGTGCTCCCGCACGCGCCTCTTCTTTGCTCGCTCCCGCACGTGCCTCCTCCATGCAAGCTACCGCACGCGCCTCTTCTTGCTCTCTCCCGCACGCCTTCTCCTCATGCACTCATGTGCGAACCTCCTCCTTGCGCTCTCTTGCGTGTGCCTCCGATAAGACCTTTTTTTTCACCGGGTGTTATGCCTAGAACTGCCGCTTTGTGGTGACACCAACTCCCGAGAAGGTCATCACCACAAATCACCGATTCTGTCGGCATATACTCAACCATATACTACAGAAGAAAAGAAGTATTTGTAAAATTGAATTAAGCCCACAAACACAATGCAAGGTATGTAAGTCCACATAAAGTAGAAACTGAACAACATGAAAGAGTAAATTTAGAAAGAAACATAAGAGGGCTCCTGCCCAGTACATCTAATCCTCACTAGACAACACTCGTGGAAGAAAAGCTACTAATCACTCAAGGATCTTGTGGCTGCTGTTGCTGCTTCTGGATTAGACTGGTTCACCTCCTCCCGCATTATGCCCTGGATGTGTTGGGTCCCTTAGTGCTACACCCTATCTACCAGCTGGAGTCCCTGGTGTTATGCCCATTAGGCTGTTAGTTAAAAACTAAGTCTTGCTCCCCCTCCCCTATGACTCCTAGGCACCGAGTGGGGGAGGATGAAGAGGAAGCTATTGAAATTGGTGAGTAAACAAGAGCATGTGACAATGGCCCTAGCTACCATATGCTAAAAATATGTATCACAACATTAACAGGTACATAAACGAAACAGTAAGTAAAGGAACGACATAATGGAAACAACAATAAGAAGCAGAGGTAAAACAACTAACTATCATCACAAAGAAAGTAACCTCAATTTATAAGGATGCCCAAACAACTTATAAATTAAGGGGTCATTTTGCAAGGCATAACATATAAAAGATCCCATAATAATTTATACGTTAGGGGTGCAAGTTTTTATGCAATGTTATGTATGATATGAAGTTCTATGCATGTTGGTTGATATGTCCAACACAATGCAACACACCCACCCGACTCTATGTGCACAGACCTTTAGTTCCCCCATTTGGAGTTAGCTAAACTTTCAGGAACCTCTCGTAGTGAAAAATAGAGGCAGTGGGTTGGGCCTCCCCACTCCTCGGTCTATATTCACACTACCCAGCCTAAACCTTGCGTACTACTCAGTACACACAGTCATGTGCTACAGAGTCTCCTATACTGATGCTGGCAAATTTACCAATTGGTGTAGGGGACGTCCGGAAATGGAGATCTCCACGAAGCTAACGCTCTATCTACGCACCACACGTCGTAGATTTATCGCACCTACACAACACCTATCGCCCACAATAGTTTCTCGTCGCAAGAACGCATCACAAACAACAAAGGAGGAATGGTCGACTCGAAAACAACGATCGAAAATTTGAGTCGGAATATTCTCCAAGAAAACACAAAGGTTGCCACACCTTTTGAGAGAAAAACCAAGGCTATAGGCCAAGATCCGCTCAAGCAAATAGGATCCACCCGATCCGGAATTAAAAAGCCTTGCAACGGCGAGTTCGGTTCAAAACTTGCAGCGATTAAGTTAAAGATCTGGAGAAAACGAGCGTGAAACCACCACAACTAAAGAAGAGACTCACACGAGGGAGAGGGAAGAGATTACCCAACCGGAAAGCGTTTCACACAAGATAACTGTGGGAGAATCACTCTCTCCACGGATCCGCCGGCGTCACACCGAAGGGTTTGCAACCTTCTTCCACGGAGTCGCACCAAGGAAGCCACGCCGGAGTCGCACCGCGCAGATGGAGGGAGCAAGGGGGCGGCGGCTTCACACCATACAAGGGGAGGGGGCGGCGGCTAGATGAGAGCCTTGGCCAAAATTTCACTTGGAGGGGAAATTTTAGGTTTTAATTCTTCAATGCTTGATTCCTCATAAACACCTCCTTAAATAGGAGATTACAACAAGCCTTAACCCTTCATGATGGAGATGTAATCTCATCCACCCGAATGGCTAAGTGCACACCAAAAATAAAATTGTTTAAATAAAGAAATAAAAACATGCCATGAATATAAAATTATCACTTAAACATTGGATAATTTTATATTCTAAAAATATAAAAATAGAGTTCATGAAATAAGATAATTAAAGCTAATTTTCCATGGCGGTTCGAGCACGCCGCGGGCGGAGGTTGTAATGTGCACTTCCTTCAGCGTCATCACGGCGTCTAAGATCTTTATGCCGTAGCGCCTCGGCAACCGGGTCATCATCAATTAGCGGCGGCGCTGCATCAATCCTACCCCACTCAAAATCACGTATCTCTGATGCGTGAGTGGAGAGATAGCGACGGAGAAGCTCGGCATCCAAACGTTGAAGCTCTGTCGTGAGTACCCAAGAGTCGTCCGAAGGGGGGCGGTCACGCCAACGGACCAAAAAGCGGTAAGTAGTACCATCCAGAGTAGTGAACGGTTCCACATCAAGTATCATATCTGGAGTGAGGAATGTCCTGGGAAACCTGGGAAACATGTCAGCAGTAGGAGTAAAAGAAGGCAACGTACCATCCAATGTTATACCTGCGGGGACCGAAAGAGAGAGATCATCCGAACTACCACTCCCCAACCCATCAGAATTTTGAGTGGGAGAAGAAGACGACAAAGAAATCAACTCTTGTGGTGGTGACACAAACATCGTTAAATCCGAAACGTTAAAAATGGGGGAGATCCCCCAATCAGCAGGCAAGTCCAAAACGAAAGCGTTGTCACCTAACTTTTTAATAATCCGAAAAGGGCCGGCGCGCTTTGGTGCTAACTTTTTAACGGTGCCAGTTGGCAAGCGTTCGGGAACCAAACGGACTAAAACTAGATCGCCAATTTTGAAGTTTGATACTCTCTGATGTAAATTAGCGTGCGCTTGATAAGAGTCGTATTGCGTGGTCAAAGTGGCCTGTATACGTGCGTGTAAATCATGGATGTGTTGGGCGAAGGATTGTGCAAACTGACTTGCCTTGTACGTTGGGGGCAACGACACCAAGTCAAGCGGCACAGGAGCCTTATACCCGTGGACAATCTCATTCGGGGACAGACCCGTAGACCTATTCTTGGAGTTATTGTAGGCTAATTGGGCATGGGGAAGGAGAAGATCCCAAGTGCTCTTGTGATCACTCACAAGGCATCATAAATAATTTCCTAAGCTCCGATTAACCACTTCCGTCTGCCCATCAGTTTGGGGGTGATAGGCGGAGGAAAACAATAATTTCGTTCCCATTAAAATCCAAAGAGTTTTCCAAAAATAACTAGTGAATTTTACGTCCCTATTCGATACGATGGTCTTTGGCACTCCACGGTGACTAACGACTTCCTTAAAATATAGTTTAGCAACGTGAGACGCATCGTTTGTCCTACTGCATGGGATGAAATAAGCCATCTTTGAAAACCTATCCACCACTACAAAAACTGAGTCGTGACGGCATAGAGTAATGGAGAGGCCTAATACAAAATCCATAATAACGTCTACCCAAGGCATGGAGGGAATAGGCAAGGGAGTATATAATCCAACGTTGGTTTTACTTCCCTTAGACACCTGACACATGCGGCAGCTACTCACTACCTGCCCCACCATAACCTTCAGTTTTGGCCAATAGAATTTGTCCTCAACTAGCGTAATGGTCTTATCTCTATCGAAGTGGCCACTCAACCCTCCGCTATGCAATTCCCATATGATATGTAGTCGTAACGATGACTGCGGGATACATAGCTTCCCGTTCCTAAACAGGTAACCGTCCTTGATAACGTATGCAGATATCGTAGTGGGGGAACTATCCTGGGCAGATAAATAAAAGTCCTGGAAGTCAGGACACGTAGCGTACTCATCCTTAATCCGCTCAAATCCTACAACATGTACTTCCATAGAGGTGAGTAAAATAGTAAGACGACTAAGGGCGTCCGCGACTCGGTTATCAGCTCCCTTAAGGTGCTTGAGATTAAACGTGTAACCTTGTAAGAAAGCCACCCACTTAGCGTGTCGTGGGTTGATCTTATGCTGGCCGTTGATGAAACGTAAAGCCTCATGATCGGAAAGGATCACAAACTCCTTGGAGAGGAGATAGTGCCTCCAATGGTGTAGACATCAGACTACAGCATAAAATTCCCTATCGTAATTTGAATAGTTCAGCTTGGGGCCGGATAACTTCTTGCTAAAATAACTAATGGGATGGCCCTCCTGGCTTAAGACACCTCCAATCCCTACCCCAGACGCATCACATGTGAGCTCAAAGAATTTAGTAAAGTCAGGTAGACGTAAGACAGGTGCCTCAGTCATAAGCTCCTTTATTCGTTCAAAAGCATAAGTGGCAGACTTCGTCCATGTAAACTCTCCCTTCTTCATACAGTCGGTGATAGGTGCCATAGTACTACTGAAGTCTCGTATGAAACGACGATAAAACGTGGCTAACCCATGGAAACTACGTACCTCACGTAGGGTGGTTGGCACGGGCCAGTCCTTAATGACCTGAACCTTGCCCGGATCCACTCGAATACCCTTAGAACTGACTATATAACCTAAGAACTCTACCTCCGAGGCATTGAAAGTGAATTTCTTAAGATTGAGAAATAAAGTCTCCTTCCGCAGGGTGGAAAGGATCACTCTCATGTGGGAGATGTGCTCAGTAGTAGAGGTGCTATAAATCAGTATATCGTCAAAGTAGACGACAACGAACTTCCCCATGAATGGCTGAAAGACATGTGTCATCATCCGAGAGAAGGTACTAGGGGCATTGGATAACCCAAAGGGCATCACAAGCCATTCGTACAGTCCATCCTTCGACTTAAATGCCGTCTTCCACTCGTCACCCTCTCGTATCCTAATCTGGTGATAGCCACTCCGAAGATCTAATTTGGAGAATACGGTGGCTCCAGACAAGACATCCAACAAATCATCTAGGCGGGGAATGGGGAACCTATACTTGATGGTAATTTTGTTGATAGCGCGGCTATCAACGCACATCCTCTATGTACCATCCTTCTTGGGGGCAAGTAGGGCTAGTACAGCACATGGACTCATACTAGTCCTAATAAAACCCTTCTCCAGTAAGCCATCTATTTGGGACTGCAACTCCAGGTGAGCTGCGGGGTGGAGTCGATAATGGGGCTGATTTGGCAAGGAAGACCCCGGGATGAGGTCTATCGCATGCTGGATATTCCTAAGCGGGGGTAACGTGGGCGGCAACTCATCCGGGTACACGTCCCTATACTCTTCCAATAGTACCCGTAACTCACTAGGTAACTCATCCAAAATGCTAGAATCGGGCTTCGCACTTAGGAGGACTAGCGCATACATAATTCCATCAAGGAACAGATCTCTCTCAAACTCTTTCCTACCAACTAGATTCAATGTTTTCCGTTCTACCGGGATAGTGGTGTCCTTAGCCAAGACTACGGGCTCCTTTGGGATGGTCGGTCTCAAGGTGATGGTTTTGCCATTGAATTTGAATTCATAAGTGTTGGCTCTACCAAAATGAGTAACATCACGGTCATATAGCCAAGGGCGGCCTAACAACACATGACAAGCGTCCATCGGAAGGACATCACACCACACCTCATCAATGTAGGATTTAAATGAGAGTGGGACCATGCATCGCTTGGTAACGGGTACGGAGATCTTGTTGATCCAAGCGACCTTATATGGGGTCGGGTGTGGTTCTGTGGTCAAGGACATACGTGCAACGGCGTTCTTAGATACGACATTCACACAGCTATAACTATCAACAATCAGCTTGCAAAGTTTCTCGCCACTCTTAAAAATCAGAGAAAATATGCTCGTCCTCTTCCACTCATCTACTGGACGAGGAGTGGCCAAGATACAACGCATCACCATAAGGGGGTGATCGTCCTCTAAGTCACTTGGGACCCCTTCCGGGTCGCTCTCCTCAGCAGCCTCATAAACGTAATCCGCAAGATCGATCGTCGACTCTAACAAGGCTATGGCTTTAGTTTTCGTTGGGCACTCGAAGGCGTAGTGACCTTGAATGCTGTAAGAGTAACACGTGGCGTTAGTCTTGCTAACCTTTTCGATAGGAATACGTTCGCTTGCAGGGTTCTTAGTGTTCCTAGCAGTGATCACGACAGACTTTGACTCGGTGGACCGGAACTTCCCTTTGTCCTGATATGTGGAGGAAGATGATCCGGTAGAGGATTTCCCCTTCGTAAGGGAATAACGGGAGTGAGCCTTAGATGCTAAGTGTTTCTCAATGTCGAGGGCGGCATTGAATGTCGTGTTTAGATCAGTGTGGCCATATCGCAAGAGCTTCCGCTGAATATCAGGATTAAGCCCCTTACGGAATCGAGAGAGGGTGACCTCGGAGATTTCCCTCAGATCACAACGTACCATTCGGTCCTTCAGTTCTCCCATATACTCCGCTACTGAACTTGAGCCCTGCCGTAGGGTGGCAAGCTCGTCAAACATCTGTGTCCGATGGTACGCTGGGACGTACTGATCAGTCAGCAAATTCTTCATCACGGTCCACCCAATAATTGGGTCTCCGTCCCCAACTCCTAGCCTACGCTTTTCGTTCAGCCAATAAGTTTTGGCACGGCCTGTCAGCTTCATCCTGGCAACTTGGACCTTTTGGGGGTCCGTGAGACGGTGCCAGTCATAGTAACATTCCATGTCCACTATCCACGTAAGGAAGTTCTGTGGATCTCCCATGCCGTCGAAAGTGGGGGCATCAATCTTGATGGCCCTAGTAATGTCAAACTCTCGCTCGTGGCGACGGCCTCGAGGGGGCACTCGTGGGGAGTCCCCATCAGAATCCGAATCGGAGATGTGTTGGTGCCGGCGGGGCAACTCAACATTAGCAGGTGGTGGGGGTGGCCTAGCTTGATTTTGTAAAATCTGTGCTAATATTGCCCTAAGCTCCATCATATCATTACGTAGACCTGCGATCGCTTCAGCGTTATGAAGCTCATGCCCGTTCTCAGCCATCCTAGACGTAGACGGCGCCGTGTACTCCGTGCCTAGCCTAGTGCGCATGCAAGACCTAGAAAATTATGAAAGACGATTTTCCCTAGGGCTGTAGCTAGACTGAAAATAAAATATTTTTATAAAGCTTGATGTGAATAACACGTAGATCGTTAAATTTTTTTTTTTGAAATTTTGCTGAAAAATAAAAATTTCAGCCTGCTATTTGCAGACCAACTAGACAGAATTATGATGTTCCAATTTGCAGGCTGACCTAACGAGGCCGAATTGAAAAACTTTCTGTTTTAATGTTGCTGGTAATAAAGTCAGGAAGCTACAGAATTTTTTTCAGATTTTTTTGACAAGTTTTAAGATTCCGAGGATTTTACTAAACGCAGACCAATCCGAAAATTTCAGATCTTTGAAAGTTCAGATCGACCAACGAAGAACACAGAGAGGATGTTTGCAACGTGGAAGTTGAAATGACCTCCTCTGATACCAAATTGGTGTAGGGGACGTCCGGAAATGGAGATCTCCACGAAGCTAACGCTCTATCTACACACTACACGTCGTAGATTTATCGCACCTACACAACACCTATCGCCCACAATAGTTTCTCGTCGCAAGAACACATCACAAACAACAAAGGAGGAATGGTCGACTCGAAAACAACGATCAAAAATTTGAGTCGGAATATTCCCCAAGAAAACACAAAGGTTGCCACACCTTTTGAGAGCAAAACCAAGGCTATAGGCCAAGATCCGCTCAAGCAAATAGGATCCACCCGATCCGGAATTAAAAAGCCTTGCAATGGCGATTTCGGTTCAAAACTTGCAGCGATTAAGTTAAAGATCCAGAGAAAACGAGCGCGAAACCACCACAACTAAAGAAGAGACTCACACGAGGGAGAGGGAAGAGATTACCCAACCGGAAAGCGTTTCACACAAGATAACTGTGGGAGAATCACTCTCTCCACGGATCCGCCGGCGTCACACCGAAGGGTTTGCAACCTTCTTCCACGGAGTCGCACCAAGGAAGCCACGCCGGAGTCGCACCGCGCGGATGGAGGGAGCAAGGGGGCGGCGGCTTCACACCACACAAGGGGAGGGGGCGGCAGCTAGATGAGAGCCTTGGCCAAAATTTCACTTGGAGGGGAAATTTTAGGTTTTAATTCTTCAATGCTTGATTCCTCATAAACACCTCCTTAAATAGGAGATTACAACAAGCCTTAACCCTTCATGATGGAGATGTAATCTCATCCACCCGAATGGCTAAGTGCACACCAAAAATAAAATTGTTTAAATAAAGAAATAAAAACATGCCATGAATATAAAATTATCACTTAAACATTGAATAATTTTATATTCTAAAAATATAAAAATAGAGTTCATGAAATAAGATAATTAAAGCTAATTTTCCAAGGCGGTTCGAGCACGCCGCGGGCGGAGGTTGTAACGTGCACTTCCTTCAGCGTCATCACAGCGTCTAAGATCTTTATGTCATAGCGCCTCGGCAACCGGGTCATCATCAATTAGCGCCTCGGCAACCGGGTCATCATCAATTAGCGGTGGCGCTGCATCACCAATCTTTTATTGGCTAAGTGAACACTTACACTTGCCGAATAAACATATCAACGTCGGTGTGAATGATCGTCCAATAACGAAGACCCACCACTTTAATATACATGCAGACATGCTATAAAAGATTTCTCGAGCCATCGACTTACTAAACTAATCCATCAAATCTATCAAACACCAATTCCCCCGCTCGTGGGTCTAAACCAACTATCCTCCTGAAGTGACGGGGTGAGTTAATGTGAGACGACAGTTTATTAATGGTTAATCTTTGAATCTGCTTATTCTTACAGTTTAGGGTTAACCCTGGACTGCACAGAGCATGCCCAACAAAGGGCTGTTGGGTATTGTATCCACAATAACCTAGATTTGTGTGAAGTCACCCTTGAACTAAGATGAATTAAGTATATATTTGATATTATTCTTTAGTTGAGTGCTTGCAGGTCGTTATTGCTAAGTGTAGACCAATGTCAGTTTACAATGAGTCACTAAACACAGGACCATGCAATTTAATCCCTCATTGTGTGATCCATGGTGTTGACTCATATGTAACCTCTCTACTGGTATGCACTTCATTTTCAAGTACTAAAGAAATGTAAGAAAAGAAGGGTTTCTGGTTTTCACCAAAGAAGAAAATAAAATTTTTCTGAAAAAATTCTAAGTCCATTTCTCGAGAAATTAAAGTCTGTTTCTCGAGAAGTCTAAGTATATTTCTCGAGAAAGCAAGTTGTTCTCGAGAAACCATTAGACTTCTCTGGAAATTGTTTGAAAATATTCCAAGTCCTTTTCTCGAGAAAAGCCCTGAAGATTTCTCGAGAAACCAAAGTCATTTCTCGAGAAATGAAAGTAGTTTTGGAGAAATCAAAAGTGTTTCTCGAGAAGCCAAGTATATTTCTTGAGACATCACGTTCTTTCCTGAGAAATAAGTCCCTCAGTTCACATAATTTTCATTAAGTAAATTTCTTGAGAAGGTCAGGCCGTTTCTCGAGAAAGCAATTTATTTCTTGAGAAATCATATCCTTCTCGAGAAATCATGTTTTCACTTCAAGGAAATTTCATTAAGTTTTTCTTGAGAAAGCCATGTCTTTTCTCGAGAACGCAAATGATTTCTCGAGATATCTATTTCTTCTCGAGAAATGAATTTATATAATTTTTTTTCAAACCTTCTGACGAGATTTCAAAATTTAATCTAAGTTCCTCATGATTGATCCACGTGGATCTTTCCTTAATGACTTATGACCGTTAAATGATGATCTATAAATAGTCTTGTCAGATGATTTGCTAACCATAATAATAAGAATTATCACAACATTAATCAGAGTCGCATTTTGCAAAATTCGGGAGTAGCCTCATCGTCTTCATCGTTATTCTTCTTTGCCGCTCATTTCTCGATCCAACAATTAAAAGGACAAAATATTTGACAGATCCAAGATTCAAAGATTCTTCAACATCTACTTGATCGTTTCAGATCCTAAGTTTTCAGATCAAGCCTTCTCGGATTTCTTCCTCAACCTTCTTCACCGAGATTTTCAGTTTTCAAGAAGGAAGACCCCTGAAGATTTCAGATCTGGAAGAGTAACATTTTTATTGTTGATTGTAAAAATTGTTTTAACTTTTGTTGGAACTTTGTCTCTGAAGTTGTAGGAAGTTTGTTCTTCCGAGTGTAGATCCGTTAGTGGATCGAGTTTGTAGATTCGTTTTGTGGATCAAGGTGTAGATCCGGTTATGGATCGAGGTGTATGAGAGTTTGTTCTTCGAGGTGTAGGAGCGTTGCTCCAAGGTGTAAGATTGCGATAATCTGAGAAAGGTGAAGTAGCCGAATCTTACCCTTCGTGGTAGATAGGCAAGGCGGGACAGTGGACGTACCCAATATGGGGAACCACTATAGATCTCTATGTTTGTGTGCTTGAATTTTTAGATAATTTTTATTCCGCAAAAAGACACAAACATCACCTATTCACCACCCTCTAGGTGATTTAGGTAGACGCTAGATACTTTCAATTTGTATCAGAGGGGTGTTTTGTTCGATAAGGCTAACACCATGAACAAGATCCCAGATCTAGCATTCAGAGATTCCTCATATTCACCATGGATCGAAGCAAAGACATGTCATCCATGAAGCTACCAGTGTGCACCAAGGAAAAGTTTCCCATGTGGAAAGAATGAGTACGGTTCTACATGGAAGCTATTGATCCGAGAATTTTTCAGATAGTGGAAGAAGGACCACACATCCTTACACAGGCTTCAATGATAAATCCAGTGATTATGGTCCCCAAGAAGATGATGGATCTCACTAAGGATGAGATTGCCATAGTCTCTCTAGACAAGAAGGCAAGGAATATCATAGCAAGTGCAGTGGACGATTCAATGCTGTAGAACTTATTCCACTGCAAATCTGCCAAATAGATGTGGGACTGTCTTGTTGTCCTGATGAAAGGTATTAAAGAAGTGAGAGACGATCACAGATAGTTGTTAAACCAGGAGTACGAAGCCTTCAAGCAAGGTGCCAATGATTCCATAGCTGACAACTTCAAGATAGTCAACGGCCTCAGCAACTATGGCCATGCATTCACTAATGGCGAGCTCAAAAACAAGTTTTTAAGATCCCGGACTAAGGACTGGGACACAAAAGTTGTTGCCATTAGAGAATTCAGGAAGCTGCCAAAGATAGAACCTCAGAACCTGTTCGGAAAGCTGCTCTCCTATGAGCTTCAAATGAATACCAGGAAGAAGGAGGAGCAGAGCAACAAAATGTCTAGCAGAGAAAAATCTATGGATCTGAAGTTGGAAGGTTCGAGGAAATCTAAAGCTGTGTCACCTATAAGGATACGTGCTCCTGATATACCAGAAGACCCAGAGCCAAGCACGTCAGGCTCCGAGCTATCAGATGGAGAATTGTTGGGTCCATTGTTCGCAATGTACCTGATTTGTGAGAAGTCAAACAGGTCAATGTCACACAAATCAACTATATTTCATGTGCATTTGAGGTCTTGAGTGCAGGTTGTCCATATTACATTGATTGGACATGTGGACATAATAAGTGGTTGTTGGACATAACAAAAATTGACTAAGTCCACAGGCATTAAGTGGAGCAAGCTCACTCAACGCCAGAGGTATGGATTCAATATTGTCTAGTAGAAATTTGCCTAAGTCCACATGCGTTGAGTGAGTACAACTCACTCAATGCTATATAACATATAACATTGAGTCTATCTCAGCCTAACTAAAAGATAGCCAAAAATTTGGGTAAGCACAAAAGCGTTGAGTGCAGTCTACTCACTCAATACCATATAACATATAGCATTTAGTCTAGCTATCTCAGCCTAACTGAAAGATAGCCAAAAATTTGGCTAAGTAAAAAAGCATTGAGTGTAGTCTACTCACTCAATACTATACAACAAAAAGGTTGTGAGTTAGGCTGAGTCAGTCTAAGCCTAGAGAAATTGGCTGAAAATATGGCCAAGTCCACAAGTATTGAGTGTGGTATACTCACTCAATGCCATACAACTTTTAGCATTGAGTGTTGCTATGCCAGTCAACTCCATAGAAAAGTTGGGCAAAATTTTAACCAAGTCCACGTGCATTGAGTGTAGCATACTCACTCAACGCCAGATAAAAAAAAAATTTTGTTAAGTAGTTTGGCGTTGAGTGGAGCTTACTCTCTCAACGCCAAGGTGCAAAAATATTTGCTAAGACAATTAGCGTTGAGTGAGGCAAGCTCACTCAATGCTCTCGACGCTCTCAACTCCTTGAAGCAAAAATTTGGCTAAGTCCAAATGCGTGGATTGCTTGGCTTTCGTCGAGCTCAGCTTCGTTGAACTGAGCTCAGCGTTCGTCAAACTGAGCCTGGAGTTCGTCGAACTGAGTTATCCTTTCGTCGAACTAAGTCTACAGTTCGTCGAACTGATCTTATGCTTTCATCGAGCAGAGCTTGTCGTTCGTCGAACGGAGCTCAGCGTTTATCAAGCTCAGTATCTAGACATACATGATATTGTTTAAGTATTATAGCATTGAGTGATACCTACTCACTCAACATCTTTGGTTCTAATGATTGAATTTTTTCTAAGTCCAGAGATTCTGAGTCATGCTGATGTCAGCAAAGTAAAAAATTGAACCAAAATTCAAATGTTGCGGAAATGCTGCCAGAGACATTAGCGGCCAGCTGTTATCATCCTCTGCACTTTCCAAGAAATATTTTCATCATAAAGTGCTGGGGCCCCACACACAGCAAAAAGCCATTGGATCATGAGTAAATGGAAAGCATGTGCGGGATGTCTAATTCTCATCCATCAATCCTGGTGACAATTGGCTTTCAGAGAATAAAAAGAAGCAAATCAGCCAGAGCAATTAATTGATTCCTTGTCTAGGTTTTCTGAATACAAAAAGTTTGGCCGAACTTCATCTTCTTCCTCGAAATTTTCATCGAGCCTGAAAAAGTTATTCTGCACAGAGAACCTTGCTGGGAAAGAGATAACTGAAGCAATCACCGTCTGCAACAGCAGGATTAGAAGCTATTCTGAGGAAGTAGATCTACAAGTTCTGCTGAGAAAAAGAAAGCTGGTTGAAGAAAATTCTACTGCCTACTTATTGTTTTCAACAACAAAAGCTTGGACAAATATCTACGCAGTACAGGAAGAAGAAGACACAAATTTCTTGCTCTGGTGTTTAATCATACAACCTTTATTATTCTTTTATTTAGATTCTTGTTCTGGTCTCTGAATTTTGCTAAGTCTTGAGTCTTCTGAGGTCCCTTGCGGGCTGGTCCAAGAAGGTTGAACCTAATGACTAGCCTAAACTCTAGGACTTGACCCTGGCTATATAATGTGGGTCAGCCACAACCTAATTTAGTAAACCTAGCCCAAATCCAACTAGGGATCCAACACGCACACATACGAAGCTTGTATTCCATCGTCATGTTCACCCTTTCAGTTTGCCCATCTGTCTGCGGGTGAAAAGCTGTGCTAAAGTTCAACTTGGTACCCAACAAGTAATGAATGAGCCTCAAATCATTAGATGTAAACCAGCCATAAAGGTCACTAACGATGCTCCAAGGTACACCATGCAAATGGACTATGTTATCCACATAAAGCTTCGCCAGCTTCTCCCCTGAATCATCCTTCCTATTGGGTATAAAATGTGTTACCTTCGTTAAATGATCAACGACCACCCAAATGGCGTCGTTCCCCTTGTGCGATCTCGGTAAATCGTGCATGAAATTCATAGAGATGTCATCAAACTTCCACTCTGGTATAGGCAGGGACTTTAGAAATCCACCTAACTTCTAGCATTCGGCCTTCACCAAGGTATAAGTCTGACACTTCGCCACATATAACGCTATGTCTTTCTTCATACCTGGCCACCAAAACAGCCTCTTCAAGTCTTTGAACATCTTTGTGCTCCCAGGGTGAATTGATTACTTAGTAAAATACGCCTCGTACATCAATTCTTCTCGTAATTTCCCAATGTTAGGGACGCACAACCGACCACCTTTCCATACAAGGCCATCGTCAACAAAGAACTAGTCATTCGACCAATCCACGGACTCTGCCAAGCGACGTTTCAAGCTTACGTCCAACTCCAAGACCTATCAAATCTTGTCCGCAAGGTCATATTTAACCTTTATCCAACTTAAACATGCATTAACACTAAATCCCTTGTCAACACATGAGATCTCTAAAGCCTCCAAATCACGAATGAGCCGCTCGTCATGCACCTGCAACCAGTTGGCATGTGTAGGAGTTCTACGACTCAGAGCATCTGCCACAACATTCCCCTTCCCGGGAATATAATGAATCTTGAAGGTGTAGTCCCCAAAGAACTCCATCCACCTATGCTGGCGCATGTTCAGATCCTTCTGATAAATCAGATACTTCAGGCTCTTGTGATATGAATAAATGTCGACCTTTACTCCATACAGGTAATGTCTCCAAAGCTTGAGAGCGAATACCACGACCGCCAACTCCAAGTCATGGACTGGGTAATTCCTCTCATGAACCTTTAACTGATGTGATCCATAGGCTATTACTAACCTGTGCTAAAGTAGAACACAGCCTAAAACACTCCCAGAGGCGTCACTGTAAACCTCAAAGCCTTCAGAACCACAAGGCGAACATAAGATAGGTGTCGTGGTCAAACGACACTTTAGTTCTTCGAAAGCTTGTGCGCGCTCAAGCGACCAAACAAACTTCTAATCCTTCCTTGTCAGAGTAGTGAGGGGCAATGCTATCCGCGAGAAGTTCTCCACGAAGCGCCTGTAATAGCCGGCAAGCCCCAAAAAACTCCGGACTTCTGCCACCGTAGACAACACAGGCCACTCCCGTATTGCAACTATCTTTGCAAGATCTACCACAATTCCTTCTCCACTAACTATATGACCAAGGAACGCTACCGAGGACAACCAAAATTGGCATTTGGAGAACTTGGCATACAGTTGGTTCATCCTAAATGTCTCCAACACCATATGCAGATGCTTGAAACGATCATCCTCGCACTGCGAGCACAAGTATATCTTCGATAAAGACTATCACGAACTGGTGTAAGTATTCTCTAAACGTTCTGTTCATCAAATCCATAAGAACGGATGGCACATTCGTCAGCCCAAACGACATAATAGTGAACTCATAATGACCATAACGTGTGCTGAAAGCCGTCTTGGGAATGTCACTTTCCCTTATCCGCAGCTGATAGTATCCGGATTTCAGATCCAACTTCGTGTACACAGTTGACCCGACCAACTAATCAAACAGATCATCAATCCTTGGGATCAGATACTTATTATTCTTCGTTAGCTTATTCAACTCCTAGTAATCAATACAGAGTCGTAAGCTTCCGTCCTTTAAAGAAGAACCGGCGCGCTCCAAGGCGATGAACTCGGACACACATAACCTTGTTCCAACAGCTCTTGAAGCTGTACTTTCAATTCCTCCATCTCCTTAGGCGCTAATCGGTACAGAGAGCGTGACACAGGTTTGGCACCTAGCATTAACTCAATGGTGAAGTCGATCTCTCGCTGGGTGGAGCTCTAGGGAGAACTTCAGGGAATACGCCAGGAAACTCAGATACAACGGGGATGCTATCCAAACTAGGCTTGCGCTTCGAAGCCTCCACTAATCCGAAAAATAGCTCTGCACCACTACGAACTGCCTTAACCACCTGAAGAGTAGACATCAAAGTCTTGATTAAAGCCTGAGAACGACATCTTATGATCTATATCTAGTCCCAATCTGACCACCTTACAGTTACAATCAATGTATGCACGCTGCTCTGAGAGCCAGTCTATACCAAAGATCACGTCAAACTCCACTATCGGCAGTAGCGATGCTTGCAAGTCAAACTCTTGACTCCCAATCCGTATATTCACGCAATGAACTTTATTCGCGCGCATAGAACACCCGTTAAGCAGTATCACATCCAATTTGTCCATTGCCATCGAAGAAGGTACTCCTATACGCGATACAAATTCTTCGGACAAAAAGGAATGCAAAGCTGCCGTGTCGAACAGTGCTCTTGCCGGACAATCAAAAATCAAAACAAAGCCTAGCACAAGCAGTCATAAGCTAATATGCATGAGGAAATAAGTATATAAAGCTAAACTGCTATTAATTAAACCATACCTGTCACCACGTCAGCCTGATTTATGGCCTACTGAAGGCCAAGATTATACACTTTAGGCTATACTGGAGAATAGTGGGATGTAGTTGACTCCACTGCCTTTCCCTTCTCCTCGTAAGTTGCTTTAGGCCTCTTCTCGGACTTTGGATGTCCGCTCCTACAATCTCGGGCAAAATATCTCTGCTTCCCACAGTAATAACAAGCACCCCGGACTCGGCCTGTTGTTACCCCGGACACACCAGAAGAAGGGGCTGGACCCGAAGTCCTAGCCTTCTTGTTCTACTTATGGAACCAAGACTTTGAGGAGTTCGACACTTTGAACTCCGTCTTCTTCACACTAGAGTCCTTCTTCTCTTGGACTCTCTTCAGATCTTTCTCCAACGATCAGGCCGTATTGACCAAGGTTAGGAAACCCTGCGTCATAGTCCTAGAGAGTAGTAGCCTTAGGCCATCACGCAGACCCTCGTAGAACCGGTTGGTCTTACGCTCCTCATTAGAAATCGTAGAACTAGCATAACGACCCAAACGCGTAAGCTCGTGGAGATACTCATTCACGCTACTATCTCCCTATATCAGTCTCTAGAACTGATTCCCCATATTAATCCTCTGTGCTGAAGGAAGGTATCTTGCCAAGAATAACCTCGAGAATTCCTCCATCGAGAAATCACTGAGTTGTCTTCCAACCAAGTGATACGACTCCAACTCTTCCCACCACAACCTCACCTCTCCATCCAACAAGAAGGTGGCTATGGCGGTCTTCTGCCATTCCTCCGTTTCAGTGGCCGTCAAGAATCTCTTCACCCAAGATAGCCAATCTTCGTCCTGGGATGGGGTTCTAGTCCCCCAAACACCGGATGATTAAAGCTTATTACATGTTTGAGCTGCTTCTCTATTGCTATTCTTGGTACTAAAGGCTCTACCACCACTTGTTCCACCATTCTAGGTTCTGCTGCTCGAAGTGGTACTTGCTCCCTTACATGAGCAGGATGCTGCACTTGCCTTCCTGGCTGGGCATTTAGCATCGCAAACACCACCTCAGCCACAAGTCTTATTGTTTCTGCCGAAGGAGGGGTTGCAGGCACGTCATTAGGTGCACTACTTGCCTCAGAAAGCGGGTGTTCTAACTACCCTGCGCCACTCCTAGTCACCTATAATCGTATAACACACCATTAAGTTACCAAAAAGAATTGCAAAAAGCAATCATAGGAACACGAAGGTTCCTCAAATATGTGTATTTTCATTCCTAAGTGGACATTCATGAGTTATTTTCATATTATAATGATGATGCACATACATGTGCTCACCACCCCTTAAAAGAATTCATCCACGAATTCAAATAAGCAAGACCGAAGACGTAGTCTGATACAAAATTATAACAACCCCATCCGTCGTATGGAATATAACAGAAGGTCCGGCCGGGGCCCCACTCCATATACCATGGACAGTTAGCAGAGTTACGTATTAATACCAAATTACCACCGAAAGAATTCAAATCCTAACTCAGAGCATTATAGCGGAAGCTTTTAAAACAATTTTAAGAACCCATAAACAACACATGAATTTCCACTACAACCACAATAGAAATGAAAGAACATACAAAAAAGTCTTGGCCTTATGGCCTTACAATAGTTTGATTAACAAAAGTGTTTTACATACTTCGGCTCGTAGGCCGGCTATACATGATAGTATTAAAAGAAAACACTTCGCTTTGGCCTCCAAGGGCCAGCACAGCAACAAGGGCTTTAACCCGCTAGTTTCCACTAGGCTCACCTGTTCCTTCATAAGAACAATCTACCGCACGGTTGCAAAATAGAGCAACGGTCAGCTAAAGTTGACCAAATTATAACAAATCAACCTCCAACTTGGGGTGGCAGTGCTCCTTCCCTGCATTTCTTTAGTATATTCAACCATGGTATATAAAGTACAATTAAAGCACACTTCACCATATGCATAGGCACGCACGAACGCACACCCCGTGCTCTCAGGGAACATTATCAGTGAACTCGGTCCATTCCGAGGCTTCACCACCGCCTCCAGGATAGCAACCATCGTGAGCATTTAAGTCTTTCCGGCCGAAGCCTAAGACTCACCCTCCATACCCCCTACAAGTGCCACATACATTCGGTCTCTTTAACCGAACAACATAGAGCGGGTACGGTTTAGCTCAACCCGTTACTCACATCGCCATGTCAATTTAAGTCATCGGCACGGGTCAACCTTTCCCAATTACCGAAGTATCGATCACACAATTTTACATAACCCAATTATGTACAAGGTTGGATCCCAGGCCACCAAGATGGAAGAAATGCGCTTTTGCCCAGTTGTCCTGGTACACATTGGAGTTAGTCCCCAAGGTTCCCTAGTGCAATCTACCACGTAGCATCCCAAAAAACAAACAACATAGAGTCTTCTCCGGCAATACATGCATAATGAAAACATCACCGATCCAGACCAACTTGTCTGAATAGGCTTCACACACCATGCCTATATCCGTAATTTGATTCTGGACTCTATATGCAAGACTACTGGGATAAACCATATTTACCCGAAGGAATATCTCACGCTTACCGCACACTCGTGGGAGAGAGTTTCCTATGTAAAAGAAAGGGGACTTCATATGTCCAAGTAGAGAATCGTTACCCTAGAGGTTCGCTTCGGCCCCATCGAGGAGAAACTAGCCGGATGAAAACCACCGCAATGGACTCGCCTCCGTGGATCTGGAGTCGGCTCGTAATTTGGAGCTCTGAAGCTCCAACAATGGCGAGATTCCTCCATCTTCTTCTCCATTTGCTCTCCCCTCTCTCTACCTCTTAGAAAGAGATAGGGCCAAAGGAAATGAGGTTTAAACCCTCATTTCCCGACCTTATCCCATCAGGGAAGATTTGGACCGTTGGATCCCCCCTAAATAAAATGAAAGGCCTTGATTTTCCCTTAGAATGGTCGTGTCCCGCAATCACAATAAAACAACCAAACACAGAACATGAAATGACTCTGGACACACCCGTGTCACAGGACATGTGCCCGACATGGCTCTAGACACACCTGTGTCACAGGCTGTGTTCCTCAATCATAATAAAATAGCCAAACATAGAATAGGACACTGCCCTGGACACACCCGTGTCACAGGCCGTGTGCCCTACATGGCTCTGGACACACCCGTGTCACAGGCTGTGTGCCCGACATGGCTCTAGACACACCCGTATCACAGGCCGTATGAAACTATAGAGCTCCAAAAGTCCTTCAAAACACTTCCAATTCATCCCCAATTTTCATAGGTCTTCGCTAAGTGTATTAAAAACATATTCACCAATTCATATTCGGGTTTTGGGGTGTTACAGCCTCTTCTCGTGTCCAGTGGCACAAGAGGATAGCCCATCTAAATTATAGGACCATAGGCAGGTTTTTCAACAATGAGCTAGTTAGGCATGGGCTTAAGTCTATATACACTAAGGAGGGTATCAGCTCTGCATGCCAAAAGAGCAAACAGACTAAGACCTCCTTCAAGAGCATTAACACCAAAAACTCAGTGAGGTGCTTATACCTCTTGCATATGGATCTGTTTGGTCTTCTGCCAATTCAAAGTCTAGGTAGGAAAGTCTACACCCTTGTGGTTGTTGATGACTTTTCCAGATTTCCCTGGGTGTTCTTTCTAAGGAAGAAATCTGAAACCCCTGATGTATTTCAGTCATTTGTCAAGCAAATTCAGAATGAATTCAACAATATTGTGATCAAAATCAGAAGTGGCCATGACACTGAGTTTCAGTACGAGTGCATGAAAAGGTTCTATGAAGAGTTAGGGATCCATCAAGAATTTTCCTCTCCTAGAACACCCCAGCAAAATGGAATTGCTGAGAGGAAAAATAGGACTCTCATAGAGGCTGGTAGAACCTTACTAATTGACTCATCCCTCCCAGAATACTTCTGGGCTGAGGCAGTTAACACTGCATGCTATGTCCTTAATAGGACTTCTATCACCAAGAGCCACAAGAAGACTCCCTATGAGATCTTGAAGGGCAAAAAACAAAACCTAAGCTATTTAAGGATCTTTAGTTGCAAGTGTTATGTGCTCAATAATTGAAAAGTCCATTTAACTAAGTTTACTGCCAAGTCCTATGAAGGGATCTTTGTTGGGTACAACACTCATAGTAAGGAATATAGAATCTACAACTTAACTACCCAAGTTGTAGAAGAGTCAATGCATGTTGTTTTTGATGAATCCAACATGATTAACTATGAGTTGCCAAGATCCTCCTCTTATAGTATTGCAGGTACAGAGCAGTTGATGGACAAGATGACCATCAAGGAAGCTACCCCCACAGTCCAAGAAAATAATGATGGACTGCCTATTCCATGAGAAGGGGAAAACATACCTGAAGAAAATGAAGACTAACTAGCTAAAAACACTGAAGATCAGCAAGTTGCAGCTAGATTGCCTCCAGCTACCAGACATCTAAGGGACCATCCTGTACACTAAATCATTGGTGATGCAATTCATGGAGTCCAGACCAGAAGCAGGAGTATGAATACAACTCTCTACTCAAGATTCCTGTCTCAAGTAGAGCCAAAGAAGATTAAAGAAGCAATCAAGGACCAGTTTTGTATTGGAGCAATGCAAGAAGAACTGGACCAATTTAAGAGATATAAGGTCCGAAAGTTGGTCCCCAGACAACAAGGACAAAATGTCATAGGGACTAAGTGAATCTACAGAAACAACTTGGATCAAGATGACATTATTGTCAAGAATAAGGCTAGACAGGTGGGTAAAGGCTACAAGCAAGAAGAGGGCATAGACATTGACCAGAACTTTTCCCCAGTAGCCAGATTGGAAGACATAAGGATTTTCCTTGCATTTGCTGCCTATCAGGGATTTAGAGTCTACCAGATAGATGTCAAGTCAGCATTCCTGAATGGGGACCTACAAGAGGAAGTATATGTGGATCAGCCACTAGGTTTTGTAGATCCTAACTCTCCTAATTTTATTTATTAGCTTAGGAAAGCTCTATGAAAGTCTTTAATTTCAAGGATAGCTAAATCACCTAGAGGGGGGAGGGGGTGAATAGGTTATTGGTCTCTTTATTAAGTCTTTTCTTTTCTTTTAGTTTGCTGCTTGAGTGGTTGGTTAATATCTACTTTCAAGATGATTTACCCTACACCAAGAAAATAACACATCAAAGCACACAGATATTTATAGTGGTTCCCCAACTGGGTACATCCACTTTTCCTCCCACCTATTCAACTGTCTTGTTAGACTAGGCATTTCTCCAAAGTGCTCCAAAAAGCTTACACCTCAGGCCCTCAGCCTTACACAAAGATTCTTCACAGAATCCAAGCTCAGAATATAACATCCCAATGTTACTTCTAGACCCCTTAACTTAGATTGGGTTAGACATGGGGTGGGTGTTAGGGTAATTAGCTAGGTTTGACCCTAGGTAGTGGGGTATAGCCATGTGGGGCCCACCATAGGACTAAGGTCAAACTAGCCTAAATAGGAACCCTAGCCACACCATGACCCCACCACATTGCCCTAACCCTAAAAACAATCTAAGTGGACCCTAGGGCATATCACTAGGTCAACACTTTGACCCCAGTTGACCAAAGTAAACCCTAGGCCTAAAGTGGTCAAAACCACACTCATAGGCCCAATTAGCCTAACTAGGGCACCCCCTTGACCCAACTCAAGTTGGGTGGTGCCATTGGGCTCATGACCATCAAGTGGGGTCAACCCACTCCTCATATTGAGCAAGTCAACCCAAAATGTCAACCTAGTCAACATTTTGACCTAAAAAGGAAGAATTGAACCCAAGTCCTTTCCATTGGGCTAAGCCCACCCAACTCAGCCCAATGCCAACTAAAATAACCAAAGACCAGCCCTACCCCTCTGGTTGTGGAGAGAGAATGCATGCAAGAGGGTATTTTGGAGATTTCACCCAAAGGAGGAGAGAGAAATGACATTAAGAGGAAGAAAGCCACATGGACTTCATTCCATCAGCCCCAAAGCTTGCTGGCCGACCACCCCACTTCATTTCAGAAGAATTTTGGTCATGGTGGCCACTTGGCACCATGGGTGAAGCATCCAAAGCTTCACCCTGAGCTCACCTCGGCCATATCTCCACCTATACCCACTCCCGGCCAAAACAAACCATTCCATTAGCTTCAGAATGTAGGATCTTGTGGCGCCCTTAGAGGAGGGGTGAATAAGGGCTCTTTAAAATTTTAACAAGCTTTTTCTAAAATGCTAAATTAGAAGTAAAGTTTGAGACACACCAATGAAATGAAAATCAAGATTTTATTTCTCCAAAATATATATATGTAAAATGATTCCAATAAAGCTTGAAACCAAGGCTTACAATGATAATAGTTTTTAGCTTTTTCACCGGTCCTTCTCCCAAGGACCGGTAGGCTATAGTCAATATCTCCCTAGATATGGCTACTAGCCTCCCCCTAAATCAAACCTATGATCCAGACGCTGCACACAAGACGGCGATTTACTCCTAAGCCTCACAAGGACCTAGACACCACTCACAAGGCGGTGATTTGCCCCTAAGCCACACACGGGCTTAGACACCACACACAAGGTGGTGATTTTCCCTTCCCAATTACAAAGATAAAAAGTGCATATGAAGTACAATAGTAAAACTTAAAAACTCCCTCAAAATCACGAGCTCTGAAGATGATGATGGACCGATGAGAAGATCTCCAATCTTGAACGCACGGTCATATCTCCTTCGCTCTTGAGAGTTCAACGGACCAAGGGAGTTCTTCTGGAAACGGAGATGAAGGCTCTGAAAATTCTCTGGGAAAATCAAAGCTCTCCACGATCAATCAATTCCCTGAAATTTTTGGCCGTATATATCCCTTTATGCTATCGCCGGCGATAGAGTTAACGCCCCGCGATAGTGATAACTCTCCGTTGCTTGACACGTGGCACACGTCGCGCGGACTTTCAGATCTGAGTGGAGAACGTGACGATCGTGGGATATCGCTCAGCGATATCGGTATCGCGCCGCGATATCGCTCAACCGTGACTTCGTGTGCGGCATCATGTGGATCAAGGCTGACATCAGAAGTAACTATCCATGTTATCGCCCGCGGTAGCATTATCGCCAGCGATAGTGTGATTTTCCATTTCTTCAATGCTATGCTCAGCCATTCCTTAGTACTTAAAAAACCTGTTATCCCTGCACATTTAAAACACATACCAAGATCAAATACATTTGGGATTTGTTATTCTCAAACTAAGAAGTGCGGAACGCATGCTCCAACAATCTCCCCCTTTTGATAATAACAAATCCACTAAGAAAGAAATTGCATGAGATCAGGAGAATGTGAAACAATTTAGATAATCATTATGAACCAAAGTGCATAAATAGTTATAATTAACTCCCCCTATAATAAAGACTATTTTCTCCCCCTATTTAAAAGAAATAATTACTCCCCCTTAATGTACTAATCAATTTATTTCGTACTTAATCTCCCCCTTTTGTTATTAGCAAAAGATGCTGGGATATAAATAAAAATGAGTGGCAAATGCGGAAGTTGAAAGAAGTGAGAGAGTAATAAATTATTCATAGAATTTGGAAAAATGAGGAGTAGAATAACGACATTAATAACCATGGAATAGTATTACGATAAAATTTGGAATTTTATCAGAAAAAAAATGTTTGTTGTGGAGGAAATTAATTGAAGAGTTGAATTTAAACATTGAAAATTTGTCAGGCCAAGATATCAAAAACATTAGAAACGATGAAATAGAAGAAAAAACTATTTCCGGTCCAATTCTCATGAGAAGAAATTTTATAAATGATAATGACGTGTACATGTGAAGAGTGTTGTAGTTACAGATTCCTTAAGAAATATGTTATATGAAGGTTTGCAATATTATAATACAAGAAACTAACATATAACTTCATGGCATAATGATTTTGAAAAAAAATGGCCAAGTTTGTTTGCACAAGACACTTTACAATCCTTTTCAAGGTGCTCAACCTCACAATGCTCATTAAGACTCATCAGGAGGGTGAGTAGAGCTTGATTGGAAGATCCTAGTCATTTTTATTTATTTTGTTTTTTTTTTCATTATTTTTTTTGTTTTTTTTCTTAGAAACTGTGACTTAGGATTCTGAATTCACTTGTATTGCAAACTTGATAATAAATATTTTGTTTTTAAAATGGCCATCAGTTTTGAAAATCAATTTGAAAGAAGTATACATGAAAGGTTCAGTGATGTATTCAAAACTGTGAAAGAAAGCAATATCATGTAATAAGAAGCTTAAGTAAGTGTAACTATCAGCTCGTGTCAGTGGAAGCACATTATCAATCATAAAATGTTACTCATACTTAGAGGCATGCGGAAACAATTCTATTCAAGTTCTAGTCATCAAAGGTATAGAAAGATATCGAGAGCAAGACAAATTAAAAAAATGTTTAAAGAACTTATAAATTAATTATCACACATGTAATAAGTATTGTATCCTGATAATCATGCAAAAATTAATAGTAACACTAGAAGCAAAGTTGGTGAAATGATGTCAGAATATTAGGGAAATGTGGTTTAAAAAATGCACTATCGCCAGCGGTAGTGATACCGCGGGGCGATAGAGATTTTTATATAAAAGGAGAAAACAACGAGTAGGCTGACACATATCCTCCTTTTACCGACCCTGGACTGTTTGTCATCGTCTTCTCCAGCGGAAACCCTCAAGAACTCCAAAAAGTAAGGTTAGATCCCTCTTGAATCTTGTGCTTTTCTTTAAAAAATTTTAGATCTTGTCTCTAGATGATGAATGAAGATAGATCTAGAAAAAAAATTTGATTTTTGGCATACATTTTGTTATGAAATAATTTTGAAGAAAATATTTCATTTTGCTGCAAAATCCTTACCAAAGATGAGGTATATGTGGTAGATCTGTGAGATTGATTTATTTTTAGTAACTTTACTGACTTTACTTGAGGAGATTTACACGAAATTTCAAAAAAAAGAGAAGTTTTTGCGATATCGCCCGACAATAGTACTGTCGCCGGCGATAGGGAAGAATTCTGGTAAAATTAATTTTTGTGTTAACATGATGTTGTCATAATTTTTTTTTTCAGGAGATGGCTTCATCATCCCGTGCACGAAAAAGCACCAGTCGCAACCCACATACATCATATCAAACATACTTCTATAAAGGGTTTGGTCAATTGAAATACCACTTTCATCTTTTCCCAATTTCAATGAAGCACTCATAGGAGTATTGGCATGTTTAAGGTTTTCAAATCCAAATCTTCTTAACATATCATGAATGTATTTAGATTAATTAATAAAAATGCCATCATTTCTTTGTGTAATTTGAAATCCTAAGAAAAAAGAAAGTTCTCCTACCATGCTCATTTCAAATTCATTTTTCATAATTTGAACTACTTCATTACATAACTCTTCATTAGTGGCTCCAAAAATAATATCATCAACATAAATTTGCAAAATAACTAAATCATGATCAATTTGCTTAATGAAGAGTGTAGAATCGACACTTCCTATTTTATAATCATGCTTTAGTAAGTATTGAGTTAAACGATCATACCAAGCACGAGGTGCTTGTTTTAATCCATAAAGTGCTTTATCTAATTTATAAACATAATTTGGATATTTTTCATTTATAAAGCCAGGGGGTTGTTCTACATAAATCTCTTCTTTTATATACCCGTTTAAAAATGCAGTTTTGACATCCATTTGATATAATTTAAATCTTTTAAAGCAAGCAAATGCAAGAAATATCCTAATCGCTTCTAATCTAGCAACGAGTGCAAAAGTTTCATCATAGTCTACCCCTTCAATTTGTGCATAACCTTTTGCAACTAATCTGGCTTTATTTCTAACAATTCTAGAGTCACTATCCAATTTATTTTTAAAAATCCACTTTACTCCAACTACAGGATGATTTTTGGGTCGTTCTACAAGATTCCAAACCTTATTACATTCAAATTGATTAAGTTCTTCATTCATAGCTAAAAACCAAAATTCATCATTTAAAGCGGTGGAAACATCTTTTGGTTCTATTTCAGATACAAAGCATAAGTTTGAAAACAAAACATGTAAAGAAGAACGTGTACTGACCCCTTTTTATGGATCTTCAATAATAAGCTCCTTCGGATGATCCTTTGAAAATATCAATTCACTTGGAGGCACATATTCTTCTCTTTCTTCTCCTTTTTCTTCTTCTTTTTCTTCTTTTTCTTCTTCTTCATGCCCTCCATGTTCATCATCATCATTTTCCATTAAAGGAAGGGGTTTATCTTCTTTTCCTGTAGTTTTCTTATCTACACATGGAACAAACTCATCAAATCTAACATGAATAGATTCTTCAACTATTTTTGTTCGTTTATTAAAAACTCTATAAGCTTTACTAGTTGAAGAATACCCAATAAAAATTCCATCATCACACTTTTCATCAAATTTTCCTAAGGAATCTTTGGAATTTAAAATAAAATATTTACAACCGAAAACTTTAAAATAAGAAACATTTGGTTCTTGATTAAAAATTAATTCATACGGAGTTAATTTTAAAATAGGGCGAAGCATTATTCTATTAATTACATAACATGCAGTACTCACCGCTTCAGCCCAAAAAGATTTTGGTAGTGTAAATTCAGATAACATTGTACGGGCTAGCTCTTGAAGAGTCCTATTTTTCCTCTCCACTACACCATTTTTCTGTGGTGTGCGTGGAGTGGAAAATTCATGTTTAATTCCTAACTCCGTACAAAAAGAAATAAATTTTTCATTTTCAAATTCCCCTCCATGATCCGAACGTATGCGTGTAATTTTTAACTCAAATTCATTTTGAATACGCAAACATAATTTAGAAAATTCGGAATACGCATCAGATTTAGAGGTTAGAAATAAAGTCCAACAAAAACGTGAATAATCATCAACCAAGACAAATGTATATTTTCTAACACCTAAGCTAGAAACATTAATTGGCCCAAATAGATCCATATGAATTAATTGGAGTGGCCTAGTTGTAGAAATAATATTTTTACTCTTGAAAGATGATTTTGAAAATTTTCCTTTTTGACAAGGCTCACATAAAGAAGATAAATTTCCATTTAGCAATGGTAAACCTTTGATTAATTTATCTTTTGAAAGTTTTTTAATTAACTTGGCACTAGTATGTCCAAGTCGCCTATGCCATAATTTTAACTCATCATTTTTTGACAAAAAATATTTTAAGGTAGAATTTGAAAAATCATGAAATTTAATCATATATACATTTTGACATCTGGGTGCGGTAAAAATAATTTCATTTGTTTTGGAATCAATAATTTTGCATAAGTTTGTGGAAGATTCAAACAAAACATTTAAACCCTTATCACATAATTGGCTAATAGAAATCAAATTATGTTTTAAACCTTCTATGAACAAAACATTTGAAATTGAAAAACTTTTGTTACCCACAACACCGATGCCGATGATTTTTCCTTTTCCATTATCTCCAAATGTTATAACTCCTCCTTTCTTCATCTCCAGGCTAAGGAACTTCTCTTTGGTGCCTGTCATGTGCTTTGAACAACCCGAGTCCAAGTACCACACGTCTTCTTTGTCCTTCGCCTGCCAACACACCTAGAAAGAGGATGTGAGTAAAGATCTGGCTACCCAAGTGGTTCCACCCATAGTGTAGGTAGAAGCCTTAGGCATCCAGATTTGCTTAATTTTACTTTTTCCTTTCTTCCAGCACGAGTCCGTTGTGTGATCAAATCTATTGCATTTGGCACATGTAATGTAACGAGAAGAATATAACTTCTCTGGACTTTTACTGTAAGAATACGTAGCATCATTTAATTTATTATTATCAGAAATTTTAAAATTCGCTTTTCTGGACTTTTCGCTATCGCTGGCGGTAGTGGTTATCGCCGAGCGATAGTTTCCAGTCATGTATCCGAGTCCAAATCTTCCAGATCCGTGACATTGGTAACCTAAGATCATATCCAGTGATCTTTGGCCCAATCCAAACTTTTTCATGGCTAGTGTTAAGTCATGAATCTGGTTCCTCATTTCAGTATTCTCGGATACTAGATTTACACATCTGTGTTCAAAAGCTTTCTTTCCTTCATGGACTTTGGAAATAGAAGATTTCAGATCTCTCTCTAAAATCTCATTCTTTTTAGTGAGAATTTTTATTTTAGAATGAGCTTTTGAGAGAGACTCTTCAAGTTCTTTTATTCTTCCCAACAAGTGATCACACTCTTGGCAAGACACTTTTTCTTTTCCAAAAGTCTTAATTTCATTTAACAACTTTTTATTTTCAGTTTTAAGAAACTCATTATCTTTTAAACTTTTTTCAAAATATTTGCAAGTCTTTAAAAATTCAGAAAATAATTCATCATAAGTTGGAGGAGTTACCTCAGTGTCGCTTTGGACACTGCACTCGTCATCAGATATGACCTTTTTCCCATTAGGCACATATTGGCCTCCTCCTCCTCGCTTGAGCTTGAACTGCTTGCATCCTCAGAAGTAGTATCATCCCATGTTTCAGCTTTCAGGACCTTCTTCTTCCCTTTGTGCTTCTTTTCTTTAAGTTCTTTCAAGTACTTTGGACACTTGCTTCGAATGTGTCCTAACTTTCTGCAGTGATAGCACTCTGGTGGGGGTCTCTCTTCCTCCTCATCGTCATCCTTTTATTTTTTCTTTCTAAACGTCTCTTTCTTAAAATATTTTTTAAAAGTATTTCTTCTCTCCGGATTTCTCATAAATTTTTTAATTTTTTTAACAAAAAGACTTTCCTCATCTTCTTCTTCATCCTCAGAATTACTATCTTCCTCTTTCTTAGATCTTAGAGCCAACCCCTTCTTCTTTGGCTCCATATACTCTTGTTGTTGAATTTTTAATTCAACTTCATGAGTTTTTAAGTTCCCAATCAGGCTTTCAATATTAAGAGACTTAAGATCATGAGATTCAGAAATAGCCGTCACTTTGGGATTAAATTTAGGGGAAGAGATCTAAGAAGTTTTCTCACCAAATCACCATTCGAGAAATTTTTACCAAGCACTTTTGAGTCATTTACTATCTTGGTGAATCTGGTGTACATTGAATCTATGTCCTCATCCACTTCCATCCTAAACTTTTCAAATTCCGACTCCAGTTGAAACAGCTTCGAGTCCTTCACCTGCGAGGTACCTTCATGAGTAACTTCAAGTAAATTCCAAATTTCATAAGCATTATTGCAAGCACAAGTTCTATTAAATTCAGTCCTATCTAATGCACAAAATAATGCATTCATGGCTTTAGCATTATTTTTGCACCTTAGCTTATCCTGATCATCCCATTTATCTTTTGGTTTTTCCATTTCTACATCTCCTACTGTATAAGTGGGATGAGCATAATTAGTCTCTACCATATTCCAAACTTCAATGTCAAGAGAAATAAGAAAACATTTCATCCTAGTTTTCCAGTAATTATAATCAGATCCAGTGAATAACGGAGGTCTACTAATTCCTTGCCCCTCAGAAAAAGCATGGTCATGCTGCGCCATAATTCCTGGTGGTGAAACCGTATTAGGAATAACCAGCTCTGATACCACTTGTAGGATCTTGTGGCGCCCTTAGAGGGGGGGGGGGTGAATAAGGGCTCTTTAAAATTTTAACAAGCTTTTTCTAAAATGCTAAATTAGAAGTAAAGTTTGAGACACACCAATGAAATGAAAATCAAGATTTTATTTCTCCAAAATATATATATGTAAAATGATTCCAATAAAGCTTGAAACCAAGGCTTACAATGATAATAGTTTTTAGCTTTTTCACCGGTCCTTCTCCCAAGGACCGGTAGGCTATAGTCAATATCTCCCTAGATATGGCTACTAGCCTCCCCCTAAATCAAACCTATGATCCAGACGCTGCACACAAGACGGCGATTTACTCCTAAGCCTCACAAGGACCTAGACACCACTCACAAGGCGGTGATTTGCCCCTAAGCCACACACGGGCTTAGACACCACACACAAGGTGGTGATTTTCCCTTCCCAATTACAAAGATAAAAAGTGAATATGAAGTACAATAGTAAAACTTAAAAACTCCCTCAAAATCACGAGCTCTGAAGATGATGATGGACCGATGAGAAGATCTCCAATCTTGAACGCACGGTCGTATCTCCTTCGCTCTTGAGAGTTCAACGGACCAAGGGAGTTCTTCTGGAAACAGAGATGAAGGCTCTGAAAATTCTCTGGGAAAATCAAAGCTCTCCACGATCAATCAATTCCCTGAAATGTTTGGCCGTATATATCCCTTTATGCTATCGCCGACGATAGAGTTAACGCCCCGCGATAGTGATAACTCTCCGTTGCTTGACACGTGGCACACGTCGCGCGGACTTTCAGATATGAGTGGAGAACGTGACGATCGTGGGATATCGCTCGGCGATATCGGTATCGCGCCGCGATATCGCTCAACCGTGACTTCGTGTGCGGCATCATGTGGATCAAGGCTGACATCAGAAGTAACTGTCCATATTATCGCCCGCGGTAGCGTTATCGCCAGCGATAGTGTGATTTTCCATTTCTTCAATGCTATGCTCAACCATTCCTTAGTACTTAAAAAACCTATTATCCCTGCACATTTAAAACACATACCAAGATCAAATACATCCGAGATTTGTTATTCTCAAACTAAGAAGTGTGGAACACATGCTCCAACACAGAAGAGGGAAACGAGTGGAGATCGATAACTGGAGCAAGGAAAACGGTGGAGAATCGCGATTTTGAGCAGGAGCTCGCCGGCACACCACAACCATGCCAAACCGCCGCCTGACCCGCAGTCAAGCCTCAATCTAGGTCCGTTTCGCCTCACCTCTACCCGTACTAGAATCCTAGATCAACTAGGGGAGATATCGGGCTCAATTGAGCCCGATGCCATGTGAGGAATGGGAGATTTTCCCGAGTTTTTCTTACTGCTCGGGATTTCCGTCGCCGCCGTCTTCCGCCGCCTCATCACCGGCAAAGGATAGCCACCACCACCGTGAAGGTGATGACACCGTTGGCCGGGGGTGGCGTCGCCTCAGGTGGCCGGAAACGGCCCCGCAATATCCCCCAGGTCAGCTCGATCTCAGCCGTTAAACCATCGCGGACGATGACTGGATGCCGTCCATCCTTCTTTAAGATTCGTGCCGTTAATTTATTTACAATTAATTTAATTCTGTATTAACTCATATAATATGAATAGTTCTTTTCTGTCACATTTCAACAGTAGTTTTGCATGTGTAATTTAGGGTACTTAGATGCTTCACAAGATCTTTACTTATGAATAAAACATGTAGCCTGATGTGTTACCTTTAAAATGCCACCCTAAACTTGAGTTTTGGTCCAGTGGTCTGGCCTGTAGGGCATTTTTCCTAGGACTGGTCCTAGGCTAGGGCAGAAATTAAAAGTGAAGCCCATGCCAAACCAGATGTACACATGGCCTGCAATTTTGGTAATGTGACTAATTTGGGCATATTTAGCCCCTGCCAAAGTTTAGGAATTTTTGGGGACAAAATTCCTATAGTTTTGGTCATAATATCAATAATTAAATAAATGGTATAATTGGAGTGTTAAGCCTCCAAATGGCCCCAAATTTTGGTGGCAGGTCCTTGGGGACATTATAAATATGTGATAAACATTTCAATACATTTTGATCATTGCATGTTGGTTAATCCACTTGCATGTGTTGGTCAGTTATAGCCTTGGGTTGCAAATAGCAATATTTGAAATATTGTGTATTCAGCCTAATTGAGGCATCTAGAAATAATAGATTTGATTCCAGTGGCTCATTAGGGTAAATTTCACCTCTCAAATTAATTATGGGATTTTTGGGATCAAAAATCCCATTAATTGAAATTTTTAAAAAATATAGCTCCTTTTGAAAATAAATTGGGAAAATAGTTTTTCCTCAAGCAAAAATACTCAAACTTTGCCAAGTTAAAAAAAATGTTATATTTGACTTAGGAAAAAATTGATCTTTGTGTTTGAGAACTTCTAGAGTAAAATACCTTGAAATGACCATTTTACCCTTATTATATTTAATCATGAATTGATGGAAATACATGTCAGAATTTTTTTTAAATATTTATAGTGCTGTATAATTGTATTATTAGTCTTGTAGATTTATTTCAGAATTTTTGGATGCACTGATAATTCATAAATTAGCATAATGACATTTTGGTAAATATTTAAGAATGGAATTTGATAGGTCATTACACTATATAGGTTGATGTAACTTTGACATTATTCTTACATTAATGTCTTATATGCTCTGTAATTTTCCTAGAATTTTGGTAGTTGAATTTCTTATACTTCCTTTGTAAAATGATAATTATGATGATTTTGTATTAATTAAGGAATAAATAGAAATACTTAAAGGAAAATTATAAATCTTGGAATACAGTGATATTTCACTATGTTATAGGTCAGGATAATTTCTCACAACATTAGGATTATGATATGATATACTTCATGTGTTAAATGACTTGAAGAATTATTTGAAGAAATTAATTTAATGATATAAATAATTGGGAAAATTATTGAAATCATCATGGTCATCATATAAGTCCATACCACCCTAGGATAAATAATTTGAGACATATGGGCCAAGTATCTAGAAGTTGGATTCCGGGATGGAGTTAGGTCAAGGGCTGCGCATAGTAAAAGTAGGTTGTACTATAGGCCCACCAGGGGATAGATCGACAATTGAACTAGAGAACATGATTGGAAGTATGACCCTGGTGGTTAGTATCGTCTTAGTGATGAGAGTAAAAGTGCAAGTCATTGGGTAACCACTGGAATGGAGGTCGGCGGAAGACCGTCGCCCTCCCGATAACAACTTTAGTCATTAGGGTCAACTAAGAGTGACAATGAGAATTGAGTGTGGATTATGGGTAGACATCAACTAAAAGTAATTATTCTTGCGAAAGGGAACTTTGGATTTTAATTCTATCTTGGTTCCTAGTGCCCCCGAGACCCCTTCATTGGGCATACCCTGGGCAGTCCTGGGATTAACCTTAATTCACTAAGTATAATAACCGGTAGGCAAGAGTAGCCTAATAGGCTAGGTAAACTGTACTTGTTCTCACTCGTGCCGGGTTGGAGGGACTTGGAGTCTATTGACTACTTGCTCACCCGTGCAGGGTTGGAGGGAATTGATGAGTTATATATTCACTTATGCCGGGTTGGAGGGACTTGGAGTCTGTTGACTACTTGCTCACCCGTGTAGAGTTGGAAGGAAGTGTTGGTTTACTTGCTCACCCAGGCAGGGTTGGAGGAATCAGGACAGGTTGGTCCTACGAGCTGGAGGCTCGAGATGAAATTCTTGCATGTGCATAAATGGTGGTGGGTCATGCGGTACTGGGCCAATCATCACACCGATGGCAGTACGGTGACTCGGGTGAGGTGTACAGGTGGAAGGGCCAGTATGTTGTTTAATACTGCGGTCAGGCAGACAATCCCTGAAGACGTATACCCGACCTAAAAGTCTAGCAGGTAGCTAGCAATAGTACGCAGAGACTCTAGAGTGCACTTGTCGGTGTACAGAGGCGTACATGAGAGGTCTTGGCCTGGTAGTGTGTATACCCTCCTAGAAAGTGGAAGCGCCCGTTCCGCTGCTGCCGTAGCCACAACGGCGGTACCTGAGAGTGACGTTAGCTCTCGAAAAGTGGAAACTAAAGGTCTGTGATCACGGAGTCGTTGTGTGTGAGTTGCACTTGCCTGCTGCATAATTTGCATCATAACATTCATTCATGTTAGAGCATACGCTTCATAGATCCTTATCATATAAATTAGTATGGGCTCTTTTATATGATAAGTTACAATTCCTGGAAACCTTAACTTATAAATTTGTATGGGCATTTTTATAAGTTCAGGTACGTCTGTGATGATAGATAACTTTACATTTCAGCTTACTTTATTTCCTGCTCTTACTCTCAGTTCTTTTCTTTTACTAGTACTGCTCTTACTTACCTGTACTATATACTTAGAACTGCTAGAGTAGGATAACAATACCTATTACAACTGCTAGTTAACTCTTGTCACCTGCTTCCACCTTTGCTACCCCTTATTATCCTCCACTTCGTCCTCCCGCTCGGTGCCTTGGAGTGGCGGGGCGAGGTGCGGAGGAAACGACTTAGTCTTTTTGATTAATGGTCGGTGATAATATCATTTTAGGAGCCCGAGGAGATGGACCAGCACATCGAGGAGGCAAGACTTGAGGAGCAGATGTCGACTACTACTACTACTACTACTACTACTACAACGCGTCCTCAGGAGGGACGAGATGTCCATGATAGTTTAGACTTCCGCTCTTTTCTTTGTGAGGAGAGATTTAGTGATATAATTTAATGGGCATAAGCCCTTGTCTATCTTTTATTGTTGTACTCATTGTGGACTATGTTTCTGTACCTTCATTTTCTTATATGATATGTACCATGTGGCTGTGGACTATAGTTATTTCTCTTTACTGCTATATATTACTTCTGTTTCTCATATTGGCCGAACAGGTTTATGATTGTACTAGCTCGCAGGATCGGCATCTTGCGGTGCCGACTAACCCGTGAGTTAGTGCCACCGTAAGGCGGCGGTTCTGGGCATAAGATCCGGGTTACTCCTCGGGAGGGGGAATCAGATCTTACACAGAACCATAAGGGTTCCTACCTCAGAGCCCTGCAGAGCTCCTACAGCTCAGTAATCCACTGATCACCTACCTCAGCCTTATTTCTAAGGCCTACAACTCAGGCTCTATAGCCCTATAACTTCAGGCACACAACCCTACTCTCAGAGTGCTGCAATACTCCTATAACTTAGTACACTTTCAGGTACCCACAACTCAGATCCAGGTAAACTGAATCCTATAGGATGAAAGTGGGTTGATGGATATTCTTGACATAAGAGATATTTCTCTGTATTAAGCTTCTTGACTGAGATAGACTCAGCCCAACAATGACTACAGGAGAGTATTTCCTGAGTCTACCTTCACTGAACTAAGATATACTTAGTCCTAACTACTTTCACAGCAACAAGTAATTACTTGTGCTAGAAGTTACTTATAGAGCAATGTTCTGCCTCTCCCTGAATTGAGACAGAAGCTTAGACTTCTCTTATGTACAACAACAATGATCCTTATGCTGGAAGCAACTTGTAGAACCCTGTTCTGCCCTTCTCTCTTTCCTGGGCTAAGATGATTCAACCCTAACTTTGAGTCCCAAGGAATAGTACCCTGAGCCTTCTTTCAGATCTCTCCTTCTTCAAGCTTTCTTCTCTTCACAGCTTTCAAACAAAGATCTTTAGGTGCTTGAGTTGCTGGAACTGTGAAGAACCTGCAGTAAGGGTCGGCCCTTAGCTGCTATCTTATGCTCAGAGAAGATACTCTAAATAGCTTGCTAGTGCAGGTGCGAATGGCACCAGCTATCTTGTTATTGAAGATGTTGATTATTGGGTATTTTATCCACAATGTACCTGATTTGAAGAAGCCCCTGAACAAGCTAAGTTGAAGAGATAATATATTTGATGATTTTTTATCAAGTTGTGCTTGCAGCTATTCCATGCTAAGTACACACTAATGTTAAGGTGCAGTGAGTCAATATACACGGGTCTGTGCAATGTAATCCCTCGTTGAGCAGATAAGTGTGTTGACTCATGTGTGCTCTCTCTATTGGAGTGTACTTATTTTCAAGTACAGGGTCGAGATAGATCAAGAGCAGAAGAGGAGCAGAGATTGGTCAAAGACCAAGTTCAGAGGAAGGAAGAAGAAATCTTCTAAGTCAAAATCGACGAGCATCACTCGCTGATTCCCGCCGACTTCATCTGGCTGACTGTCCTCCTTCAAGACTTATGCTAAGGCAGAATCGACGACTGATTCTCGCCAATTCGTCGAGAATGATCTTGATTCCCGCCGATTTGTCGAGAATGATCTTGATTCTCGCCGATTTCCTCCGGATGACAAGTATTTCAACTGGAATTCTGCCAAGGCAAATTCAACGGGAATCATGAGTGATTCCCGCCGACTTCATCGAGAATCATCAATGATTCTCGCCGAATTTGCCTTAGGCTAATTTGCTCTGTTCGTTGGACCGAAATAACATGCTGTGCGCTGTTTCGACCGGGCCTAGGGTTTCTTCTTGTGGGCCCCACAACGGTCATTTATGGTTGATCTACAGTATATATACCCACGTATTTTGAACTTACGCAGTAATCCAAAAAGAAAAAAAGAAAAAGCCGCAGAGCGTAACCTAGCCGATCGCGGAACTCCTTCCGTCGCCGTCGCCGCTCGCAAGTTATCGCCGCCGAAGATCTTAGATCCTATTTGATCGTCCGGCGACAGGACCGAGGCAAGCCTAGCGTCTCACGCATCTCTTTCGAGATCTATTGTCTCTCGATTTGTTGAACGAGGATCGCTCTTCATTACGAATTGATTGAGACGACTGATCCGATTGAGATCGTTGGTAGACCTTGCTTGCTTTGTCAAGAAGTTTGGATCTACAGAGCATCGCCGCCGCATTCACTTGCCGTCGCCGATCTTATCAAGATCCCCTCTAAAAGAGTGCTCCTGTCGTGGACTCTTCGTCTTCATTAAGAAAGCTTCAACGAATGAAGAGGGACATCGGGTTCTCCACAAGTGTATTTTGTATTTCTTGTACATTTTATTTTCGTTTTGTTGTAAAGGAATAGGGATTCCTAGTTGTAAGGGTTGGGTGTAACCCGTGGTGGAGGAGTAGTGACTCCTTCGGTTAGAAGGGTGCCTTCCGTAGTATGAGGATTGGATTTCAATCCGTTTGGTGAAGTGACCGAGTCGTCCCTTGGTGGCAGATAGGTCGAAGGGGGAGAGTGGACGTACCCAAATTGGGGAACCACTATAATTGCTGGTGTGTTTTTCTATGCTGTGTTGGTTACTTGTGCAGGTTATTTAAATTACGCAAAAGACTGCACGAGACCTATTCCCCCCCATCGATGGACTTAGTTGACACTAGATACTTTCAAGTGGTATCATAGGGAGGTTACTCATTAATTAGGTTAACACCTTGAGTAAGATCCCGTATCTAGTGTCAAGAAGAAAGAAGATCTCGGAAATGGAAGGACTCAGGTATTCTGGGAAGATCCCAGTGTGCACCAAGCTGAACTTTCCTATCTTGAAGGAAAGGATCAGGTACTACATGGAAACAGTCGACCCCTGACTCTTCATGATAGTAGAGGAGGGACCTTATATACCCACTAAGGCCTCCACCATTGATCCAACCAAGAAAGTGCCCAAAAAACATTCCGAATGGATAAGGATGAGATGGTGCTTGTCGGACATGACAAGAAAGCTCAAAACATTCTGGTAAGCACCGTCGATGATTCCATGATGCAGGTTTTCTGCAACTGCAGGACTGCCAAGGACATATGGCACTGCCCGATCATCCTGATGGAAGGCATTGATGAAGTAAGGGATGATCGAAGATCCCTTCTGAACAAGAAGTACGAGGCCTTCAGGCAAGGTCCCAAGGAAGAAATCGGAGTGATATTCGAGAACTTCCTGAAGATCGTCAATGCCATGAAGGGCTATGACAGAGTGTTCACCAATGGTGAACTGAATGATAAATTCCTTAGATCCCTTACTAAGGAATGAGACACCAAGATCTGCGCCATCAGAGAATTTGGCAGGCTGGCATAAACTGATCCTTAGATTCTGTTTGTGAAACTTCTGTCCTATGAGCTTCAGCTGAACACCAGAAAAGCTGAAGAAGAAGCCGATAAAGCCGCTGCCAGAGAGAAGACTGTGGCCCTAAAAGCCAATCACTCAAGGAAAGACAAGGGTGCAGCCTCGTCCCGCTCTCGGAAAAAGGATGAGGAAGAAGACTCTGAGCCATGCTCTTCCAGCTCAGAGCTATCTGAAGAAGACTTCTCCCTCATCACTCGGGAGTTCAAGAATTTCCTCAAGTTGAGGAATCAAAGAAAGAGAGACGTCTCCTCCTCCAGACATCAGAAGAAGAATTATTCTTCTGATAGGTATGAATCCAAACCGAACAAACATCGCTCTGATGACATTATTTGCTTTGGTTACAGTAAGCCAGGTCACGTTGTTGCTGACTGCCACCAAAGCAAGAGAGATAAGGGGAATGGAGAGGAGCACAGGTCCTCTAGAGATAAGAAGAAGGAGAGGAGCTATATAGCAAAAAAGTCAAAGACACTGAGTGAGTATGATTCCTCAGACTCCAGTGATGATGAGGAAGCCTACTTCGGGCTAGTGGGTCGCTCGGACTCAGAAGGAGACTGCCCACCATTTACTGGGAAGGTAAAAGATCGTACCCCCTCTCTGACTCTGACTCTGAGTCTTCTGATGATGATCTCGAGGACATCCCATCTGCCCGTGAAGCTGAGCTCCTCGAAAAGTATGAGCTTCTGCTCAATACCTTTGAGGAATGCCGCAAGAGGTTGAGGGCTCAGAAAAAGGAAGTCAAATTCCTTAAGGCTGAGGGTGTGTCCCTAAGAGAAGAGATCACTAGCTTGATCTCTCTCCGACAGGAACACCTGGGCCTGACTTCTGAGCACTAGGAGTCTCTAAGGCTCCTTGACCTAAAACAGGAAGAAATCAACAAGTTGGAAGAACAGCTTGCGGCAGAAAGGAAGATTGTCAAAAGCTTCTCCATGCCCAAGACCGTTCTTCCTCTTGTTAATGAATTCTCTGCTCAGGCTAAGGGGGATGGTTTAGGGCATGTGGGTGTGCCTGGTAAATTATCCAGGAGAAACAGAAAATAGAGGAAAAATAAGGCTGCTAAGAAGGCCTCTGCTGTAGAAAAGGGAAAGGCTCCACTCGATCCTGTTTTATTCAGAAAGCCTGGTTTTCCGTGCAATGAGCAGGACTTTGAGTTAACCTATGGCAACTTCTTCTGGCCCTCGGTTGAAAAGCCCAAGAGCCTGTATGATGGTTGGGCCTTCCCTCGTAACTACGGTGAGAGTGTCTTCAAGGCACCTTATGGGAAATCCAAGTGGAGGATTATGGCCACTTCTCTAGCGGCCATAATAGGAAGCAGGCACCAAAAGCCAAGCCTGTTATACTGGAGGAACAGGAAGTGAAGAAATCATGTGACTGTTATCATCATGATGCCTCCACCTCCAGATCTAAGGCCCCGGCTGGACCCACTGTTCCCAGGGTGAAGCTGGAGTATAGGAAGCAGTACAACAGGTTTGACTGTTGGTGCTGTGGCAAAGTTGGTCACTTTGCTGTGGATTGCTGGTTTAATCCAAGGTTCAATGAGACTCCTCATGTTAACAATGCGAGGCCGACCACTCGTAGGGTTAACCACCTGAGGGGGAGTATGCTAATAAGGAATCTAGGACCCAAGTTCGATTGGGTTCCTAAGGGAAACTGATTCTGTTTTGCAGGTATGTCCAAAGGCAACCAAAACGCCTATCTGGTACTTGGACAGTGGATGTTCCCGGCATATGACCGGGACAAGAAGCCTGTTGCGTGATTACTCCCCAGTCGAAAATGGACCCAAAGTCATCTTTGGAGGATCTGATCGAGGAGTCACCAAAGGTTATGGTATGATTTCCAATGGTGTATTCTCTATCACTGACGTGGCCTATGTTGAAGGGTTAAACCATAACCTGATCAGTGTAAGCCAATTGTGTGACAAAGGATACAACGTTAAGTTCTGCAAGGATAAGTGCTTGATAATATCGTGTGCCTCTTCGGAGATGGTATTAACTGGCATTAGGAGCAGAAATATCTTTTGTTTAGATTTTCTTAGCTTAGATTCTTCTACCCCCGTGTTCCTAGTAGCTAAAGGCAGTGCATCTCTTTGTGAACAATGGCACAAGAGATTAGCACATATTAATTTCAAGACAATTAATATGTTGTTTTCTAAGAACTTAGTAAGGGATGCCCCTACAATTAAGTGCATCAAAAATAGCCCTTGTCCTGCATGCTAGAAGGGCAAACAGACTCGGGCTACCTTTAAGAGCAATGCAGACAAAGACTCCTCCAGATGTCTCTATCTTCTGCATATGGACTTGCTCGGTCCAGTGCAAGTTCATAGCTTAGGAGGCAAATCGTATACGCTAGCTATTGTTGATGATCACTCTCGGTTTATGTGGGTGTTCTTTTTGAAACGAAAGTCAGATACGTTTGACATCTTCATTAATTTTGTCAAGCAGATCCAGAACGAACTTAACTGCTCCGTGGTAAAAATCAGAAGTGATCATGGAATAGAATTCGAGTCTGGTGCTATGACAAAATTCTGTGAAGAACATGGTATCTTTCATGAGTTTTCCTCCCCGCGTACTCCTCAGCAAAACGGAGTTGCGGAGAGCAGAAATAGAACGCCCATTGAAGCATGTACGACAATGTTGAATGATGCCTCTCTTCCAGAGTACTTTTGGGAAGAGGCTGTCAACACGGCTTGTCATATGCAGAACCGAGCATTGATCAACAAGAATCATCGTAATACGCCTTATGAGCTATTGAAAGGCAGGAAACCGACCATGTCCTATTTAAGGATTTTTGGCTTCAGATGATATGTACTTAATAATGGGAAGTACCCACGTACTAAATTCGGAGAAAAATGCT
Organism: Platanthera zijinensis; assembly: GCA_039513925.1. Classification (NCBI taxonomy): domain Eukaryota; kingdom Viridiplantae; phylum Streptophyta; class Magnoliopsida; order Asparagales; family Orchidaceae; genus Platanthera; species Platanthera zijinensis. The sequence continues at coordinate 123,820,502 of CM077089.1, read as the reverse complement.
TCGAAGGCATCTTCATGGGCTATAGTAGCCATAGTCGGGCTTATAGGGTCTTCAATAAGAAAACCCTAGTGGTAGAGGAGTCCATTAATGTTGTTTTTGATGAAGGAAGCTTGCTTCATAGCAATTCTTCCAGTGGCATTCTTGAAAATGCAGGTGTGAGGAATGAACAGCTAAGTCTTGATGAGACTGAAAAAGGTGCAACTCCCAAGTACGTCAAGGTTTCCACCTCAATGTCAGTTGGAGAAGTTGACGATCAGGATGGAGAAACTCTCCCAGAAGAAGGAGAAGCTCGAGAAGCTGTCAGAGCTCAAGATGTCAGACTCCTAGAGCTCCGACACGTGAGGGATCATCCCAGAGATCAGATCATAGGAGATCCTCGTGACGGTGTCAGAACTCGGAGAGGTACAATTAACGAGATTTTGCACCTTAGTTTTCTGTCACAGGTTTAGCCAAAGAAGTTCGACGAAGCGAACAAAGATGCGTCATGGATATTGGACATGCAAGATGAACTGCATCAATTTGAACGATGCAACGTCTGGATGCTTGTTCACAGACCAAAGAACCAGAATGTGATCGGCACCAAGTGGATCTTCAGAAACAAACTGGATGAACACGGTGTCATCATAAAGAACAAAGCCAGGCTGGTGGCTCAAGGTTATAGACAGGAGGAGGGGATTGACTTCGACCAAACCTTTGCACCAGTTGCAAGGCTCGAGGCGATCAGATTGTTCCTGGCGTATGCTTCTCACAAAGGATTCACTGTCTATCAGATGGACGTGAAATCTGCGTTCCTAAATGGAAATTTGAAAGAGGAAGTATATGTCGCGCAACTCCCAGGTTTTGTTAATCCTACATTCCCTAATCATGTTTATTTTCTTAATAAAGCATTATATATCTTAAAACAAGCTCCTCGAGCTTGGTATGAGACTCTGTCTAGTTTTCTTCTTGAGAACAAGTTCTCGAGAGGAAAAATAGATAAGACATTGTTTCTTTGGGAAGTCAAAGGCAAGATCTTGCTGGTGCAAATCTATGTCGATGACATAATATTCGGCTCTACGGACAACAATCTTTGCAAAAATTTTCTAAACTTATGCAAGGAAAGTTTTAAATGAGCAGCATGGGAGAGCTAAAGTATTTCTTGGGACTTCAAGTGAAACAGTCTGAGGATGGAATTTTCATCTCTCAGACGAAGTTCACAAATTAACTCCTCAAGAAATTCGGAATGGAGAATGCAACCTCTATGAGGACTCCAATGGGATCCACTGTGTCTCTGGACAAGGATGAGAAAGGGAAACCTTTTGATGAAACCAAATACAAAAGAATAATTGGATCCCTGCTCTACCTTACTGCTAGTAGACCGGATATTATGTTTTCCACATGCATTTGTGCCAGATATCAGGTGAACACTAAGGAATCTCATTATGTCGCTGCAAAGCGAATTCTTAGATACCTTAAAGGTACACCAAATCTTGGCTTGTGGTACCCAAGAAACAATGATGTCGAGCTGATAGGCTTTTCAGATGCTGACTTTGCAGGAAGCAGGGATGATAGGAAAAGCACTTCCAGGACGTGCCAATTCCTCGGAAGAAGGCTTATTTCATGGAACAGTAAAAAGCAGAATTGTGTCGCAACCTCTACGGCTGAATCTGAGTACATCTCAGCAGGCAGCTATTGCGCACAACTTCTATGGATCATAAATCAGCTCAAAGATTATGACTTGCAGTTTAGCGAAGTTCCAATGTATTGCGACTCCTCGAGCGCAATAGCAATTGCGAACAATCCTGTATCGCACAGCAGAACAAAGCATATTGAAGTGCGCTATCACTTCATTCGGGAGCATGTGGAGAACAAAGATATATCTCTCTGCTATGTCCCCATGGATAAGCAGGTTGCAGATATCTTCATGAAGCCCCTGGACCAGGCCAAGTTCAGTCTCTTCAAAACTAAACTCGGCATGCTGAACTATGAAGAGTGAAGACTGTAAGGCTCAAGGCTCTTGGATTAAGGAAAGCGATGCGTCAGGAAGCATCTTAGGCTGCATTCTCCTGCAATTTGGCAAGGTGATCGCTTATAGCTCATGTCAATTAAAGGTGCATGAGCATAATTACCCCGTCCACGACTTGGAGTTGGCGGCGGTGATCTTTTCGCTAAAGTTATGGCGGCACTATCTTTATGGCGTGAAAGTTGATATTTAACAGATCACAAAAGCCTAAAGTATCTGCTCGATCAAAAGGATTTGAATATGCGACAAATGAGGTGGATGGAATTCCTAGGGGATTATACCTTCGACATTCACTATGTTCCCAGAAAGGTAAATGTGGTCGCTGATTCCTTTAGTTGTCGGACTCTAGTGCGGGCAAGTTGGTTGCGGATACATGATGAGCGTCTAATCCAGGAGTTGGAAGCGTTGGAGATATCTTGTATTGAGAGGGATTCTTCGGCCGATGCATGCTTGAACTGGATGGAGGTTCAATATGACCTTGCGGACAGGGTTCGACGGGCAACGGAGTTTGATGAAAGTCTCCAGCGCTATGCAAAGGAGGGGTCTGGTGACCAATTCTCCTGGGATGATGGTTTATTACGGAGAGATGGCCGATTGTGCGTCCCTTGTGCAGGTAAATTGCGAGAAGAATTGTTATATGAAGCATACTTTACAAAGTACTCAATTCACCCTGTGAGTACAAAGATGTACAAGGACATGAATAAATTGTTCTGGTGGCCCGGTTTAAAGAAGGGCATAGCCGAGTATGTTACTAAGTGTCGTACTTGTGCTTTGGTAAAGGTAGAGTGCCAACGACCTAGTGGTTTCCTGAAATCATTTCCAGTTCCACAGTGGAAGTTTTAGGATATTTCTATGGATTTCGTGCACGGATTGCCGATATCTCAACGTGGCAATGACTCAATCTGGGTGATTGTAGACCGGTTGACAAAGGGGGCTCACTTTCTACCGAACAAGCGGGACGATTCTGTGGAAATGTTGGCAAAGCTCTATGTGGAGCAGATTGTTCGATTGCCTGGTATTCCCCGAAGCATCATCAGTGACCGTGATGGGCGATTTACTTCAAAGGATTGGAGGCTAATTCATTAGTTGTTGGGCACGAAGTTAGCATTCAGTACGGCCTTTCATCCGCAAACGGATGGCCAAACTGAACGAACCAACAGAACAATGGAGGATATGCTCCGTATGTGCGCCCTGGACTTCGGTAAGAAATGGGAAGATCATCTTGTTATGGTGGAATTTGCCTACAATAATAGCTACCATGCGAGCATCGGCATGACACCGTTTGAAGCTCTGTATGGTCGCAAGTGCTGTACACCGTTAGCTTGAGCAGAAACTGGCGAATCCAAACTTTTGGGACAAAAGGCAGTCGAGGATGCTAACTCAACAATACGCTCTATTCGAGAGAGACTACTAATAGCCCAGGATCGGCAAGCCAAGTATTACAATGCTAAGCACCGGAACGTGGAGTTCGCGGTGGGTGACTGGGTCTATTTAAAGATTAAACCCTTCAAAGGCGTATCTCGGATTCGGCGGTTGAAAAAGCTAAGTCCGCGATACCTTGGTCCGTTTGAAGTGGTGGAGCGAGTTGGGGAAGCTGCCTATCGGCTAGCTCTTTCATCGGAATTGGGTGGACTGCATGATGTGTTCCACATCTCGGTACTACGAAAAGAAGTCAAGGATCCAGCTCAAGTGATTGAGAATGATCGGGTGTCGGTTCAGTATGGGCTAACAACAAAGGTGAGGCCCATTCAGATCGTGGATCGAGCCGAGAAATAGTTGCGGAACAAACGATCGGGATGGTCATTGTCCGGTGGGACAATTATGGCCGAGAAGAGCTAACATGGGAGCGGGAGCAGACCATGCGAGCCGAGTTTCCCGAGTTTTTTTTGGAACCTGTTCGCTTGTTTGCATATGTGATCGAAACATATATGTCTCTGATTGTGTTATGTTGTTATCTCCCTGTTGTCTTCAAATTTCGGGACAAAATTTTATTAAGGAGGGGAGGATTGTAACACCCTAGAAATCTCAAAAAGCCAAAGTGGGATTCAGGTTGCCTGACATGGCCTGAGACACGGGCGTGTCTCAGGGCGTGTCAGGTCTACACGGCCTGGGACACGGGCGTGTCCCTATTCTCGACGAGTTCTCGAGCCCTGATCATCGAGTGTGGAACACGGCCTATGACACGGGCATGTCACAGGGGCGTGTTTGGCACACGGCAAGGGACACGGGCGTGTGCCTTAGCCGTGTCCTGCTCAGGTAATTTTGGAGATCGTGTTACAGGGGTGACACGGCCGGGTACACGACCATGTACTGTGTGACACGGGCGTGTCAGGCTTGACACGGGCGTGTCAATGCCTGTGTTCTGGTTTATTTTAAGTCGGTTGTGCACCGCTTCAGGAACACGACCTGTGATACGGGCGTATCACAACCCGTGTTTGGCCCAGGAAATAAAATTATGGGCTGATCAGAGCCGTTCATTTTCTTTGACCAAGATCCAATAGTCTGGGCTCTTCCCTGGGTTAATAAGGCCGGGATTGAAGAGGAGAAAACTCATTTGAGTTTCATCTTTCTCTTTCTAAAGTTAAGAGAGAGGGGAGAGCAAAGCAAGGAAGAAGAAGAGGAATCCGGCCGCCGGTGGTGCTGCGGTGGTCCAAATCGCGAGCCGAGTTCAGATTTATGATGGCAAGGCTGCTACGAAGGCTTTCATCCGTCTCAATTCTCTCCAAGGCTCCGAGGTGAATTCCAAGGGTAATGATTTCTATCATGGACATGTGAAGTCCTACTTTCCTGCATTTGCATAGGGAAAACCCGTCCCCGCGAGTGTGCGGTGGGTTGTGGTGTCCCTTGGGGTAGATATGTGAAGTCCCCCTTTTTAGAGTCCGAAATTGGAGTATGGATCTAGGCATGCTGTGTGAAGCTCATCTGGACGTATTGGTCTGGATTGGTGATGCTTGTTTGCATTCGGAGGAATCTCCGAGAATTTGATTGTTTGTGTGCAATCTGTGGTGCATACCTGTTGCTTGGTGCAGTAGGAAGTACTGGAGGAAGTCCAGGAAATTATGTGAGTTGGGTTCAACTCTTGTGGTGAACGGGCAAGGTGAAGCTATACCCGCATCAGTCCAGTCTTGAGTCTGACGATGTGAGCAACGGGATAGGCGGATCTGTACCCGCGTTATGGTTGTCTAACCTTGGGTGCTTAAGGCCCTGTTAGGATCACATAGCGAGAGTCGACGGCTTGCGTGCCGATCAAGACTAGAATGCTCATTGGTGGGAAACCGTGTTTCCGGTACACCCGAATGTTCCCTGAGTGCACGGAGCGTCGTGCCGTCGTGCCGACGTTTGTGATATGTATTGACTGTGCCGTCGTGCACATCTTGCGTGGTTTGCTATATATATCATATTGGAAAATGCTATGCAGGGATTAAATTCCGCTGCCCCGTGCCAGGGGCAGGGTCGTTATAATTGGTCAGCTGAATGCTGACAGTTGCCCTATTTTCCAACGCTTGGTGGATTGGTTCTTGCAGGTGCTGGAGGTGCTGGTCCGAGCGGGACTTAGCGGGCTGAAGCCCAAGCTACGTTGCTGCCCTCGAAGGCTTTGTTTGTTTTGTTTCTTCTTGTTCTTGTGTGGCCGGCCTGCGTGCCGATGTCTGTAAACCACACCTTGTTAAGAGAAATTTGTAAGGCCTTAAGGCCAGATGCTGTGGTTGTATACATTCCTATGTTTTAGTGGACAGTTCTTGTTTTGCTTGAGTTCAAGTTTTTCAACCGCGAAGCTTCCGCTAGAATGCTCTGTGTTAGGATGCGTTGGATATTATTTCGTAGCGTCTCCGCCCATTTGTGGAATATGGTGTGGGGCCCCGGCCGGACCCTCTATTATATTATTCTTGACGAGTAGAGGTGTTACACATGGTTTGAGCAAGGACGTGCAGCTCTCATCCATAATATGGCTGGACTAAAGAGTAGTGTAGAAGTTCTTCAAAATGTTGATAAGAATGTTATAACCATGATCGATGCTCACAATCGATTGATGGATCATTTTGATAAGACAATGGAATCCTACACAAATGCTGTAGCAGAAGAAGTCAGAAAGGGGGAGGATGTTATTAAAGCTAAGGTGGATGCTAAGGTGGATGCGGTTGAGGCTGCTATGTTAACAAACTTTAAAGGGGGTTCAATGATTATAGCTATTAAAACTTTTCTTGGATACATAATGAGATCATTGGTAGGTCAGGCCAAGTATTTCAAATACCCACTCTGTCTTCTCATGTTGTAGTTCATTCTCCTGAGGATTACTCTCAATATTGGACAGACACATGGGATCTCTCTTAGGACAAAACTGTTGCTGCTGCTGGGTTCCCAAATGTTCAAGTGGTTGAGGATATCCCTGCTCCAGTCTATAAGAGAAGAAAGTATGCTGAAGGCCCCTCTACTATAAGATCAGAGCCTACTAGAGAACTACCCGTCAGAGATTGAGAGATGGCTGAGGTGTGGAGTCCTATTTATAAAGTAACATTCTTAGACTCCTTCACCATGGTAAATATTGGTGGGGAAAGTAGATGGGATCACTATGAACGATATGAGTGGCATAAGTATGAGGTGCCTTGCACGAAGAGAAGGATCCACTTCAAAAAAATATAGACATGATGATCTAGCTGCACCTCAAGCCTCTCCAAGATATTATCCAAAGCCCAAGGCTTATTTTGTCAGGCAGCGTCAAAAGAGCCAGGATAGACATGGTTGAGGGTTATTTATTTTGTTTTGGATTATTATGTGTGAGGTTATAGTTTCCCCCTCTAAACTAAAAACTCTTATTGATATATATATATATATATATATATATATATATATATATATATATATATATATATATATATATATATATATATATATATATATATTGGTTTGGAATATATAAGCTTAAACTTTTTTAATCTTAAAAAAGCTTGAGTTGGTTCTCACACCATACATGTTAGAATTAGACAAATAATATATGCATTTTATAGCTAAGAATGAGATCTAAGACTTTCATGTTGAACATTTTTCAAAAAATTGCACGGTTTAGCTAGAATTTGGCCCGAAATGTTGCTGGTTTGAATTTTGAAATTTAATATTATTATATTCATTTCAAGCCAGCAACCTTTCAGGCGAGATTCCAGCTTTATTGTGCAAATTTTGAAAACATGTTCAACATGAAAGATGTAGATCTCGCTCTTGGCTATAAAATGCATATATTATTTGCCTAATTACGACTTGTATTGTCGGACAACCAGCTCAAGCTTTTTTAGGCTTAAAAAGCTTGAGCTTATATATGTTATTATGTATATATGTGTATATATATATATATATATATATATATATATATATATATATATACGAGTGACAGGCACGGGCCTCCGGCCCGATGGCCACGCGCCACAGTACCTGGCCGGTGACGGCGGGCTTCGCCCGCCACCCGGCGGGCTTCGCCCGCCCCCCGGCGGGCTTCGCCCGCACCCGGGCTGTTATATATATATATATATATTATATTATATGCGGGCGTACGGGTAAGTGGTTTTGGGGGTCAAGGAGGCTCCAAATCGAAAAGTGATCAGCATGAAAGTTGTAGATCTCCGCGAGATCTACAACTTTCATGTTGATCAGTTTTCGTTTTGGAGCTATCTTGACCCTCTTATTGGGCCCCGAAAAACCTGATTTCCGTGCATTTCCTGTAGCAGTCTCGCCGCCCAGACTTTTCGGGTCCCAAATCGAAGGTCAAGGAGGCTCCAAATCGAAAAGTGATCAACATGAAAGTTGTAGATCTCCGCGAGCTCTACAACTTTTATGTTGATCAGTTTTCGTTTTGGAGCCATCTTGACCCTCTTATTGGGCCCCGAAAAACCTGATTTCCGTGCATTTCCTGTAGCAGTCTCGCCGCCCAGACTTTTCGGGTCCCAAATCGAAGGTCAAGGAGGGTCCAAATCAAAAAGTGATCAACATAAAAATTGTTCGGATCACCGAGATCTACAACTTTCATGTTGATCACTTTTCATTTTGGAGTCATCTTGATCCTCATATTGGGCTGCGAAAAACCTGATTTCCGTGTCTTTGCCCGTACTGTTCACCCGCCTGTTTTAGTCCCACACCGCCGGTTTAAATTTAGATTTCTGGTATATAATATGAAGCGCGCAGTTATAATTTGAATCAATTAATGCTTGCAGGCCTGCGGAAGCTCGGTTTGGTGGGCTTGCTGGTGGGCTTGGCGGGCTTGCGGGTCCCGCCCATTTGGTTTTGCTAACCCTATTAATTTGAACCTATTTCGCATAGGTTTAGGACTGTCCTAGAGTAGGTTTAGGAGCCCTATAAAAAATCTGGAGAGAGGATTGGTTTGATCCAACGGTTCAAGATCAAAGATCTGAAATCCGACGGCCACCTAATTTCCCTCTAATTTCGAACTCATGCTATTTGCAGACCTCCATATTTCTTTTTGAACTGCGTCTTTCACGTGCATTTTCAGGAGAAGTGTTGAACATGAAAGATGTAGATCTCAATGATATCTACAACTTTCATGTTGAACACACTTTTATTTGAAGCCGTTTAGGCTCTAGATTTCGCCCCCAAAAAAAATCACGCGAAACATTCACATGTTGCGCGTGATTTTTTCGGAGGCCAAATCTGGGGCCTAAATGTCCTCAAATAGAAGAGTGTTCAACATAAAAGTTATAGATATTGTCGAGATTTACAACTTTCATGTTGAACAATTTTCATAAAAATGCACATATAACACGCAGTTTAAAAAGGCGCGGATTTCATTATATACACGTTAAGTGTATATACATTAAACCCATATATATATATATATATATATATATATATATATATATATATATATATATATATATATATATATATATATATATATATATATACTTTTTTTCTGGGAATGCGCTATGTTTTTAATTTTAAATCTCTGTTCAATTTTATGCTCTATGATTATTCTTGTTGTGCAATTTACCTTAGCTTATAAGATTCTAACTTCTTCAAAAAGGGTGAGATTGTTGCGTATTGTATCCACAATAATCCTGATTTGAAGAAAGATGCAGTTAAGCTAAGATGTATTGTGATTGTATTTGATATTACATTTTTGTTATGTACTTGCATGTCTATATTGCTAAGTACACACCAATGTCATATTATAATGAGTCAGTAAACACAGGACTATACAATGTAATCCTTCATTATGTAGGTCAATGTGTTGACTCGCGTGTAATCTCTCTATTGGGATGTACTTCTACACAGAGTGCATAAGAAGATTCAAGGAAGAAGAAAAAGTTGAATTCAGGAGAACAAAAATTTTACCCAAGTAAAATTCGTCGAGTATTGTAAGGGATATTCGTCGAATTCATCGAGAATACACACTGATACTTGTCGAATTCGTTGTATATACCTACTAGCACTTGTCGAATTCATCAGATGTACTTGTGGTAGAATTTCTAAAAATTTAGAAAAACAGTTAAGTAAAATTCGTCGAGTATCATCAAGTATACTCATCGAATTCGTCGAATATATCTAACGATACTCACCGAATTTGTCGAATATACATCATGATACATGCCGAATTCATCGAATCATCTCGACGCTACTTCTCTGGATTTTCTTAAGGAAAAGAAGTCGAGTGCATCGATGGCGTCGAGTGCATCGAGTCAGCTAGCCTATAGTCATCATATTCGTCGAGTATACTAGCTAATACTCGTCGAATTCATCGAGTATGCCTTCAGCTTTAGCGTTGAGTGGCTAGCTTGTTTGAGCTGGATTTCTTTAAGTCAAATTCGTCGTATATCTATCACTATTCGGCGTGTATACTAGCTATACTCAACGATACTCGACGAATATGACATAAGAAATTATCCCGACCGGTTTTCAAATTTAAGGCCCGGGTTGGACAACGGCCATGCCCAGAAAAATTCGCAAGGTCCCGATTTGGAATTTCCTTTATAGTCATTGCTTCAAAGTTGCCTATAAATACTTAGGGTGGATTTTTCATCAACCCTAATCGAGCAAATCGTTCAAAATTCATAATCTCCCAAGTTTTCGAAAACAAACCCGTTGACCCTCGTACATTTCGCAAACCTCTTTCCACTGAAGCTTGCTATGCTCGATTTGATCTTCTTCCGATATGATTGGATCTTGGCATTCTGAAGGCTTTTACTCTCCTAGATCTAGTCGATTCAAGATACAAGATTCAAGCCTTCAAGATTTAATATTCTACTGTGTTCTCCAAGTGATTCAATTTTGACCTAAATAAAGAACGATGGATAGAAGACTTCAGATCTTGTCAAAGTTAATTTGTATAACTCTTGTAAAATTTTCTTTTACATTTATAGGAGATTTTTCTCTGAGTAGTAGATCTATTTGTGGATCGAGTGGTAGATCCGTTTGTTGATCGAGTCGTAGATCCATTTGTGGATCAAGTTGTAGGAGAGGTTGTTCTCCAAGAGGTAGGAGCATTGTCTCTGAGTTGTAGGAGGTTCGGCTCTGTGGTATATGATTATTGAAATATGAGAAAGGTGAAGTAGCTGAATCTAGCCCTTCATGGTAGATAAGCGAGGCGGGACAGTGGACGTACCCAATACGGGGAACCACTACAGATCTCTGTGTTCTATGTGCTTGCATAATTTTTAAGTAATTTTTAATTCCGTAAAAATACACAGACATCACCTATTCAGGCCCTCTAGGTGATTTAGGTAGACACTAGATACTTTTACCATGTCATCTACCAGTATTTTTCCCCTGCCCCAAACCGTGAGCAGGTCTTCCTCCAACTTCTTTGCTATTTCCAGGATTTAGGTCAGGCTACCGTCAGCAACAAAAAGAAGTGCATGTCTTAGATCATCCCGGAGGCCCTTGTAGAACCTTTTTGCATATCTGGAATCATTTAGCTGGTATTAATCTGTGAAGCATGATAAGTGAGTAAACTCCAGATAATACTCCAAAACTAATCTGCTTCTCTTCCCGACTGTAAAAATCTATCCTTTAGCTTGTCCCTCGCGGTCTGTGGCAGAAAATGCTCCAAAAGTGCTCTCTTGAACTCATCCCATGTGATATCTGCATCCTCAAATCCTGCATAGGTGGTGTCTAGAAGATAATTCCACAACCTCTTTACATGGGACTCCAAACATGAAACAGCTAAAGATACTGCCATATCAGTCGAGCATCGTATCCCAGCCAGCATCTCATAGATGATGACCATCCATTCCTCTGTTCGTACAGCTGACTCTATCCCGAGGTATGACAGAGGGGAAAGGCCTCGAAAGACACTCAACCAATTTTCCCTGGGGTTTGGTTGAGGAACCAGAGCCTGCTGTGTCCTAAGAGCCTCCAATATAGAAATTAGTGTCTCTCCCATCTCCGATTACTAGAACAGAGTAGGAACTGGCAGGGATGGAACAACATTCTTAACCACAGGCGTTCCCTATTTAAAGGCCAGTGATTTATTATAAACTTCTACAGGGAATGTTTACTGTAGGGTGGTTGGCTAAATTCTAGGTAAGAGTGAACTATCACATGTGATTCCCTATATGAGAACACCATTGCTTTCGCTGCTTAGTTTGTCCATAAACTAAACTCGAGTGGGGGTGTCCCAGGATTGTGGACTTCTTTTCTTCGGGTAAAGGTTTCCTCTCTGTCACTAGTTGTAAGACCCCCTTTTTGCACCGGGTGTTATGCCCAGAACCGCCGCTTTGTGGTGACACCAACTCCCGAGAAGGTCGTCGCCACAAATCGCTTATTCTGTCGACAAGTACTCAACCATATACCACAAAAAAAGAAGTATTCGTAAAACTAAATCAAGTCCACAAACACAATGCAATGTATGAAAGTCCACATAAAGTAGAAATTGAACAACATAAAAGAGTAAATCTGGAAAGAAACATAAGAGTTCTCCTGCCCAGTACATATAATCTTCACTAGATAACACATGTGGAAGAAAAGCTACTAATCACTCAAAGATCCTGTGGCTGCTACTCCTGGATTAGATTAGTTCACCTCCTCCCGCATTGTGCCCTAAATATGCTGGGTCGCCTGGTGTTGCACCATGTCTCCTTGCTGGAGTCGCTAGTGTTATGCCCATTAGGCCATAAGTTAAAAACTAAGTCTTGGCCCCCTCCCCCTGTAGCTCCTAGGCACCGTGTGAGGGAGGATGAAGAGGAAGGCATTGAAAGTAGAGAGTAAACAAGTGCAGTTGATAGTGTCCCTAGCTACCATATGCTAAAAATATGTATCAGAACATTAACAGGTATATAAATGAAATAGTAAGTAAAGGAATGACATAATATAAACAATAATAAGAAGTAGAGGTAAAACAGCTAACTATCATCACAGAGAAAGTAACCTCAATTTATAAGGATGTCCATACAACTTATAAATTAAGGGGTCGTTTTGCAAGGCCTAATGTATAAAAGATCCCATAATAATTTATACGTTAGGGGTCTAAGTTTTTATGCAATGTTATGTATGATATGGAGTGCTATACGTGTTGGTTGATATGTGCCACATAATACAACACATCCACCCGACTCTATGAGCACAGACCTTTAGTTCCCCCATTTGGAGTTAGCTAAACTCTCAGGTACCTATCATAGTGGCAAATATAGGCAGTTGGTTCAGCCTCCCCACCCTAGGTCGGTATTTACATTAACCATCCTAGACCTTGCATACTACTTGGTACACCCACAGTCAGGTGCTACAGAGTCTCCTGTATTGAAGCTGGAAAATCAACTAGTGTTTTATTAGCTAAGTTTACACTTACACTTGGCGAATCAACATATCGACATCAGTGTGAACGATTGTCCAATAACGAAGACTCACCACTTTAATGCACATGCACACTTACTATAAAAGGTCTCTCGAGCCATAAGCTCACCAAACTAACCCATCAAATCAATCAAACCCCAAGTCCATCGCTCGTGGGTCTAAACCAATTATCCTCTCTAACTGATAGGGTGAGTAAATGTGAGACAACAATTTTTTTAATGGTTAATTTTTTAATATGCTTATTCCTTGAGTTAAGGGTTAACGTGGACTACCCATAGCATGCTTAGTGAATGGCTCTCGAGGGCACCAGGAACTATGATGGGCTGAAGCCTAAAGTTCCCTTTCTCAACACACTTACTTTTATGTGTATTTATATATTACCAAACCCCTTCCTGTATTTCTCTAGAACTACCCCTATATGAATTACAACTTTCAGGGGTGAGACGATACTTCTCTACCCCCGAGCACAACTCCATCTCCTTGGTACTCAGACTACCTAGCAATTGGTCCTAAGGGTGACCTCATTTAGACTCCACCAAAAAGTAGGTGCACCCACTATGTTACTTTCATTTGAGTCCTACAACTCTACCTTGAATCCCTCAAATTATTGTATGCAGACCAAATGAACTAGTTTAACCATAGGGAAGTGAATACTCCAATTTACTTCATCAAATGGCTTGGGAATATTTCTAGGGGTATGACATGTTGTGCTAAAATCCAGAAATTTGTATTTTTCCTATTTAATTCAGCATTTTTAATCATTTTCCTAAAAATCTTGCCCCTATGACTTTGAACATGAAGTACAAGTTTCTGATATACAAAGCTACCACTAATTGGCTAAATACTAACAAGGTATGAATTTCATGATTTTTTCAAAATGTTTTCCATCATAAATAACAATATAATTATTTTGATCAAAACAGAATTTAACAAAGAGGGTACAAGATTTTACCATCCAAAAATTGCAATAAAATTACCAGAGGACTAAAATGATCAGAAAATATCACTGCCCGAATTTCATGATCTTTTAATTTCATTTAGCCACATAATTAAATTTATAAAGGAAATTACACCTAGGGCAATTTGTGAAAGAACCACTACATAATTACTACAAAAATTTTTAATAAAATTTACAAAGCATCAGAATGATCTAAAAAGTTTACAGGCTAAGTATTTTAATTTTTCAGTACACTATATGTCCTAAAACAAATTTATTTCACTGAACAATAATTTCTAATTTTACAAAGGAGGTACTACAATTCTTCAACTAAAAATTACAATAAAATTTGCAGACATATATAACATCAGTATAGGTGACCAACCTTGATCACCAGATTACCCCCATCAAATCAACTCCAAATGGGCTAATATTTTTTTCATGGTCATATAATGACCCCTCTGGTCATGCACCAGAGTTTGGGGAAAATTTTAGGTCCTTAGACCGTATTTTCACCTCATGTATGATTTATTAAATAATTACAAAAACAATAGAAAAATCCTCTCAAAAAATTCAGATTTTTGATATGTTGGGGTTCATGGCTAGTCCACCCTATGGTCAAAGTGTTAGGCCATTTTATTGAGTGGGTCACTAGGAGCAGTCATTTAATTTTTGGTCAACCTTAAGACACCTTGCACCAAAAAGTGTGTTGAGAAAAATTCAGTGGTCCTAATTGGATGATTCCAATTTTGTATTAAACTAGACACCAAGGGCTAAGTTTTTTATGTTTGCCAGATTTATAGAAAAGGCCTTTAGCTATTTTAATAATTAAAATCATTTGTTTGATATAGTGTGACAAAAATGCCAATAATAATATATTAATTAAAACATTCGGCATGCGCATAACTAATGCGATAGATCCGATGGTTGTGTGTCATCATCCCCGATGAGCCAAGGGCCAGGATTGTTTATGTAACACCCCTATCTGTCACATGGCATATAGCAGTAGGTTCGTCAAGGACCCGATGCCATATACTACAGACAGACCGATGTGTTACTAAATGAAACCATCAAAAATAAAATGTCCTACACAGTGTACATTCTAGCGGAAGTATGTTAAAGGTTGAAGTATAAAGAACCCAAACCAAAGCATGAATGTCCACTAACCTGAAGTAGGAATGACAGAACAAATACACCAAACTCTGGTGATTGTAACTATAAAAAAACCAAACTCTGGTGAAGGTCCTTAGTATCCCGAGCTATTCAGCTCAGGTACCATTTAAACTTTTGTGTACCTTTCCATTCTATAATTTCAGGATGAAATTCTTTTAAGGGGGGAGAATTGTAACGCCCCAAAACTAAAAAAGGAACAGATAGCATTTTAAGGCTAAATTGGTGCCTAATTAGGTTCACACGACCCATGACATGGGCATGTCCAGGGCCGTGTCATGCTATGAGTTCGACGAATTTTTCGTGTGGTCAACGAAATGCATTCGATGATCCTTAGAGGGACGCCATGTCGGGCATACGGCCTGTGAAATGGGCGTGTCAAAGGCCGTGTCCTTCTCTGTGTTTGGTCGGTCTATGACGACTGATTAACACAGGCTGGGACACGGGCATGTCCGCCGCCATGTCTAGCACACGGCCTATGACACTGGCGTATCACATGGCCGTGTCCTGGTCGGCATGTGACAGTTTCAGCGTCGATTGAGGCACATGGCCTATAACACGGGTGTGTCCATGGTTGACATGGGTGTGTCCCAAGATGTGTTAGATGCCGTGTCCTGCTCTTTGTTCGACTATAGTGTTCAGATCGTGAGACACAGCCTGCAATACGGCTATGTCACAATCCTTGTTCGGCCTAGGAATGTGATTTTCAGGGCGATTCGTTGTTGTTCATTTCCATTAAATAGGATCCAACGGTCCAGAAATCTACCAGCTATTATATGGCCGGGAGTTGAGGGTTAAACCCCCATTTCTCTTAGGGCTTTCTCTTTCTAAAGAGTTAGAGAGTGGGGAGAACAAGGAAGAAGGAGAAGGAGGAATCCGGCCACCGCTGGAGCTTTGAATCCCCAAATCGCGAGCCGAGTCAAGATCCATGAAGGCGAGGCTGTTGCGGTGTTTTCATCGGTCTAGTTTCTTCTCTTCTCAAGGGGGCCAAAACGAACTGCTAGTGTAACGATTCTCTTCTTGGACATGTGAAGTCCTCTTCCTTTTTGCATAGGAAACCTGCTCTCGCGTGTGTGCGGTGAGTGTGAGGTATTCCTTCGGGTGGATATGAATAGTCCACGTAGTTTTGCATATAGAGTCCAGAATCGAAGTACGGACATAGGCATGGTGTGTGAAGCCTACCCAGACAAGTCAGTCTGGATCGGTGATATTTTCATTATATATGGATTGCCGAAGAAGACTCCATGCCGTATATTTTTGGGTTTCTACATGGTAGATTGCAGTAGGGAGTCTTGGAGATTAACTCTAAGGTGCACCCGAAAATCTGGGCAGAAGCAAAGTTCTGCCATTTTGGTGGCCTGAGAGACATCCTTGTACATAGCCGGGATATGTACTATTTTATGATCGATACGTTGGGATTTGGTGAAGCTTGTCTCGCACCGATGGATAAATTGTCGTGGCGAGGTGAGCAACAGGCTGGTGGAACCTTACCCACTTTAAGTGGTTCGGTTAAAGATGGCTTGGACAGCGAGACTAGGCTTCGGCTGAATGGACTTTATTTCTCATGGTGTTTGCCATCCTGGGGGCGGTGGTGGAGCTACGGGATGGATCGAGTTCAGACCAGCTTCACCGAGTATGTGCCCTGAGAGCACGGGGTGTGTGGTCGTGTGGGCATACACCTGTGGTGTATTGTGCTGATGTTGTACTTTCACTATAATGTTTGGATATGCCATTAAATGTAGGAAAGGAGCACCGCCACACCATGTAAAGGGTGGTGTTGTTATAATTTGGTCATCTTTAGCTGACCATTGCTTTTGTTTGCCACCACTACGGTGGAATATTGATTGCAGGTGCTGCGGAGCCTAGTGGCAAGTAGCGGGCTGAAGCCCTTTTTGCTGAGCCGAACCTTGAAGGTCAAAGTGAATGTTTACTCTTTATGCTCATGTGTGACTAGCCTGCATGTTGATGTATGGAAGACATTTATTGTTTAAGTAAACTCTTATAAGGCCATAAGGCAACCTATTTGGTGTATTTGTTCTGTCATTCCTACTTTGGGTTAGTGGACATTCATGCTTTGGTTTGGGTTCTTTACTCTTCAACCTTTAACATACTTCCGCTAGAATGTACTCTGTGTAGGACGCTTTATATTGGATGGATGGTTTCACTCAGTAACCCTTCGGTCTATCTGTAGTATATAGCATCGGGCCCCGGCCGGACCTACTGCTATATGCTATGTGACGGATATGGGTGTTTCAGTTTCTTCCTGGAGCCATTCCATGCCATATTCCCGGCCATCTGTCAACCTACCTAGCCAGCTGTCGCCACCACCACCTCCATGGAGGTGTTGGCTATCTCCTGACTGCTGCAGGACCGTCATAGAGGCCATTTTCGGCGAACCCGAGGGATTGATTTTCACAGAAAACTCTTATTTTATCCTCACTAATCGGGCTTGATTGACCCTGATTTCTCCACCAATTGATCTACAGATCTAACACGGAGGAAGGAGAAGATAACTAGACATGCATACGGGCTTGACGACGAGTGTGGTGGTGGTGTGCCCTAGTCGACGACCTCCGAACTCTTCCATACCTAATTCTCAATCCTCCACCTAAAGCAGTGATGTAAAGTTCATTTTTTTTTCATTGCCTATGAGTTTTTAAAATTGAAGGAGGGATCTAATTGGGGAGTTATAAGGTGAATCCATGAATGTCCATTAATGACCTTGAATTAAGCTTTCGGCCAAGAAGAATTGGTGCTTTCCCATATGCTTGGCCAGCTAGAATTGATGGCATTTTCTTCCCAAGGGTTAGGGAAGAGGAATGGAAGCTTAGGGATAGGGAGAGGGGAAGTCTTTTGCATTCACTATTAATCCCCTCTTTCTCTCTCCTCCCTTGAATAAAACCTCCACTTTCACTCTCCTAGTCATCCCATCCAGAATTTTAGTGACATTTCAGGCAATTTCCATTTGTTGAGGCTAATGGGCCACCATAATTGAGCCTAGACCAATTGGATTGACATTGGGCGCAACTTTCTTCCCCATTTTGGGCTTAATTAAACCTAGTTAATTAGGCCCAACCCTTAGGTCAAACTAGCTGATGTGATTGACCCAAGTGAGGGTTCATGGGTCCCTTGCCACCCCTCATGTCCATTTGTGGCTTTGTATAATTAATTTGGATCAAGTTTGGGCAATTTGACCCAAATAGGGCTAGGGTTGTCTTTGTTCAACTCCATCCCTTGGTTGACCCCAAGTGGGTTATTAGGGCTCTAAAGGCCCCTTATAAGGTTGAAAGTGTTATGGTGGGGTCACGTAGTCAAGCTGGGAGCCCAAAGCCAAACCTTAGGCTAGGTTACCAGAAATTGCTATTTGCAGACAAAGGTGGTTTCATCTATTTTGCCAAGGAACTCATGCCCTCTTGGTTTTCTTAGCGCTTTGTCATGACCTAGTCATGACAAAACATTCGAGGGGTATGGTTATTTGTGGGATGTTACACCTACTTGCGTGCTCCCATGCACTCTTCTTCCTTGAACATGCCTCTTTCTTGAACGCTGCCGTGCGTGCCTCCTCCTTGTGCGCTCTCGCACGCGCCACTTGTGTGCTTTCACACATGCCTCATCCTTACTCTCTCCTGTTCATGCCTCATGCTTGCGCGCTCCAGTACACGCCTTGTCATTGGACATTCCCGTGCGCATCTTGTCCTTCTACGCTCCCGCATGCACATCCTCCTTGCGTGCTCTCGTGCGTGCCTTCGCCTTGCATTCTCTCTCACACCTCCTTTTTGCATGCTCTCGCATGCACCTTTTCCTTGCACTCTACCGCACGCACCTCCTACTTACATGCTCCCCCCAAGTGCGCCTCCATGTGATGCACCGTCAAGACCATTCCAAGAATACCACAGTGCACTCCTACGTTAATACTGTTCCAAGCGCGTCTCCATCTCTCTTCCGTCAAGACCTTCGAAGCTACCTATATGATAAATCCAAGCACATTGAAGATCACAAGAGGATCAATAATCACCCTCTACCATCTACCATCCGTGTGCAAACAAAACTAACCGCAGACCTCCCCAGAATCATCCTACCAGGCCCGCCAGAGCTCACAAAGTTTATACACCCCGCACCGCTAGTAGTTGACAAGATAAGCTTGAGATCCCACCAAGGACAGCTTGACTACATTTAGCCGAGCAGCATCCTCAATGTTTCCAATTCATTCAACTTAACAATAAGATCCTCAAGCGTCAGCAAATCTGTCATTCCAGACACCCCTAAATGCAATAAGAGACAAACCACAATGGATAGGGTGTGTCAAGCGCACCACTTTAGCTTCCAAGCCTTAGACATCATTAGAATGAATGCAATAAGTTGCTCCCACTTCTGAGCACTAGTATAGGTCTTCAAGGCGCAACAAGTGCATCGCTCCCGATAACTCACAAAGAAACACTTAACTCCGTGAGTAGTGTCCTGTCACCCTCTAAGCTCTTCCTCTACTCTCTCACTCTCAATAATTGTAATGAGAGGAGGTCTGTTGCCCCTATGTTCTTTAAGAAAGCTCTATATAACAACCATCAAATAGTGGAGGTTTGGACGACAAAGATCGCGCTATATGATTTTTCACCAAGTTGATGGGTTTTTCACGTTAAAAAATTGATTTGTCAGTCTTTCTATTTTTTGTGACTATTTGTGTGCTTGACCGCTTCTGGGTTAAGGTGGTTCAATTTGGTCCAGTCTATTAGGAGACTTGAGCAATCCGCAATAGGTACGACGTTGATGGTAATGAACATAATGGTCATGAACTATGGTTTGTAAACAGAGTGGTTGTAAACTGTGGTTTATGAATGGAATTCTATTTGTAGCATTTGTTAATATATGCGTGGTGGCATTTCATGAATGAAAATATAGGTTTGAACATTTGCTAAATACATTTGTATCAGCGGTTGTAAACACTCCCAAAATAGAATAAAAAATACATTTTTATTCTAACTCAACACATAAGAACACAACATTGGGCTTGTGAGTGGCCATTGCAATAATAAAAACTACAAAATTACATCTGCACAAATATAAGAACAAACATATATAAGAATAAACATATATTAGAACACACATATATTAGAACACAGCTCTAGCTCGAGTGATGTCGAACGTGGCCGGATTTGAAGAGCTTTATCTTAGATCTGGAGTTTGCTCGCCGGAAATGGTGAGGAGAACATGGATTAGGGGAGAGGATGATTGTCGGTTTGGAGGTGAGCTCGCCATAGATGGTGCAGCTTGGGTCGGAGGAAGGGAGACGAGTGCTGTTGAGGAAGGTTAGTCACTAAAGCCCGTTGAGAGCTCATCATATAAAGTTATTTTAGTTTCCGTCAAACTATCAAACCTCTGTTTCCAAACATTCATTTTAGGCCTGAATATGTGGGACCAGGAGGTGATGTACTAGCAGGTATTAGAATCGTTGGAGACAGATATTGATGGCGGCGAGACCGGGTACTTCCTTAGCAAATGTAGCCACTCCGGCCAAGTGATTGCATGCAATCTCAGCAGAAGATATTCTCACAGCACCCGAGACTACGACCATTCTACTCCGAGTACTCCATGGAAATCATGGTCTGCGGTGGGAAGATGATATGGAATAGTCTCTGATGGGAACCAGCGGTCTCCGACGAGATCCACTATGTTAGAAAGGTGTTGCAAATAGAGGATTTATTTAGGTTAAAAAAAGAATTAATCATTATTTGCTGTTACAAATAGCTATATAAGGCCTACAAATATAACCACCCAAACAAAATTATGGTGCATAAAGATGGAAGCCCCGGGCTTAAGAATAGTGTGGCATATGTTTTCCTAATTTACTTAAGTGGTACTTCTGGATCCTCTTCCCCCATTTAGGATTGTTTGCATTAGTAGAATCTGTCATATCATTATTATTAGTTGACTTCCTTCTAAGATGATGCTTCAAGCAACTTCATGTTTAAGTATGGTTTACTTTTACTACTTCACATGAGCACTATTGACATCTGAGATAGTTCTTGGTTACTAGACAACCAAAATAGTATATAATGGCACAAATCAAGCTTAACATAATGAATATCCATGGTGATTTTTATTGTAGGTCACATTTGGTTTTTTTCAAACAACTATTCTACCAATCAGTTTAAAATAAATTAGTTTTATTCGATCTAACACTTATGCAATCATTCTATATATTGAACCTTTTTATAAACTGCAAACATTATGTAATCACAGCCAACCAATTAATACTGTATTTTGTTATATAAAAAAGCATTGAATTTTAAAAAATGGCATCATTTTATAATTATGCTTTCATTTGAGCAATATGCATTTGAAAGTCTTTAATTCTAAAGTAGCTAAACACCTAGAGGGGGGGGGGGGTGAATAGGTTTTCAAGTCTTTTAAGATTTTCTCTTCACTTAGTGTGTTGTGATTTAGTTTCTTTTGCTTTCAAGACAATCACACAGATGTCAAAGTAGTTTTATAGTGGTTCCCCAGATTATGGGTACATCCACTTTCCCTGCCGTCTTTCTAACAGTGTGTTAGACAAGGCTCTTCACCAAAAACTCGGCTCCTAAGAGCTTATAACACGATCCCGCAGGACCACTAAGTCTCCTCCAAGACCTACAGCTCCGACACCACGCCCTACAACTTAGTGATCAAAAGATCACCTACCTTAGGCCAAAAGGCCCTACTACTCAGGCTAGGAGGATAGCCATACCTCAGATCCAAAGGATCCTATGACTCAGATTCACACTTAAATCCTACCACTTAGGATAAATCCCTACACTCAGATTCTTAACACATTCCCACCACTCAGATCTATATAAGATCCTACACTTGACCTTTATAAATAGCCTTACAACACAGATCTAGAAAGATCCTACAAATATAGATAAGTTTGTTGATATTGATCTAGACAACAGAGAGATGATCTCTATGTATCCCTCCTTCTGTTTTGAAAAAGATCAGACCAGATTTCTTCGTCATAGAACCAGAAAAATAATATTCAGTATAAGCTCTGCTTGGGCTGTGAAGTAACTGCAGTAGGGGTTGGCCTTGGCTACTTTTCTCTCAGAGAAATATCTTTGACCTTGTTGTGGATGGTGTTGATATCAACATCTAACTTGATGACCTTTTGGGTTCAGTTGATTTTTAACTTCTGCTTCGAGCTCTGCAATAATGGCGAGGAAGAAAATGAAGTTACGCTGCTTTGTGAAAAGACAAACCCTCAAAGTTCTGTTCTTCTCTGTTGATCTTATTCCTTTTTTTATCATCCATCCAATGGCTCTTTTGACCCATGAGCCCAGATTTAAATGCAGATATATAGCCTTCCTTTTAAAGAAATAATCTTACAGCTGGCCGCTAATGCCATTAGTGGTGGACTACAACTTTCCCGCAATGAATTTGAATTCCGTTGACTATTATTGACTTTTGCTGACGTCAGCATCTGTGGACTTTGCTAAATTCTTAGTTCCTACTCGGGCGTTGAGTGCGTTTAGTGAATGGCCTTCACACAATGCCTCTAGACTTAACCAATTCTTCTATCTTGCTTTGACTTTGAGTGCGCTGAGTGAATTGGCTTCACTCAATGCCCCTCGACTTAACTACAATATTCTTTATCTACTAGGCATTGAGAGCGTTGAGTGAAGCTTCATCACTCAACTCTTTTGTACATAGCCGCTTCTCTGAACCCTGCCTTTTTGCTGATGTGTTGAGTGCGTTGAGTGAGCTGTCCTCACTCAATGCATCTGGACTTAGACAGATTTATCTGTCTATCTTCATTAAGCTTTGAGTGACCATAGCTCTGCCGATGCTTTCCTCTTTGGGCGTTGAGTGAATTGACCTCACTCAATTCCTCTGGACTTAGTTAATTTTTCTGTCTCCTTCTTTTTTGGCTTTGATAGAATTAGCATGACAATGTTTGAACTGGCTTCACTCAACGCTTCTGGATTAATTCATTTTTCTTTGATAGATTCTCTGTGGCTTCAACTAAAGTAGCTTGATTCAACGCTTCTAGTTGTATGACGTTGAGTGAGTTGACATCACTCAATACCTGTGAACTTTGCCACTTTTTTTATCTTCCTTCTTCATAAGCTTTGACTGCACAGTCTTTCCTCAACGCTTTTGCTGTATGACATTGAGTAAACTTGCTTCACTCAATGCCTGTGGACATGGACACTTTTCTTTACTGTAAAAGTAAAGTCTTTGATTGACTGGACTATACTCGATGCTTCTGATCATATGTCGTTAACTGAGTTGTCTTCACACATCGCCTGTGGACTTAGCCACTTCTCTTCACTGTCAAAGAAAAGGCTTTGACCGACTAGTCTTTACTCGACACTTCTGCTCATCTAGTGTTGAGTGAGTTATCCTCACTCAACGCCTCTAGACTTAGTCGATTTTCTGCTTGCCAATACTGAAGCTTTGATAGATTCAGCTATACTCAATGCCTCTTATTATATGGCGTTGAGTGAACTGCCTTCACTCAACACCTGTGGACTTAGCCACATTTGTGTCTTGCAAACTGCTGGGCTTTGACTATCCACACCTTACGTAGCGCTTTTTGGCATTTGGCGTTGAGTGAACTGGCTTCACTCAATGTCTGTGGAATTAGGCAATTTTAAGCCTTACCAGCATCCTTCTTTGACATCTGGCATTAAGTGAACTAGATTCACCCAACACCTATAGACTAATATAGATTTTTGTCTTTCCACTTCTCTACCTAGTGACCACCTGTCACAACCACTTGGAATACCTGTCCAATCAATGTGACAAGGACCAACCTGCATGCATGAACATGAACATACATCAAATATAACTAGGTATGTACCACTGACTTGTTTGAATTCTTACAAATCTTGGACAATGGGATCAATGGACCCAACATCATTGTGTTCTTTAATGGCCTACACTGAAGGTGTTGTAGAAGTTCATTGTAATTCTTCTTATAAAATATGTACATTTTGTTGAATATTTCATATTATAAGGCCATACTTGTCAGGACTGACTCATTAGTGACATGTCTATCTAGGATACGTTTCTATGCTCGAGGTATTATATATACTCATTCCAAAACTTGATGGAGTATGTCTAAAATACTTTTAGCAGATCATTTAACATTCTCAAAAGTAAAATTTTGGATTAGATTTTTCTGCCCTCTTGTGTTTCCCTCGCGTTTGACATTTGATAGAAGGGAGACAATCCCGTCAGTTTTTCTCAAACCTTGTAACATCCGATCGCCTGGAAAGAAAATAGTAGTTTTCTCTCATGCCTTGCGTCACACATCGTTCTCCTATTGATATCGGGATATCTATTGTGACAGCGACTCACTTGATACCAAAACATAGGGATTCACTCAATGCCAGAACCCTGGTAGCGATAATGATTCACACGATGCCAAAAAGGCAATGCTTTGCGTGATGCCAAAAATGCATCACCATGTAGAATGTCAACAAGGATTGAACAAAATAGAGAAGATTACTTGAATAACAAGAGCAAACCGAAGATCCTAAGGCAAGCCTGAATAGATCTCTTGTACAGGGCAGGGGAAGAACCCGTAGCCCACGCACACAGATATACATGACGAATAAAAATGTTTTTCAAC
The DNA here is from genome assembly GCA_039513925.1 of Platanthera zijinensis. Classification (NCBI taxonomy): domain Eukaryota; kingdom Viridiplantae; phylum Streptophyta; class Magnoliopsida; order Asparagales; family Orchidaceae; genus Platanthera; species Platanthera zijinensis. The sequence continues at coordinate 123,795,995 of CM077089.1, read as the reverse complement.
ATAATTTCTAAACTCCCTTGCCCCAATAATAAAAGAAGCCCTATATGGCAGAAGACCAAAGTACCCCTTACCCATATAAAAATAACAATGCTAACACATACATTAATAATATACGTCCAATGGGACGTAACAAAAATTTCCCCATCAAAAGTTCCTTGGCCTCAAGGAACAAGCTCCGACCATATTTGGCGCAATGCCCACAGGTCCCCCATGTTGCTTCGTTCTTCGATCCTCACAATACATCCATCCCGGTTGACGATACGTCTGTATAAGATTTCCATGGGTTCAACTAGCATGTTACCTGCCTCGCTCACAGCGGGGTGTATGGGTTGGATGATGCCGACTGAGTTGCCTTTGTACTTCCTCAACTGGGAAATGTGAAACGTATGGTGAATTCAAGCGCTAGGTGGAAGCTCTGAAAGTGAGGGTAAGATCTACCTTTACTCTAGAGGGGGGGGGGGTGAATAGAGTATTTTAAAATAATTTTGCAAATTAAAATTAACTGGTAGTGGAAGACTTGATTTAATTTATATGTTTATTGTGCTTGCAGTAAATAAAACTAAGTAAAGCAACAACCAAAAACACAGCACACAGCAAACAAAACACAGGCAACCAGAAGACACAATGATCTATTGTGGTTCCCTAATCAACCTGGGTACATCCACTCTTCTACCACCCTAGGTAGGAATCCACTGCAGGAATAGTTGATCAGGTGTCCTGGGCACCAATGAGCTTTTGATAAGGTGCTCAAAAACCAAACCAGATTTTTTGATCAGGTGTCTTGCCACCACTGAGTTTTGACAAGGTCTCAGAAATCAACCACAAAACTTTTGAAGGGAGCCTTGAGTAACCCTTTTACAGCAGAATAAAATAAAAATAAAGAGTTGATGTTCTTCTCTATCAACAGTCAAAGAGAAGACTAGTTGATTGTTGTTGTCAAAGCTCCTCCTTAGATTTGTAGTTGTTCAGGAAAAGAAGCTTTGCATAGGGTGATATGCCTTCAGAATAATTGAGATCTCCAGCAAAGAATAATTTCAGCAAAGACTGAAATGTGTCGTGTCTCGAGTCTTGATTGATGAAGCCTTGAAAAACTTGAATCAGAAATGAGAAACTGTAATCCTGAAGTTGTTGTGTGTCTCACAGATCTCAGATGTTGTTCTTAGTTTTTCCTCTTGTTATCTGTTATTCTGTATTGATCATATGTGTCTCTATTATCTGAAATGATATATTGAAATCCAGTCTTCTAGATAGCCGTTAGCCAGTCATAAATGACTTCCTTAATTGATATCTGTCTCTGGAGGAAAGTCCTAAGTGATATTCTCCTTTTGTCTCCTTGAAACTTGCTCCAGATTAATTAAAACGGCTACAAAATCCTTTGCATTAACTGCTGGATATGAATCAATTTGAATTCCATAACTGACTGAAGTTGAAATCCTGAAATCGTCGATCTCTCAAGAAAATCATCGATCTGAGATCGACTACCGTCGACGTGAGCTCAGAGACTGGAACTTGACTTTAAACAGAAATCGTCGATCTGAGCTCGACTATCGTCGACCTGAGCTCAGAGATCTGGATTTTAGATAGAGACAGAAACGTCGATCTAAGCTCGGAGATCGTCGAACCAAGTTCGACGACTCGTTGAACTGAGTTTAGAGATAGTCGAACTAAGTTCAACGCCTCTTCGATATGAGCTCGACGATAATTACCTTAGTCTTCTGCACTTGTAATCTAAACTAGAAGGTCTTGGGGGCAGCTTTCAAACCTATGTTCTAAGCCTTATACCTATTCTAGTTGACCTTTAAAACTATACAATGAGGTCAAGACATATTCCTAAAGATATAGTGATCCTTACCCAAATCAGTAATAGGGTGTTCCAATAATCTCCCCCTATTTGGGTTAGGATTACTATTTACATGACATATAGGAAATAACAAGCATACAAGCAGAAACAAAAGCAAATACAATATTGCGAAATAATGAAGTGCAGCATTGCAGAAGCAAATGAATAATCACAATAGATTGTCAGAGAGAGATATATATTGTTCAGCTTACACAATCAGTCCTTTTCTTCTCTCTTTTTGAAAAAGATTTCGCTGTTGGGATTTTCAGCTTCCTTCTTGGATCTTCTGTCATCAGCAGCACCTAGGGAGGTTTGAGATTTGGGTCTGGGAACAACAGCCTCTGGGTGCAGCTTCAAGTAACTCTCTGGATCAAAGAATTTTCTAGAGGAGTATCTCTCAAATTCTTTCTTTCTTTGCTCAAATAAAGTAGTAATGTTTGAGGTATCTCTCCCTTGTTCTCTTGCCTTCTTTATTTGATCTAAAGCAACTAATTCTTTCATCCTTGCTATCCCAGAAAGAGGATTGTTCTTTCGATCTTCAAAGGGAACATGAGGTACATATCTATTGATTGTATCAGCAGGAGGAGCTCTTGAAGTAACAATTTCTTTAAGCTTGAAGGGGAAAGGACAAGAAGTTGAATCAATGGGGCCTTGTCCTTCCCTGAGATAAGGATGTTGTCTTGATTGTCCTCTGGAATAAACTCTGTATCCTCTTTGATTTCCTCTATATTGGCCTCTTCTGGATTGGTAGCCTCTTTGTTGATATCCTATGGATTGTGATCTATCTTGAATTTGAGAGGAACTTTGAGTTATAGCATGGGAGGATTGAGAAGAAGAATTTCCACCAGTTCCTGCATCTGGAGAGGGAGGAGGAGGAGGAGGATTATGGTGAGATGTGCCTTTGTAACGCCCCTGATTTTTCTACGATTATTTAATTCTCGTTTGGCATTACGTCGATGCGTCTTCTTGGCTTATGCCATCTGTGGAGTGTGGTCTTAACTCCTTAGAACTGGGTGCCCTATTTTGTAGCCTATTGGCAAGATCTCCCTAGCAAGCCGAGCCATTTTGGGTGACCCAGTGTGGCCTCCCGCGGGATGCTTGTGTTTTGGATTTGGGTGGGTATAACTCGAGTTCTGTTCGTCGAAAGTTAGTTTTGACTTCTCCGTTGCATTCGTAGCGTGGATATTTAGCTACGGTGCGAATTTCGTTGAATTCCGAGTTAGTTTGGTTTTCGCGTCGTGTTGGGTGTGCTAATAATAAAAGCAAATTAGAAGTTTCTTAGCTTAAGTGAACCGGCAGTTTAGGCAGCGGTTAGGGCCGAATAGGCGTGTCTTTTTATTTTAAAGCCGTAATCAGTATATGGCGGGCCCACTCTTCTTCTTCTTCCCGAGAACGAAATCGCCTCTCCTGTACGCGGAAAAGCAGCGGAGAAACCGCCGACCTACTACCCCTTCGGACGACGATTCCGGGAGCATTTGTGGACGGATTTCGATTTCGATAGCGGATTTGGATTGCTCTCTCTTAGACCTTTGTTTCTACGGTAAGAGATTTGAGTTTCGTAGGGTTTTTAGGAGATTTGGATTTTTCGGTTTTTGCCCTTTCCGCCATTAAAGTTCGGGATTTTTTTGCTGTTAGGGCGTTGCTGCTGTTGGTGCCGTGTGCAGTTAAGGGAAAGCCGACCAAGCTTCGTCAAAAACTGAGGCAAGTGATCCTTGTACTTGCTGTTTTGATTTTTCCCCCTCTTAACTACCCGATTAGCCCTAGGATAGAAGCCAAGCCTTTCTCTTTTTGTTTGCTTAAACTATGTGCTTCAGTTTCCCTTTATGAGCCCCCTACTTGTGCTGTTTTGCTCAACCTGCTGGTTGTTTTCACCATTTAGACTCAAGATTACTAGTTCTGATTGGGTGCTTTTGCGGGTGGAGCCGAGAGAGAGTGAGGGAGGTTTCTATGGTAGTGCTCTTGTTAGAACCAGTCTTGGTGGGTTCTCGGGATTTGGTGTTGAGTGTGGTGCACACACTCAAAGCCAAAAGCCGCCCAAGCTTGGCGTTGAGTGTGGTGCACACTCAAAGCCATAGTTTTGTCTGTTCTTTTGCGGCTAAGTAGTGAGGCGACTGAGTGAGAATTTTGTCTAAGTCAAAATTGACGGGAATCACTAAGTGATTCTCGCCGATTTCGACGAGTATTGTCAGTGATTCCCGCCGATTTGGCGAGAATCAATCAGGATTCCCGCCGATTCGGCGAGAATCAATCTGGATTCCCGCCGATTCGGCGAGAATCAATCTGGATTCCTGCCGATTCGGCGAGAAGCAATCTGGATTCCCGCCGATTCGGCAAGAAGCTATCTGGATTCCCGCCGATTCGGCGAGAATCAATCTGGATTCCCGCTGATTCGACGAGAATAAATCTGGATTCCCGCCGATTCGGCGAGAATCAGTCGGCATTCCGGCCGACCTCTTCCTGTTGGCGTTGGTTTAGGGTTTTCTTGCGGTTAAGTGCTAAGGCGTTGAGTGAGTAGACCTCACTCAACGCCGTAGCTATTTTGGCGTTGAGTGAGGTTAGTTCACTCAACGCCACTTCCTCTTTTGCTGAAGGCGTTGAGTGAGTGGACCTCACTCAATGCCATAACTGTTTTTGCGTTGAGTGAGGTTAGCTCACTCAACGCCAGAGTTTTTCTTGCGGGAGGCGTTGAGTGAGTGAACCTCACTCAACGCCAAGGTGGTTTCTGGCGCTGAGTGAGGGTAACTCATTCAACCCCAAGGTCTGGATAGGCGTTGAGTGAGTGGGGATCACTCAACGCCATGCCGTGTTGAGTCATCTAAACGCATTTACCTTACCTCAATTTCCTCCCCCGAGTGAATTTCTTGATTTTGAGGTTCCTTATCGGCTATTTTCTTATTTTTCCAAAAAGGCCGAATCGCGGGTCGTGGTTAGTAGGGGTGGTTTGAAGCTTTTAATTGGGGAGGTGTTGTGTAATTTAGCCAAGGCCACTCTTTTTCTTTTATCTTGCTCCAGGTACGGGCTGGGAAAGGGGGTGGGAGGTCCCTAGTGATTTCACATGTAGACCCCTGAGCTTAGTTATTGGAAATAAGTGGTTGGGGGACTGAGTTTGCCTCCAACCCAGATCCGCGATGTTTTTGCTACTACCATCTCTCACAGCTTAGGGTGTTATACGTTTCTTCCTTGGTAGATTACAACATTTGGACTCAAGGTAGCCTCGTTGACTCTACAGCTTTTGGGCAGAGTTACTGTTGTGTCCTCGCACTTAGGGCACTTCTTTTTGCCTTGCCTTGGGCAGTTGTGACTGTTACTACTTTGTTTTCCTCTTTTACTTGACACTTTTGAGCAGTTTTCTAGTTTGCTTGCTGAGGTATTCTTTCTTATTTGAATGCCTCAGGTTCTGGATAGCAGCCGCTCTGACGGCTAGTGGTGCAGTGCTATTGCTGGTGGTCTCTGGTGCTATAGAGTTCAGTTCCTTGTTTCTATGAGGTAGTTTTTGTGTTGTTTTTCTTACAGACATACATACTTATCATTGGGTTCGTGTCAGTTTGTTGGCGCCCACTGGTTGTTTTTACCTTGATACTAGATATGTTACTTTTGCTGCTACCTTTCTGGGGTTAGTCTACTTGCTCTGAGGATGATTTATGCTAGGTTGCTATTTACTTTTAAACCTAAAAACACTATTATAAGTTTTACTCATGATCAACATGTTTTATAAAACTCAACACTATTTTCCAAACAACGTAAAAAGATCATTTTCCTATATATATAGAATGAATCAATAGTAGGGTCCTACATAGTATAAGTTGTCCTTTGGGGACACTTATGCACTCTTTTAGGATGTCAAACCTGAATAAAGTATTTTCCGCAGCGTATAAGTATAGTTTTTAAATTGTGGACAAGGTGATCACCCGAGCCGAGGGATACGGTCTCTAAAAACATAACTGGTTTTCTAATCATTTAACTTATGAATTTTCATAAAGTATAGTTGGTTGTGGTTGCCTGAGCATCGACAGTTATCCCCTGCTCGACGTGGCATCATGACGCGTGTTTTCTCCTACTCTGATAATTCGTTTTCCTCAGAGAAAATGCGGGTTGTGACAGTTAGTATCAGAGGGAGGTTGCTTGACAGGCTAGTCAGGCAACCTTCCCTTTTGATTGTATTAGTAGTTTAGCATCATGTCATTCACACACCGATATGTCATCGACACGTCTTGGCAAAAGTACGAATACTACACTCATAGCATAACATGAAGTATACGGGGCATATTATGTATTATGGGATGTATAATATTTGTTCGTATATGGATCCACCATAGGGGCAACATATAAGGGTTATGTAGTATGGGATGCATAACCTCACAACTTGACTGCGACTAGCTCATTTTCTTTTCGTTGCATGAGGATGTTATGTAGTATGGGATGCATAACATTTTCATGTGTACGCCGCTCATAACATGCATTAGGGCCTTTTTAGAATGCATAGCACAAACATGCATATCATAACATTACATAAGCACAGCGTGCCAAGCTAAAGACTGGCAGGATGACATATGTACACACATAAGTTTTCGAGTCAAAAATAATATAAAGTCATGCATTCCCGATCTAGGCACAAGAGTAGTATGGTGGTGGTTAACCATCCTAGGTTAAGGCATAACATCAATTCTTGTAAAAATATAAACTCTCAAAGCAAGTTTAGCAGCTTTAAGTTCATATTTATGTATGTATTGTCTGTACTTGTAGTTAGTTGCAGCTGTCGTACTAGGATCTGACTATTATCGCTATGATTTTAGGATGGCAAGATGCCCTTCGACTAGATCGACCCCCTATCTAAGGGTGAGTCATCGGGAGCGCAGAATGATGCGGTGATCGAGAGCTTGTGGCAGAGTAGCGATTCCTTGAGGAGGCAGTTTGTGGAGGTACGAGCCCTGATACAGAGATTCGCAAACTGCGGAGAGAGGGTTAGAAAAGAGAAAGTGGATGTGGTGGTTGAGAATATTCTCCGATTTTATATCCGATAAAGGCAAGCATACCTTATCGGTTATAGTATAGGATACTAAAGATTAGTATCAAGGTTGTATTTCCCTGGGGCGTAATGATTACTTCTACTCAGAGGTGTTCGCTATTATTTTATCAAATGATATTTCTATTAAATGTTAAACTAAAAAAAGGAATTAAAGTACTAAAATAAAAAGAAAACTAAACTACTTGCAGGATAAAAAGAGTTAGAGGTAATAATAAAGAGGCACACTCGATTCTAGAATTACCTCAGCAAGAGACGATTAAAAAGACGATAAATAAACCTAAGCTTAATAGGGTAAAGGTCCTTGACCGCGGAGGTTCCTAAATCTTGAACACGCTTCTCTCGAAGTCGTGCCCAACTTAGTTTAGGAAGGTCCGACCAACTCTCGTCTAAATCGGAGGCCTAAAGCTCGCTTTACGCGGTGAACCCCTCTATTGGATTTAACTCCAATCCGGGAGATTTGGACGTCTGCTTCTCTCGAGGGGTGTGTACAACTCCCTTTACTCTTGAATGCTCACTTCATTCTATCGGCCTCTCGGCTAGCCCAGAATGAAAGAAAATGTAGAGAGTATATATCGATAATATACCTCCAGCCCATGAAAAATCAAGAGTAATTCAAGGCTAAAACCAAAAAAGAAAAGGTAAATTAAAGCGTCATAACTTAATCGCTCGAACCTCGGATCATCAAGATCGAGTACAAGGAGGATTAGTTAATCATAGTAAAAGGGAAAGAGAGGGGTAGATAATAAAGGTGCACGAAAACTAAAGAGAGCGAATTAGAAAAAGGAAATGCCAACTACAATTTTATTGAAAATAAAACGATTACAACTAGGAACAGAGATTACAAGTGCTTGAAAATAAACTAACTACTGCTACGATACTAATAAGAAAGGATTACAGGAAATGAAAGTGTATTGCATGAAATTAAAAGCTAGAAATGGAGGGAGAGAGAGAGTAAAACATGAAAATAAAAATACTAAAACCCTAAGAAATGAACTAGCAGCACCTCCCCTCTCCCCAAAAGTTGCTGAAATGGAAGGGGATGGCCTGGTATTTATAGACTTTTCCCACGGGTTGGTCACGCCCGGCGACACGCCCAGGGAGGGCGTGTCATGGGGCGTGACAGGTACGGAGTTGACCTCGGGAGCTGGAATCTGGCGGGAACGATGATTGCTTTGGTACGATGGTTGTCATGCCCTAGGTCACGCCCGTGACAGGGGGGCGTGACAGGCGTGTCAAGTCAAAGTCAGCAGTCGCAGGTCCATCAGACGTCGTGATGGGGGCAGTCACTCCCCAGGTCACGCCCGTGATACAGGGCGTGACTGTACTATCGCGTGCAGCGGTGGAGAATGCATTGAATGTGGCGGCAGACTTCGGGCAGAGGGAGACACGCCCGTATCACGCTCGGTGACACGCCCGGGTAGGGCGTGTCAGTGGGGCGTGACAGGGGATTTTGGCGGGAAATTCGTCTGCTGGCTTTCAACATCGGGAACAGGTAACACGCCCTGGGTCACGCCCGGGGAGGGCGTGACAGTGGGGCGTGTCAGGGGATTTTTTTCTGGAAATTTGTTGAAACCTGCAAAAACAGAAAATAAATATTATTTATAATATTTACATAAAAAGAAGCATAAAATAACATAAAGAAAGAGATTTAAAACGTAAATAACATATTTTTACCCTAATAAATTAAGCTAAAATATGCATCATCAAATTTCCCCATACTTATTATTTTGCTTGTCCTCAAGCAAAGACTACGAGTTAGAGAAAATAAAGAGGATTAATTGAAAAGTTTAAAAATGCTATAAACGAGTAAGACGGGAATTTAGAGGTAGAGAAATTTTTTGAAAAAGAACCGAAAAGTCCAACTTTACCTTAGCACAGAATTTTATAAATTTTACTAAATATAAAAACAAATCATCCCAAATTTTTACAGAATTAAAACTTAATAAAGTAACGAGTAAAAAGTGAATTGAGTCACTACTAAAGTCTAAGAGACAAATTAAAACCAAAGTCAATCAAGACAAAATTCAATATTTCTATCAAAAATACTTACTCAATCTAGTTTCTCGCTACTATACTAAAAAGTAAACGTAGAAAGCATGAATCATTAGGGCTTTAATTAGGCGTATAGTTAGGCTTAGGTTTTTAAGGGTGTGATATTCAAAAGATAAACACGAGGGATATTTGCACACTTAAAACAAAAAGAAAATGAGCTTTGCAAAAATAAAACTAGCCAAAATAAATACTTTTCTTTTCTTTTCTTTTACTCTTTTTTTTCAATTATTTTCATCATTTTTTTTTCAATTTTTTTTATACTTAAAACTTTTCACTTTTGTAGCAAAAGATAACACAAAGATTTTCCACTATTTTTTTCAAAAAGATGCACATTAGCAATTAAAGCTCAAAAATAATTTTAAAGTGTGCATGTAGGTAGGCTATTTGGCTGTGGTGAAATAAAAAGTGGGGCTACAAAAAGTAAAGGAAAAGGCACAAAAATGGCTAGCAATGGTTATTGTTAGGCGAGGTGCAAAGGCTCAAACGTTACAAAAGAAATGCCTAAATCATTTTCATGCTTCCTAAATCTACTCAAAGTAAAGCTTTGAAATTTCAAAAGAGGATAAGGACAAAAAAATAAAAAATAGAGAATTTGCTTTCATGAAAATAATAATAATAAGCGTCTAGACCGGTTTGTGTCTACTACACTTAATACTAATTGACGTTTAAAAAGATTTTAATAATGAAAAATAAGGGATGATGGGTTTTATAAAAGTAAAAGAAATAAAAGAAAGGCTATGGAAAAGTAAAGAAAAATTCAAATTTTTTTCAAAAATAGCATACTACCCTAAATAGGAACACTGCATGAGTCAACATACTACTCGCTAAACATATTTAAAAAGAAAATTAATCAAATTTATTCTAACTAAGCAACTAGACATGAACTTGAAAAAACAATAAAAAGCAAAGTAGCGGGGTACTAATTGATTTCGCAAAAATTAACTCAATTTAATTTGGGATTTTTTTTTCAAAATTTTTTATATATTTTCTTTTTTGGATTTTTCAAAAATATTATATATACAAATTTTTTTTTCTAAAATTTTTATAATTAATTTTTTTTTATTTTTCTTAAGTAAAATATTAAGGGAACACTCCCCCATACTTAAAGTTAAACATTGTCCCCAATGTTTAAAGTTAAGTATAAAGAGAGTGAGAAGAGAGAGAAAAGAGAAAAAAGAAATGCAAAGAGAGGGAGAAGATGCTTCCCTAACGTTTGATGCCCAGACGTTGGAAAATGCATCCCCCAAACTTTAGCTAAAGACCGGTTTGAGTCCAAGTTGAGAGGCGAGAAGTGGCACAAATATGCGGGAGCTTATTCCTGCAGAAAACAAAAAATAAAAAATGGAAAAAAAATAAAGAAAAAGATAAGCAAGCGGTGCCTCCCAAGAGCGCTCTTTGTTTAAAACGTCATTGAGCTCGACGTTTTTTTGTTAGCTAAATGGAAAATAAAAAGAGAAATGTAATGGCAAGTCGCGCAATATGCGTTTCGGCGCGAGTGCCAAAACATTTTTTAAGTAAATAAAAATATTTTTTTGTAATTTTTTATTTTTTAAATAAAACAAAAAAACAAGAAGATTTAGAAAAAGGAAAAAAACTAGAAAAAGAAACTATACTATTAGAAGGGGGCGAAGAAGAAGTAGTAACTAAACTAGAAGGAAAAATAAAACAAGAAAAGAAAACAGAATTTTCGCAAGGAGGGGGAAGAGAAGAAAAAGAAGAAGGCGACGGCGGTTGATCACAAGAAAATGGTTGGATAGAAAAATCCGGTTGCTCCACCTGAATATCAATCATTTCGGTAGATTGGGAGCAAATCGGGATATCCGAAAAATCAATCTCTTCAGAAGATCGAACACAAGAAAGTTCGCCTTCCTCGGAAACTTGAAAAAAAATCGGAATATCGGGGGAAATTTCCTCCTCGAGAGGTTGAAGGCACAATGGAATTTCTGAATAATCGTCTTTCGCAAGTGATTAAAGGCACTGCGGAATATCCAAAGATTCATCATTCGAAAGATAAATAGGAGGAGGAGGGGAAGAAAAAGATGCGGCCTCAGCAGCCAAAGCGTCAAAAATCACTTTGAAGTGAGCATTGATGCGTGCATCAAATGCTACACCATCAAAAACGACTTCATTTTCGCTAGAATCAAAAACGGGAGGCGCACAAACTTGCGGAGAAAAAGTGGATAAATCTTGAGATGGAATGGATTGATGATCACCTTGGCCCCAAGAATGATCAGGGTGTTGCCACCCTGAGTAGTTCAAAGTAGGGCTAGGATCAAAATGTCCATTCAAGAAATTTTCGGAAAAATTAAAATCAGAAAAATTCGAAGGAGAAGGGTAGGAAGGCGTTTGAAAACCTTCGTAACCCCATGAAAAAAAATTCGCAGACGGATCAATTTGGCCAAATTGATTCGATCTAGAAGGGATAAAATCATGAGCGGGTGAACGATATCTTACCCAACATTCCTCACGAGAGTGACCGAACTCTCCACAATTAAAACAAAGATTACACATTACAAAATAAAATTAATCAACCGCGAGAGTGGGGTGAGAGAGACGAGAGAAAAAACAAAACAAAAACAATAAAATTAATAGCTATCCTTTTTTCAAAATATCAAAACATTCCCTGACAACGGAGCCAAAAACTTGATACAGAGATTCGCAAACTGCGGAGAGAGGGTTAGAAAAGAGAAAGTGCATGTGGTGGTTGAGAATATTCTCCGATTCTATATCCGATAAAGGCAAGCGTACCTTATCGGTTATAGTATAGGATACTAAAGATTAGTATCAAGGTCGTATTTCCCTAGGGCGTAATGATTACTTCTACTCAGAGGTGTTCGCTATTATTTTATCAAATGATATTTCTATTAAATGTTAAACTAAAAACAGGAATTAAAGTACTAAAATAAAAAGAAAACTAAACTACTTGCAGGATAAAAAGAGTTAGAGCTAATAATAAAGAGGCGAACTCGATTCTATAATTACCTCAGCAAGAGACGATTAAAAAGACGATAAATAAACCTAAGCTTAATAGGGTAAAGGTCCTTGACCGTGGAGGTTCCTAAAGCTTGAACACGATTCTCTCGAAGTCATGCCCAACTGAGTTTAGGAAGGTCCGACCGACTCTCGTCTAAATCGGAGGACTAAAGCTCGCTTTACGCGGTGAACCCCTCTATTGGATTTAACTTCAATCCGGGAGATTTGGACGTCTGCATCTCTCGAGGGGTGCGTACAACTCCCTTTACTCTTGAATGCTTACTTCATTCTATCGGCCTCTCGGCTAGCCCAGAATGAAAGTAAAGGTAGAGAGTATATATCGATAATATACCTCCAGCCCATGAAAAATCAAGAGTAATTCAAGGCTAAAACCTAAAAAGAAAAGGTAAATTAAAGCGTCATAACTTAATCGCTCGAACCTCGGATCATCAAGATCGAGTACAAGGAGGATTAGTTAATCATAGTAAAAGGGAAAAAGAGGGGTAGATAATAAAGGTGCACGAAAACTAAAGAGAGCGAATTAGAAAAAGGAAATGCCAACTACAATTTTATTGAAAATAAAACGATTACCACTAGGAACGGAGATTATAAGTGCATGAAAATAAACTAACTACTGTTACGATACTAATAAGAAAGGATTACAGGAAATGAAAGTGTATTGCATGAAATTAAAAGCTAGAAATAGAGGGAGAGAGAGTAAAACATGAAAATAAAAATACTAAAACCCTAAGAAATGAACTAGCAGCACCTCCCCTCTCCCCAAAAGTTACTGAAATGGAAGGGGATGGCCTGGTATTTATAGACTTTTCCCACGGGTTGGTCACGCCCGACGACACGCCCGGGGAGGGCGTGTCATGGGGCGTGACAGGTACGGAGTTGACCTCGGGAGCTGGAATCTGGCAGGAACGATGATTGCTTCGGTACGATGGTTGTCACGCACTAGGTCTCGCCCGTGACAGGGGGGCGTGACAGGCGTGTCAAGTCAAAGTCAGCAGTCGCAAGTCCATCAGACTTCGAGATGGGGGCAGTCACGCCCCAGGTCACGCCCGTGACACAGGGCGTGACAGTACTATTGCGTGCAGCGGTGGAGAATGCATTGAATGTGGCGGCAAACTTCCGGCAGAGGGAGGCACGCCCGTATCACGCTCGGTGACACGCCCGGGTAGGGCGTGTCGGTGGGGCGTGACAGTGGATTTTGGCGGGAAATTCGTCTGCCGGCTTTCAACATCGGGAACAGGTGACACGCCCTGGGTCACGCCCAGGGAGGGTGTGACAGTGGGGCGTATCAGGGGAGTTTTTTCTGGAAATTTGTTGAAACCTGCAAAAAAAGAAAATAAATATTATTTATAATATTTACATAAAAATAAGCATAAAATAACATAAAGAAAGAGATTTAAAACGAAAATAACATATTTTTACCCTAATAAATTAAGCTAAAATATGCATCATCAAGCCCAGATCCAGTCTCTTGTGGCAGTAGTTGCAGGACAGACTCAGGGAGTGCAAGGCCCTGTAGGAGGGTTAGCTGTTCCTCCTCCTCTTGCACCCCTGAGACCTCCAGTGGTGGTGCCAGCAGAAATGGCATTCATCTCGCAATTTCAGAGACTTAGCCCTCCTACTTATGACGAGAAGGAAGATTTCATGGTCATAGACGATTGGCTGATATCCATGGAGGAGATGTTCTCGTACTCCGGTATTGCAGATGATCAGAGAGTGATGATAGCTGCCTATCAGCTCAAGGGTTAGTCTAAGAGTTGGTGGCTTAGAGAAAAGGAAAGCTTGGTAGCTAGTTGCTCCTGGGAAGTGTTCAAGAAAATGCTGCTGAGGAAGTTCTTGCCTTCGGTCGAGCGTGACAGTCTAATGAACGTCTTCCTCCACCTGAAGCAAAGACAACTCACGGTCGGTGAGTATGAGATAGAATTCAGCAAGTTGAGCCGGTTTGCTCCTGGGTTGGTGAGTGTTGAGGCTGAACGAGTCAAGCGATTCCTTGGTGGCTTGAGGAGCGAGGTGCAGCAGTTGGCCAATGCTTATGGATCGGAGACCTATGCAGGGGTAGTGGAGGCTGCTCTGAAGATGGAGGCTATCGAGACCACAAAGAGCAGAGGCCAGCAAATGAGGAAGGATAAGAGGAAGTCTGTCGAGGAGAAGAAACCCCAGGTACCCTATGCTGCTTTGGGAAAGAAGAGCAAGGTGGTGTGTAGCTTCTGTGGTCGGTCAGGCATCCCTGTTGAGAGGTGTTTCAAGAAGGCAGTGGCTCAGAAGAAGGAGCAGGTTCATGCTATTCAGGGTGCTCCTAGGAGGGATGTTTCCTGTTCCGTTTGCAAGCGACCTGGGCATGATGCTGCCCAGTGTTGGTCCAAGGATAAAGTCATCTATCTGTGTGGGTAGAAGGGTCACTTCAAGTCTAGGTGTCCTCAGGTCCAGCCTGCTCTTCAGGCAGTTCCACTTCAAGCACTACCTCCGCCTCAGCATGTGGACAAGGGCAAAGGAAAGATAAACGTGATCTCTTACGAGGAGGCCCAACTTCGACTCAGGTCATCTCAGGTTAGTTGTTTCTTTTTCCAGCTTGAAAGTTTTATTTGCTAGAATGGTTACAGTTGGGTTTTGGTAGATCCTAAGTGGTATATACTCCAATAGGGAAATTTATGGTGAAGAACCGCTGGGCACGTGTTCTGTTTGACTCCGGTGCTACCCACTCGTTTGTGGCTAGAGCCTTTGTGGAGCGACATCAGTTAACTCTAGATCGAGTTTGTGATACCTTCCGCATCAAGTTCCCTTCTGGTGAATCTGTGTTATAAGATTTGGGCATTCTAGAATTCCCTGTTTTGTTAAGGGATTTTATTGTGAGGGCAGACTTGAAGATGATTGATATGGAGGACTTCGATGTCATTCTGGGCATGGACTGGCTGTCTAGGTATTATGCGGTCATTCAGTGCAATGGGAAGCGCTTGGACTTCATCAAGGACAATGGTCAGTCGGGAAGCGTGTATGCTGATCCGTGCCAAGATTCTCCTGTCTTTTCTGCGGTTTGTGCTGAAAAGTTATTTCCTTCTGGTTGTTTTGCTTGTTTAGTCTCGGTGGTTGGGACCGTTGTTAGTATACCGTGCTTAGAGGAGATTCCCGTTGTTCACGATTTCGCTCATGTGTTTCCTGATGACCTTCCTGGTCTTCCTCCCGATCGGGATGTTGAGTTTGTGATTGATTTGGAACTGGGTACGCGTCCTATTGCTAAGGCGACGTACCGGATGGCCCCTCGCAAGCTAGAGGAGTTGCGAGTCCAGTTAGATGAGTTGTTGGCAAAAGGGTTTATCAGGCAGAGTTCATCGCCTTGGGGTGCTCCTGTTCTATTTATGAAAAAGAAGGATGGGTCGATGCGACTTTGCATCGACTACAGGGAGTTGAACAAAGTCACTATTAAGAACAGGTACCCTCTGCCGAGGATCAATGACTTGTTTGATCAGCTGTGCGGTAGCACAGTGTTGTCCAAGATCGATCTTCGTTCTGGCTACCATCAACTTAGGATCTGTGAGGCAGATATTCCACGGACTGCATTTAGATCGAGGCATGGTCATTTTGAGTTCTTGGTCATGTCGTTTGGATTGACCAATGCACCATCAGCTTTCATGGATATGATGAACCGGGTGTTCAAGGATTTCCTGGATAAGTTCGTTGTGGTTTTCATCGATGATGTGCTGGTCTATTCCCGCAATGCTGAGGAGCATGAGCAGCATCTGCGCTTGGTTCTATCGGAGTTGAGGAATCTCAAGTTATTCGCCAAGTTGAGCAAGTGTGAATTTTGGTTGCCTCAGGTCTCATTTCTGGGCCATGTGGTGAACAAGGATGGGATCTCGGTGACCCGGAAAAGATCGCAGCAGTGATGGATTGGAGTAGGCCGGGCACGCCCAAGGAGATCAGGAGCTTTCTAGGGTTGGCCGGCTACTATAGGAGGTTCGTGGACGGTTTCTCTACCCTGGCTGCACCTTTGACCTGGTTGACTCAGAAGAATGCGGCCTTTGTGTTGGAACACCCTATTACTATTTGGGTCAGGATGACTATATTTCTATAGGGATTTTGTGTTGTGACCTCCTTGTTGTTATAAAGGTCACATAGGTTAGTTAGTGTCTTCTTCAGCTTGACGCAGAGTCGACCTCAGCTCGACGCTGAGTCGACCTCAGCTCGACGTAGAGTCGACCTCAGCTCGACGTGGAGTCGACCTCAGCTCGACGTTCCATCAAGCCCAGCTCTGCTTTCTGAAACCACTCTCTGGCCGACGTGTGTCGTGCTCAGATCGATGTTTTATTGTGAGCTCGACGTTTTCCAGGCACCCGTCAATTTTGAATAGGAATTCAAATTCCTTCTGTCAGAACAATTAATGCTGAAGATTTATTGGCCGTTACAGCAAATCTGGTGCATGGCTCAAGGAATTTTCTAAGGAATGTTTGCCTGACACTTCCTTTGAGGCATGGACATTTAAAGAAAGCATTTAATGCTCATTGCCAACGGCTATCAAAGACTCAGAAGAAGAACACAGAGATATAATTCTATCAGTTAACAGAGAACAACAAGAATTCTTCCTCTTGCTCTCTGTGATATTCATTCAAGCTTACACACAGGAATTCTGATTGCTTCAGACACAACCATCCAACTTGTTTGGATCATCTTTTGCTGGAGCAGATCAGATCATTGAAGACCTGTCACCCTTGTGCAAAGCTCTTCTTCCTGAACTACTTCTTGATCTCAGGGGGAGCTTTGGCAACATCAACAGATCCACTTTGCTTCTCTCTACTTATTGATAGAGAAGACAACATCAGCTTTTTCTTTTTCTTTCTGTACAGGGTTTTAACTCCCTTCAAAAGTTACCTTTGGTTTTGCTGAAACCTGATCAAAAATCAGCCCTTTGGTTTGTGAGAACCTGGTCAAAAACTCTCTGGCGCTCAAGACACCTGATCAACTCATCTTGAAGTGGATTCCTATCAAGGGTGATAGAAGAGTGGACTACCCAAGATTTTGGGGAACCACTATAGCTCCTTGTGTATTCTGGTTGCTTGTTTCTTTGTGTTTTGCTTTGTGCTGTGATTTTCTTCTTGCTTTGATTAATTGCTATAGCACCATACACTAAGTAAATCTAAGCCTTCTCTCCACACAAGTTTTAATTTGCAAAACTATTTTAAATCACTCTATTCACCCCCCCTCTAGAGTTAGGATTGATCTTATCCCTCACTTTCAATTGGTATCAGAGGGAGGTTGATCATTCATACAGGCTAACACCTGGATCAAAAGATCTCTGATAAGATCATTTCTCTCAAAAGGGTTATCTCTTTTAGTTTTACTTATCTTTAAAACTCATGGCACAAAACAAGGACTTTGCTAGCACCAGACCTCCTTTGTGCAATCTCTCTAAGTTTGCACTATGGAAGGCAAGGATTAGACTTTACATGAATTCATTTGATGAGGACATCTTTAATTCTGTGTTGACAGATTGTCCAAGGCCTCCCACAGGAACAAGTACATCAGCTGTTCCTCCTCCTTCAGGAACTGATGCTGACATAAAAAAGTGGAAGGCAGCAGATGCTAAAGCCATGAACATCTTGGCTCAAACCATGTCAGATGACATTTTCCAAAAAGTAGCTGAATGCAATACTGCCAAAGAGATCTGGGAAAAACTTTCAGAAATTGTATCAGGTTCTGCAGATGAAAGAAAGGATAGGAGATCCTACCTCATCACCCAGTATGAGAACTTCAAAAAGGCAGAGTCTGAGTCAGTTGCTGACATGTACAACAGACTGAGTCTAATCATCAGTGAGCTTAGATCACTAGATAAGGACATATCTCTCACTGAGATAAATGACAAGATACTGACTTGTTTCCCTAGCTCTTGGGACTCAAGAATCTGGTCAATTAAAGATGGAAGGAATGTCTATGAGTTATCCACAGAAGCTCTTCTAGGAAAGCTCAAGAGTTATGAGCAATTCATTAAGAAGAGAGAAGAAGAGCAGAAGATATCCACACCAACTGAAAAGGTTGAGAAAACCATTGCCTTCAAGGCACGGGAAGAACAACCTAAAGAAAAGGTGTTGGGAGATGAAGAGCTTATGAGCCTACTTGTCAAAATGTTCAATAAGTTGAATAAAAAGAACTTCAGAAGATGGTCATCCAAAGACAGAGACAAGCCAAGGTATGATAGATCTACTAATAAAGATATTATCTGTTTTGGCTGTAGGAAACCAGGACACATTGTCCCCAACTGTCCAGAAAATCAAGATAAGGACAGAAGGGACAAGAAGGAAAGAAAAGATAAAAGGAAGGATAAGGAGTCAAGGAAGTACCATGACAAGCCTTCCTCCAGCAACAGCAAGCACACCAGAAAAGGATTTGTGGCTGAATCCTGGAGTGACTCTGATGAGTCTGATTCATCATCCAGCTCTAGTGATGATGAGGATGATGTAGAAGAAAAAGGATTCTGCATGATGGCCATCAATGCATCTCAAAAGAATACTGATTCAGAGCTTGATGCTGACTACCTGTCTGATCAGGAACTTACTGAGGATCAGGTAATAGATTCATTTGATTTTAATTCTGATGAATTTAAATCTGAGTTCAAATCTATGTGCATTGACTTGATTGAATCTCAAAAGTTAATTATAACTCTTAGAGAACAATTGAGTGAATGCAAATCCATTAACTCAGATAATCTTATACTCTTAGAAGAGTTGAAGCAGTGTGGGGAGGAGATAGCTTCACTGAAAGGTGAACTATCTAAGGCCAAACAATTTGAAGAAACCCTTAATGGGAGAAGTATCAAATTAATGGACATCACAAGTACAGTGAACTCAAGATTGAATGGTACACTGGGCTTGGGTGCTTCATCCAGCCAACCCATAGTGCTGACAACTCCAATCAAATTTACCAGTGACAAAGGTAAAGGAGTCTTGATAGTGGCTAGGAAGAATGCTGACTTAACCCAGGAAACTGGACAAAAAGCGTCGAACGAAGCTCGACGGAGGTCGAACAGAGCTCGACGTAATCGCAAGAAAACGTCGAACTCAGGTCGACGCCTTCTACCTTCTGAACACAGCAAGACTTCACCGTCGAATGGAGCTCGACGCACTCACCAGAGTCCGTCGACCGAAGCTCGACGTGCGTCGAGCCAAGTTCAGAGCAAAAGTCAGTTCTCAGGGGTTAATTCAAGATTTAATTCCAGCTCCACATCTCATCACTTTAACCCTTATGCTGAATGGATAATACCTCCTAGGAGATATCATCCTGTAGGCTATAAGAGTCAACCTGAGATGTCTTTTATTTCAGAGTTTAAAGGATATCAAGAAAGGCCCAAGGTAAACTGGGTCAAAAACAATTGATTTGCTGTATGTGCAGGTAAAGACCTGTCCAATTGAGAACCAGCAGTGGTACTTGGACAGTGGGTGCTCAAAGCACATGACTGGCAATAAGGAGAACCTTGTGTCCTTCAAAGCCAAACATGGACCCAAAGTAATCTTTGGAGATTCAAACTTTGGACAAACAAAAGGCTATGGCCAAGTCAAGATAGGGTCAATTACATTCAAGAAAGTGGCCTATGTGGAAGGACTAAAGCACAACTTAATCAGCATCAGCCAGCTATGTGATGCTGGTTATCAGGTTTGGTTTACCAACTCAGCATGTAATATTGCATTAAATAACAACATTGTTTTAATTGGTAATAGACAAGATAACATATATCTAGTTGATTTCAATTCATCTAAAGTAGATATTTGTTTATTTAACTCCCTTAGCAAACATAATGAACTATGACATAAAAGATTAGGTCATGTGAACCTTAGAACCATTGCTAAGTTATCCAAAGACAACCTTGTTAGAGGACTACCTTCTGGTCCCTACAAGAAGGAAGGACTTTGCAAGGCTTGTCAATTAGGCAAGCAAACTAAAAATAGTTTCAAGTCACTTAATAAGAGTGATTCACCTAGAATTTTGTACTTATTGCACATGGACCTTTTTGGGCCAATTAATGTACAAAGCCTAGGAGGGAAATCTTATGCTTTAGTAGTTGTAGATGACTTCTCAAGATTCACTTGGGTGTTCTTTCTGAGAAAGAAGTATGATAACCTCAAGATTTTGACAGATTTTCTCAAAGGCATACAGATTGAGTTCAATACTCACATTGCCCTGATCAGAAGTGATCATGGGACAGAGTTTGATTCTCTTCTTATGCTAGAGTTCTGTCAGAAGGAAGGTATCAGGCACACTTTCTCAGCTCTGAGAACTCCTCAACAAAATGGGGTAGTTGAGAGGAAAAATAGAACCCTTATTGAATCTGCCACAACACTGTTGACAGATGCTCACCTTCCTCTAACCTTTTGGACAGAGGCTGTGAATACCTCCAACTATGTTTTGAATAGAAGCCTGATACATAAACTGAAGGGTAAGACTCCCTATGAGTTACTCAAAGGGAAGAAACCTAAAGTAAATTATTTCAAAATTTTTGGTTGCATTTTCTTTATTCACAATAATGACAAGAAATACCTAGCTAAATTTGAAGCCAAAGCTGATGAAGGAGTGTTTCTGGGATACTCCATGATTAGCAAGGCTTATAGGGTTTTTAACAAGTGCTCTAATAAAGTTGAAGAATCCATGCATGTCACATTTGATGAATCTAATATGTCTTATAAGGAGAAGGAGACTTCTACCATAAGCAATTTGCAGGAACATTCAATATCAGAAAATCTGAAGCAGCTTACCATCACAGACAAAGATTCATTACCTTCAACAATTCACCAAGACGCTGAACTTAGTGACAATGAAGAGGAATCTCAGGTTTTGGAAAGCTCAAATGGTCAATAAATTGAAGAACCAGTTGTTGTTCCACAAGAGGAAACAACAACACAGGTTGGTGCACCATCAACACCCCTTGTTGATTTAGTACCAACAAGAGATCACCTAATTTCACAAGTAATTGGAGATATCTCAGTAGGTGTGCAAACAAGGAATCAAGTTAATCACAATATTATGCACACTTGCTTTCTTTCTCAAATTGAGCCTCAAACAATACAAGATGCAGAGCAAGATCCAAACTGGATCATTGCAATGCAAGAGGAGTTGAATCAATTTGAGAGGAATAAAGTTTGGGAATTAGTACCAAGACCAAGGAACCAGCAAATTTTTGGAACCAAATGGGTATTCAGGAACAAGTTGGATGATCAAAGAATAATTGTGAGAAACAAGGCAAGACTTGTTGCACAAGGATATTGCCAAGAAGAAGGGATTGATTATGACCAAACCTTTGCACCAGTTGCAAGGTTGGAGGCCATAAGAATCTTTCTTGCATATGCAGCTCACAAGAGATTCAAGGTATATCAGATGGATGTCAAGAGTGCATTTCTCAATGGAGACATCAAGGAAGAGGTTTATGTAAAGCAACCTCCAGGTTTTATCTCTCCAACCTTTCCTGATCATGTTTTTAAACTGCATAAAGCTTTATATGGTCTCAAGCAAGCTCCTAGAGCATGGTATGAGACCTTAGCTTGTTTTTTATTGGAAAATGATTTTAAAAGGGGTAGAGTAGACCAAACTCTCTTTATTAGAACCCATAGGTCCCATATCCTACTAGTACAAATTTATGTAGATGATATCATATTTGGGTCTACTGATTCAAACTTATGCAAAAAATTCTCACAACTTATGCATTCAAAGTTTGAAATGAGTAGCATGGGTGAACTTGCTTTCTTTCTAGGATTGCAAGTTAAATAATATGTGGATGGCATTTTTATTTCTCAAACCAAGTATGCAAGAGAACTGGTTAAGAAATTTGGAATGTCTGAAGCATCTTCTATGAAAACACCTATGCCTACAAATGTTGTTTTAGATGCTGATGAATCTGGAAAACCAGTTGATCAGACAAACTATAGAGCAATCATTGGCTCATTACTTTATCTAACAGCTAGTAGACCAGACATAATGTTTGCTACATGCATTTGTGCTAGATTCCAAGTAAGCCCTAGAGAGTCCCACCTCACATTAGTTAAGAGGATTCTTAGGTATGTAAAAAGTTGTCCTAATCTAGGTCTCTGGTATTCACATGACTCAGGATTTGATCTAACTGGATTTTCAGATTCTGATTATGCTGGATGTAGAGTAGACAGGAAAAGCACCAGTGGAACTTGTCAATTCCTTGGTGATAGACTTGTCTCCTGGTTTTGTAAGAAACAAACCTTTGTGTCCACATCAACTGCTGAAGCTGAATACATGGCTGCAGGCAGTTGTTGCTCACAGATTTTGTGGATTCAAAACCAGCTCCTAGACTATGGCTACAACTTAGAGATGTCTAAAATTTTTTGTGATAATACTAGTGCAATTTGCATTGCACAAAATCCAGTTCTCCATAGTAGGACTAAGCACATAGAGATCAGACATCACTTCTTAAGGGATAATGTAGAAAAGAAGAAAATAGCACTAGAATACATTTCCACTGAACTACAAAGAGGAGATATTTTCACCAAGCCCTTGGATGAAAACAAGCACTTCTTCTTCCTCAATCAGTTGGGAATGCTAGATGGAGACAGTATAAATTAAAACTCCAAGATTTTGAAACCCATAATTAACAGGAATAGGAAAAATTTCATTTTAAAATTCCTCTGTTTGGGTGGTTTCTTTGAGCTCTGAACTAAGCTCGACGCTGCGTCGAACTAAGATCGACGGTCCGTCGCCCTCAAAAGCGTCGAACGTCGACCTCAACTTCTAGCGTCGAACTAAGTTCACAGCTCCCTGGCTTCCTGGGTTTTTCTCCCTTCGGTCGACGCCTTCGTTCAACGTCGACCTGAGCTCGACGTATAGCATCAGCCCAAGCGTCGAACGTCGACCTAAGCTGCACGCTGTTGAGTCGTTTCAGTTCCCCTAGAGCCTTAGAGCGTCGACCTGAGCTCGACGTTCTTTCCATTTCTGCATCGAACCCTAGTATAAAATCATTCTTCTCCGTCGTTCGCAGTTGTGCTCTCATATTTTCTGCTCAAGCTTTCTCCCTCCAACTCCTTTACTCTTGATCTTGGAAGGTATCTATTTGCAGGATAATGGCGATTGCTGCAGGTGCATTGGCGGCAATGAAGTTTGACTCAGGCTTTGACATCGACATCGACTCCTTTGATGGATCATCGCAGAATTTTCTGGACATTCTGGAGCTATTCAAAGAGCAGCACCTGGTTAACTTCATGACAACCAGGATTCCTCTTCCAGAATCTGAAATCAAAGAGTGGACTCTTACTGCAGTGAATTCAGATATCAGTACGATGACTGGAACAATTTCAGGGAATGAGGTAGCCATTTCTCCTCAAATCATTTCAGAGGTTTTCGGTTTTGCTATTGGAGATGATGAGATAGAACTCTCTGTGGAAGAGTTTGCTGTGATGCTAGACAGAATGGGGCATAACTCTGATAACCCCTCTAAACTTTTAAAAGTTAACCTAGCTATTGAGTTTAGGCTGTTAGCAGATATCACAGGCAAAGTAATTTGTGCAAAGAGGACTGCACATGATGCCATTACTAGGCATCAGTTTTGCATAATGGCTGCAATCTTGGATAAGAAGCATCCCAATTGGTGTTTGATTGTTTTTGATATGATTAAGAAGAAACTGGATAAGAACTTTGTCCACTTTGGAAGGGTTCTTGGTTTGATTCTGAACCACTGTTGCCCTCAGCTGCTTGTGTCCTCAAAGAAGCACATCAATGCTTCTAAGAGGCTCACTTGTGCACTGATTGGCAAGTGGGACAGGAAGATTGTGAACTCCAGGGCAGCTGCAGCAATGAGGACTTCTGCAGACACCAGGACTGTAGAGGTCACTCTTCCTCAGTCTACTGGCCCAGAAGCAGGGATTTTGCCATCTTCCTCCTTCATCCTCCCATCCTCTTTCATTCCTACAACAACAATCATCTCATCCACTCAACCCATCCCTTCATCCATTTCTACTATTGCATCCTCCATTCCTCCACTCATCAATTTCCATCCCCTCCACTCTTTTCCTACCATGAGCTTGGACTCTTCATCTCATGAGGACATCCTTTCCCTTGATATTCATGATGAATCCTTCATGGATGCCTCTCCCTCCTCTCCTCATGACTTCCACCCTTCATCAACTTTTTCAGAACTTCTTCTATCCTCCATCCATGAACCAGCCATCCCTCCCATGTCTGCACCACCAACAACATCTTCTACCTTCACCTTCTCTGCTGCTCCCTCTACCTCTACTCAAGTCCCACTTGAGCAAGTAGATCTTTTGCCTTTGGCCAATAAGCTATTTGATATTTTGGCCCCTAGGCTCTCCTCTCTATTGGATGCCAAGTTGGCTCCTCTAGTCCTTTCCCTGAGCTCTCTCTCTGCCTCAGTCTCTTCCCTCTCATCCTATCTGGCATGCCCTTCTTCTGGGGGCCTAGAGTCAGCTGCCACTGATTCTAGGCAGGGGGAGATGTCAGCAGAAGAAGAGCTGCAGGCTTCAGCATTACAAGTAGTACAGGTTTGTTCAGAAACAGTTTCAGCAGTAGAAGTTCAGATGACCTCTGAGGCTCCTCCTCAAGGTTCAATTCAGATGATCAGCAGTGCCTTAGACTTCCAGAGCTTCTACCTTCCAGCACATCTTCACTTCAGAAACTACAGCCTCCTGCCTCCTCAAGAAGACCTGTCTAGGGCCATTGTCCCTTTTCAGAAGATCATTCCATCCTCCTTGGCTGTTGATGCCATGATCCTTAATGAAGCAGTGGTAGCTGTGGCTCCTGCTTGTGATGATGTTGTTGTTGAAGCAGTAGTAGCTGCTAAGACTGTTCCCTCAGAAACTTCAGGTGAATTGATTGAGACACCAGATGAAGTTGAGACCATTGTCTCCCAAGTTCTTCAGGAACTAGCCACCTCAGCCTCTATGGCTCCTGAGACTGTTCCCTTTCCTGCAGTGTTAGACTCCTCTTCTACACTGTCAGTAGACCTTACTCCAGTTACTTCTTCAGCTGCTCCAGCCCCCATCAATTTTCCTATCTCAAAGAGAACCTACATAGATCCTTATGATGAATCTCAAAGCTCAGAGGATGAATTTGCAATTGATTCTGATGACTCCTCTGCAACCATTGCAAGGAAGAGGAAAGCAAGATCCAAAGCAATGAAAAGAGTTCCATTGGCTAGAGCCACAGATCATGACATCCCTTACTACATCAAGTACAACTGTTAAATCACTGAGCCATGGATGCAATATTCTCTAAACCAAAGAAAGTCAATGAAGAAGAAAAGAAAGTTCAATGAAGGCCCCTCCAAGCCTGTCCTACAGCCTCCACCTCCACCTCCTCCAGATGCAGGTGCAAGTGCAAGCCTCTCTTCCAATCCTGCCCCATCATCTCTGCATGGCAAGACCTATCAGTCAAGAAGATCCCAAAGGGGAAATCAGCAAAAGGGAAACCAGCAAAGAGGATACAATAGAGGCAGGCAGTCCAGAGGAAGATCAGGATCTCAACCTTACCAAAGGGGAGGACCCATTGATCCAACCTCTGGTCCCTATCCTTATAAACCCAGAGTTGACTTGACTCCAAGAACTCATCAAGAACACTCTGCCAACAGATATGAACCAGCTATTCCTTTTGAAGATCCTACTAAAACTCCAGCTTACTGGAAGGCCAGGATGACTGAGATGGCTGCTCTGAATGAGATTGACAGAGCTAGAGCAAAAGGTCTGGACACCTCTCACATCAACACCATGTCAGATCAAAGGAGAGAAGAATTGGAGAAATACAACTCAAAGAAATTCTTTGATTCTGATAAGTACATGCAGCTTCATCCTGCGGCTGTACCAGCTAGTGGAAAAAGTCAGAAATCCTTAGGTGCAGCTGAAGATTACAGATCCAAGAAGGATGCTACAAATCCTAACAGGGAAATCATCTTCAAGGCAAGTGATCAAGACAAAGCTCCAAAGGAAAAGTAATGTAAGGTGTTTTATTTCTTTTTCTCTGCTGAATACAGGACATTAAACACTATTGCTGCTATATAGTGTTATATATATGCTGTTTTATTCTGTCATATGTCTGGTTGTATTTTATTCAGTTTTGTCTTTACTTCTTTTTGAATCCCTAAATTCATGTAAATAGTAATCCTAATCCAAATAGGGGGAGATTGTTGGAACACCCGATTACTATTTGGGTCAGGATGACTATATTTCTATAGGGATTTTGTGTTGTGACCTCCTTGTTGTTATAAAGGTCACATAGGTTAGTTAGTGTCTTCTTCAGCTCGACGCAGAGTCGACCTCAGCTCGACGCTGAGTCGACCTCAGCTCGACGTAGAGTCGACCTCAGCTCGACGTGGAGTCGACCTCAGCTCGACGTTCCGTCAAGCCCAGCTCTGCTTTCTGAAACCACTCTCTGGCCGACGTGTGTCGTGCTCAGATCGACGTTTTATTGTGAGCTCGACGTTTTCCAGGCACCCATCAATTTTAAATAGGAATTCAAATTCCTTCTGTCAGAACAATTAATGCTGAAGATTTATTGGCCGTTACAGCAAATCTGGTGCATGGCTCAAGGAATTTTCTAAGGAATGTTTGCCTGACACTTCCTTTGAGGCATGGACATTTAAAGAAAGCATTTAATGCTCATTGCCAACGACTATCAAAGACTCAGAAGAAGAACACAGAGATATAATTCTATCAGTTAATAGAGAACAACAAGAATTCTTCCTCTTGCTCTCTGTGATATTCATTCAAGCTTACACACAGGAATTCTGATTGCTTCAGACACAACCATCCAACTTGTTTGGATCATCTTTTGCTGGAGCAGATCAGATCATTGAAGACCTGTCACCCTTGTGCAAAGCTCTTCTTCCTGAACTACTTCTTGATCTCAGGGGGAGCTTTGACAACATCAACAGATCCACTTTGCTTCTCTCTACTTATTGATAGAGAAGACAACATCAGCTTTTTCTTTTTCTTTCTGTACAGGGTTTTAACTCCCTTCAAAAGTTACCTTTGGTTTTGCTGAAACCTGATCAAAAATCAGCCCTTTGGTTTGTGAGAACCTGGTCAAAAACTCTTTGGTGCTCAAGACACCTGATCAACTCATCTTGAAGTGTATTCCTATCAAGGGTGATAGAAGAGTGGACTACCCAAGATTTTGGGGAACCACTATAGCTCCTTGTGTATTCTGGTTGCTTGTTTCTTTGTGTTTTGCTTTGTGCTGTGATTTTCTTCTTGCTTTGATTAATTGCTATAGCACCATACACTAAGTAAATCTAAGCCTTCTCTCCACACAAGTTTTAATTTGCAAAACTATTTTAAATCACTCTATTCACCCCCCTCTAGAGTTAGGATTGATCTTATCCCTCACTTTCACTTTGTCTGGAGCGAGAAGTGCGAAGAAGCTTTCCATGAGCTAAAGAACAGATTGTGCACTGCTCCCGTCCTGACCCTTCCTACTGAGGGTGTGGATTATGACATTTACGTGGATGCTTCGCATGTTGGTGCAAGTTTGAAAAGTGATTGCGTATGGGTCAAGGCAATTAAAGACACACGAGAGAAATTACCCTACGCATGACCTTGAGTTTGCAGCGGTGATTTATGCGTTGAAGCTGTGGAGGCATCTACTTTTTGGGGTTTAGTGCAAGATTTTCACTGATCACAAGAGCCTGAAGTACGTGTTCATGCAGAAGGAGTTAAATCTACGCCAATGTCGGTGGCTTGAGTATGTGGCCGATTATGATGTAGAGATCCAGTATCATCCGGGCAAGGCCAATGTAGTGGCCGACGCCCTGAGTCGGATGACGGGGAAGATCTTTAATCTCTCCGCGGATCGTTTAGTGGAAGAGTTCCTCCTTATGGATATCTCAGTGGGATGCTGCGACGTGCAGAGTAGTTTGGCAGTGGCAGAGCCGTCTTGGATTTCCCTTACTAGGTTGCACTAGAAGGATGATCCGGACCTTCTGTACTTATACCTCAGGACTGAGAGAGGGGAGTTGCCGGATTTTTCCATCAATAATGCGGGTACTTTGAAGTAATGCGGCAGATTTTGCATCCCTGCTGTTGGAGACATCAGGGGTATGGTATGCAGAGAGGCTCATGGATCCAGTGTTGCCTACCATCCGGGATCTATAAAGATGTATCGTAATTTGAAGCAAATTGCCTGGTGGTATGGCATGAAAAGTGATATAGCCCGATTTGTTGCTGAGTGCCACACTTGCAAGCATATGAAGGCCGATCACGGAAGGCCTGGTGAAGGGTTGACACCACTAGAGATCCCGACTTGGAAGTGGGAAAGTATTTTTATGGACTTCATCAAGGGCTTACCGAAATCTCCAAGGGGATTTGATTTTGTTTGGGTTATAGTGGATAGACTGACGAAGTGTGCTCACTTCGTGCCGTATAAGATGACTACTCGATGAAGAATATAGCAGAGTTGTACTTGAATGAGGTCATCAGATTGCACGGTGTGCCTGTTCGCATCATTTCTGATCGATACTCCTAGTTTACTTCTCGCTTTTGGCAGAGTCTGTAGGAGGGTTTGGGTACTGATCTGAGGTACTCTACTGCTTACCACCCACAGACCAATGGGCAGACGGATCGGGTGAACCAGATAGTTGAGGATATGATCAGATGCTACATTCTAGACCGCGGTGGGGCGTGGGATGAGCGGTTGCGACTTATGGAGTTGCATACAACAACAGTTATCAAGAAAGTCTGTGAATGGCCCCGTTTTAAGCATTGTATTGGAGGCACTGTAGAACGCCCCTGTTTTGCGCTGAGGCAGGTGAGAGGCCCTTGGTGGGTCCGGATGCGCTCGAGGAGATGGAAGTCGCAGTGAAGCTTATTCGAGAAAAGCTTCGTATAGCTCAGGAGAGATACGAGAAGAACGCCAATCGGCATAGGTCGTACTTTGAGTTTTCTGTAGGGGACCTTGTGTTTCTTAAGGTTTCCCCGATGGTTGGAGTTTAGAGGTTTGGTAAGAATCGGAAATTGGACCTGAGGTATGTGGGTCCGTTTGAGATTGTGGAATGGGTTGGCGTGTCAGCTTATAGGTTGGATTTGCCAGCAAACTTCCCAGGTGTTCATAATGTATTTCACGTAAGCCAATTGCGGAAGTGTGTGCGCAGTAGTGGGCAAGTCTTGGATTTTGTGCCCCAGTTGGAGCCTAATCTCTCTTTTATTGAAGTACCGGTCCGCATATTTGATACTCAAGATCGGGTGCTGCGAAGGAAGTCCATCCCGATGGTCAAAGTTCTATGGAAGAATCAGGATTTGGAAAGCGCGACTTGGGAGTTAGAGTCGGCTATGAGGGAGGCTCACCCTCAACTATTTCCCTGATTAGTTTGGTTTGTTTCCTTCTTGTAATGTTTTGCTTATTACTTTCCTTCTATAGTAGAAGTGTCGTGCGTAAAGTTTCGGGACGAAACTTTCTTTTAGGGGGAGTGACTGTAACGCCCCCGATTTTTCTACGATTATTTAATTCTCATTTGGCGTTACGTCGACACGTTTTCTTGGCTTGTGCCATCTGTGGAGTGTGGTCTTAACTCCTTAGAACTGGGTGTCCTATTTTGTAGCCTATTGGCAAGATCTCCCTAGCAAGCCGAGTCATTTTGGGTGACCCGGTGTGGCCTCTCGGAGGATGCTTGTGTTTTGGCTTCATGTGGGTATAACTCGAGTTCTGTTTGTCGAAAGTTAGTTTTGACTTCGCCGTTGCGTTCGTAGCATGGATATTTAGCTACGGTGCGAATTTCGTCGAATTCCGAGGTAGTTTGGTTTTCACGTCGTGTTGGGTGTGCTAATAATAAAAGCAAATTAGAAGTTTCTTAGCTTAAGTTAACCGCCAGTTTAGGGAGCGGTTAGGGCCGAATAGGCTGGTCTTTTTATTTTCAAGCCTTAATCAGTAGATGGCGGGCCCACTCTTCTTGTTCTTCCCGAGACCGAACTCGCCTCTCCTGTACGCGGAAAAGCAGCGGAGAAACCGCCGACCTGCAACCCCTTCGGACGGCGATTCCGGGAGCATTTGTGGACGGATTTCGATTTCGATAGCGGATTTGGATTTCTCTCTCTTAGACCTTCGTTTCTACGGTAAGATATTTGAGTTTCGTAGGGTTTTTAGGAGATTTGGATTATCGCCCTTTCCGCCATTAAAGTTCGGGATTTTTTTACTGTTAGGGTGTTGCTGTTGCTGGTGCCGTATGCAGTTAAGGGAAATTCGACCAAGCTTCGTCGGAAACCGAGGCAAGTGGTCCTTGCACTTGTTGTTTTGATATTTCCCCCTCTTAACTACCCGGTTAGCTCTATGATAAAAGCCAAGCCTTTCTCTTTTTGTTTGCTTAAACTATGTGCTTTAGTTTCCCTTTATGAGCCCCCTCCTTGTGCTGTTTTGCTCAACCTGCTAGTTGTTTTCACCATTTAGACTCCAGATTTTTAGTTCTGGTTGGGTGCTTTTGCGGGTGGAGCCGAGAGAGAGTGAGGGAGGTTTTTGTGGTAGTGCTCTGGTTAGAACAAGTCTTGGTGGGTTCTCGGGATTTTGTGTTGAGTGTGGTGCACACACTCAAAGCCAAAAGCTGCCCGGGCTTGGTGTTGAGTGTGGTGCACACACTCAAAGCCATAGTTTTGTCTATTCTTTTGCGGCTAAGTAGTGAGGCGACTGAGTGAGAATTTTGTCTAAGTCAAAATCGAAGTGAATCACTAAGTGATTCTCGCCGATTTCGACGAGTATCGTCAGTGATTCCCGCCGATTCGGCGAGAATCAATCTGGATTCCCGCCGATTCAGCGAGAATCAATCTGGATTCCCGCCGATTCGGCGAGAAGCAATCTGGATTCCCGCCGATTCGGCGAGAATCAATCTGGATTCCCGCCGATTCGGCGAGAATCAATCTGGATTCCCGCCGATTCGTGAGAATCAGTCGGCATTCCCGCCGATCACTTCCTGTTGGCGTTGGTTTAGGGTTTTCCTGCGGTTAAGTGCTAAGGCGTTGAGTGAGTAGACCTCACTCAACGTCGTAGCTGTTTTGGCGTTGAGTGAGGTTAGCTCACTCAACGCCACAACCTCTTTTGCTGAAGGCATTGAGTGAGTGGACCTCACTCAACGCCATAACTGTTTTGGCATTGAGTGAGGTTAGCTCACTCAATGCCAGAGTTTTTCTTGCGGGAGGCGTTGAGTGAGTGAACCTCACTCAACGCCAAGGTGGTTTCTGGCGCTGAGTGAGGGTAACTCACTCAACGCCAAGGTCTGGATAGGCATTGAGTGAGTGGGGATCACTCAACGCCATGCCGTGTTGAGTCATCTCAATGCTTTTCCCTTACCTCGATTTCCTCCCCCGAGTGAATTTCTTGATTTTGAGGTTCCTTGTCGGCTATTTTCTTGTTTTTCCAAAAAGGCTGAATCGTGGGTCATGGTTAGTAGGGGTGGTTTGAAGCTCTTAATTGGGGAGGTGTTGTGTAATTTAGCCAAGGCCACCCTTTTTCTTTTATCTTGCTCCATGTACGGGCTGGGCAAGGGGGTGGGAGGTCCCTAGTTCTTTCACATATAGAACCCTGAGCTTGGTTTTTGGAAATAAGTGGTTTGGGGACTGAGTTTGCCTCCAACCCGGATCCGCGATGTTTTTGCTACTACCATCTCTCATAGCTTAGGGTGTTAGACGTTTCTTCCTTGGTAGATTACAATATTTGGACTCATGGTAGCCTCGTTGACTCTACAGATTTTGGGCAGAGTTACTGTTGTGTCCTCGCACTTAGGGCACTTGTTTTTGCCTTGCCTTGGGCAGTTGTGACTGTTACTGCTTTGTTTTCCTCTTTTACTTGACACTTTCGAGTAGTTTTATAGTTTGCTTGCTGAGGTATTCTTTTTTCTTTGAATGCATCAGGTTCTGGATAGCAGCCGCTTTGACGGCTACTGGTGCGGTGTTGTTGCTGGTGGTCTCTGGTGCTATAGAGTTCAGTTCCTTATTTCTGTGAGGTAGATTTGGTGTTGTTTTTCTTACAGACATACATACTTTTCAGTGGGTTCGTGTCAGTTTGTTGGCGCCCACTAATAGTTTTTACCTTGATACTAGATATGTTACTTTTGCTGCTACCTTTCTGGGGTTAGTCTACTTGCTCTGAGGATGATTTATGCTAGGATGCTAGTTACTTTTAAACCTAAAAACACTATTATAAGTATTACTCATGATCAACATGTTTTATAAAACTCAACACTATTTTCCAAACAACGTAAAAAGATCATTTTCCTATATATATAGAATGAATCAATAGTAGGGTCCTGCATAGTATAAGTTGTCCTCTAGGGACACTTATGCACTCTTTTAGGATGTCAAACCTGAATATAGTATTTTCCGTAGCGTATAAGTATAGTATTTAAATTGTGGACTAGGTGATCCACCGAGCTGAGGTATACGGTCTCTAAAAACATAACTGATTATCTAATCATTTAACTTATGAATTTTCATAAAGTATAGTTGGTTGTGGGTTCCTGAGCATCGACAGTTATCCCCTGCTCGACGTGGCATCATGACCCGTGTTTTATCCTACTCTGATAATTCATTTTCCTCGGAGAAAATGCGGGTTGTGACAGCCTTTGTCATACTTCCTCCTCTTCTTCATGGCCTTTAATTGGTTCTTTGAGAATTGCATCCATGGTTCAGTTATTGGGTAGTCATGCAGAATGTAATAAGGAATATCATTATCATTTGTGACTTTCTGTGGAGGAACTCTCATCAAGGCTTTGCTTCTTGCTTTCCTCTTCCTTGCAATGGTTGTAGAGGAGTCATCAGAATCTGTCCTATTCTCATCACTGTCTGAGCTTTGAGGATTATCATAGAGCTCATCAATCCTTTTAATATAATATTGTTGTTGTTTAGATTGTTTAGTTGAAGCAGCAGCAGCAGTAACAGAAGCAGTGACAGAAGCTAGAGCAAAAGCAGAAGTAGCAACACTGGCAGAAAAAGAAGTAGCAACAGAAATAGTACTAACAATAGAAACAGCAACACTATCAGCTGGAGCAGCAGGAACATCAGAAACAGTAATAACAGCAGCAGCAGATTCTGAAACAAAAGCTGGAATAGCAGGCTCAACAACAATAATATCAGGCTCTGAATCATTAGCCTCTGTCATCATCAAATCATTAGAAATATCAAAACTAACTTCATCAGTAGCAACATCAACACACACAGTATCAACAGAAGTAACAATTTCCACAGCCTTGATAGAATTGATATATGAAGATATCAAGCTGGGATCACAACTGGAAATAGGCACAATGGCCTTAGTAAGATCTTCAGCTTCTTGAGCTGGAAGATATCTTCTATGGAGAGCATCAAATTCTGAAAGTAGTGACCTAAAGTCAACTGAACTGAAGGATAGAATTGGAGCTGGGGCTGGAGCAACTGGCACTTCTTCTACTGGAGCAGGCAGCGTCTCTTCTTCATGTGGCATCTCCCCCTATCTGGATTCAGTGTTAACTAGATCAAGACACCCCAAAGAAGGGCTTGCCTGAGGAGGATTAAAGGAGGAAAGCCTGTCAGATAACTCATTAAGAGATGTAAGAAGTGGAGCCATGGAGGTCTCCAGCAAGAGTGTTAGCCTGGGAGCTAACAACTCATAAAGCTTATCTGTAAGGGCTGGAAATTCTACTTGCCAAGGGATACTTGAGTAGAGGTATAGGATAAAGGTGCAGAGGTTGATGGTGTTAGAGGAGCTGCAGTAATGTTGAGAGATGATGTGGATGGCAATGGTATGGATGGTTGTGAAATGGGAATGGTGGTGATGGATGTCACCTGAATGGAAATGGATGGAGTGAAGGATGGTTGAGCTAGAATGTCTTGAAGTAATTGTTGGTAAGAAGTAGAAGATGATGGGGTTCAAGGGGTGAGGAATGAGAATCATCCATGAAGGAATCATCTAAGAGGTTGAATGATGGAAGATGGATGGATGAATCAATGTCAAGAGGGGGATAATAGTAGAGAGGATGGAATTGTTCTACTTGAGTTGCTGGTGGTGGTGAAGAGATAGATGGAGATGGAGATGAGATGGGAGATGAAATAGTGATGGGGGATGAAATTGAAATGGTGGTTGTGGATGTAGGGATGGATGAAGAACCAATAGGTGGAGATTGATAATACGTTTTGTAGCCTAAACTATTATCGTATTTTCTATTTTATATTGTACAAATCATGTCTATTATTAGTTTATTTTTATCATTTTTTTGTAAATATTATTGCCACTAACATTTTCTTGTCCTTTTGCAGGTTTTTAGAAAATTGGTCAAAAATGACCTGACACGCCCCCCTGTCACGCCCTCCCTGGGCATGACCGAGGGCGTGTCACCCGATCCCGAGGAATCCTGCTGGAAGGGACAGAAAAACGAACCAAACCGCTGTCATGCCCCCCTGACACACCCTCCCTGGGCGTGTCACCAGGCGTGACCATGGGCGTGTCGCTCTTTGCCGCAAAGCCTGCCACCGCATTAAATGCC
Source organism: Platanthera zijinensis (assembly GCA_039513925.1). Taxonomy (NCBI): domain Eukaryota; kingdom Viridiplantae; phylum Streptophyta; class Magnoliopsida; order Asparagales; family Orchidaceae; genus Platanthera; species Platanthera zijinensis. The sequence continues at coordinate 123,761,642 of CM077089.1, read as the reverse complement.
GATTCTCCACAGCACGCAAACAGTACTATCACGCCCCATGTCACGCCCATGACATGGGCGTGACTCCCTCCTTTTTCGGTGACTGACGGATTTCCGACCAATGATTTGGACATGACGTGCCTGTCACGCCCCCCCTACACGGGCGTGACATAGGGCGTGACCACCGACGTACAAAGGCAATGATCCTTCCCGCTAGAGTCCAGAGCCCGAGGTCAACATAGTACTTTCACGCCCCCTGACATGCCCCCCTAGGGTGTGTCGGAGGGCGTGACCAACCCGAGATTTTTTTCTATAAATTGAGACCCCCCTCTTCATTTCAGCAAGCTTTGGTTGAGAGGGGGAGGTGCTGCCCCTTTGGTTCTTGATCTTTTTCATGCTTTTTCTCTCTCTCTCTCTCTCTCTCTCTCTCTCTCTTCCTTTATAATTTTTGTGAAACCCTAGTTTAATCTTAGTTTGTTTTAGCTTTTGTTATAATCTTGCTCTTGCTTAGTGCTACTTGTAGGGCTAGAATAGGATTTAATTTTCATGCACTTGTAATTTCTTTTTCAATAGTGTATCTTGCCCCTTTTTATTAATAGAAGTGTTCTTTGTTTAGCTTGTGTTCTTTTTTATGCTTTACTACTTATCCCCCCTCCTCCACTTCGCTATGATTAACTAATCCTCCTTGTACTCGATCTTGATGATCCGAGGTTCGAGCGATTAAGTTATGATGTTTTGATTAATCTTTTCTTTTTAGGTTAGGGCCTTGAATTACTCTTGATTAATCACGGGTTGGAGGTATATTATCGATATAAACCCTCCACCTTTGCTTTCATTCTGGGCTAGCCGAGAGGCCGATAGAATGAAGTGAGCATTCAAGAGTAAAGGGAGTTGTACGCACCCCTCGACAGAGGCAGACGTCCAAATCTCCCAGATTGGAGTAAAATCCAATAGTGGGGTTCACCGCGTAAAGCGAGTTTTAGGCCTCCGATTTAGACGAGAGTCGGTCGGAACTTCCTAAACTCAGTTGGGCACGACTTCGAGAGAAGCGTGTTCAAGCTTTAGGAACCTCCACGGTCAAGGACCTATATCCTATTAAGTTTAGATTTTTATCGCATTTTCTTAATCGTCTTTAGCCGAGGTGATTCTTGATCGAGTGCATTTCCAATTTCATATTTTCAACCTTTCGTAGTAATCGATTTTCTTATGCTCTTTACTTACTTGCGGTAGTTCTCTTTCTAGTATAGCTTTACTTCCTTCCTTGCAATTAGATTTTCTAAAACCCTAGTTTTTCCGTCGATAAGATAATAGTTTTCGTGTGAGTAAGCATACTCAACAGTTCCCGGATTTCAATACGACACTTGTGTCCCCTAGCTACAATTCGATAGGTATACTTGCCTCATTGGGTTGCTAGTTCGGTTGCGTTTATTTTCTTCGAACCCTAGTGCGCAACAAGTTTTTGGCGCCGTTGCCGGGGACCCAACTTTCGTTGATATATTGAAAACACGAACCTATTAATTTTATCTTTTCTCTTTCTCATCCTTTCTTTAAAGTTTTAAAAATAAAAAAAAATTTATCACCGCTCTTAATAGTAACCAACTTCACAATTTTTCTACGCCACCTAATTCTCTCGAAAAGGGCAAAGGGCTTTAAGCGCCACTATCTTGTCTAGTACCTTGCGAACCCTTCACGGGGTAGTCCTTGGGAAGTTCGGGAGTTAATCTATAAAAAAAATCTATTTCAAAAAGAATTTTTTTTTTCTAATCTAGTTTTTTTTCTAGTTTATCCTATTTCTCTTTCTTTTCTTCTTTTCTGTTCTTTTAGTGCATGACCCGCGGGAGTCCGTCGGATATTTTGGACTTGGACCACGAAATTGAGTGTGCTCTTCAGAGAAGATCGCGATTTCAAGGTCCTACCATCCAAGTGCCGGTTGAGGACTCCGAGTCATTTGCTACTTTAAGAATGGAAGAACCCAACGTAGATGAGGCCGTGCAAAGGACTATGTCCTATTATGCACGACCGAACCTCGAGGGAACAGAATCTAGTATAGTCCGCCCTGCTATAGCAAATAATAACTTCGAATTAAAGCCTAGCATAATTCAAAAGGTGCAGCAATATGTGCAATTTGACGGACTTCAAGATGAAGATCCGAACGCACATATAACTAGCTTTCTTGAAATTTGCGACACCTTCAAGATAAATGGTGTCACAAATGATGCAATCAGGAAAAGACTCTTCCCCTTCTCTCTAAGAACTAAAGCTAAGCAGTGGCTGAACACACTTCCTAAAAATAGCATAACCACTTGGAATGAATTAACTAAAAAAATTTTGGCGAAGTATTTTCCGCCAGCTAAAACTGCAAAACTTAGGAATGACATCTCTGCCTTTGGACAAATAGACTCTGAAACCCTATATGAAACCTAGGAGAGATTTAAAGAATTATTAAGACGATGCCCACATCACGCGCTGCCTCTATGGTTACAAGTGCAGACGTTTTATAACGGGCTAAATCAAAGCACGAAGCAAATGATAGACGCAGCTTCTGGCGGTACTTTAAATCATAAGACCCCGGAAGCAGCTCTTGAGCTTTTTGAGGACATGGCCATGAACACTTATCAGTGGAATGTGCCTAGGTCCCGCCCAAACAAGCCTGCAGGTATCTATGAAGTGGACAACATCTCGCAGCTCGCTCTGCAAGTAGAAATCCTAAGCATAAAAATCACGGAGATGATTGCTGCCTCCGCCCCTCAGGTATGGGAATCTGCAACCCCTACTCAAGAACATTTAGATTATGTTAATAATATGCCTAGAACTGCCTTTAATAATTTTTCTGCTGTGAATTTTCATCCTCCTGGTTTTAATTTTCCGAATAGTTATAACCCTGGTTTAAGAAATCATCCAAATTTTTCGTGGAGTAATCCATCGAATGCTATACGCCCGCCACCACAAAACGATTTTTCTGCACCACCACCACCACCACCTCTTCAAAATTATCCAAAACCTCCATACTTGGAGGAATTACTTTCTAAATATATCACCACAAATGACGCTACTATAAGAACTTTAACCGGAAGCGTAAAAAGTCTAGAAAATCAGGTAGGACAGCTCGCGAAAATAATTTCTGAGCGACCCGCAGGGTCTCTTCCTTCCAATACCGAACCCAACCCGAGAGAGCAAGCGAAAGCTATAACTCTTCGGAGTGGGAAGCAAGTCCCTGGTATGGTAAGTGAAGAGCCTGAGGCAAGCTCCGCTCCCGCCTTTAAAAATCAAAGCTCCGCTCCTGCCTTTAAAAATCAAAGCTCCGCTCCGCTTCCACCCTCTACTGAAGAAGTTATCACCCCTATTTTTGAAAATAATCTCACTCCACCACCCATCTTCAAAAATAATTTAACTCCTCCATATCCCTCCGAACTTAATAGACAACGTCAAGATGATCAGTACTCCCGCTTCTTAGAGATCTTCAAGCAAATCCACATTAATCTTCCCTTCCACGAGGCTATTTCGCAGATGCCAAAATATGCCAAGTATCTTAAGGACCTCCTCACCAACAAGAATAAGTTAGAGAATCTTTCGCACGTCACACCAAACGCCGAGTGATCTGCTGTTTTAACAAACGGTTTGCCGAAGAAAATCAGTGACCCGGGTAGTTTCTCTATCCCGTGCATCTTCGGTGTTCTTTTTGTTAAACACGCGTTAGCCGACTTAGGCGCGAGTATAAACCTGATGCCCTTTTTGTTGTTTAAAAAGTTAGGGATTGGTAGCCTTAACCCCACGCATATGAGTATCCAGCTAGCCGATAGATCCGTCAAGTACCCGTTAGGAATAGTGGAGGACATTCTAGTGAAAGTCGACAAGTTCATCTTCCTGGTGGACTTTGTCATTTTGGACATCGAAGAAGACGTCGAGGTTCCCCTGATCCTTGGCCGACCCTTCCTTGCCACCTCCCGAGCCATCATTGACGTAAGCAATGGTAAGCTCTTTCTTTGAGTAGGCGATGACGAAGTCACATTTTCTATCACCCCTTCGATGAAGAACACCTTAGCAAACGATGACTCCTGCTTTTTCGTAGACACCGTGAGTGATGATTCTTCCTACTGCCTCTCCGACTTTGAAAAAGAATTTTCTGATTTTTGTTCTTCCTCTGAATCGCTACAAGGAAGTGATGAATCTTCTGATTATCTTTCTGGGTTTGAAAAAGAATTTTCTGATTTTTGTTCTTCCTCTGAATCACTGCAAGAAGCCTTCTTGGCTGCTAGCCCCACCCCTTATTACGTTCCTTATAAAAAAGTTTATGAAGATATTATTTTTGAAAAAGAAAGAATTTCTAAATCCTCTTATGAAGAACCCCCTACCCTAGAACTTAAAGAACTTCCTGAACACCTCAAGTATGCTTTCTTAGAAAAAGATTCCAAGTTACCAGTTATCGTTTCGGCCTACTTTACTGATACGCAAAACGGTAAACTTCTTCTAGTTCTACGTAAGCATCGCCGGGCTATTGCATGGCAAATTTCTGATATCAAGGGCATAAGCCCATCTTTTTGTACCCATAAAATTTTAATGGAAGATAATTCGCGTAACTCTATTCAACCTCAGCGCCGTATAAACCCGAATATGAAAGAAGTAGTTAAGGGCGAGGTTATGAAATTATTAGACGCAGGAATTATCTACCCTATATCGGACAGTAAGTGGGTTAGCCCCGTTCAGGTAGTGCCAAAGAAGGGAGGGATAACCGTAGTTAGTAATGAGAATAATGAATTAATCCCGACACGGACGGTGACGGGTTGGCGTATGTGTATAGATTACCGTAAGTTAAATGACGCCACCCGCAAGGACCACTTTCCTTTACCGTTTATCGACAAGATTTTAGAACGATTATCCGGCCATAGCTTTTATTGTTTTCTCGATGGCCTCTCCGGGTACTTTCAAATACCCATCTCTCCCGAGGACCAAGAGAAAACTACGTTTACTTGTCCCTTCGGCACCTTCGCTTACCGAAGAATGCCGTTTGGATTGTGCAATGCGCCAGCTACATTCCAGCGATGTATGCTCGCAATATTTGACAAGTACGTAAAAAGCATTATGGAGGTATTTATGGACGATTTCTCCGTGTTCGGCGATTCCTTCGATAGATTTTTAGAAAACCTCGAAAAAGTCTTAGAACGATGCGAAGAAACTAACCTTGCCCTAAATTGGGAAAAATGCCATTTTATGGTGAGGGAAGGGTTAGTTTTGGGTCATAAAATTTCTGCTAAAGGTATTGAGGTAGACGTTGCCAAGATAGAAGTTATTGAGAAGTTGCCGCCGCCTACAAACATAAAAGCTATAAGAAGTTTTCTAGGCCACGCTGGTTTTTATCGTCGTTTTATAAAGGACTTCTCCAAAATCACAAATCCCCTCACCCATCTCTTAGAAAAAGACGCTCCATTCATTTTTGATGACTCTTGCCTTTCTGCCTTCGAATTAATTAAAGAAAAGTTAATTAACGCACCGATTATGATAGCTCCGGTGTGGGACCTTCCTTTCGAGATTATGTGCGATGCGAGTAGTTTTGCGGAGGGAGCCGTATTAGGTCAACGCATATCTAAAAACTTCCACCCCATCTATTACGCTAGTAAAACCCTCACATCTGCACAAGAAAATTACACCACAACCGAGAAGGAGCTCTTAGCTGTAGTATTCGCATTTGATAAATTCCGCCCTTACATTATACTTTCAAAAATCATTGTTTTTAAGGACCACTCGGCCCTCAAGTACCTTCTTGCCAAAACGGATGCCAAGCCTCGCTTGATTCGCTGGGTCTTACTCCTCCAGGAGTTTGACTTAGAGATCCGTGATAAGCAAGGAGCCGAGAACTTGGCCGCCGACCATCTATCCAGATTAGATAACCCCTTTATAGAAAAATTAAATGAAAAATCTTTTAATGATTATTTTTTTGATGAGAAGCTGCTTTTAGTTAACACATCTACTTCTCCTTGGTTTGCGCACATCGCCAACTATCTAGTGGCCCGGGTGCTCCCAAAAGAGTTCTCCTCTCAACAAAAGAAGAAATTCTTTTCTGAGCTGAAGAACTACTTTTGGGAAGACCCGCATCTTTTCAAAATTTTTGCGGATCAAGTGATAAGGAGATGTGTTTCTTATGATGAAGGAATTGATATTCTAAAACATTTGCATGAAGGTCCGACAGGTGGGCACTATTAAGCTGCTCGCACCGCTCACAAGGTTCTTTGCGTGGGTTTTTACTGGCCTAGCCTGTTTCAAGACGCGCAAGCCTTTGTGAGCAGGTGTGATAGTTGCCAACGGTCGAGCAACATTTCAAATAAAAATGAAATGCCGCAAAATTATTTCTTAGAGTGCGAAATTTTCGACCTCTAGGGAATTGATTTTGTTGGCCCCCTTCCTTCTAGCTTCAGAAACAAATATATTTTAGTTGCTGTTGATTATGTTTCACGATGGGCTGAGGCCCAAGCTCTTCCTACGAACGACTCCCGAGTTGTAGTCATGTTTTTAAAAAAATTATTTTCTAGATTCGGTACGCCTCGCGCAATCGTTAGCGATAGGGGTTCCCATTTCTGTAACGCACAAATTTCAAATATCCTTACCAAATACGGCGTTACGCATAAGCTTTCCACTGCCTACCACCCCCAAACTAACGGGCAAGTCAAAGTAGTTAATAGAGAAATAAAAAGAATATTAGAAAAGACTGTTTCAACTTCTAGGAAAGACTGGTCATCCAAACTTGACGATGCTCTATGGGCCTATCGAACGGCGTACAAAACCGCCCTCGGATGTACGCCGTATCGGCTGGTCTATGGAAAATCGTGTCATCTGCCCGTAGAGTTAGAACACCGCGCCTTTTGGGCCTTAAAATTTTTAAACTTCGATCCCCACTCAGTCGGTGACCTTCGAAAATTTCAACTAAATGAACTCGATGAGTGGCGCTCTTATGCTAATGAAAATAATAAACTTTATAAAGATCGGACGAAGCGTTTACACCATAAACACTTAAGGCACCCTAAAAACTTTAAGCCGGGTGACCAAGTCCTTTTATATAATTCTCGTTTACGTTTATTTCCGGGCAAATTAAAATCTCGCTGGTCTGGCCCGTTTTCTGTTTTAGAAGTATTTCCTTATGCAACTGTTTTAATTTCTCACCCTGATAAGGGTAATTTCAAAGTGAATGGTCAACGTCTTAAACTCTATTTTTCTGGTGATGATGATGTCAGTCCAAACATTATTAAGTTTCTGCTTCACGAACTTTAACTTCGAACTTTTAATTTTTGCTAAAAACAATTTTATTTCTGGACAACAATATTTTTGGACAATATTATTTTTTTGATGCGTCGAGCTCAACGATGCTTTTAACAAAGGGCGCTCTTGAGAGGCAACCCAAGTTATCTTTTTCTGTTTTCTTTATTTTACAATTTTTTGCCTCGGACGGCTCTGACAAGCTGAAGCTTCTGCGATCGCCTGCTCCAATGTTGCTGAATCCATCACGAAGTCCAAAGAAGACAATCAGAGTAACGACATCACTCAGCTTTCGCAGCAAATAAATCCGGGGAAGTACCTGTCTTTCAATCTTGTCTTTCAATTTTGTACTTTATTTTTCTCTCCTTCTCCAATCCCCTTCTTTAGCCATTGAGGACAATGTCTATTTTAAGCTTGGGGGAGGACTTCCTCCTTCATTTTTGCTTAGTGTAAATATATTTCTTTTTGTATATATTTTAAATATTTCCAAAATAAATAAAAAAAATGAATATTTTAAAATTCCAAAAAAAAAGAGAAAAAAATTTCTAGAATCCAAAAAAAAGAGAATATTTCACAAAATTAAAAAAAAATTGTCTTTGAATAGTTTAGACATTTTGGTATTTCAATAGTACCCCTAGTTTTCGTTTTTGTTTTACTCAAAATCTCCTATAAACAACTTAGTTAATTATAATATTTCTAATCGTCCTTTTTAATTATGTTTCACAAGTAAAATGTTGGCCATGTTGTATTTCTAATTCATGGTAGCATGTTAAGGTGAAATATTTTTCTAAAACTCGCATTTCTATTATGGTTTTTTGTTTTTTATTTCCTTTACTTTCTCAAAAATTCATCATCCACTATTTTCTTTTTCGTTTTTGAATAATTTTTGTAAAGTCAACTTTTGAATAACATAGTAGATGTGAACAATCCAAGTCACCTATTATTTCTATTTTCAAGTTAATTTCATCAATCTTCTTTTATTATCTAGGACTCGCTTTTTGAAATTTTTCAAACCTTTGTTTTAAATAAATTCAAAAGCGTGAAAATGATTTAGGCCGTTTTTGTTTTCGTTTGAGCTTTCCTGCCAACCTAAAAACTTTTACCACTAGTTAACCATTTTTGAGCCTTTTTCAGATTTTATTTGATAGCCCCTCCCTTCATTTCATTTTCACCAAAGCCAAAATTTCCAACCTATCGAATCACACTAGCCTTTTTGAGTTTCATAAATTATTTTGACGATTTTGATAGGATATTTTGTGATTTTTGTGGGATAAAGGTTTTTGAAAAAAAGTATGCTCAAAAGTGATGTTTATTTTTGTTTGGCCAATTCAAAAGGAAAATAAAAATATTTATGACCTTTGTTTTGAAAAAAAGAAAAAAAAATGGAAAAAAGAAGAAAAAGAAAAAAAAATGTATATATCTTTTTATGAAAGTTTTTGAAACTCTTTGCTTTTGCTTTAGTGTGATTTTAAACCTTCACGTTTATCTTTGAATTCCACTCCTAATCATATTCCTAAACCAAACGTTTCTGTCCTATTTAAGTCCTTTTGATTCACGTTTTTTTGATTTTTATTTAACAACTAAGAAAAGAAAAAAAGTAAATCAGTTTTAGTTTTGGATTTAAACCTAGATTTTTGTAAATTAAATTGATATAATTATAATGCGTTGCTTGGATCTAGTAACAAATCAATGCGTGTTTTTCATTTTCGTTGCTTCGCTTAAGTCTATTTAAAAAATCTCGTTAAAATTTTGGATGATTTGTTTTTATTAAGTAAAGTTTATAAAAGTTTTACCATACCTAAATAATTGTTTTAGACTTACATTTCACCTTTTCCCTACTTAGAATTTCGCATAGTACTTGTGTAGGCATAATTAAAAGTTTTTGGTTAGTCCTTTTTATAAATATCTAGTTTTTATATTTTTGCTTGGAGACAAGCAAAGCTTAAGCTTGGGGGAATTTGATAATACATTTTGTAGCCTAAACTATTATTGTATTTTCTATTTTATATTGTACAAATCATGTCTATTATTAGTTTATTTTTATCATTTTATGTAAATATTATTGCCACTAACATTTTCTTGTCCTTTTGCAGGTTTTCAGAAAATTGGTCAAAAATGACCTGACACGCCCCCCTGTCACGCCCTCCCTGGGCGTGACTGAGGGCGTGTCACCCGATTCCGAGGACTCTTGCTGGAAGGGACAGAAAAATGAACAAAACCGCTGTCACGCCCCCTAACACGCCCTCCCTGGGCGTGTCACCAGGCGTGACCATGGGCGTGTCGCTCTTTGCTGCAAAGCCTGCCGCCGCATTAAATGCTGATTCTCCACAGTACGCAAACAGTACTGTCACGCCCCATGTCACGCCCGTGACATGGCCGTGACTCCCTCCTTTTTCAGTGACTGACGGATTTCTGACCAATGATTTGGACATGACGTGCCTGTTACGCCCCCCCTACACGGGCGTGACCACCGACGTACAAAGGCAATGATCCTTCCCACCAGAGTCCAGAGCCCGAGGTCAACATAGTACTGTCACGCCCCCTGACACGCCCCCCCTAGGGCGTGTCGGAGGGCGTGACCAACCCGAGATTTTTTTTCTATAAATTGAGACCCCCCTCTTCTTTTCAGCAAGTTTTGGTTGAGAGGGGGAGGTGCTGCCCCTTTGGTTCTTGATCTTTTTCATGCTTTCTCTCTCTCTCTCTCTTCCTTTGTAATTTTTGTTTAACCCTAGTTTAATCTTAGTTTGTTTTAGCTTTTGTTGTAATCTTGCTCTTGCTTAGTGCTACTTATAGGGCTAGAATAGGATTTAATTTTCATGCACTTGTAATTTCTTTTTCAATAGTGTATCTTGCCCCTTTTTATTAATAGAAGTGGTCTTTGTTTAGCTTGTGTTCTTTTTTATGCTTTACTACTTATCCCCCCTCCTCCACTTCACTATGATTAACTAATCCTCCTTGTACTCGATCTTGATGATCCGAGGTTCGAGCGATTAAGTTATGATGTTTTGATTAATATTTTCTTTTTAGGTTAGGGCCTTGAATTACTCTTGATTAATCACGGGTTGGAGGTATATTATCGATATTTACCCTCCACCTTTGCTTTCATTATGGGCTAGCCGAGAGGCCGATAGAATGAAGTGAGCATTCAAAAGTAAAGGAAGTTGTATGCAGCCCTCGACAAAGGCAGACATCCAAATCTCCCAGATTGGAGTAAAATCCAATAGTGGGGTTCACCGCGTAAAGCGAGTTTTAGGCCTCCGATTTAGACGAGAGTCGGTCGGACCTTCCTAAACTCAGTTGGGCACGACTTCGAGAGAAGCGTGTTCAAGCTTTAGGAACCTCCACGGTCAAGGACCTTTATCCTATTAAGTTTAGATTTTTATCGCATTTTCTTAATCGTCTTTAGCCGAGGTGATTCTTGATCGAGTGCATTTCCAATTTCATATTTTCAACCATTCGTAGTAATCGATTTTCATATGCTCTTTACTTACTTGCGGTAGTTCTCTTTCTAGTATAGTTTTACTTCCTTCCTTGCAATTAGATTTTCTAAAACCCTAGTTTTTCTGTCGATAAGATAATAGTTTTCGTGTGGGTAAGCATACTCAACAGTTCCCGGATTTCAATACGACACTTGTGTCCCCTAGCTACAATTCGATAGGTATACTTGCCTCATTGGGTTGCTAGTTCGGTTGCGTTTATTTTCTTCAAACCCTAGCGTGCAACAGAGATGGTGGAGATGAGGAGGAGGCAAGCAATTCTTCTAGGGGGGCAGTTGCCTGAGGGGAAGTGACTTATACAGTCCTTATGCCTAAAGTTGAGGTAACTGTTGGACCCCTGCTGGGTTTGGCAATTTGCCTGTCGCACTTTCCATGAGAGCACAGGAGAGTCTCTTGGAGGCATTGATGTGCATACCACTGGAAACAAGTAGTTGGGGCATCTATTATGCAGAAACAGGCCTAATATCCTCCCAAAATTAACAAAATTCTTGTTAATCTTCTTCTTAATAAAATCAAAGAATACTTCTCCCCAATTCAAATGTTTCTTGTCAACTAAGGCATCCATCAAACAGAATTGATACCTAGATATAGTATCATGAGCAGAATGCTTGGCCAACAGTACCTTTCCCACAACATCAGCTAAAAATCTGTACTCCACTGACAGATTTTTCTTAAGCAACTTATTAGGGTTTGCTGCTGAGTGACCCATTCTATCCAACATAGAAGAAAATTCCTCTCCAGACAATTATACTGAGTTATGCCCAGTACTCAATTGGAAAACATCTGTTATAAGTGCAGGAGTTAGGGATACCTGCGTTCCAGATATTGTTCCAATCACTGTATTTTGATCCAAGGTGTGTGCTGTATACACCCATTCCTTAATCTCATCAGTAGCCAATTTCATCCTTGTAGACATGATAGGAACCAACTGTTGTTCCTTGAACAAATCCAGAATATCCTTGAAGATTTGATCACTGCCTTTGAAAGAATCCATGTCGATGTCGAAGCCGGTGTCAAACTTCATTGCTGCTAAGACAACAACAGAGACAACCATGTTTACCTACAAAAACAATGAACAAACAAGACCGAGTGCAGAGAGGTTTGGAGGGAAAGAAAGCTCTACAGAAAGTATGAATGCGCAAAAGAGAATGACGGCCGAAAAATAAATTTTATATCAGGGTTCGACTCTGAAAAGGAAAGATCGTTGAACTCAGTTCGACGATCTGGGCTTCTAAAGGAATCTGAAAGGTCTTCAACATCGTCGATCTCCGTTTGATGATATTGGAGAGCGTCGAGCTCCGTTCGATGATCTTTGATCGGAAAGAGATAGCATAGCATTATCTGGAAAATGCTGAACTACGGTCGACGATTTCTGAGAATGTCGATCTCCGTTAGATGATCTTTGGGAAAAACGCCGAGCGCAGTTTAGAGATCAGAAACAACCTATAGACACTAGAAAAATCAAGTTTTTAGCCTAGTCTTGGTCAATTTTAAGGTTTTAAAATCTTGGATCTTAATTTAAACTTCCTCCATCTAACATTCCTAACTTATTCAGGAAGAATGTGTGTTTCTTTTCATCCAAGGGTTTGGTGAAAATATCTTCCCTTCGCAAATCAGTTGGGATATATTGAAGTTAAATTTTAATTTTCTCAACATTATCTTTTAAAAAGTGATGCCTAATCTCTATATGTTTTGTCGTACTATGGAGGACTGGATTTTATGCTATAGAAATAGCACTGGTATTATCACAAAATATTTTTGACTTATCTAAGTTGTAACCATAGTCTAGGAGCTGATTTTGAATCCACAATATCTGTGAGCAACAACAACCTGCTGTCATGTATTAAGCTTCAGCAGTTGATGTGGACACAGATGTTTGTTTCTTACAAAACCAGGAGACAAGTCTGTCACCAAGAAACTAACAAGTTCCACTGGTGCTTTTCCTGTCTACTCTACATCCAGCATAATCAGCATCTGAAAATCTAGTTAATTCAAATCCTGAATTTTTTGGATACCAGAGACCTAGATTTGGACAACTTTTCACATACCTAAGAATCCTTTTTACTAATTTTAGGTGTGACTCTCTAGGGCTTACTTGGAATCTAGCACAGATGCATGTAGCAAACATTATGTCAGGTCTACTAGCTATAAGGTACAATAAAGAGCCAATCATTGCTCTATATGTTGTCTGATCAATAGGTTTCTCATGTTCATCAGTATCTAATACAACATTAGTAGGCATGGGTGTTTTCATACATGATGCTTCAGAAATACCAAATTTCTTAACCAGCTCTTTTGCATACTTGGTTTGAGAAATGAATATGCTATCAGCATGCTATTTGACTTGCAATCCTAGAAAGAAGGAAAGCTCACCCATGCTACTCATTTCAAATTTAGAATACATTAGGTTGGAAAACCTTTTGCACAAATTTGAATCAGTAGATCCAAAGATAATGTCATCTACATAAATTTGCACTAGTAAAGATTTGGACTTATGGGTTCTAATAAAAAGAGTTTGGTCTACTCTACCCCTTATAAAATCATTTTTCAAAAGGAAGTATGCTAAGGTCTCTTACCATGCTCTAGGAGCTTGCTTGAGACCATATAATGCTTTATGCAATTTAAAAACATAATCAGGATGAGTTGGAGAGATAAAACCTGGGGGTTGTCTAACATAGACTTCTTCCTTGATATCTCCATTGAGAAATGCACTCTTTACACCCATTTTATAGACCTTGAATCCCTTGTGAGCTGCATAAGCTAGAAATATTCTTATGGCCTCCAACCTTGCAACTGGTGTAAAGGTCTGGTCATAATCTATTCCTTCTTCTTGTGAGTATCCGTATGCAACTAGCCTTGCCTTGTTCCTTACAATAATTCCTTGATCATCTAGTTTGTTCCTGAACACCCATTTTGTTCCAACAATGGAATGATCCTTTGGTCTTGGCACTAGCTCCAAAACTTTGTTTCTTTCAAATTGATGTAACTCGTCTTGCATTGCAATGATCCAGTGTGGATCTTGTTCTGCATCTTGTATGGATTCAGGCTCAATTTGAGATAGAAAGAAGGTATGCATCAGATTTTGGTTGACCTGATTTCTGGTTTGCACACCAGCTGAGATGTCTCCATTCACTTGGGAGATTAGATGATCTCTTGATGTTACTAAATCAACAGGGGGTGTTGATTGTTCACCAACCTGAGTTGTTATTTCCTCTTGTGGAACAACAACTGGCTCTTCAATGTGGTTCTCACCAAGATGTTGAGTGTCCTCTTCATCTTCATTACTTTCACCTTTTTATGGGATAGGTGAAGGTTTTGTATCCTCTTCTATAATGTGTAACCTGTTCAAATTTTCTGAAAGGGAATGCACCTGCAAAGGTTCTATGGTAGAAGTATTCTTCTCCTTATAAAATATGTTAGTTTCATCAAAAGATACATGTACAGATTCTTCAATTTTAAGAGAAGATTTGTTTTACACCCTATAAGCTTTACTAATCATGGAGTATCCCAGAAACACTCCTTTCATCAGCTTTGGTTTGAAATTTTGCTATGTATTTCTTGTCATTATTGTGTATGTAACAAATACAACCAAAAATCTTGAAATAATCGTCTTTAGGTTTCTTCCCTTTGAGTAATTCATAGGGAGTCTTACCCTTCAGCTTATGTATCAAACTTCTGTTCAACACATAGTTTGAGGTGTTCACTGCCTCTGCCCAAAAGGATAGAGGAAGATGAGCATCTGTCAATAATGTAGTAGCAGATTCAATAAGGGTTCTATTTTTCCTTTCAGCTACCCCATTTTGTTGAGGAGTTCTAGGAGCTGAGAAAGGGTGACTGATCCCTTCACTCTGACAGAACTCTTGCATAAGAAGAGAATCAAACTCTGTCCCATGATCACTTCTGATAAGGGCAATGCGAGTATTGAACTCAATCTGTATGCATTTGAGAAACTCTGTCAAACACTTAAAGTTATTAGACTTCTTCCTCAGAAAGAACACCCATGTGAAGTTACAAAAGTCATCCACAACTAGTACAGTGTAAGATTTCCCTCCTAGTCTTTGTACTGTAATGGGTCCAAAAAGATCCATGTGTAACAGATACAAAATCCTAGGTGAATCACTTTTATTAAGTGACTTAAAACTGTTTTTAGTTTGCTTGCCTAACTGACAAGCCCTGCAAAGTCCTTCCTTCTTATAGGGGACAGAAGGTAGTACTCTAATAAGGTTATCCTTTGATAGCCTAGCAATGTTTCTAAGGTTTATATGCCCTAATCTCTTATGCCATAGCTCATTTGGTTTACTAACAGAGTTGAACAAGCAAATATCTACCTTAGTTGAATGAAAATCTACAAGATAGATGTTACCTTTCCTTTTACCTGTCAACACAGTTGTGTTGTCCTCTGATTTGATTTTGCATGAGGATTTGTTGAATGTCACTTGGTAGCCTTCATCACACAATTGACTGATGTTGATTAAATTGTGCTTCAGTCCTTCCACATAGGCAACCTTCTTGAATGTGACTGACCCTATTTGGACTGCACCATATCCCTTGGTTTGTCCAAAGTTTGAATCTCCAAATATTACTTTGGGTCCAAGCTTGGCTTTGAAGAATGTAAGATTCTCCTTGCTTCCTATCATGTGCTTTGAGCACCCACTATCCAGATACCATTGCTGGTTTATTGTTGGATAGGTCTTCAACTGCATACATAATAATTTATTTGTTTTTGAGCAAGTTTACCTTGGGCCTAGGTTGATAACCTTTAAATTATGAAATAAAAGACATCCCTGGTTGACTTTTATAGCCTTCAGGATGATATCTCCTAGGAGGTATTATCTATTCAGCATAAGGGTTGAAGCCTTGGGATGTGGGACCTCTAGGATTGAATTTTGATTTACCCTTAAAAACTTGTTCACGGCTCTGATCTCTGTTCGACGATCTCTGAGCTGAGTTCGATGATCTTGGGTCAGATCGTCGAGCTCTGTTCGAAGATCGACTTTGCCAGAGTTCAAAGTTCAGTGATCGTCAACCTGAGTTCGACGATTCAGCTTGAGATCGCTGAGCTCCGTTCGGCGATCGTCGAGCTCTGTTCGACGTTTTCCGTTGAACCTTGTTTTTCTTAGGAAAATCAGAATTCTTCCTAGCTACCTCTACAACACCCTTTCCTTTATCTGAGATAAATTTAATTGGGGTTGCTAATACTATAGGTTGGCTGGATAAAGCACCCAAGCCCAGTGTACTATTAAGTCTTGAGTTCACTGTGCTTGTGATGTCCATCAGTCTGATGCTTCTCCCATTAAGGGATTCTTCAAACTTTTTTGCCTGAGATAGTTCACTTTTCAGTGAAGCTATCTCCTCCCTACAGCATTCTAACTTCTCCGAGAGTTTGAGGTTATCTGATTTTAAAGTCCTATGTTCAGATAGTTGATTTCTTAGAGAGATAATCTCCTTCTCAAACTTGAGTAGGTCAAAACATAGTGCCTTAAATTCAAATTTAAAGTCCTCTGAATTGAAATCAAAAGAATCTATTACCTGATCTTCTTCAGCTTCATGTTCAGATTCAGATTTTGACTCTTGTTCTGCATAAGAATTATGTTGAGTGGCATTTATAGCCATCATGCAGAATTCCTTCTCTTGAGCATCATCTTCATCATCACTTGAGCTTTATGAAGCCTCTGATTCCTCTTCAGTTTCACTCCAGGTTTCAGCTACAAATCCCTTCCTGGTGTGTTTGTTCTTGCTGGAGGAGGATTTGTCATTGTTGTTTCTTCTGTAGTCTTTGTCTCTTCTCCTATCTTTCTTATCTTTCTTGTCCTTATTTTGGTTTTCTGGACAGTCAGGCACAATGTGGCCTGGTTTCCTGCATCCAAAACAAATAATTTCTTTATTACTGGACTTGTCATACCTTGGCTTTTCATGGCCTCTGGATGACCTTTTCCTGAAGTCTTTTCTAGCCATCTAGTAAAATCTTTTGGCTAGTAGACTCATTAACTCTTCATTGCCTGTGACCTTTTCTTCAAGCTGTTCTTCTATAGCTTTGAAAGCAATTGTCTTCTCCTCTGTTGTTGCTGGAGAAGCTGTCTTTTGCTCTTCCTCTCTTTTTTTGATGAGCTGCTCATAAGACTTGAGCTTGCCTAATAGAGCTTCAGTGGTGATCTCATTTAGGCTTCTGGCATCCTTGATTGGTCAGATCATTGAGTCCCAAGTGCTGGGGAAGCACATTAGGATCTTATCATTGAGTTCAGTCAATGAGATCTCCTTGTCCAAAGTATTTAGTTCACTGAAAATTAGACTGAGTCTGTTGTACATGTCAGAGACTGACTCAGTTTCTCCCTTCTTGAAATTCTCATACTGGGTTATGAGATGGGATCTTCTGTCCTTTCTTTCATCATCTGATCCTGACACAATCTCAGATAGCTTGTCCCATATTTCTTTTACTGAGTTGCATTCAGCCACTTTTTGAAATATCTCATTAGACATAGTCTGAGCCAATATGTTCATTTCCTTGGCATCAGCAACTTTCCACTTTTTGATTTCTGCATCTGTTCCTGTAGGGGGTGGACCAGCACTTGTACTTGTATTTTCTGGGGGTCTTGGACACACTGTCAAAACAGAATTGTAGATATCTTCATCAATAGAATTCATATATAATCTTATCCTTGCCTTCAAAAGTGCTAACTTAGAAAGATTGCACACTGGAGGTCTGGTGCTAGCATAATCTTTGTTCTGTGCCATTATTTTATATGAAAATAAATATAATAAAAGTAATAACCCTCTATTAAAGATTGATCTTTTCAGAGATCTTTTGGTTCAGGTGTTAGCCTGTAGAAACAACCAATCTGATGAAGATTTAGTTGTTGAATAACCAACCTCCCTCTGATACCAATTGAAAGTGAGGGCAAGATCTACCTTTACTCTAGAGGGGGGGGGGGTGAATAGAGTATTTTAAAATAATTTTGCAAATTAAAATTAACTGGCAGTGGAAGACTTGATTTAATTTATATGTGTATTGTGGTTGCAGTAAATAAAACTAAGTAAAGCAACAACCAAAAACACAACACACAACAAACAAAAAACAGGCAACCAGAAGACACAAGGATCTATAGTGGTTCCCCAATCAACCTGGGTACATCCACTCTTCTACCACCCTAGGTAGGAATCCACTGCAGGAATAGTTGATCAGGTGTCCTTGGCACCAATGAGCTTTTGATAAGGTGCTCAAAAACCAAACCAGATTTTTTGATCAGGTGTCTTGCCACCACTGAGTTTTGACAAGGTCTCAGAAACCAACCACAAAACTTTTGAAGGGAGTCTTGAGTAACCCTTTTACAACAGAATAAAAGAAAAAGAAAGAGTTGATGTTCTTCTCTGTCAACAGTCAAAGAGAAGACTAGTGGATTGTTGTTGTCAAAGCTCCCCCTGAGATTTGCAGTTGTTCAGGAAGAGAAGCTTTGCACAGGGTGATAGGCCTTCAGAATAATTGAGATCTCCAGCAAAGAATGATTTTAGCAAAGACTGAAATGTGTTGTGTCTGGAGTCTTGATTGATAAAGCCTTGAAAAACTTGAATCAGAAATGAGAAACTCTAATCCTGAAGTTGTTGTGTGTCTCAAAGATCTTAGATGTTGTTCTTAGTTTTTCCTCTTATTATTTATTATTCTGTATGATCATATGTGTCTCTATTGTCTGAAATTATATTTTGAAACCCAGTCTTCTAGATAGTCATTAGCCAGTCATAAATGACTTCCTTAATTGATATCTGTCTCTGGAGGAAAGTCCTAAGTGACATTCTCCTTTTGTATCCTTGAAACTTGCTCCAGATTAATTAAAACGGCTACAAAATCCTTTGCATTAACTGCTGGATATGAATCAATTTGAATTCCATAACTGACTGAATTTGAAATCCTGCAATCGTCGATCTCTCAAGAAAATCATCGATCTGAGCTCGACTACCGTTGACCTGAGCTCAGAGACTGGAACTTGACTTGAAACAGAAATCGTCGATCTGAGCTCGACTATCATCGACCGGAGCTCAGAGATCTAGATTTTGGCTAGAGACAGAAACGTCGATCTGAGCTCGGAGATCGTCGAACCGAGTTCGACGACTCGTTGAACTGAGCTCAGAGATAGTTAAACTGAGTTCGACGCCTCGTCGATCTGAGCTCGACGATAATTTCCTTAGTCTTCTGCACTTGTAATATGAATTAGAATGTCTTGGAGACAACTTTCAAACCTAAGTTCTAAGCCTTAGAATTATTCTAGTTGACCTTTAAAACTATACAATGAGGTCAAGACATATTCCTAAGGACATAGTGATCCTTACCCAAATCAGTAATAGGGTGTTCCAACAAGCTCCAATTTATATGCTACCGTCCCCACCTGCTCAGTCATTGGGAATGGTCCAAAATATCGCGGTGATAGTTTCAGTTGTCGGTGCTCCCTCATACAAACTTGTTGGTAAGGTTGGAGTTGCACACTTGCAAAGTCTCCTATCTACAATATATGCTTTCTCCGCTTCTTGTCTGCTAGTGTCTTCATCCATTGCTGAGCCAGAGCCAGATTGATTTTAAGGAGTGTCATAACCGGATCCCTTGCCGCTAAGGAGTGATCCATGACTGCGATCTTAGCCGACCCTTCCACATAAGGAGGAATTGTCGTGGGTTCCTGAAAATATACAACCTCGTAAGGTGTCATTTGAATAGCGCTCTGGTATAATGTGTTGTTCCGCCATTCCGCGAGCGGCAGCCACTCGTCCCAATCCCTGCGCTTCTCAAAACAAGTGCAACATAAGTATCTCTCCACGCAATGATTCACCATTTCCATTTGTCCGCCCGATTGTGTATGAAACGTGGTCAAAAGTGTGGAGCTGAATTTGGAGAGTTTGAAATAATTCTTTCCAAAATTTGCTGAGGAACACAGTGTCTCGATCGCTAAAGATGGATGCAGACAGCCCATGCAAGCGGACAATAACATCAAAGAACGTTTGTGCAATTTCCTCCTCTGCATAAGGGTGGGATATGGCTGTAAAGTGTGCTTGCTTGCTTAAGAGGTGGACTACCACGTAAATGGTCGACTTACCATGACTCTTAGGTATCCCATCGATGAAATCCATTGACAAATCTTATCACACTCTCTCCGGAATCAATAGTGGTTGGAGTAACCCCGTAAGTTGTTGGTTGTCCGTCTTGCACTGTTGACACACGGTGCACTATTGAATGCAGTCGTATATATCAGCTTTCATTCCCTTCCAATAAAAAACCCTCTTCATACGCTTGTATGTGGCGGTGGTACCTGAATAGCCCCCCAAGGGCCTGTCATGGTACAACTTCGTTAGCTTGGACCGGATGGATAGCTCTTGTCCAACCACGAGCTTGCTTTTCCTTGTAAATATATTGTGTTGCCAGCAATATTTCAAAAATGCTTCAGCATAACCCTCCATTATGGTGATAACTAGTTGCAGATGAGGGTCTTTCTCCCAATAACATTTTATCATTTGCATAGTGTCTTGATGGAGTGTTGTTAAGCTGCTTAAGTTGGCGTCTGGTGGCTCATGCATAGTAAGGGAGCATCCGTGAAAATGTTCTCTTTTCCTTGTTTATATTGCACTGTGAAGTCGTAACCCATTATCTTAGACCTATAACGTTGTTGCACCGGTGTTGCCAATTTTTGATCGAGCATGAATTTTAAGTTATGGTGATCCGTGCGTGTAAAAAATGATCCCGCCACTAAATAGTGTCACCATTTTTGTACTACCATCATAATTTCTAATAATTCCTTTTCATGAGTAGAGAGCCCCATATTTTTTGGGCCCAATGCCTTACTAAAATATGTGATGGGACATTCTCCTTGAAACAACACCGCGCCGATGCCGGTATCCACCGCATCCGTCTCTACTACAAACGATTGCTGAAAATTCGTTAATTGAAACACTGGTGGGCCGATCACCGCTTGTTTCAATTGTTGGAAAGCCTTCTCTGCTAAAGCCATCCATGTGATTGTCCTCTGTTTGAGCAATGTTGTCAAAGGTTGTGCGATCATTCCGTACCGTTGAATAAATAGATGGTAGTAACCAGTGAGGCCCAAGAATCCTCATAGTCATTTAAGTAACGTAGGCATCAGCTAATCAAACATAGCTTGTATCTTCGTCGGGTCGGTGGACACACCTTGTCCAGATATGACGTGCCCCAGATAGTGTATTTGTGGCAATCCAAAATCACATTTGCTATATTTGAGCACAAGCTCATAAGTACGTATCATGCTAAATGTGAATGCCAAATGCTCCAAATGTGCTTCCCTTGTCAAGCTGAAAATTAAAACATCATAAAAAAATCAAGATATATTTCTGGAGTTGACCTTGAAAGATGCGGTTAATGAGGCATTGGAACGCGGAGGGCTCATTGGTTAACCCAAAGGTCCACAAGGAATTTGTAGTGGACCTGGAGGGTCCTGAAGGCTGTCTTTTGGACGTCGTCCTCTGCCATCCTCACTTGATGGTAACCAGCACACAAGTAAAGTTTTGAAAAATAAAGTGTGCCATGTAGCTTGTCGATCAACTCTTCTACTAGTGGAATTAGGAATTTGTCTTTGATCATATTTCAGTTTAGATGGCGATAATCCACACATAATATCCATGTGCGATCTTTCTTTTTCACTAGGACCACTGGGGAGGCAATGGGGCTACAATTATGGCGAATCACGCCGATTTGGAGCATCTCCTTGATAAGCCGCTCAATCTTAGATTTTTTTCAAGGGTGTGTATTGTTATTGGCACAGATAAATACTTGCGCCCTCATCCTTCAAAATTATGTGATGTTATTGTCCTCGTTTCGGTGGTAATCCAGGCTATTCAATAAATAAATTGGCAAACTGCTCCAATAGTGCCTGTTGACATGCCGGTTTAGCCATATTGTGATCTGGTCCCTTCACTTGCATTGTCCGAAACCCGACTGGATTATCCTCTGTGTCTGTGTCCCGGTGGTGGTTGCTATCCTTATGAGCTTCGCATAAGGCTAGCTTGTTGAGCTGTCCTAGTTTAACAACTAATTTCTGAATACGTTCCTCATTTTCCCAGGGAATATTGCCCCTGTTGCGATCCACGAAGGCTGATCTTCATTCCATTATTAGCAAATTCCATTTATAAGTTGGCAAAATCCCAGTTCACCATACCCAATGTCATTAGCCATTGTATGACTAAGACGACATCGCAACCGCCTAGCGATAAAATCAGCCAGTCGGTCATGAAATCCGCCCCCTGCATTACACATCAAAAATTCTTAACCTTGTGCAAACTTGAAATGGTTTTCCTATTAGCCACGACCACCGAGAATGGCGTAATGGGTACCAATGTTTCATTACAAACGTAGAGCCGCTGTCTCATCTAATAAATTGTATGCGCTGTAGGAGTTTATCAACATATGATTAGGCTGACCTTGATGCGATGCCTTGACCCACATGGTATTGTAATGTGTGTACCTGTGATGGCGTTCAAGGATAGCTGAGGAGATTCTTGAACTTCCTCCTCCCCTCCCATATCTAGAGTGTCGTCTTCCTCGTCCACTCTCGTGTCTTCCCCGACTGCCTCCACTAACACCTCCAGTGGGTAAGCATGTCGTTGGTTTGGGCATTTGATAAGTAAAAACTAACTTTGAGATAGTTTGAATTTTAAAAGTAAGTTTGATTTGGAAATTAGGTGTTCTGTATGTTCTATCTTTTTTTTACTTATGTAATTCGATTAAGGCAAGTGTACCTATCGTGTAATAGTATATTATTGTAAAATATCAAGGTAGTATTTTTCCACGGATCTGTGTCGAGTACTCTACTTTAAGGATTGAAACTATTATTTTATCGCAAAGATTTGATGATTTTTAAAAGTGAAAATAAATGTAATACTAATGGTTTTTAAAATAGATGAGGTAGAGAGCCCTCAATTTTTGATTTACTTTGGGAAATACTTTTTAAATAATAAGACTTGACTTTTCTATTAATTTACTTGACCGTGGAGGTTTCATAAATATGAGTGCACCTCTATCGATGATACATCCACCAGAGATTATGTACTTTGACTGAACTTTCGTATCTAATCAAAAATACCTTAAAAATGCTTTACGTGGTGAACCTCGCTATTGACCTCCTACTGTGATTCGAAGGTTCAACCCGGGAGGCTTATGTTCATCTCTTTCGAGAGTGAGGCATAGTTTCTCTTTACCTGCGTGAGATCAATTCGTGGTAAATCTTATGTTTTAATTAATTTAAAAAATAGAATTTTTAAAATGCAGAATTAATATCCTTCCTAAAACTCATCTCAATCGAGTGCTAAAAAGTTCTTAGCCTCTCATTGGGATGGGGGTGGTAATAAAAAAGTAAATGATATATAAAGGTACATAAATAATATCCTTCCCAACCATCTTAATCAAGCGCTAAAAAGTTCTTAGACTCTCTTCCGGGATGGGGGTGGTAGTAAAAAGATAAAAAAAATTTAAAAGTACTTATGCACACACCCTTTCTCAATAGAAATAAAAGCTAAGTTAAAAAGCAAAAAGAGATGAAAAATTACTGAAATCTGAAATTTATTACTTAAAAAGTGATATACACTAGGAAACCCAAAATAGGGTTTAGAAAATAGCACTTAGAAACTACTCCTAACTACTATGTACAGCTATGTGGAACTCTACCAACTCTCTTCAAAACATCAACCCTGGCCCTCATTTTATAGCCGAAAAATTTTAAAGTATACACCGCCTAGGGCATGTCGCATGGGCGTGACACTAACGTGGTAGATTCTGATAGACTTTCGGTGACTTCTGGATCAAATTGAACAAGTACACGGGTGTGACTTGATGGTCATGGGCATGATAGTCTGGCGTGATTGCATTGCATAGCAGCTCAGCTTCTTTGGGGAGTGACAACTGGAATTCATCTTGGTCACGACTGACATCAGGGGCGCGATAGCTGGCACACAGGTGTGTAAGCTTGGTGTGACTCGAGCTTGCTGGCTTTAGGACTTCGGCTTGGCACGACAACGAGTTGATTGCTTGGTCATAGGTGATGTCACGTGCATAACAGCTGGAATACGAGCGTGTAACCCAGGCTTGACTTTGTTTGCTGCCCAAAATTTACAGAACTATTAGAATTTTTCGTTTTAAAGTTACATGTCCTAGGTCACGGGTGTGACCTAGGGGTGTGACTTAGGAAATTTTCCCAAATTTCCCCAAATATCTAGAAATACCTATAGGACACAAAAACAAGTTAAGTTTGAACTAGAAATTAAAAAGAAATGATTTATTTAAGTATTTACATAATATAATTACATTTTTTATTAAATTAAAACAAAAAAAGTATAAATATGTATATTTTGCTACTCATCAAATACCCCCATACTTAAGTTTTACTATTCTAGAGCAAAAGTATGAGTCGACAATACGAACAGTTATAAAATTTCTAATTCAACTATCAATTTATTATATCAAAGGAAAATAGACATAAAAATCTGGAGTATAAAGCGTTAAGTCCTATATTATGCAAATTATTTCGCTAGAGATAGATGTTTGTATCCAAAAGACTTCTTGAGAAAACCAAATAGCAAGCAACATTGCAATCATTAGTAACAAGTTAGATTGGCTTTATCAAAACCGTACATTGAAAGAGATATGAAGGAAAATAAACAACATATTAAATATGCTCTCTCAAAATTTTAAGCAAAATTAGATCAATTTATAGTGGTTTTATGGGATATAAACTTGGTGTTCTCCTATAAAGCAGGCTATGATGTAGAAGGTGATGAATTTTATCCTCTCACCTTATTTAATATTCTTGCTTTGTTATAAGTATTTAAGAGAATTTTTTCCAAAACAGGAAAAAAACTTTGTAGAATTGCATTTATTTTAACCCAATGTATATGATTAGGAACACATACTCCATTTCATATAGTCTTTTAATAATTATTGGATGTCTATGTTTACAGAATGAAATCTTATTCCCATTGACATAAGATCTTTTCTTTTCTAGGAGCACATACTCCTAGATTCTTGCTTGCGTAAGAAAATATGCCAAGAAGAAAGTAAATAGGTAGGGGGTTTCAAAATTTTTTGAGAGCAATTTATATTAGCTTGAAAATTCGTATATTTTGATAAGAGTGAAGTAAAGATAAGTAAGTCTACATATGTTTGGCTAAAATAATACACATGCCTCTATTTATAATAAACCAGAAGTAGTGCACAAAACAAATCCTCTTAAAAAATAAAATGCATAAGATATTCTTTAAAACTTTTTCCCAGATATTTAGATCTATCTAATTATGATAAATAAATGACTAGTAAATTGAAAAACTAGATAACTATTTATATATTAACTAAAAAATTATTATTTTTTGTTTTGGAAAAGAGACAAATGAAGTGGGGTTTTAAATTTATTTTTGGATGATTGATTAAGCAACATATATACACAAAATACTTTATTTTTATTTTTTATATATATATTTTTTATTTTTGTTAGGTTTTTTAGCAAATATATATACATAAATATTGATAAGAAATTATTATGTATATAAAAAAACAAGAATTGTTTTACTAAAATATTCCCCCATACTTATGTTGTGCATAAGTATGAAGAAAAAAAGGATATGTATACAAAATTGAAAGTAAAATAGAATAAAGAGGCTTTCCTGATTGGAGGTCGGGGATGTTGTAAGCAAAACTTATAATAATAAAAGACAAGTAAAAATAACTATGTCGTCTCTCTCATAAGCGCTTTGCTTATCGTGTTTCCTGGTAATGCTCCAGGTTGGCGCCCCGACAACATCTTTGAAATCTGTACAATTTTAGTTTCAAGATTTTCAATTGATCCGGTCAAATTTCAGATAATGGATTCATTTGTAATAATGTATTTTGTAAGGATGTCTTTTATCGGGGAGGGTCGTATAAGTTGTAATTGTGATTGTGGTGGTTGTGGAAATCTAATTAGACTTGTAGTAGGCATGCGTTGTGTATTATTGGGGTTGCTTCATGATAAATTTGGATGGTTCTTAAACCCTGGATTGTAATTATTATTATTAATATTTGGGTTATATAAAGTAGATTTATATGGATTCCCCATATAATCAACGTGCTCTTCTATTATATCATTATTAGAATTCTAAGTAGGTTTAGTGGAGGAAGTTTACGTCTCCGCTACTTTCCTAGTTAGATATTCTACTTGAAGTGCTAAATTGGAAGAAGCGTCGAGCTCGAAAAGCCCAGCGGGTTTATTAGGGCATGACCTAGGCATGTTCCATTGGTAGGCATTCGTGGAATTTCCTCAAACATTGCTTGAACAGTATTTGGGGTTTTATTATTTAACGTTCCCCCGGCAATATCATCAATCATTAGTATGGTGTACAAATTCAAACCATTATAAAATGTAAGCACTTGGATCCAAGACGGTAGTGTGTGATGTGGAGACCTACGTAAAAATTCATTAAAGCATTCCCAAGTCTTGAAAGTTATTACTTCAAGGTTAGCTGTCACCTAGAGGGAGGGGAATAGGTCATTAAAATTTCTTTACTCTTTTGTTATTTATTAACTAATTGATCTAGAGGTTGTCCTAATTTCCTACAATATTAAATAAGAACAAGCAACACAGCACAACACACAAGTATTTATAGAATTTCCCCAATTGGGTACATTCACTTTCCCTCCCACCTTTCTAACTTATGTTAAACAAGGCATAAACTTTACCAAAATGCTCCTCAGACCTTACACCTCAGGCCCTAAGCCTTACACTCAGGTTCTCTTCAGAAACCTACCTCAGAACCACAAGGGTTCCTGCCTCAGAGCCCAGTAGTGCTCCTATAACTCAGTTGTCCTCAAACCACCTACCTCAGCCTTATCTTTAAGGCCTACAGCTCAGGCACAAAGTGCCCTACAACTTCAGGGACAAGTCCCTCCTCTCAGAGTGCTGCAACACTCCTATAGCTCAGAACAATTCCAGGTACCTACATTAGTGCCCTTCCAAACAACTACAGCTCAGTGACAAATTTTTCATCTACCTCAGGCCGAAGGCCCTACACTCAGTCTCCTCTAAGACCTATACTTAGTGACATACTTGTCACCTATAGCTCAGTGACTCAACAGTCACCTACCTCAACCTTATCACTAAGGCCTACTACTCAGGCTGGGAGGATATCCCTACTCTCAGATCCACACTTGGATCCTACCTCAGTACCCCAACAGGGCACCTACCTCAGTGACTAATTAGTCACCTACAACTCATTCGCAAAGTGCCCGACAACTCATATTCAGGCAACCTGAATCCTATAGGAAGTTAATCAACATAATTGAAGTAACTCACTCAGAGAAAAATATCTGAGTCTAACTTGCTGGACTGAGTAGATATTAGTCCATCCCACTTACTGTAGAAGGGATTAATCTTCTTCTATAACTACCAGTTTCTCAATTGTACTAAAGACAACAAACTGCTATTAAAGGCTTACTGCCCTTCACACAACTATCTCCTCTTGCTGATAGATTGAGTGAGCCAACTTGTTCTTTAAGGAACAATCTTGTTGATTTGTAAGAAGCTTCAGTTATCTTTTTCTTTGCCTTCTGGCTAGCACTGCTGGACTTGGCTTTCAATCTTGTTGGAGAAGATGAAGTCCAACCACCTCTGTTTCATTTTCTGGTCATTGAAAGAAAATGGATAGATCACACTAACTCTAGGGGGGAATAGAGTTTTAAAAACTTTTGATTAATTTTATTGCAGATTAAAATATGTGATAACTATATGTATATTGGCTGAAAACAAAAAAAAAGAAATCACAGCACACCAAAATAAAAAATAAGGCAATCCAGATGACACAAAGATTTTATAGTGGTTCCCCTAAAACTTGGGTACATCCACTCTTCTACCACCCTGTTAGGAATCCACTACACGTTTTTGATCAGGTGCCCTGCCACCAGAATATCTATTTTCTAAGGGAGATATGATAACCCTTTGAGCTTTTGACCAGGTTCCCAAAAACCAAACCAAGTCTTTTGATCAGGAGACTTGACAACCAAAATGATAACTTTTGAATGGAGTTAAAAAACATTTTACAGTGGTGAAAGAAAAATGAAAATGATGTTCTTCTCTGTCAACAATCTTTGAGAAGACTAGTGGACTGTTGTGTTCTCAAAGCTCCCTCTAAGATGTAAAATTGCATAGGAGAAAGAGAGGTTTACTCAGGGTGTAGGCCTTCAGACTGTTAGAATATCTTTAGGAAACTTTCAGACAGGTATAAATGATTTTGCCTCTTGAAAATTCATGAAACAAGAGTGTAGGCTAATTGCTTTTTCTTTATGTTTATTACTGCCTTGTATATCACTTATTATCTTGTGTCTGACTAAAATAAGAATACCTTATATATTCCTTATAGATTTTTCATTTGAATTTTGAATTCCTTATCCTTGATTTACTGTAGAAGATCTAGGAGTTTGAACGACTAGAATTTGCATTAAAAGAATTTCCCCAACTGTTTCAGTAAATAAGTCAAGTACTAACTCTGTGAAAACCATAATCAATGCTGTCATGGAACGGCTATATTCATAAGAATATTGAGCATTAATTACCAAGGTATTACAGACATAATAGAATATAATTTGAAAATACTTCTCCTTTAGTTGAACTAAAACTGAGAGAAATTGGTCGGCCTAAATTTGGAAGAATTTAGTCGAACACAACAAATTTTGTCGACCTGAGATCCAATATCATCGAACTAAAGATAGTAGACAAGAGGTAGAAAATCATCAAATGGAGCTCCAAATTTGTTGCGCTGAGATAACACTTCGTCGAGCTGAGTTTCTGGTATAAGCTGACAAATCGTCGATCTCAGCTAAACTTTCGTCGGCTCAACTCAAATAAGGAACTCTGAGTTCATCGATCTGAGATTGACGATCGTCGAGCTAAGTTCAGTTATCATCAATTGCTTTTTCTGACTCTTAAAAAGCTGCTTTCTGTGGAGGTCTTCTATCTCCAAGTCTTCTGAAGGTGAAAGCCAATCACTCTAGGTTTGTTGACTTGACCTAGACCCTGATAAAGACTTATGACCCTAGACTATACAATGAGGGTCAACTGATAGTCCTAAGACTGAACCTAGCCCAAATCAACCCTAAACAAGGTGGGGTTCCAACATTAGTTAACCATGATCTCCATTTCTTCTCTTCCTATTATATCTGTTTATTTTTAATCAACGAGACAATTTGAATGTGGGCCCAGTAAAGGATGGTGAGCGCCACCTCCCTCAAAAGAAGACAAACAGTACTTTTCGACACTCCTGCAGATTTCCCGCAACGGTATGAAGTACCCTGACTATGCTCGACGAATGGTGAGATGGGTTCGAAAAATTTTGAAATCAGTTCGACGAATTCCAAAGTGAGCTCGATGAACTCAGAGTCTTCAATCTTTAACTTGAGCTCAACGAAAGGTGAGCTGGGTTTAACGAATTCTGGAATCAGTTCGACGAATCTTGAACTGGCTCGACAAACTCAGAATCTTCAAATTTTAACTTGAGCTCGATGAAAGGTGGGCTAAGCTCGATGAACTCAGATTTTATTTTGACGAATATTGAATTGAACTTCTTCTTTAGAAGCGTTGAGTGAGCCTGCCTCAATCAACGCTTCTGGGCTTAGAGAAATTCTGCTGGCTTAGTCTCATCAGTTTCTTCTCAACTGTCTCTGCGGTTTCTTCTTCACAGTTAAGACAATCTTCTGTCTCCGCAGTTTCTTCTCAAAAGTCTCAGCGGTTATTTCTTTACAGCCGAGACTGTCTTCTGTCTCAGTGGTTTAGCTGAGACCAACACTTCTTTCAATGATTTGTGTTGAGCTTCTTATCTATCTCAGCGATTTTGCTGAGACATTCTTCTCAACTGTCACAACTGTCTCAGCTGTTATGCCTTAGTCAAATTATCTAACTTCCAGCTTTCTCTTATATTCACCTGTCCTTAAAGGACAACCTGCATGCAATAACTCAAGCACACATCAACTACATTATTCCCCATAACATGATTGGTGATGCCTCTTCAAATTCTGAGGAACATTGAAGGGTATAATTCCCAACAAGTCTCATAGAGAGACTCAGACTCTGCTTGAGCAAAATAAGAAGTATCCGCACGTAATTTAGTAGTTTTAGCAGGCGGAAAAAACTTAGTTAAATTTTTTTCGGCCATCCCAGCCCAAGTAGTTATGGATCCGCTAGGTAGACACCCTAACTACTACTTGGCTTTTGTCCATAATGAAAAAGGAAGTAAGCGCAAATGAATGACATCATCAGTGGCGCCATTTATTTTAAATGTGTCGCATATTTCTATGAAATTTAACAGATGCGTGTTAGGATCTTCATCTGACAATCCATCAAATTATACTGTGTTTTTAATCATTTGGATTATGCTAGATTTGATTTCAAACTTATTATTAGCAACTGTAGGACAAACGATACTTGACCCGGTGTCATCCAAGTTCGGCAGCGCATAATAAGACCGAGTCCTTTGCGGGGCCGCAACTAGAATTTTTTCTGCCATAGTTTCAACGTGCGTAGTTTCGATAGACTCTTCCAGATTTAATGCTTGGTCTTGGTCACGAGATCGAAGGCACCTGTAATAGGTGCGATCGATTTCAGGATCTAAATTAAGATTAGGATGTATAGAAGATTTTCGTGAGGTCATGCTCTAAAAACCTATTATATAAAACTTTATTATTATTGTTTTTGATTTATAATTTTATTGTGGTTTTGTTTTGTTTTTTTTATTTTAGAAAATAAAACGACAGAAATAAAAGTATTGTTAATAAAAAATATATTTTTTATAAAAACAAAGGTTTTGCAATTAATAGAGAATTTATGGTTTGATTATTTTTATAAAACTGTATTTTTTAATAACAATTAGGATAAAAGTAATAGTAATTCCTTTTTATTTAAAATATCGACACAAAATGATCCCCGACAACGGCGCCAAAAACTTGAAAAGTAAAAATTACTTTGAGATAGTTTGAATTTGAAAAGTAAGTTGGATTTGGAAATTAGCCGTTCTGTATGATCTATCCCTTTTTTACTTATATACTTCGATTAAAGCAAGCGTACATATCGCGTAATAGTATATAATTTTAAAATATCAAGGTCTTATGTTTCCACAGATTTATGTCGAGTACTCTACTTTAAGAACTAAAACTATTATTTTATCGCAAAATTTTGATGATTTTTAAAAGTGAAAATAGATGCAATAATTATGGTTTTGAAAATAGATGAGGTAGAGAGCCCTTGATATTTGATTTACATTGGTAAATAGTTTCTAAATAATAAAAACTCTACTTTTCTATTAATTTACTTGATCGTGGAGGGTCCATAAATATGAGTGCACCTCTAACGAGGATACATCCACCTGAGATTACGTACTTTGACTGAACTTTCATATCTAATCAATAATAACTAAAAAACGCTTTACGTGGTGAACCCCGCGATTGACCTCCTAGTACAATTCAAAGGTTCAACCCGGGAGGCTTATGATCAACTTTTTCGAGAGTGAGTCGTAGTTTATCCTTACCTGCAAGAGATCAATTCGTGGTAAATCTTAAGTTTTTATTAATTTAGAAAATAGATTTTTAAAAATGCAGAATTAATATCCTTCCCAAAGCTCATCTCAATCGAGTGCTAAAAAGTTCTTAGCCTCTCATCGGGATATGGGAGGTAATAGAAAAGTAAATGACATATAAATGTGCAGAAATAATATCTGTCTCAACCATCTTAATCAAGCGCTAAAAAGTTCTTAGCCACACATCTAGGTTCGGGGTGGTAGTAAAAAGGTAAAAAAATGAAAAATACTTACGCACACACCCTTTCTCAACAGAAAATAAAAGATAAGTTAAAAATCAAGAAGAGATGAAAAATTACTGAAAGCTAAAATTTATTACTTAAAAAGTGTTACACACTAGGAAACCCAAACTAGGGTTAGGAAAATATCACTCATAAATTACTCCTAACTACTATGTACAGCTATGTGGAACTCTACCAGATCTATTCAAAACATCAGCCCTGGCCCTCCTTTATAGCTGAAAAATTTGAAGTACACGCCCCCTTACACGACCCCTAGGGCATGTCGCATGGGCGTAACGCTAACGTAGTAGATTTAGATTGACTTTCGGCAACTTCTGGATCGAATTGAATAAGTACACGAGCGTGAATTGATGGTCATGGGAGTGACAGTCGGGCGTGACTATATGGTATGATAGCTCGGCTTCTTCGGGGCGTGACAGCTGGAATTCTGCTTTCTCACGGCTGATATCTCGGGCGTGTTAGCTGGCACATGGGCGTGTAAGCCGGTGTTAGGAATTATTCCCTACAATGTTCCTCAGAATTTGACGAGGCATCACCAATCATGCTAAGGGGAATAATGTATTAGGTGTGTACTTGAGTTCATACATGGAAGTTGTCCTTGACTGGACAAGTGAACATAAAGTGTATGTTTGAAGTCAGACAATTTGACTAAGGCAAAAGCATCGAGACAGCTGAGACCCCTGAGAAGAATGTCTCAGCATAACTACTGAGATAGCTGAGAAGCTTACACAAAATGTTGAGAGAAGTGTTGGTCTCGGAAAAACTGCTGAGATAAAAGATAGTCTCAGCTGTGAAGAAGAAACCACTGAGACTGTTCAGAAGAAACCGCTGAGATAGAAGATAGTCACAGCTGTGAAGAAGAAACTGTTGAGACAGTTGAGAAGGAACCACTGAGATAAAGCCAGTAGAATTTCTCTAAGTCTAGAAGCGTTGAGTGAGGCAGGCTCACTCAACGCTTCTACAGAAGTGCTCAGTTCAAAATTCATCGAACTCAGCTCACCTTTTGTCAAGCTCAAGTTAAAGCTTGAAGATTCTGAGTTCGTCAAGCCCAGTTCAGAATTCATCGAACTTATTCCAGAATTCGTCAAACCCAACTCACCTTTCGTCGAGCTCAAGTTAAAGTTTGAAGACTCAGAGTTCGTCAAGATCAGTTCGGAATTCGTCCAACTGATTTCAAACTTCAACGAACCCAACTCACCATTTGTCGAGCGCAGTCAAAGTATTTCATGCCATTGCTGGAAATCTACAGTAGCGCCGGAAAGTACTGTTTGTCCTCTTCTGAGGGATGTGGCACTCACCATCCTTGGCTGGGCCCACATTAAAATTGTGCCATTGATTCAAATCAACAAATATAAAAGGAAGAGAAGAAAAGGGTATTAGGGTTAACAAGAACAAAAAAAGAAAACGAAACAGAGGCGGTTGGACTTCATCTACTACGACGAGCTTGAAAGCCAAGTCCAGCAGTGCAAGCCAGAAGGCACAGAGAAAGATAGCTGAAACTTTTTTCACTTCAGCAAGATTGTTCTTTGAGAACAAGTTGGCTGATTCATTCAATCAGCAAGAGGATATAACTGTGTGAAGGGCCGTCAACCTTCAACAGTAGTTAGTTGTTCTTCCGTATAGCAGATAAATTGGTAGTTGTAGAAAAAGACAATTCCTTCTACACCAAGTGGGCTGAACTGATATCTGCAAAGTCCAGCGAGGTAGACTCAAAGATTTTTCTCTGAGTCAGTATTTTAATTTACTTGATAAATTTTCTGTAGGATTCAGATTGCCTGAATCTGAGGTATAAGGCACTTTGTGCCTGAGTTATAAGTGACTAATTAGTCACTGAGGTAGGTACCCTGCTGGGGTACTGAGGTAGGATCCAAGTGTGGATCTAAGAGTTGGGCTATCCTTCCAGCCTGAGTAGTAGGCCTTAGTGATAAGGCTGAGGTAGGTGACTATTGAGTCACTGAGCTATAAGTAACAAGTGTGTCACTGAATATAGGTCTTGGAGGAGACTGAGTGTAGGGTCTTTTGGCCTGAGGTAGGTGACAAGTGAGTCACTGAGTTGTAGGTGCCTGGAAGGGCACTGAGGTAGGTACCTTTAAATGTACTAAGCTGTTGGAGTGTTGTAGCACTCTAAGAGTAGGGCCTTGTGCTTGAAGTTATAGGGCTGAAGAGCCTGGGATGTAGACCTTTGATGAATTCTAATTATTCATATTTTTCAGTACTTTATATAAGTAGTTTTAGGTTATTTTTTTAGTTTTCTATTATTTTTCTCCAATAAATTGTTCTTTTTTATAAATACCCTTCTAACTTAAGTTTATTTGTTTTTTAAATTTTTTTATAGAAAACATCAATTTTTTTAAGTACACACACATGTCAATTTGGTCACTCCCGTGACCTGGGCGTGTAACTTTGATTACAGTCAAAAAACTGCTTCCTGACTAGAAATTTAATTTGTTGAGTTGCGCTCCATGAATTGTTTCCACTCAATGCCAGTAACCATTCAATGCCAGCTAGTTCGTCAAACGCAGATCAATGCCACGCTCGATAAATTTGTCTTCGCTCGATGCTTCCTATAACGGTGACCATGACGTGTCCAGCTCCCGCTACTTCCAGAAACTGGCCTGTCATTAAATTCTTGACTTCCACTGCAGACCAGCGTGCCACCTCTAGTAAATTTTTTGCTTATAAATAGAACTTATCTATAAGTTCCAAAGGTTCAAACGTTTGAGCCCTTTTTCTCTTGGACCGCTGCTTAGTTGCTTTTGGTGCTATGTAAGGATAACTTTCCACCCTCCTCTTTGTGTTTGTCTTAGCTTTTGTAATAAAACTTTTTTACTTAATAAAATATGTTAATTATTTTCATCCTCATATTGTAGAGGAATGCCACTGAAGGCCTCTCTTTCAACAATCTTAAGTAACTAAGTTTTTATTTTTAATTATGTGTGTGGGTGTATGAGTTTCGCTTTATGTTGTTATATTTTTATGTTTTCATAGTTTTGATAGCTTTTATTTTTCTTTTCCCTCTGTATAGGGTTAGGTTAAGTTTTTTTTAGTACTTTACTTTCACTTTTACAAAGTTATATGCATGAAAAAGTTAGCATTTTAATATTTTGAAACACTTTGTTTTTTACCTTTTATGTCTAAAAACATTTGCTCTTTTTATTTTTATTTCATCTTTTTATTAATTTTAAGCAAGTTCTAGGAGTAGGAATGTAATTGTTTTAATTTTTCAATTACTTTGTTTTTCTTTTTAAAATTTTGTGTGTGAGTATATGAGATTAAGTTTCATTTCGATCATTCAATTTCATGTAGAGTGTGTAAGTGTTTGAGATAATTTTTCTTACTTTCTTTTATTGTTTTCTTTATCTCTTTCTCAATCACATGTAGAGTGTGTGTGTGTATGAGGTAATTTTTATTACTTTCTTTCAATTATGTAGAGAGTGTGTGTGTGTGTGTGTGTGCATTTACTTCTCACCTACTCATTCGAGTAGGACTCGCTTTCATTTCAAGCCTACTCATTTGAGTAGGACTTGTCATTTTATGCCTATTCGTTCGAGTAGGACTTGTAATATCCCACCTACTCGTTTGAGTAGGACTTGTCATTTCCCGCCTACTCGTTTGAGTAAGAGTTGTCATTTCAATTATGTTTTTCTTTTGTGTAACTTAGCTTTTTCTTAATTATGGGCTCGATGTGCGCGTAAGTTCTTTGTTAGCAATTAAAGTTTTTCAGCCTTTTGTTCCTAACTTTACGTTATTTTCATGTCTTATTTTTAAAACCATTTAGCTTTTAGTTTTGAACTCGCGCCTCATCTTGTCCCATAAACCGTCCCCACACCGATGAGTGCCTAATCGTTCTTATCTCTCGGCATCGAAGAGTGTTGGGACATATAAAATCACTCGAAATAATAAAAGATCATTTTTCTCACTTTAATTTAAGGGCTTAAGGTTTGCCCCGGGAATACGACGAGTAGAACCACGTATTGATGTGTGGGCTCTATTTTCATTATCCATACGCTAGCTAGCCGAGAGGTCGTACGTATTGACTGATCACCCTTGGGTAAAAAGAGTTGCGTGCATACCCTCGAGAGAGGAGAAGAGTAATTCTACTAGATTGGGTTCTCCACCCAATAGTGGGGTTCTTAGAGTAAAATGGGCATTAAGAGGAATCCTTCGTCGGATGAGAGTTCGGTAAAATAGTCTTAATGTTAAGGTGTGCGATATTCCTAGAGATAGGTGAGCTTATGTTTGTGGTACCTCCACGACCAAGTTGCCTTTAATTAATTTGAAAACTAAGTTCTATAATTTTTAAGAGTCATTTTAGTTTCGATTCGATTCGATGGCGAGCGTTAACCCTTCATCAAATTTTTGTAAGTCTTTTTACAACTCCCTTTTCTAACCGCTTTAGTTAATTAAAAACCCGATAAGTTATTTTTGGTAAAATAATAGTCCCTCCGAAAGGAGTAGAAATAGTCAACAGGCCCCGAGAAATATATGATCTCGATATTCCCCATCAGAATATCCTATATTACTTGTGACATGTGCACTTGCCTCCTAATCGCGTTGCACGAGATTCGATCTCCACACGAACCACCTTTAGATATAAGGCTAAGGTAGGTTGTTTGAGGAACAATGAGTTGTAGGAGAACTACAGGGCTTTGATGTTGGAACCTTTGTGGTTCTGAGGTAGGGTTGTGAAGAGAATCTGAGTGTAAGGCTGAGGGCCTGAGGTGTAAGCTCTGAGGATCATTTTGGTGGAGTTAGTGCCTTGTTTAACATAAGTTAGAATGGTGGGATGAAAAGTGGTTGTACCTAGTTGGGGAACCACTAGAAATACCTGTGTGCTATGTTGTTTTGCTTGTTCTTATTTATATTATAGGTTCTAAGGACAATCTCTAGATCACTTAGAAATAAAACAACAAAAAGACTCAAGAAATTTTATCAAAGACATATTCACCCCCCCCCCCCCCACTCTGTGTGACTAGCTAACCTTGAAGTACTAACTTTCAAGTGGTATCAGAGGGAGGTTACTCAAAAAGGATATAACAATCTTAATATACCTCCAAGGTTAGCTATAAGATATAATTAAGGGCTCAGGAATGAACTATAAGGAGCTCGGGCCATGAAACTAATAATCTGCAGTAAAGAAGGATTTGGCCTCTAGAAGCAAAGGGTTAGACTTTTCATGGAATCATCTGACCCTAGGATATATATAATAGTAGTGGAAGGTCCTTTTATCCCCCAAAGGCTTCCACTATAGATCCAAATCTGAGAGTTCCCAAGGCATATACAGAGATGGGCAGAGATGAGGTAGTTCTGTCTACCATGGACAAAAGGGCACAAAACAATATAGCTAGTGCCATTGATGACTCAACCTTCCAAAATCTTGTACACTGTAAGAACTTTAAAGAAATGTGGGACACTCTAGTGGTCTACATGGAAGGCTCTGAGGAAGTTAGAGATGATAGGAAGTACGTCTATGCTCAACAAGGAGTAGGATGCTTTCAGACAAAGCAAGTCTGAAAAAATAGCTGACTGCTTTGAAAGATTCTTTAGGACAGACAATAAACTGAGAAACTATAGTAGGGTCTTCAGCCACTATGAGCTGAATGAAAAGTTCAAAAGATAACTCACTAGAGATTGGGACACTAAGATATGTGTCATTAGGGAAATAGCCAAGTTGGCAGACTCTCCTCCACCAACTTTGTTTGGAAAGCTGCTATTCTATGAAATGCAGCTGGCTGTTGGACTAGAAGAGGAGAAGAACATCCAATATTAGTCCAAGGATAAGTCTGTGGCATTCAAGGTAGAATCCCCAAGAAGGAGCAGAAGAAATTCTCCCTCACCACCAAGGAGGGATGCTGAATCAAGCTCAAAAAATTCTGAGTCAGCTCATCAGACCACCACATGTTTGATAAAGATCTAGCTGCCTTCTCCAGGCAATTTCAGAAATTCATGAAGAAGAAGGACAGGATTAGCAGGCCATCTTCATCCTCTTATAACAGGAAGTCATCCAAGGATGACAAGTATGTCCCTAAAACCATTAAATAGATTTCTTCTAATGTCATCTGTTATTTTTGCAGCAAGGCTGGGCATGGCATTGCTGACTGCCCAGTCAAAAGAAAGGAAGAAGATGAGAAGAAGAAGAACAAGAATCACAAACATCACATGGACAAGAAGAAGGAGAAGTTCTTTGTGGCTAAGAAGGAGAGAAGTTGGACAGATTCTTTTTTTTCAGAATGTGAAGATGAAGAGGAAGAAGCCTATATTGGGCCGATATCTGTCGTTGTAGGTCCAGAAGAAGAAGAGGAATATCCTACTGCCAGGATAGGAATCAGGGCCCCTCTGTCACACTCAGATAGTGACAATGAGGAGGATGAAGAAGACTGTGGATGCCAAGGTCTGGTGGCAATAACTGAAGAATAAAGAAGTGAGGTACATACAGAATCATTCAAGGTACATCCTCTCTCAATTTCTTTATCTTCCTCTGACTATGAAACAAGACCAGATACTGGTGCATCTTCATCCGGTGATAAAGATTGCTCAAAATCTGAGACTGATGTCAATAAATTGATTGACAAGTTTG
Organism: Platanthera zijinensis; assembly: GCA_039513925.1. Taxonomy (NCBI): domain Eukaryota; kingdom Viridiplantae; phylum Streptophyta; class Magnoliopsida; order Asparagales; family Orchidaceae; genus Platanthera; species Platanthera zijinensis. The sequence goes on along the minus strand of CM077089.1, from coordinate 123,723,516 downwards.
GATTGCTTCTAGATGCTCTAAAGAAGAGCATAAATCTTGCCAAAAGGCAAGAAAAGGAGATTTAAGTCCTCAAGCCTTATATAACTCTTTATAACAATAAATCTATTGAGTTTTATAAGAAAATTCATGAGGTGTCTGAACTCATGAAAAGTCTTGAGTGTCAAACCAAGCTTCTAGAAGAGAAGAATAAGCATATTAGATATCTGGAACAAAAGTTCACAGATAAATTAGGGATTGTGATTAACCCTTCTTAGTCATAGGGTAAGTTTTGAAAAGCTGCAACCTGCCAAGTCCCTGAGAAGCTGGGTATTAATCACAATAATCATCAATTCCAACTTGAATTCCCTAATATGAAGACAGTGTTTCAAAAGGCAAATTTACCTTTTAAAACTGTCAAGTTTGCACCTCCAGATAAGGGTCAATCAAATGTGTGCTATACCAGTGGGGTAAAGACACATGATCTCAGAAGGAGTGATGATGTCCACTCTAGCCATAAAAAGCTCAAGATAACCTCTTTAAATTTGTATCCAAATATCCTGTATCTAAAGAGATGAGAGACACCACTAGATGACAGGCTACAAAAATACATTTGGCCCATCCTGGACCAGCTGTATTTAGTTCTTCAGCACCTTGATTCAGGAAGAAGGAAGAAGCATCATTCAATACTTATCCAGCAAAATCTAGAGCTGCTCACATCTCTCAAGGACAATAATTCTGTGTTGTCCTGAAGAGAAGGTACAACATTCATAAATGTTGGTGTTGTGGGAAGGTGGGCCACTTTGCCATTGATTGTTGGCACAACCTAAATATGGCTAATGGACATATAGGTGGTCAGTCCAGGAAGAGAGTTGGGCAAATGCTTTTTTAATCCTAACAAGAACCTAGGACCCAACTATTGTTGGGTTCCTAAGGGTAAACAAATTTCTTTTACACGTTAGTCCAAATACCTGTCTACATAAGACTTGGTATTTGGACAATCTATGTTCTAGGATAATGTCTGGGACAGAATGATTGCTCAAGGAACATGCTCCATGTAAAAAATTAACAAAGTTTGAGGCTGTTAAGTGTGTAATCCTCAAAAGCTAGAGGCAGTAAGCCTCAAGGTAAGTCTCTCTCTCTCTCTTGTATAGAGACTAAGTTTACAAATTCATGAATTAAGTTAGATGTGCTTAGGATGAACCTAATCAAGCACACAAGTTAGATAACAATGATTCAATTATCCTTCATAATTATTTGCATTGTTAACTTATATAGCATTTTCTCTCAAGCCCAAATAACCTGTAAATCAGTGCATAATAAGCTTGCTAATAAAACTGGCTTATTAGCATATTAGGTCTCCATTATACTTGGATTTGATAAAATATTTGTATAATGGTGTGACAAGTAGAAAGTACCTCCAGACAGTAAGGGAAACTACAAATTAATCAGGCATTAAGTGAATAAAAGAATAACTAAGAGGTATAATAGAAGCGCTATCATAACAGGAATCATAGAGCAAGCCGTAAAGGCTAAAAGTACTAACTTAAGTCTAAAGATCTTTAATTAGTTAATCTAATGATAAGGTAATTACACTTTTTCATTATATATATAAAGGCGATAAGAAACGAAAAGCCACACCACTCTTAAAAGCTTTAACCCTAGTCGTCGAGACCGAAACCTTCTCAGCGTCTTCTCGCATTGACTCAATGGCGCTGAAGATCTCAAAGGATCTTTAGGAGGGCTATGAAATTGCGAGGAATGGATTAAGTCGTGCCTTGCCAAATATAAAAGAAGTGTTAAGTATGATTGAGACCACGAGTTTTGAGTACACCCTTTCTGAACCCTCCACCATTCTTAGAGAAGAGGTAGTAGAATTCTTCTCCAACATCAAGGTGTCATCCTCTCAAAACTCACTAATGTCTAAGATTGAGGACATCACGATTAAGATAAATCCTAAGTGACTAGGCAAAGCCCTTCATCTACCCTTCGTCAACCCTAGCAAGGAAGAAGAACCCACCATCATGGATAGAGACAGTGCTCTCAAGTGGTGTGGATACAGTGAGGAAAAACTTGGGTCTCTTAAGAGGAAATTCTTCAATCAGAGAGCCAAACTGCTGACAAATATAGTAGGGAAAGCCCTCATTTATATACCTGGATCATATGACACAATCTCTAGGTCAATGTTTGATGTAATGACTAGGATAATCTTCAATAGGTAGACTTCTTGGTCATCTCTCATCTACTACAGAATAGTAGACTGCCTACACACTCCAAACATGGGCAGAATTCTTTCCTTAAACCTAGTGAACACCTACCCTGATGCATTCAAGCATGAGAAAGGAGTGAAGATTCACTACCTAAAAAGAATGGACATAAAAAACTTTGGACAGATTCACTAGGGTCCTACCAATGAGCCAACCTTCAGCAGTAAAGGACTCCTCTATGGACACAAGGAAGAAACCTGCTGAGGAAGAAAGAACTGCCAGCTCTGATCTAGAGCTTGGAACCTCCTCTCCAGCTAATGTAGGTCTGCAAGTTGACTTATCACTCAGTCAAACCTCTGCTAACTTCCAACTCCAAGTAAGTGATATGCTTGTTGATAAAATCCATGCCAGCCCTAAGTCAGGACAAGTTTAAAGAATGCTACTAAAGAAGTGGTTGTTGTAGAAGATGAGGCAGATATGGCTGATACTGATGATGTAGTTGTAGTAGAAGTTATCCCTGTAATAAAAGATAACCACGAGCCTCCTGAGGAATTAGATACTTATCATGATGGGTCAAGCCCAAAAAAGGATGCCCAGTCTGATGGGTAGCATAATCATATGCATTTGATAACTTTGGATCAAGTGGTCAACAGTGTGGTTGAGTCTACACCTACTACAGGTAATGCTCATACCCTCTTAATTAATAGTGTTAATACATCCTTAGCTAAGGAAATGTTTCCTTCTATAGGTGATGTAGTGTAGGGGGAGTCTTCATAGGTCCCTGCTAAGGAAGATGTCCCTCCTCTATTAAGCAAACCAACCACTACCCAAATCTCTAATGAGTTACTCCTAAATAATCTCAAAGCACTCCTGGATGCCCAGACCACAACCCTCAAGGAGTATGTTGACCAATCAGTTGCCAAGCAGAGGGATGAATTGTCAACCAAAGTCAAGGAAAATAAAGAAGAAATCTCTCACTTAAAAAACAGGTCACCACCTGGTTTGATAGTGCTGGAACTGCTGGCATCAAACTAACCACCCTCATAAAATCCTTAGATATAAGCCAAAAACTCTCTGTAGCTGACTTAGGATATGTGAAGAACTATATGAGTGCAACTGATGAGGTGATCAGTGGTATAGTGGATCATGTAAATCAGCATGTTACCAATGTTGCTTTCCACTCTATGAAGGAGGCACTACTTATGAAAAATGAACTGCTTGTTGACAATGAGAGAATGTTCCAATCCATATCAAGAAAAAATGAAGCCAACATGACCCTACTGCAAAATACCATCATTGAAGAAGGCAGAAATGGGGAGTGCAGACATGCTAAGAAAGCAGCACTCATTAAAGATCAAGCTTTCAATATAATTTAAGGCACAAGGGTGGAACTGCACCTACCCCTCCATGATAAAAAGAGGCCAGAGGACCTAGAATTTCCAGTACAAGCTAGAGCTGCACAGGATGCACAACTTGATGCCAGAAGAAAAAGGGAAGGAACTCAGATGGCTGAAGAGATCATGGAAAAGAGGCGAGCTGGGAACAGAGATGATCCAGATCATGAACAGCTAAGTGATGCCTCTGAATCCATCATTATCAATGCTTGGGTAAGCCATGGACAAATTTTAAAGAATATAGATAGTGTATATTGTGAGAAGCGAACTAAAACAAGCCGGAAATGGTATAACTGAAATTTTATTATCAGAAAAAGGTATCTATTACAAAGGTATGGTCTCCCTTATATAGAATGGAGGAGAGAAGAGAGAATACAAATAAGAGATGTGGGACTAAAACTATACAAAAATCTGGGCGGCTAGAACAACAGATCGGAACAAGCCGTGCGGTTATACAGAAGGGCTAATCGCTCGTCCACTGCCAGAGAGAGAGACAAGCCGCCATGTGAGACCGTTAGACCGCCCGGTCTCCTAGTCCCCAGTAACAGACCGCTAGACCACTTGGACTTCAGACCTCAACACAGCAACCAAACTGCTGAAGGCAAACCGCCAGACCGCCCGGTCAATAACCCGCCAAGCCAGACCGACAGACCGCCCGGTCTCTAACTTCAACACTCCCCCTCAAGCTGGAGCATATATGTCGATCATGCCCAGCTTGTCACATATATGAAGAAACGAGGCGGATACTGGCTTGGTGAAGATGTCAGCCAGCTCTTTTTCAGACGTGACGAAGGGAGTGCAAATTTGTTCCTTCAGAATCTCTTCACGAATGAAATGACAGTCGACCTCAATGTGCTTGGTTCTCTCATGGAAGACTGGATTTTTGGAGATGTATATAGCAGCCTTGTTGTCACAGAACATAGGTAGAGGATGGTTGTAGACCTCTCCTAAATCCAATATGAGAGCTCGTAGCTATTTTAGCTCGCAAGTGGTCGATGCCATACTCCGATACTCTGCTTCAGCACTAGACCTGGAGACAACAGATTGCTTCTTGCTCTTCCAGCTTACCAGATTGCCCCCAACAAAGGTACAGAAACCGGAGGTAGACTTGCGGTCCCCTTTGTCATCAGCGTAACTCGCATCTGAGTAGGCTTCAACCCTCAGATGATCATTCTTCTGAAAGAGCAATCCTTTCCCAGGGGCAGCTTTGACGTACTCTAAGATCCGCAAGGCGGACTGTAGATGGCACTCCCTAGGAGCTTGCATGAATTGACTCACCTTGCCCACAGCATAGGAAATGTCGGGCCTAGTCACGGTGAGGTATATGAGCTTACCAACTAGACGCCTGTACCGCGAAGCATCTGAAAGAAGAGGTGAACCATCTGTCCAGGTTTTGTCTTCTCCAACAGCCATGGGATATCGGGCAGGTTTGGCCCCAATCAATCCTGCTTCTTTTAAAATATCAAGAGCATACTTACGCTGAGAGAGGACTAAAGAGTTGGGCTTCCGAGAGATTTCGATCCCCAAAAAGTACTTCGGAGAACCCATATCTTTCATGACTAGATGTTGGCGAAGATGCCGCATTGTCAAGGCTACCCCTTCTTGGTCATCACTAGTGAGAAGAATATCATCAACATATACTGCAAGAACCACCAGTCCCGAAGAGGTTTTGCAAATAAATAGAGAGTGATCAGCAGCGCTGCGAGCAAAACCAACGGCCGCCACGATGCCGCTGAACTTGTCAAACCAAGCTCGAGGGCTCTGCTTGAGGCCATAGATTGCCTTCTGTAGCCGGCATACTCGTGTCTCCCCCTGAGCAACATACCCTGGAGGTTGCTCCATGTAGCCGGCCTCCTGAAGATCACCATAAAGGAAGGCATTCTTGATATCCAGCTGGGAAAGTGGCCAGTCTTTGTTGACCGCCACAGAGAGAAGGACCCGTATAGTGTTGAGATGAGCCACGGGAGAGAAGGTGTCAAAGTAATCAACCCCATAGGTTTGAGTAAAGCCCTTAGCCACCAGGCGAGCTTTGTAACGGTTCACAGTGCCATCTGGGCCAAATTTGACTACAAAGACCCAGCAACAGCCAACAACATCTGTATCAAAGGGAGGAGGGACAAGAGTCCAGGTACCCCGCTCTGTGAGGGTCGCCATTTCCTCATCCATGGCCATCTTCCAGTGAGGAATGGCAAGGGCCTCCTGGTAGGAACGAGGTGTGGTAGTAGCAGAGATAGCCAGTGCAAAGGCCCTGCGAGAAGGAGTAAGACGATCATATGAAACAATAGCAGCAAGGGGGTGTAGGGTACACGTCCGCACCCCTTTGCGAAGAGCTACAGGAAGATCCAGGTCGGCGTGCTCCTCGGCATCCAGAGCATCCGTGGCAGAGAGAGCTGGCCCGGGAGGATAGAGCGATGGCAGCGGAGATGAGGGAGATGGAGGCAGAGAGAGAGGCGGAGGGAGAGGAGTGGGCGGAGACGGTGGAGGAGCGGATATCGCAGTAGGAGACGAGGGAACGAACGGAATAACAGGAGAATCAGAGGTGGGGGGAAGAGAAGAGGAGTCATCCGATAAGTAGGAGTCATTCTCGAAGAAGGTAACGTCAGCGGAGACGAACTGCTTACGAAGAACAGGATCAAAGCAGCAGTAGCCTTTCTGAGTGGCCGAGTACCCCAGAAAGACACATTTGGTGGAGCGAGGGGAGAGCTTATCACGGGTGGCAGATGGGGCATGCACAAAAGCAGTGCACCCAAAGATTCGGAGAGGGAGAGGAAAAGGCTCCTTGCCTGGATAAAGGATGGAAAAAGGGGTTTTTCCCTTGAGAACGGAGGAGTGAATGCGATTGATGAGATAGCAGGCAAGAAAAACAGCATAGCCCCAATATGAGCGAGGGACATGCATTTGAGTCATCAATGTGCGAGCAACATCGAGGAGGTGACGGTTTTTGCGTTCCGCCACCCCATTTTGTTGGGATGTATAGACACAACTTGTCTGATGAATAATGCCATGTTGCACACAGAAAGAGGTAAAAGCATGACTTAAGTACTCTTTTGCATTATCAGAGTGAAAAGTTTTAATACCAACACCAAACTGATTTTTGATTAAATGATAATAGGAGGTCTATACATTAAAAAGTTTAGAGCGATCTCATAAGAGATACACCCAAGTACATCTAGAAAAATCATCAATAAAGGTTACAAAATAAGAACTACCCCGACCAATAGTAAGGGTAGGAGCAGGTCCCCAGATATCGGAGTGGACTAGATCAAACGGACGGGTAGAGCCCCGACCTTGCTTCGGCGGGAAGGAGGAACGATGATGCTTGCCAAGTTGACATGCTTCGCAATGGAGAGGAGTATTGGAGGGAGGGAGGTGGGGCAGAAGCTAATGTAGAAGCCGTGGTGGAGGATGACCGAGACGGAGATGCCACTAGAGAAGATCCGTACAAGAAGAAGAGAAGGCGGACAAAGCGGAAACGTTGTCGAGGAAGTAGAGGCCTCCGCTCTCAGTCCCAGTAGCAATCGTCCGCTGGGAGCTCGGATCCTGAAAAGAACAAGAAGATGGAGTAAACGTTACAGAACATTGAAGCTGCTTGCACAAAGAAGTAACCGACAACAGATTACACGGAAACTTGGGCACATAGAGAGTGTCATCTAGCCAAAGGGACGGAGTAACATGAACCACTCCCGACCCATGAACTGGGGAGGGAGAACCGTCTGCAATGAGGACCGGGGGCAACCGATCATGCTGTTCGAGGAGAGAGAAGAACTGAGGATTGCCCGTCATATGATTAGTTGCACCGGAGTCGATAAGCCATTTACCTTGAGTGACCACATGGGCACTACCTGATGATGTGACCACGGAAGCAGACGGCTTGGAAGAAGAGGCGGAAGAGTCACCCGAGGGGCGAATATGGGGATGCTTTGTCCAGCAGCGGTCAAGAGTGTGTCCGGTGCGGCCGCAGTGAGAGCAGAGGTAGTGGGAAGAAGGACGTCCGGCAGACTGATGACTGCGGCTACCAGAGCCACTCCGCTGATTTTGATGAGCATTGTTATCCGGAGGAGAAGGAGCGGGCAGAAGCGGGCGCTGAAGGAGAGAGGTGACAGCGGCGATGCGAGCAGCAGTGGCATCTAAAGTAGGAGATTCCGCCTCACCCAGAATTTGTTGGCGGATCATGTCATAAGTGTCAGGAAGACGGAGCAGATAACACACAACCAGAAGCTCCTGGAAGTGCTTGTGTTGTTGAGCCAGATCCGCAGAAAAGGGGCGATTCTAAAGAATCTCAGCCCCAAGAGCTTGAACTTGTTGGTAGGCAGCAGCAGGAGACAAGGTAGGCCGGGAAAAGAGGTCCGCATACAACGTATAGATGCGGGACGTCTGAGCCCCTTTGGAATACAAAGCAGCAAGATGAAGCCAAGCGGCCTTCACCGTCTCATCATGACGGATGACGGGAAGGCACTCATCGGATAGAATGTTAGCGAGACAAGTACGCACAAGAGCGTCACTCGCATCCCAGTCATCAAAGAGAGGTGAAGTGGTAGGAGGAGGGTCATCAACGAGATGGTGGCATTTGCATTGCGAGCGAAGGAGAAAGGTGAAAGAGACGCTCCAATCCGGGTAGTTGGAGCCGACAAGCTTGGAAACGGTGCCAAGGTTCCCGGAAGGAGTAGGAGGTAGAGGCGGAGCCGGGATTGGCTACAGGGGTGGCGGCAGGAGTGGTGGCAGTGGAAGCATCAGAAAGAGCCATAAGAGCAAACAACAGGAAGCCGCGCGGTTAGGAAACAAGCCGCGCGGATAGGCAGAAGTGGAACTGCAGCGGTCAGGATGTCAAACACCAGCGGCCAGAAAGACCACGACCAAGCCGCAGTATCAAGCAGAGGGGAAGAAGTCGAGTGGCAAGCAGACAGTCCGCTCGAACAGAAGCACAAGAGAGGGCAAGGAACACGGCGATAGTTCGCGACGAACTAGGCGACAGATCGCAGCGAACAAGGCAACAGGTCGCGACGACCAGAGCAAGAGCAAACAGGAGGAGGCAAGGCACACGGCGATAGGTCGTGGCGAACAAGGCGACAGATCGCAGTGAACATGGCAACAGGTCGCACACACAGAGGGCAACGACAAGGAGACCGCGTGGACAGGGCACAAGCCGGAGAAGCAAGTCGCGCGGACAGAGAGGAGCACAGAATCAGGAGGAAAGGATCGATTCCTCTGATACCATGTGAGAAGCGAACTAAAACAAGCCGGAAATGGTATAACTGAAATTTTATTATCAGAAAAAGGTATCTATTACAAAGGTATGGCCTCCCTTATATAGAATGGAGGAGAGAAGAGAGAATACAAATAAGAGATGTGGGACTAAAACTATACAAATATCTGGGTGGCTAGAACAACAGACCGGAACAAGCCGCGCGGTTAGACAGAAGGGCTAACCGCTCGGCCACTGCCAGAGAGAGAGACAAGCTGCCATGTGAGACCGTTAGACCGCCCGGTCTCCTAGTCGCCAGTAACAGACCGCTAGACCGCTTGGACCTCAGACCTCAACACAGCAACCAAACCGCTGAAGGCAAACCGCCAGACCGCCCGGTCAATAACCCGCCAAGCAAGACCGACAGACCGCCCGGTCTCTAACTTCAACATATATCCTTCTGAGGAATAGATAAAGCATTTGGAAAGAAATTCCCTAAGGGAAACAGTATTCAAAGAAAATCCGGTAAGGAAGAGCAACCCAAAGAAAATGCCTCCCGGATATATTCCAAAGCCATTCCTTTACTTCAAGTGGCAGGAGAATAAAGCTGAAAACTTGAAGTAGACTGCTGCTACCAAGAATGCTGATTCAAGTTCATCAATGAAGTGTTGAGATGAGGTTGCAAGACTTAGGGTTCTTTAAATATGTAATCAATGTCTTATAATGAATATCAATAGTGTAGCAATATCAAATCTTTATCAATGAAATTAATATGAGTTGGCCCTGACTATATTGATGTGCTAAATATGTAATGCAATTCTTATTTATATATCTGCGATTAATGAATAAACTGTTCTTTCATGGATATCTTGTAATCACAAGTTTGCTACTATTGTTTGGCTAAATTAATGATTAGGTAGATCTTAATCAAAATGTTTACCTTGTAAATGAATTTAAAAAGGTTTTGCTGATAATCATACTGTTACAATGTTAATGATTGATAATTCACCAGTACTATTGGTTATTCAATCATAGTGTTAAGGCATCCCAACTAGGGGGAGTTATCCTATATTGGGATGGCTAGCTGTCATGATAATATCTCAACAGGCCCATCAAGATACTTTTTTTTGTTGATACACCTTAGCATGGATGGGTGTTCTGCCTTCTTCAAATAGAATAAGATTGTTGAGAATTGTGCCCTACAATGTTCCTCAGAATTTTAAGAGGCACCACCAATCATGCTAAGGGGCATAATGTATCTGATGTGTGCTTGAGTTCATGCTTGCAGGTTGTCCTTGACTGGATAGGTGAACAAATAGAGTACGTCGGAAGTCAGATAATTTGACTAAGGCAAAAGCATCAAGACAGCCGAGACAGGTGAGAAGAATGTCTCGGTATAGCCGCTGAGACAGTTGAGAAGCTCAACACAAAATGTTGAGAGAAGTGTTGGTCTCAGCAAAACTGCTGAGACAGAAGATAGTCTCAGTTATGAAGAAGAAACTACTGAGATAGTTGAGAAGAAACCACTGAGATAGAAGATAGTCACAGCTGTGATGAAGGAACTTCTAAGATAGTTTAGAAGGAACCACTGAGACAAAGCCAGCAGAATTTCTCTAAGTCCAGAAGCGTTGAATGAGGCAGGCTCACTCAATGTTTCTAAAGAAGAGCTCAGTTCAGAATTCGTCGAATGGATTTCAGAATTCGTTAAGCCCAACTCACCTTTCATCAAGCTCAATTTAAAGCTTGAAGATCCTGAGTTTGTCGAGCCTAGTTCAGAATTCGTCGAATTTATTCCAGAATTCGTCGAACACAACTCACCTTTCGCCGAGCTCAAGTTAAAGTTTGAATACTTTGAGTTCGTCGAGCTTAGTTCGGAATTCGTCGAACTGATTTCAAAATTCATTGAACCTAGCTCACCATTCGTCGAGCGCAGTCAGAGTATTTCATGCCATTGCCGGAAAGCTACAGCAGTGCTAGAAAGTACTATTTGTCCTCTTTTGAGGGAGGTGGCACTCACCATCCTTGGCTGGGCACACATTCAAATTGTGTCGTTGATTTAAATCAACAAATATAAAAGGAAGAGAAGAAAAAAGGGATTAGGGTAAAAAAGAACAAAAAAAGAAAACGAAATAGAGGAGGTTGGACTTCATCTACTTCGACGAGCTTGAAAGCTAAGTCCAGCAGTGCAAGCCAGAAGGCACAGAGAAAGATAGCTGAAGCTTTTTCCACTTTAGCAAGATTGTTCTTTGGAGAAAAAGTTGGCTGATTCATTCAATCAACAAGAGGAGAAAGTTGTGTGAAGGGTCGTCAGCCTTCAACAGCAGTTAGCTGTTCTTCAGTACAGCAGAGAAATTGTTAGCTGTAGAAGAAGACAAATTCCTTCTACAACAAGTGGGCTGGACTGATATCTGCTCAGTCCAATAAGGTAGACTCATAGATTTTTCTTCGAGCCAGTATTTAATTTACTTGATAAATTTCTTGTAGGATTTAGACTGCTAAGGTAGGTGCCCTGTTGGGGTACTAAGGTAGGATCCAACTTTGGATCTGAGAGTATGGCTGTCCTCCCAGCCTGAGTAGTAGGCCTTAGTGATAAGGCTGAGGTAGGGTATCGTTGAGTCACTGAGTTGTACGTGAAAAGTGTGTCACGGAGTGTAGGTCTTGGAGGAGAGTGAGTGTAGGGCCTTTTGGCCTGAGGTAGATGACAAGTGTGTCACTGAGCTGTAGGTGCCTAGAAGAGCACTGAGGTAGGTACCTGGAAAGGTACTGAGCTGTATTAGTGCTGCAGAACTCTGAGAGTAGGGCCTTGTTCCTGAAGTTGTAGGGCTAAGGAGCCTGAGCTGTAGGCCTTAGAGATAAGGCTGATGTAGGTGGTTTGAGTACCACTGAGCTGTAGGAGCATTGCAGGGTTCTGAGGTAGGAACTTTTGTGGTCTGAGGTAGGGTTTTAAAGAGAACCTTAGTGTAAGGCTGAGGGCCTGAGGTGTAAGCTCTGAGTTGAATTTTGGTGGAGTTTTTGCCTTGTCTAACCTAAGTTAGAAAGGTGGGAGAGAAAGTGGAAGTACCCAGTTGGGGAACCACTATAAATACTTGTGTGTTGTGTTGTGTTGCTTGTTCTTATTTATTGCAGGTTCTAAGGACAACCTCTAGATCACTTAGAAAGAAAACAACAAAAAGGATTAAGAAATTTCAAAGACATATTCACCCCCCTCTAGGTGACTAGCTAACCTTGAAGTAATAAATTTTAGCTGGGCGTGACTCAAGCTTACTGGCTTCAGGACTTCGGCATAGTGAGACAACAGGTTGATTACTTGGTCATGGGCATGACAGATTGAACACGGGCGTATAACCTGGGTGCGACATTGGTTGTTGCCCGAAATTTGCTGAACTACTGGAATTGTTTGTTTTAAAGTTACACGCCCTAGGTCACGGGCGTAACCTAGCGGCGTGACTTAGGAAATTTTCCCGAATTTTCCCAAATGTCCAGAAATACCTATAGACACAAAAACAAGTTAAGTGAGAACTGAAAATTAAAAAAATGATTTATTTAGGTATTTACATAATATAATTAAATTTTTTATTAAATTAAAACAAAAAAATAAAGTAAAAATATGTATATTTTGCTACTCATCAGCATTTATGGCCCAGAATGTACGTTTGATCGCACAAAAAGCACAACCCTTTCCTTCATTTATCATCCATCTCGAAAGAAGTCAGTTAGCGAGAGCTATTCGTTCGTGACCGTTGTTGGAAGAACCTATTATTGTTGGAATGTTGAGTTGGTTCTCTATCTATAATGTCACAAGGTTGCTCATTCCTTTGCACACTAACCTATTTCTTTCCCTGAACGACAAGTAGTTGTTCATGAAGAAAGGTATAACGCCGCAATTTTCTTAAAGCAAGAAATGGATTCTAGAGGTTATCACCCATCGACACCTTGTTATGGCGCGGCTGTAGCTCCAGGGTTAGTGTCGACAACATTAAGAGCGTTGAGTCAACTCGACGCTTGATTTACCGCGTGGCAAAAAGTTATTACCGTACAATGGTAGCTGGGGAATTAAACTAGTAGAGCTCTCGAGAAGCTATCGCCAAACAATAGGAATACTGCTGGCGATAGCTTGGTTAATTTAATCGACAAGGAACTCAGGATTCTACCGTGCGGCGATAGCAGATAGCGTGTGGCAATAACTGCAAGTGTCATGTCGTAATTGACGTCAGCTATCGTGCGTCATTAGCATCCTATCGCTCAGCGATAGTGAAACCATATCGGCGTGGCCACGTGTCGGCCTGTGATTAGAGGGCCTGGGCGGTTACACGTGAAATGAGGCAGTACCGTGCGGTAGTAGCTCGGTTTATATGCCTAGTTCGGTCGTTTCCTCTTCATTTTTCTGGAGTTGGAGAACTTGGCCTAGTTTTCTAGAGGAGTAGCAATGCCGGAAGAAGGGAGATCTCACCACCGTTCGTGTTTTGGGTCTCGAAATTGCAAGGCAAGTTCGGATTTACTGAGGCAAAGTCGGAGCGATCGTTTTCTACCATCTAGATTTCTGCCATTGAGCCAAAGCGTACATCAAGCGTAATGATCCTATTCCTTGGACATGTGAAGTCCTTCGTTTTGGCATTTTAGGGTAGATGCTCCACGAACACGTGGAAGTGGTTCTCCCGACAGGTAGATCCGTTTATCCCCGTAGTGTTGCATTTAGATTCAGAATCAAAGTACGGAGTAGGCATATTTTGTGAAGCCCATTCGAACGAGTTGGTCTGGATTGGTGATATTTGTTTTTTTTGTATGTCGGAGAAGACAATATGGTAATCGCATAGATTTCAGATTTGTGGGGTGTGCAGATGACTGCATTGAAAGTACTTGTTGTAGTCTCCAGGAAAACACCAAAAAAAGGGAAGAACTGATAGTCTGTCCCCTACCGCGGGCGGTTGTGCTACCACGGATGATAGCTTCCTGTAACCTATGTTTGGTTATGAAGCCTGTCTCTGTGAGAAGTATGGGTAATTAATTGTGAAGCCAGTCTCTGGGTGACTTTGGGCTATAATTTGATTGAGCGTGAGCTTTAACTTCTCATCTTGTAAGCCATTAGAGCTAACCTAAGTTCATAATTGGGTTATGAATTGTACAAAAATGAGAAAGGGGATGCTGACCTACATCGTGGTTGTTGCTCCTGTCGAAGTGAGCATGGTAAAAGGCTAAAATGTACCAAACCCTTGTCGTCCGTGTAAGACCCCATTTTTTTCTTTTTAAACACCGGGGTCTTAGGCCCAGGATCGCCGCTTTGCGCTGACACCTTCACGTCCTGAAGGGTCATCACCACAATGCTCTGATTCTGCCGGCCAATTCGATCACAAAAAGATAGCACAATAAATGAAAAGCAAGTCCACAAAAATCACATGTATAGAAATAAAAGTCTCCATGAAGGGAGAGTCCACAGAAATAGTATAAAAGGTACTGAAAATAAGGGCTTATGCCAGGTACATCATAATCCTAACTACAGGTCACTCATGCGGAAGAAAACTAAAACATCTACTATAAGTCGGGACTCACAGTCCCAGCTGTCTGAACTCCTGAGCTAGACTGCCCAATCTCCAAGCGGGCTGACCTCCGGGGCTGCTCCTCCATGCTGGGCTCCACGATCCCCTAAATGATGTTGTCCGAAAATCGTTAGTCATAAGACTAAGCCCTATCGTCCCCTACCCCTTCCCACATGGCTCCTAAGTACCGATCGGAGAGGAAGAAAGGGAAGGACATGAAGGTGGAGAATAAATCAAAAGTAGGTGACAGCGGACCTATGCTGGCAATTCTATAGCAAATATGACAGAAACATAAAGTAGGAAATGTAACCTTAACTTATGTGCGGAAGCACCTAAGCGAAGGGATCTTCTGCAAGGCTCCTATCGTATAAAGTGTCACATACCACTTATACGTTGGGTTGTCGGTTATCAAACAGCAGCATATATTTATAGAATTTAACCTTAATTTTTAAACTTGCCCACACAAGCTTATAGACCAAGGGGTCGTTTCGCAAGGCCTATTGTATAAGCATCCCATTCCACTTATACATTAGGTGTCAGGGGTTAAATGAATCGATTATTCCATGACATGCTAGTGGGTATGATGAATCATGCAAGTGCAACACACACACCCGACTCTGTGTACACAGACCTTTAGTTCCCCCTTTCGGAGCCGTTACCTCCCAGGATACCTCCGTAGTGGTACACGAAAGCGGTGGGTTGGGCCTCGCCCACCTCTAAACTAGTAAAGCACTGCCGATCAGACCTATCGTACACCTCAATGCTTGGTGCACAAAACGGACTCCTGCGTACTCTTGCCTGCTGGCGCACCGGACTTCTATTGGCGAAGTGCTAACCACACTTGCCAAGTCAGCGTATTGGTGTCGGTGCATCTACCCTCCAATACCGAAGACCCACCTCCTTAATTTTCTTTCTTGACTATGCACATGCAATATTTATCGTATCAAACCAATCGAGCCGAAGCTCCCCGAACCATCCTGTCCGTCTCTTAACAAACCGAGCCGAAGCTCCCCAGACCATTCTGTCCGTCTCTTAACCAACCGAGCCGAAGCTCCCCGGACCATTCTGTCCGTCTCTTAACCAACCGAGTCGAAGCTCCCAAATATCTTCCTGTGCTAACATTGTTTGTGAAACGTGCAACCCTAATTACTAAGTTACTCTTATCAGTTTGTTAATACAGTTTACGTTAGCCCAAGACTGCCCCCGGTATTCCCCGTGAAGGGCTCTCAAAGGGCACTAGGAACTATGATGGTAGCTGAAGCCCATCGTTAACTTTCGCAAGGCACTTATTGTTATTGGTTGATTCCCTTAACCCATTCCCTACTCATATTACAGTGGGCTAATCCTAGGGTGATTTTGACTCTTCTTCTCCTCGGGGAAGACGATCTTTCGTCGAACCTGAACACCTCTAGACTCTAGCCAAACCACTTCTCACTACTCTTCCAATCCCTCTATAGTGAAATCATTCACATTAGTCCACCCAACTAAAATGACTAACTCCAACAACTATCCCAGATCATGTCCTATTGCAAATTAAAAATTTGCTATATGCAGACCAGCCTAGGCTTTATGTCAAACCGGATAGGAGACAATCTAAATAATCATCTAAATGCCCTAAATTATTTACTGGAGACTTATCATGACATAAATAGACTAAATCCAGAAAATTATAATTTTCCTGATTTATTTGACATTTAATTAATTTTCTTTAAAGCTTCTAAGGGCTACCAATTGAACATGAAGTGCACTTTTCAGGTATGTATAAAGCTTCATAAAATCATGATAAATTTCTAAACAACAATTTAATAGTAAAGCTAAGATATATTTTTTTTTCAGTATTTTAAAGACTCTAATTTAATTTTGATAATAAATCTTATCTCCTTCCATTAATGAAGTAAGTACAGTAGATAATCATCCAAAAATTCTTAATTAATCATCTACAGCAGATACTGTCCTAAAAACATTAGTGGCTAAATTTCATAATTCTTCAATGGGGATTGAGCTCTTGAATAAATAATTACCAAAATCTCAAAAAGCTATATTTGTGAAGCAAGTATTGTAAATATTCTTCTAAAAATCATGAATAAAATTATACAGCTAGATATTGATCTGTAAACATAATTGGCCAGGTTTCATAATTTTACAATAGGTAATTTGATCTAAATGATTTATTGACCATAATTTCCCTTTTGGAACATGTGAAGGAAGTACTAGATATTATCAACTAAAATTTGTAACAAAATTCAGGGATATTCACTTAGACCAAAAGCATCTGCTGACCAAGTTCCATCAGATTCAAATGAACAGAGTAATCAAAATAATTAAAACACCAGTTTGAGCAAATTGATACCTAACAAATAAAGTACTTGAAATATAATCCATAAAATCATAATAAAATTACTAAGGGTTCTACCTAGTCTAAAACTTACTCCACCCAAGTTTCACAACTTTTAACTAAGGTTTAGTGATTGTGTTTTCATAATTGAACTTCTACCCTAAAACTAGGGTTAGTGTTTTGAGGTATCTACCTACCTCGAAATCCTCTAATATTTCTATCAGAGAACTTAGGATACACTACCTTCAACTATACTGAGTTACAAGGTCACAAAAGGGCATTTTCCCATATGCCATTTACATTACTCAAAAACCCTTCCTTAGAGTTTGAGTTTGAACCCTTGGGTAAATCAACCCTAAATAACACCATTTTCCTTAAGAGGGTGACATTAGCCATGCCAAGTCAGTGTCCAAAATTTTAGCCTCTGTTGAGGTTATTTGACCACTCAAAACCCCAAGGGGGTGTTTGGACCTAAATAACCCTATAAGGGTAAACTTAGGGTTGGATAAAAGCCTATTCAAAACATCTTCAAATGAGATGAATTTTTTACCAGGGCCTTAACATGACCTCTAAGTCTACCCACCCAAATTTGGGAGTATTTTGAGGTGTTTAAGACACCTAAATAATTTATTCATGGTTTATTAAAGTTTTCAAACAACTATAAAAAAATATTCTCCAAAAATTCCCATTTTAATACAGGCCCTAAATATAGCTAAAGTAGACCCCCTGACCAAATTTCAGCTCATTTAAACAAGGGATGAAAGGTGGGCATCCATTTGAATCTAAGGATAGCCCTAGGTATAGGTCCCACCAAAATGGGTGTTGTTGTCAAACAACTTACCCAATCGAGTTGAAATAAACTTTAGAATAATCTAGACTCGAATGGCTACAACTACTGTGACTGGCCATTTTCCCTAAAACGGCCTCTAAGTGCATCATTTAATAGCATCAAAATGAGCTTGATAAAAGTTATTAATCACTATATATTATCTATAGATATATATCAGATTTAATATATAGCACTGTTCATCTTCTCAAAAACCCGAAACCAATAACCTAAAAATGCTTAAAACCTGTAGCTTTGCTTGAGTCATGGCTGGCCATTTGGCCACCTCCCTGGCCAGCCACCGCCACCATTACCTCCGTTAAGGTGGTGGCTATCGGTCGGCGGTGGTTTGGCCGCCAGAGGTGGTGGTTTCCGGCGAACCCGACCACCATGAATTTCGAAAAAGCCATGAAAACGCTCACCTGATTCAGCTCTTTTGAGCCCGATGTCTCTCCTAATAATTCCTAAGATCTATCCATAGAAGAAGAGGTAGAGGAGGACCTTATTCGCGGTTTGGAGTCGAGCCAATCGTCGTGACGCCATTTGCGCGGTGGTGGCGTCGCCGGAATTCCTCAACAGCAAGGTAATAAGTTCTAGCTTTATCGGGCAAGGGTGAAAACTTCCTCTCTAAGTCTAGGGAGTCTTTTAAAGGAGAAACAAGGCTGTGGGTGGGGGTATAAGCTATCCAGCCATTAATGCCTCCTTAAAAGCATGCTTTACCATGGTGGAGGGGAGATGAAACGGCTCCAAAATAGCTAAGAGAAGGCTGGAAACTCCTCCTCTCCCTGAGAGGAGTTGAATCCAGCCATTTCAAGGGGGAGAGGATGGAGCCGAGCCTTAAAAGCCATTAATGGCCATGCAAACCGTTGCTCGGCCATGGCTGGAAGGAAGAGGAGATGGCTGCCACGTGGCACAGCCGGTCAAAATCATAAAATAAGACTTAACTAAGTCTTAATAAGATAAAACGGCCCAATAACGTATTCTGGCCCACTTCCTAGACTGGCCCGGTTCAACTGAACCATTAGCCAAGCTTAAAAAGTTTCTAAGTAAAATGGCGTTGAGTGAGCTCAGCTCACTCAATGCCATCCAGGCTACGGAGTTGAGTGAGCTCTGCTCACTCAACGCCATCCATGCTGCGGAGTTGAGTGATCTCTGCTCACTCAACGCCATCCAGGATATGGCGTTGAGTGAGCTCTTCTCACTCAACGCCATCCAAAATACGACCCTTCCAGAATATGGCATTGAGTGAGCTCAGCTCACTCAACTCCATCCAGATTATGGCGTTGAGTGAGCTCTGCTCACTCAACGCAATCCAGACTATGGCCCTTCCAGACTATGGCATTGAGTGAGCTCAGCTCACTCAACGCCATCCAGATTATGGCATTGAGTGAGCTCTGCTCACTCAATGCCATCAATACTATGGCGTTGAGTGAGTTCAGGTCACTCAACGCCATCATATTATGGTGTTAAGTGAGCTCTACTCACTCAACGCCACCCAGACTATGGCATTGAGTGAGCTCAGCTCACTCAACGTGAAAGTGAAGGGATAGATACTACTCTAGAGGGGGGGTGAATAGAGTTATCAAATTTTGCACTTGACAAAACTTAATCGTCTACCCAACTCCCTTGGAGTGAAATGCGGAATGAAAAGATTACATATATAGAATTAATCCTATAGCCTAACACAAGTGTTGTGCACAAACTCAAGCTAACTGTAATTACAGTTAAGGCTTGGAAATCCTAATCAGCAACTAGCAATCCTAGTTATATCTATTCACAGCCACAATGCAGGAATTAAACAAGGGAATCCAGACGACACAAGGAAATTTATAGTGGTTCCCCAAACAACTTGGGTACGTCCACTCTTCTACCCACACGGTAGGAATCCACTCAGGTTTTTGACCAGGTGCCCTGCCACCAACAGGATCTGCTTCAGGTAGATCCAGAAACCCTTTAGACTTTTGATCAGGTGTCTAAAAACCAAGCACAGGTTTTTGATCAGGTGTCCTGCCACCAAGGGATACTTTTGAAGGGAGTAATAACCCTGTACAGGAGGGGGAAGAAGGTTAAGATGTCTTCTCTATTTTACAAAAGATTAGAGAAGCACAAAGACTTGCACTGAGCTAGAAAGCTCTAAAGAATCAAGGCTCCCCCTAGCTCAAAGATGTCCAGGTGAAGTCTTGCTTCAGTGCAGAAAAACTCTTCAGAAAAGATCTGAAGGAAAAAACTACAAGAAGATAATAAATAATAAAGTTAGAAAAACTTCAAGCAGCTGTCTTCTTCTTCTTTTTCTTCAAAAGAACTCTGAGTTTGAACTTCCTGGAAGCAGGAGAACTCAGGTTGAAGAACAGTAGAAGAGCTTAACACTTCTCAGTTGGATGAGTATTGCTGAGAGCAGAAAACTTGATCTTGATGAAGGCTTGATTGCTTAATTGAATAACTGGGTAACTAGTTAGCTAGCTTGCATCCTTCTTCAAAGGATCCTTTTTATAGCAGCAACAAGCAACGGCTCTCTTTAATTTGAATTACTTGTCTTCTTCTGAATCTTGAGACCTGGGCTGTAAATATCAAGAAGACAAAACAAACTCTGCAGCAGAAACATTCTATAAAAGGTATAGACCTTTTTCTAGGAAGCTGCAGGAAGCAATCTGATAATAAAGTACTAAATAAAGTCATATCAGAAACAAACTCTTTATAGCAAAAAGAAAGACTTTTCAGTCTAACGGCTATAAAGGGCTGACAGCAGATAAAGTAAAAATATAATGTCAGCTAATAAGACAAACAACTTTATCTAAAAAGATTTTACACAGGCAAAAGGGATGGAGCAAATATTGCCTGGAAATATTATCATGAAACAGCTTAAAATAACGTGCCAGAAAATGTATTAATTAATTAAATATAATAAATAAATACAAAATATAAAGGCAGTCAGAAAACGTCGAACGACCTTCAGAGATCGTCGATCGACGGACGGAGATCGTCGAACTATCGGACAGATAGTCGAACAATCCAGATAGTCGAACTATCAAAGGAGATAGTCGAGCTATCACAACAGATAGTCGAACTATCAGAAGATAGTCGAGCTATCAGATAGTCGATCTATCAACAGATAGTCGAACTATCAAGAAACAAACAGATAGTCGATCTATCAACAGATAGTCGAACTATCAGATAGTCGAACTATCAAAGCAGATAGTCGAACTACCAAGCGAGAACAGATAGTCGACCTATCAACAGATAGTCGAACTATCAACGCAGAACAGATAGTCGAACTATCAACAGATAGTCGAGCTATCAGATAGTCGACCTATCCAAGCAGATAGTCGAACTATCAAACCACACAGATAGTCGAACTATCAACCGATAGTCGAACTATCCTCGCAGACTGAAAGTCGAACAACTGATAGACGATC
Organism: Platanthera zijinensis; assembly: GCA_039513925.1. NCBI lineage: Eukaryota > Viridiplantae > Streptophyta > Magnoliopsida > Asparagales > Orchidaceae > Platanthera > Platanthera zijinensis. The sequence continues at coordinate 123,702,649 of CM077089.1, read as the reverse complement.
GTCGAACAGTCAGTCGACGATAGTCGAGCGGCGTTCGACGATAGTCGAACGAACAAACTACTTAACCAAATTCTTCATCTGGAAAAGCGAGGACTCTACAGCTAGACCACTAACCATTGACCATAGATATTTCTTGGGTCAAGGGACAAAAGGAGAGGACTAAACTCAAATCAAACTAGGGTACCAACAATCTCCCCCTATTAGAGTTAAGTCTCTCAGAAACTAAAACATAGAGCTAGCTAAAGAGCAATAAAATTAATACAGGAAATAGTTAATAATTAACTAGCAGTTATCAATCAGATAAATAACAGTCAAACAAAATTAAGAGTCTATAGAATCTGGCATAGGGTCAGAAGAACTAGGAACAAAAGAAATTTTCCTCAGAGGATCAACAGCCTCTTTCTTTGACATCTTCAAGTCCTGCACACCAATGATCTTCAATTCTGCAGCCCTTGGTACAACTGCTTCAGGGTGCTTTTCCATATACTTTCAGGGGTCAAATACATCAGGATTAACCTGGAACTTTTCGAACTCCTTCTTTCTGAATGCAGACAAGGTGGTTAAACCAGTAGTATCTTTTCCTTCAGCTTTTGCTTTTCTGATTTGAGCTGCTCCAACCAATTCGTGAAAACGAGCCATCCTAAAGTTAGGATCAAGCTCAGGACTTTCATAAACAGACCCAGGAGGAGTAGCATCTGATTCTTTATCTTGATTAACTAGATAAGACATGGGAGCAGACTTAGCAAAGTTCTTGCTAGAATTTTTAAACAAAATAAACTACTTACCTTTTGAAACACCTTTTTCAGAAAGCACTGGGATTGGAGATGAAACTCTTTTCTTTGGAGAAGGAGGAGGGAAAAAAGTTGGTCTTTGAAACACAACCTCCTTCACTTGTTCTCTTACTATATCAGATCTTTGATGGCCAGAATATAATTTACCTTGAAAATCTTGAGAACCTTTTCTTGAAGAAGACTGAGACGGAGCAGATTTTCCTGATGGAGCAGACGGATTGGTAGATAAATTCCCAGAGGCTCCTGCACCAGGAGGTGGAGGAGGAGGACCTCTGGGTGTCCATCTAGGGATAGGACTATCATATTTCTTAGCTTTCTTTCTCTCTTTCTGCTGGTTCTTGGAGAACCACATCCAATGCTGAAATTCCTTTGCCTTGGGGTCAATACCTTTCAAAATATAGTAAGGAGTATCATTATCATGGTTGGGAAGAGGAGGAGCAATAGCTTTTCTTTTCTTCTGAGCTGCTTTCCTTTTCTTTGAATTTTCAGATAAATCTGAATCCTCTTCATCTTCAGAGTGAGATGAAGGAGGATTGTCATAGGGATCATAGGCTTCAGAAACAGCCTTTTCCTTCAAAGCAGCTTTCTCTTTTTCTTCTTCAATGGCATCCTGAGCCAGAAGGAAATCTAAATCAAGACCTGGGGAGTCATCCCAAACTGTTGACTTTTCAACTTGCAAACCTTTTTCTTTTTCCTCTAACAAAGATTGAACTCTTAGATTCCAAGCATCTCTTGCTTTCTTTTCTTGAATTTCAGACACATCTTCTATGTCATCTAAAAAGGAATCCAATTCTGGATCTACTTGAATAACAGGAGCAGCTTCTGAAACAATTGCTATAATCTGAGCAGCTAAATCTCCTTTAATATAATCTGTAGATTTATGAACACAAATCTGCTAAATAAGCAAAAATCATTTCTTCTAGGTATTCAAAAGCTATCAAATTAATTGACTCGTCAATAAAGCGGATGAGTGAATTACCTTCAAATTTTACCAACTCCCAAGATTCATCTAGGTAGGATGTAATAATCCCTTCTAGGAAATGGGCAACCACGGGAGTGGTGAGATCTTCTAAGCAAACTTTCACAGCAAATTCAGATAGCATAATAGCATCAGATATATCTTTGTCAGATAGCACTGAACCGGATTCAACTTGAGCTTGAACTGCATCAGTCTCTTCTTGAACTGCTGGTTGAACTGCTGGAAAGGAGGCTGGAGGCTCTGAGGCATCTTCACAGAACATCTCCCCCTGCCTGATTTCAGTGGAAACTGAAACCAGGCCCCTTGAAGAAGAGGGCTCAGCAGATTTAGAAAGTGATTGAATGGAAGCAGTCAAGGTGGCAATGGAGGAGGCAAGTGGAGCAATTGCCTCTTCAATCATTATTTTGATTGAGGGGGTAATCAACTCCAGAATGCCGAAAATGAATGCTGGGGTGATCTCAAAAGATGATGGAAATGCAGTGGATGGAGATGCAGCAGAGATGGTTGTAGTGTTAGGATGAGAAATGGTGTGAACTGGAGATCGAATTGGAGATGGAGCTGGAGAGTTAATAAGAGTGTTAACTGGAGAATGAATAGGGGACTGAGGAGGTGTTGGAATCCTCTCAGATCCTAACAGATCAAAACTAGGAGCAGATATCCTAGCCAGATGAGAAGGAAGAGGAGATGCTGGAGGGGAAGGAAGAACAACCGTGGTTGTTTCTCGAACAGGAGAAGGAGAAAGTCGTACTTCAGCTGAAGTTGATGGAACTTCAACTGAAGCAGACAGCATAGCAGAAGAAGATGAGGGAAGGGAAAGAGCTGAGCCAGCTTCTACCGGGTGAGGAGCGACCGAATCAGTCCTGGTGCTCTCTGATGTCGCTGGAGCAACCCCTGTGAGAGCGGGTTTCACAAAAGTTCTCTTCCACTTAGAGAACAGATTTGGGTCCATCTTCTTGCTCGCATTTATGGTTGTTGCAACGGAGACCAGCAGCTGAGGATACTTTTCCTTCAGGAAAATTCCAATAACCCTGCCTAGGGTAACCTCTTTCTTATTATTCTTTTTCCTTATCAAATCAAACATTACTCCCGCCCAATCAATCTTTTTCTGATTAACAATTGCACACATCAGTGCAAATTGTTGCCTTATTATATTGTCATGAGCAGAGTGCTTTCCGAGGAGCACTTTTCCAACTAACTCAGCGAGAAATTTAATCTTAAAGGGAAAATTGACCTTGAGCAGCTTGGTGGGAATGCCCTCTGCATGTCCCAGCTCAGTCAGCATCCTTCCAAACTCTTGAGCATCTTGCTCATAATCTTCTTCACCATTTATCAAACCAAAAACATCAGTCAAGACGGCCGGAGTTAAAATTACCTCTTCTCCGCCGATGGTGCCAGTCATCGAATCGTCGGTGGATGACGAAGTGAAAGCCCATTCCTTGATCTCGGGAATATTTAACTTTATCCTTGATGACATTAATCTTTCTAAACCTTGGTCCCGGCATAACTGAAGAATTTTTACAACTCCTGCTTCACAGCAACTGAAGGCGTCAAAATCGACGCTGAAGCCTGCATCGAACTTCACGACAGCTAACACTGCGGGAGAAATCGCCATGGAATTGCTGGAGAATGCGCGAGAAAGATGACGAAGACGAAGGAGACGAAGCAGCAGAAAATCGCAAGCGGGAAGACAGAATACGAAAAGTCACGCTCCGTCGACGATAAAACAAAAGATCTTTTAACCTAGGTCGACTATCGGCTTTATATTAGACCGGAGATAGTCGATCTATTAAAAAGATACTAGACCCGATAGTCGAACGGCCGTTCGACGATCAGCCCAGAAGCAGAGTAGTCGATCAATCGTTCGACTATTTCTGGCTTCTCAAACAACAGGCTGTCGTCATCCAGAGATCGACGATAAGCTCGACCTGTTCGACGATCTTCGAACGCCGGTCGACGATCTTCAAACAGATAAGCTATCATTAACCAGAGGTCGACGATAGGCTTGATCCGTTCGACGATCTTCGATCATCGTTCGACGATCTTCAAGCAGGTTTCAACATAGGCAGATATAGTCACACTTAGTCTCGTCCATTTATCATGCCTAGTTGAACTAAAAAGAACAGATGCTTCTGTTCATCTAGGGGCTTGGTGAATATATCACCTCTCTGAAACTCAGTGGATATGAACTCAAGACAAATCTTGTTCTTTTCCACACAATCTCTCAGGAAATGGTGCCGAATCTCAATGTGCTTCGTTCTAGAGTGGTGCACTGGATTTTGTGCAATTGAGATAGCACTGGTACTATCACACATGATTTTGGTATTCTTGTGTGAGTAACTATAATCCACAAGCTGGTTTTGAATCCACAGGATCTGTGAACAACAACTAGCAGCTGCTATATATTCAGCCTCTGCAGTTGAAGTTGAGACAGAAGCCTGCTTCTTACAGAACCAAGAGACCAATCTCTCTCCCAGGAACTGACAAGTTCCTGAGGTGCTCTTCCTGTCAATTCTGCAACCAGCATAATCAGAATCAGAATATCCAATTAATTCAAATTCTGACTCAGCTGGGTACCAAAGTCCTAGATTTGGACATCCCTTCAGGTATCTCAGGATTCTCTTGAGAAGAATCAGATGAGATTCCTTGGGGTTGACCTGGAATCTAGCACAAAGGCATGTAGCAAACATTATATCAGGCCTACTTGCAGTTAGATATAATAGGGAACCAACAATGTCCCTATAATTCTTTTGATCAACTGGCTTGCTGTGATCATCAGAATCAATAACTACATTAGTATCCATAGGTGTAGACATTGCTAAAGCATCAGCCATCCCAAATTTCTTTACCAATTCCTTGGCATATTTGGATTGGGAGATGAAGATACCATCAGCATCTTGCTTAACTTGGAGACCAAGAAAGTAAGACAGCACACCCATACTACTCATCTCAAACTTAGAGTGCATCATGTCAGAGAACCTTTTGCAAAGTTTGGGATCAGTGGAGCCAAATATAATATCATCTACATACACCTGAACTAACAGGATTGTGTCCTTGTGATGCTTGACGAAAAGGGTTCTATCAACTACTCCCCTAGTAAATTTGTGCTCTAAAAGGAAACTAGCTAAAGTCTCATACCAGGCTCTGGGAGCTTGCTTTAGTCCATAAAGAGCTTTCTGCAACTTAAACACATGAGAGGGCTGAGTTGAAGAAACAAACCCTGGTGGTTGTTCAACAAACACCTCTTCCTTAAGCTCACCATTCAGGAATGCACTTTTGACATCCATTTGGAACACCTTAAACTTCATGTAGGCTGCATAGGCCAAGAAGATCCTTATTGCTTCTAGCCTTGCAACAGGAGCAAAGGTTTGGTCATAATCTATACCTTCCTCCTGTCTGTAGCCCTGAGCTACAAGCCTTGCTTTATTCCTTACAATAATTCCATTTGCATCCAACTTGTTTCTGTACACCCACTTGGTGCCTATGATCAGTTGGCCTTTAGGTCTTGGAACCAAAGTCCAAACTTTACATCTCTCAAACTGCATTGAGTTCCTCTTGCATAGCAATGATCCAGTGGGGATCTAGCTCTGCATCGTTAAAGGTGAGGGGCTCAACCTGTGAGAGGAAACAAGCGTGCATCACATCCTATCTTAATTGATGTCTTGTTTGCACACCAGCTGATATGTCTCCAATCACTTGAGATGTAGGGTGATCTCTAAGTGTGACAATATCAGCAGGTGGGATGTGATCTTCAGCAACAGTTGGGATTAATTCCTCAGGAGGAATTTGATCTACTGTTGGTGGTACAATAACAGCTTCAGCAAAGTCTTCATCACTGTCTGATTCAGTGATCTAAAGAGTTGATAGTTGAAGAATTTCTTGAGGGGCATCAGGTACCTGCAATGAACTAGAAGAAGGAGAATTTTCTTTCTCCTTGTAAAACATCTGAGACTCATCAAAAGACACATGCACAGATTCTTCAATTTTACAGGTTGATTTGTTATAAACCCTATAAGCTTTGCTTACTTGGGAATATCCAAGCATGATTCCCATTGAAGCTTTTGCTTCAAACTTTCTAAGGTATTCTTTATTATTATTATGAATATAAACAACACAACCAAAAATTCTAAAATAATTAATTTTAGGTTTCTTTCCTTTAAGCAACTCATAAGGAGTTTTACACTTAAGCTTGTGTATCAAACTTCTATTCAAGACATAATTGGTTGTACTAACAGCTTCTGCCCAATAGGAGAGAGGCATGTTAGCATCTGCCAACAATGTACTCGCAGCTTCAATGAGTGTTCTGTTTTTCCTTTCAACTACCCCATTTTGTTGGGGAGTTCTCGGAGCTGAGAAACTATGTTTGATACCTTCTCTCTCACAGAATTCTTGCATGAGAAGAGAGTCAAACTCAGTACCATGATCACTTCTGATCAAGGCCACATGAGTAGAGTACTCAGTCTGCACACATAGTAGAAAGTCTGTAAGGGCTTTGAAGTTATCAGCCTTAGTTCTCAAAAAGAAAACCCAACTGAACCTAGAGAAGTCATCTACAATTACTAAGGTGTAATACTTCCCTCCTAAACTCTGTACATTTATTGGGCCAAAAAGGTCCAAATGTAATAGATGCAGGATTCTAGGAGAATCACTCTTATTTACTGATTTAAAAGAATTCTTGGTTTGCTTGCCTAGCTGACAAGCCTTGCATAGGCTCTCCTTCTTGTAGGGGCAAGAAGGTAGACCTCTAACAAGGTTGTGCTTAGATAACCTAGATATATTTTTAAGGTTAACATGACTAAGCCTCTTATGCCACAAAGAATTATTATTAAGTGTTACTTCATTAAACATGCAGATTTCAGAATGAGATGAATTGAAATCTACTAAATAAATATTACCTATTCTAATGCCTACTAAAACAATATTATTATTTAAAGTAATATTACAAGAAGAGTTAGAAAATGAAACCTGGTAGCCAGCATCGCATAGCTGGCTGACTGAAATTAAATTGTGCTTCAGTCCTGTCACATATGCAACTCTCTTGAAAGTGACATCTCCAATTGTGATCCTTCCATAGCCTTCTGTCTGACCACAGCTGGAATCTCCAAAGATCACCTTTGGGCCGAGCTTAGCTTTGAACTTTGACAAAAGATTTTTATTTCCTGTCATATGCTTGGAGCATCCACTATCCAAATACCACTTATTTTGAGTGATAGGATAGGCCTTCACCTGCAATACATTTATTTAGACAGTGTGGACCCAGGTAACCTTGGGTCCCTTGTTTTTCACAAAAGAAAAACTGGAAATATATGAAAATGCAGGCTGAGGGTGATAACCTAATGGGTGAGATCTCCTAGGTGGTATTCTCCATGCAGATGATGGGTCAACAAACCTAGGGTTTCTAATTTCATTTAGGTTTCTATGGTACTGATGATGATTTTGAAAATCATGTTGAAAACGTCGATCGACGTTCGACGATGGGCGCTCAGATCGTCGAGCTTCGTTCGACCATTGAGCTTCCGATCGTCGAGCGGCGTTCGACGCTCTTTGCATTTCTTTAAAGAATTTCTTCCTCTTTTCTCTCTTAGCTTTATTTAAGGTTTTATTAACTAGATTTACTTGCTCAGTGTTCTTCATTCCACTAGCTGAAATGAAGTTCACTAGAGTTGAAAGATTGTTTTTAAGAAGAACTGGGGGTTCACTTGGAGAAGCTCCTAAGCCTAGTTTGTTATTAGCTGACCTAGTGTTAGTCATGCTGGTAATTTCTAACAACTTAAGGCTTCTACCATTAAGTGATTCTTCTAACCTCTTAGACTTAGCTAACTCTATTTTAAGAAATTTAATTTCTTCACTACAAGTAGTGAGATCTTCCTTTAACCTAATATTTTCTGTAGCAATTAATTCTGAGTCAGCTAACTTATTTCTAAGTTCTTTTATCTCCTTTTCTGAGCTAATTAAATCTAAGCACAAAGATTTAAAATCTAATTTAAATTCTTCAGAGGTGAAGTCATAAGAAGATAGTACCTCATCTTCTGTTGGCATCTCTTCATCTGAATCTGAACTCACTGCAGCTGAGTGGTTGCTGCAGGCATCTATTGCCATGAGGCAAACTTCTTTTGCCTTCTTCTCTTCCTCATCCTCACTGGAGCTTGAGGAGGAGGATTCTTCATCAGAATCACTCCAGGTTTCAGCAATGAAACCTCTCTCCTTTTTCTTGTTCTTGTAGGAGGAAGGCTTGGAGTGCTTCTTGTGTTGTTCTTTTTCTTTCCTCTTGTCTTTGTTCTTCTCCTCTGGACACTCGGGCAGGATATGTCCAGGCTTCCTGCAACCATAACATATAATTTCTTTAGCAGGTGAGCGATCATACCTTGGTTTGTCTTCATAGCGTGAAGACTTCTTTCTGAACTCCTTTCTCCCCATCTTGAGAAATCTCTTGGCAAACAATGCCATTAGCTCCTCATTTGATTGGCTGCCTTCAGAAGCATCAGCAGCCTTAAGAGCTAGAGATTGCTCTTTTCTTGTTGGAGTAGGGGTCTTTGCTTCTGCTTCTGCTTCCCTTGTCTTCAGCACTTGCTCAAAAGACTTGAGCTTGCCGAGAAGGGCTTTAGTTGAAATTTCATTTGTACTTCTGGCTTCCTTGATTGGCCAGATCCTTAGATCCCATGTGCTAGGGAAGCACATAAGAATCTTATCATTGACCTCTATCAATGATATGTCCTTGTCCAGGGTCCTCAGCTCATTGATGATTGAGCTGAGCCTTGTGTACATTGCTTCAACTGATTCAGCATCAGTTTTCTTGAAGTTCTCATACTGTGAGATCAGGTTGGACCTTCTGTCCTTCCTTTCATCAGCTGAACCAGCTACAATCTGGTTCAGTGTATCCCACATGGCTTTTGCTGAGAAGCAGTCAGCAACCTTCTAGAATACCTCATCAGACATTGTCTGAGCCAGTATGTTCATCGCCTTGGCATCTGCTATTTTGGCCTTCTTGTACTCATCGTTGTAATCTGGAGGAGGCATTGCACTCATATCAGATGATGAGGCAGTAGAAGTAGCAGGTGCTCTTGGGGGTCCTGACAAAATAGAAGCAAAGATGCTTTCATCAATAGAATTCATATATAATTTTATCCTTACCTTCCAGATGCCAAACTTAGCTAAGTTGCATGCTGGAGGTCTGGTGCTAGAATATTCCTTGGACTGGGCCATGATAGTGAATATCTATAAGCTTTGGTATCTATCAGAATCTTGTGACTTAGGTGTTAGCCTATACAGTCAGTCAACCTCCCTCTGATACCAATTGAAAGTGAAGGGATAGATACTACTCTAGAGGGGGGGTGAATAGAGTTATCAAATTTTGCACTTGACAAAACTTAATCGTCTACCCAACTCCCTTGGAGTGAAATGCGGAATGAAAAGATTACAGATATAGAATTAACCCTATAGCCTAACACAAGTGTTGTGCACAAACTCAAGCTAACTGTAATTAGAGTTAAGGCTTGGAAATCCTAATCAGCAACTAGCAGTCCTAGTTATATCTATTCACAGCCACAATGCAGGAATTAAACAAGGGAATCCAGACGACACAAGGAAATTTATAGTGGTTCCCCAAACAACTTGGGTACGTCCACTCTTCTACCCACACGGTAGGAATCCACTTAGGTTTTTGATCAGGTGCTCTGCCACCAACAGGATCTGCTTCAGGTAGATCCAGAAACCCTTTAGACTTTTGATCAGGTGTCTAAAAACCAAGCACAGGTTTTTGATCAGGTGCCCTGCCACCAAGGGATACTTTTGAACGGAGTAATAACCCTGTACAGGAGGGGGAAGAAGGTTAAGATGTCTTCTCTATTTTAAAAAAGATTAGAGAAGCACAAAGACTTGCACTGAGCTAGAAAGCTCTAAAGAATCAAGGCTCCCCCTGGCTCAAAGATGTCCAGGTGAAGTCTTGCTTCAGTGCAGAAAAACTCTTCAGAAAAGATCTGAAGGAAAAAACTACAAGAAGATAATAAATAATAAAGTTAGAAAAACTTCAAGCAGCTGTCTTCTTCTTCTTCTTCTTCAAAAGAACTCCGAGTTTGAACTTCCTGGAAGCAGGAGAACTTAGGTTGAAGAAGAGTAGAAGAGCTTAACACTTCTCAGTTGGATGAGTATTGCTGAGAGCAGAAAACTTGATCTTGATGAAGGCTTGATTGCTTAATTGAATAACTGGGTAACTAGTTAGCTAGCTTGCATCCTTCTTCAAAGGATCCTTTTTATAGCAGCAACAAGCAACGGCTCTCTTTAATTTGAATTACTTGTCTTCTTCTGAATCTTGAGACCTGGGCTGTAAATATCAAGAAGACAAAACAAACTCTGCAGCAGAAATATTCTATAAAAGGTATAGACCTTTTTCTAGGAAGCTGCAGGAAGCAATCTGATAATAAAGTACTAAATAAAGTCATATCAGAAACAAACTCTTTATAGCAAAAAGAAAGACTTTTCAGTCTAACGGCTATAAAGGGCTGACAGCAGATAAAGTAAAAATATAATGTCAGCTAATAAGACAAACAACTTTATCTAAAAAGATTTTACACAGGCAAAAGGGATGGAGCAAATATTGCCTGGAAATATTATCATGAAACAGCTTAAAATAACGTGCCAGAAAATGTATTAATTAATTAAATATAATAAATAAATACAAAATATAAAGGCAGACAAAAAACGTCGAACGACCTTCGGAGATCGTCGATCGACGGACGGAGATCATCGAACTATCGGACAGATAGTCGAACGATCCAGATAGTCAAACTAACAAAGGAGATAGTCGAGCTATCACAACAGATAGTCGAACTATCAGAAGATAGTCGAGCTATCAGATAGTCGATCTATCAACAGATAGTCGAACTATCAAGAAACAAACAGATAGTCGACCTATCAACAGATAGTCGAACTATTAGATAGTCGAACTATCAAAGCAGATAGTCGAACTACCAAGCGAGAACAGATAGTCGACCTATCAACAGATAGTCGAACTATCAACACAGAACAGATAGTCGAACTATCAACAGATAGTCGAGCTATCAGATAGTCGACCTATCCAAGCAGATAGTCGAACTATCAAAGCACACAGATAGTCGAACTATCAACCGATAGTCGAACTATCCTCGCAGACTGAAAGTCGAACAACTGATAGACGATCGTCGAACAGTCAGTCGACGATAGTCGAGCGTCGTTCGACGATAGTCAAACGAACAAACTACTTAACCAAATTCTTCATCTGGAAAAGCGAGGACTCTACAGCTAGACCACTAACCATTGACCATAGATATTTCTTGGGTCAAGGGACAAAAGGAGAGGACTAAATTCAAATCAAACTAGGGTACCAACACAACGCCATCCATATTATGGTGTTGTGTGAGCTCTGCTCACTCAATGCCACCCAGACTATGGCGTTGAGTGAGCTCAGCTCACTCAACGCCATCCAGACAACACTAGATGGTGTTGAGTGCAGTCACTGCACTCAACGCCATTCAACTTATGGCGTTTAGTGCACCCAACGCACTGAACGCCAACCCACCTGTAAGATGGTATTGAGTGCAGTCAGTGCACTCAAGGCCATTCTGCTTATGGCGTTGAGTGCACTCGACTCACTCAATGCCCGAGTCCTAATCTTATTTTAAGCAAGTTTTTGACCTACTATTTGCATACCAAGGTGATTTTCACCTTCTTACCTAAGCTATCTTAGTCTTTTGGGTTTCCTAGGGTTTTTTCATGACCTAGTCATGGAAAAACCACTCTGGGGGGTCTAGCCGAAAATGGGATGTTAGAAATCCCAATAAACAAAACAAAGATTTCGTCCCCGAAATCAAGGTTAAGCCTACGGGGGCTCCTATCCGGGAGAATGAAACTTGTAACATCCCATGAGAATTGAAAGATTTACCTCACGACGCCATGTTTGCTATATGAGGTTTGAAGGCGATAGTCAGATCTAAGATCAATTCGCCCAATTGACAATGTCTAGACACCAATAAACAAAAGATTAGCCTCTATTCTCGAAATTTCAGTTATACTAGTTTAAAATAGGAAAGTAAATTGAACGTCCTGAGAGGTTGTGAGGTATACCTGACTGAACAGCTCCTGATACTTTTGTCGCATCAGGTCCAGCGGTTCCCAGGTATGCTCCTCCTGACCGTGGTTCCTCCACAGAACTTTGACTAACGGGACTTTCTTGCGACGTAAGGTCCGAACTCCTCTATCATCGATCTGAACCGACTCCAAGTGAACTGACCGTTCGGAAGCTACCGGCCCATCTGTGGTCAAAATCTGGTGCTCTAGGCGCAGTAGAGCCCTCCTAAGTGAGGAAATATGGAACACGTCTTGTAAACCTGCTAGTTCTGGGGGCAAATCCAGCCTGTAAGCTAGGGGCCCGATCCGCTCCAGGATCTTGTAAGGGCCCATATACCTAGGGCTGAGCTTCTTCTTCCGACCACGCACCCGTGAAACTCCATGCATGGGCCGGATCTTCAAAAACACTTGGTCCCCCACCTTAAATTCCACCTGTCGGTGTCGGGCGTCATAGTACTTAGCCTGTCGACTCTGCGCCAATAACATCCTGTCCCTGATCAGCCTCACCTGAGCCTCGGTGTCTTCGATAAAATCTGATCCCAACACCTTCGGATCCTCATCCTTAATTCATGAAAGCGGAGTCCTACATCTCCTTCCGTACAAAGCTTCATAAGGAGCCATCCTTATGCGTGACTAGTAGCTGTTGTTATAGGAGAACTCGACCAGTGGTAAGAGCTTCTCCCAAGGTTCCCCACGGTCCAATATGTATAGCCTCAAGAGGTCCTCCAACATCCGATTCATTCATTTCGTCTACCCATCCATCTGCGGATGGAATGCGGTGCTGAAGGTCAATCACGTGCCTAAGTAAGCCTGCACGGATCTCCACTCCCTGGAAGTGAACCGGCCATCCCGATCCGACACGATCGTCCTGGGCACCCCGTGGTATCGAACAAACTGCTCCACAAATCTCCGCACTAGTACTCCCACAGAGTCATCCTTCCTAACCGGAATGAATGTGGCCACCTTCGTCAACCAATTGACGATGACCCAAATCGAGTCGTTTCCTATCTGTGATCGGGGGAGGCCATGAATGAAATCCATCGCGATGTCCTCAAATTTCCACTCCGGCACCGGAAGTGGCTGTAGCAATCCCGCGGGGTTCCTGCTCTCCGCCTTCACTAGTTGGCATGCCTCGCAATGAGTCACAAAGTATGTAATGTCCTTCTTCATCCATGGCCAAAACATCATCTTCTTCAAGTCTGTCGTCATCTTGGTGACCCCCGGGTGTATAGAATATCTACTACAATGTGCTTCTGCCATAATGTCTTCCCAAATCAGACCTCCTGCGAGTATATAGACCCTGCCTCTAAAATATAGCAATCCATCTCTCAGGGAATAATCCCCTGTCGAACCCTTTTCCAAGGCTCGGAATATCGGCTCTGCCCATACATCTGTCTTCTGTCCGTCCTGGATGCAGTCCCGAATGTCATCTATGGCAACCATCAATACTAGATACTCCATATACAGCTTTGGATCATTCTCAAACACTGGGGATATCTACATATCTTTGAAGGACCGGACTAGCTCCATGGACATCAGTTGTGGTCCCTTCCCTGAGGTATCTCCTCTCCGGCTCAAAGCATCTGCCACCACGTTCGCCTTCCAAGAGGGTGTATTGGTAATCCGACAGGAACTCCACCTAACGTCTCTGTCTGATGTTGAGTTCCTTCTGTGTGTCCACGTATTTCAAGTTCCTGTGATCTGAGAAGATGTCACAGTGAACCCCGTAGAGATAGTGTCACCAAATCTTCAGAGCAAAAATCACTACACCCATCTCTAGATCGTGCACTGGATAGTTCTTCTCATGTATCTTCAGCTGCCGGGAGGCATAGGCTATCACGTGCTCGTTATGCATCAGAACGACACCCATCCCCTGGTAGGAGGCGTCCGTGTACACCTGGAATCCCTCCCTTCCTAACGGAAGAGCGAGAATGGGAGCCGAGGTAAGACGACCTTTCAACTCCACAAAGTCCGCCTCGCACTGTGGCGTCCAAACGAAAGGGGATTCCTTCTTCGTCAGGGAAGTAAGAGGGAGCACAATTCAGGAGAATCCTTCGACGAACTTCCGGTAATATCCGGTAAGTCCCAGGAAGCTCCGTACATCCGTAGCTGTCTTCAACGGTGGCAAGTCTCGCACTGCACTAATCTTGGTCGGATCTATTGCCAACCCCGCTCCACTGATAATATGACCTAAGAATGTCGGTCAAAGATTCCTTGAACTCCGCCATCTCAAACAGAAACTGATAAACTTCCTCCCCCTATAGATGGGCCTTAACGGCCTGAACTGATGATAAGACAATACGGGAGGCAAGTCTTATACCTTCGATAATAATAAAAGAGTCCCCGTGTCTAACGGTGATCCTCTTTGCTTGGCAATCAATCTGGGCATGGTTCTAGTGCAGCCATACCATGCCCAGGATCAAGTCGTAGTCCATAAGCTTCAAAAGCATCGCCGGAGCCTCAAACGCCTCTCCACCGATTTCTACCTCCATGTTGTAGTGGTCCGAGGTAAGGAGTTCAGATCCATCGGGTAGTCGCACCCTCATCACCGAGCCCGTAAATTGCTCCACGCCTTCCAATCCTTCTACGAACGTCTCCGACACGAAGGAGTGAGAAGCTCCGGTATCGAAAAGCGTGCGGGCAGGCTTGCCGCTGATGAAGACTATACCTGGGGTGATTAAATGTCTTAGGATTCTATAACGAGTTTTTCTTTTCTATTTATTCTATCTAGTGCAGTTTTATAATTTAACAACCAAGAGGGGAATTCTATGAAAATAACTAAACATTGCAGCGTACCTGCTATGACCTGCTCTGGATTTCGAGGTTGTGCCAGGTCCAAAGCATATACCTACTCTCTTCCTTGTCTACAATCCCCACCCTGGTATCCTCATCCTCGTCCACGACCTTGGCCTCCAAATTACTGCGCTGGCTGGGCAGCCGATGGTGCTGGTGGGGGTGCCCCCCTCATGGGGCAATTTCTGCGGATGTGACCAACTTGATGGCAGTGGAAGCACTCTTGCAGGGGATATGCCATTCCCTCGGGTCTCTTTCCCTCCCGTCCCTGAAGAGGTGGTGGAGCCACCACCACTGGCTCCCTTGTCTCCTTTCTTGCCTCCTGACGAGGCTGGTCCTCGACCCTTCTCCCGTCCGTGACACGGGCTCGTCTCTGATCGTTCCTTGCTCCTCGACCTAGATCCTCCGTTGGCTGTTTCTGTCCCCGAGTAGCTTGCCAATCAGCCTCTATCCTTTTAGCCATCTCCAGTATCCGGGAAATGGGCCCATCAGATACAAACAGCAGTGCATCCCTCAACTCCTCTCGGAGGCCCTTGTAGAATCTCTTGATATATTCAGCCTCGTCTAACTGATACGAGTCCGCAAACCGGGCTTGGTGGTTGAACTCTCGGTGGTACTCCACCACCATCCTGGTGCCCTACTTCAGCTGTAAAAACCTGTCCTCTAGCTCATCCTTAGCCGACTTTGGAACAAAATACTCTAGTAACGTGGCCCAGAACTCCCCAAAGTAATCTCTACAATCTCCATATCCACAAAGGTCATGTCCAGTGACATCTTCCACCATCTCTTGGCGTAAGACTCCAAACAATAGACTACCAATGACACTCTCTCCTCCAAGGGGCACTATATCCCTGTCAACATTTCGTACATAATGTCCAGCCATTCTTCTGTCCGGACAGCTGACTCTATCCATAAGTAGGACTGGGGGAGAGAGTTCTCGGAAGATGCTCAGCCAGTTGGCTCCCGGGTTTGGCTGCGGAGCCAGAACCCGCTGAGCCCTTAAAGCCTCCAGAATGACAGTCAGAGCCTGCCCCATCTCCGACTGTAGGAACGGAGTGGGGACCGGGGGAGGTGGCGCATCATTCGGAGTCTGCTGGACTCTACCCTGTGGTGTAGGCTATGATGGAGGCTGCACATCAAAAATCGTTTGTAAGCAATTGACTCAAGCCTAATTAATAGTGGACATTTACATGTGACCCCCACATAGGCACACCACGCTTCCGCTGCTTAGTTTGTCCCCAAACTAAACTCGAGCGGGGGTGTCCCAGGGTTAGTGGACTGCTACTCTTCTGATCGAGGTTTCCTCTGATACCACTTGTAAGACCCCATTTTTTTTCTTTTTAAACACAGGGGTCTTAGGCCCAGGATCTCCGTTTTGCGGTGACACCTTCACGTCCTGAAGGCTCATCACCACAAGGCGCCGATTCTGCCAGCTAATTCGATCACAGAAAGATAGCACAATAAATGAAAAGCAAGTCCACAGAAATCACATGTATAGAAATAAAAGTCTCCACGAAGGGAGAGTCCACAGAAATAGTATAAAAGGTACTGAAAGTAAGGGCTTATGCCCTGTACATCATAATCCTCACTACAGGTCACTCATGCAGAAGCAAAATAAAACATCTACTATAAGTCGGGACTTACAGTCCTAGCTGTCTGAACTCCTGAGCTAGACTGCCCTATCTCCAAGCGGGCCGACCTCCGGGGCTGCTCCTCCATGCTGGGCTCCACGATCCCCTAAATGATATGGTCCGAAAACCGTTAGTCATAAGACTAAGCCCTATCATCCCCTACCCCTTCCCCCATGGCTCCTAAGTACCAAGCAGAGAGGAAGAAAGGGAAGGACATGAAGGTGGAGAATAAATCAAAAGCAGGTGACAGCGGACCTATGCTGGCAATTCTATATCAAATATGACAGAAACAGAAAGTAGGAAATGTAACCTTAACTTATGTGCGGAAGCACCTAAGCCAATAGATCTTCTGCAAGGCTCCCATCGTATAAAGTGTCCCATACCACTTATACGTTTGGATGTCGGTTATCAAACATCAGCATATATTTATAGAGTTTAACCTTAATTTATAAACTTGCCCACACAAGCTTATAGACCAAAGGGTCGTTTTGCAAGGCCTATTCTATAAGCGTCCCATTCCACTTATACATTAGGTGTCAGGGGTTAAATGAATCGATTATGCCATGACATGCTAGTGGGTATGATGAATCATGCAAGTGCAACACACACACCCGACTTTGTGTACACAGACCTTTAGTTCCCCCTTTCGGATCCGTTACCTCCCAGGATACCTCTGTAGTGGCAGATAGAAGCGGTTGGTTGGGCCTCGCCCACCTCTAAACCAGTAAAGAACTACCGGTCATACCTATCGTACGCCTCAATGCGTGGTGCACAAAGCAGACTCCTGCGTACTCTTGCTGGCTGGCGCACCAGACTTCTGTTGGCGAAGTGTTAACCACACTTGTCGAGTCAGCGTATTGGTGTCGGTGCATCGACCCTCCAATACCAAAGACCCACCACCTTAATTTTCTTTCCTTACTATGCACATACAATATTTATCGTATCAAACCAATCGAGCCGAAGCTCCCCGGACCATCCTGTCCGTCTCTTAACCAACCAAGCCGAAGCTCCCCGGATAATTCTATCAGTCTCTTAACCAACCGAGCCGAAGCTCCCCACACCATTCTGTCCGTCTCTTAACCAACCGAGCAACTCCCAACTATCTTCATGTGCTAACAGTGTGTGAAATGTGCAACCCTAATTACTAAGTTACTCTTATCAGTTTGTTAATACAGTTTACGTTAGCCCAAGACTGCCCCCGGTATTCCCCGTGAAGGGCTCTCAAAGGGCACTAGGAACTATGATGGTAGCTGAAGCCCATCGTTAACTTTCGCAAGGCACTTATTGTAATTGGTTGATTCCCTTAACCCATTCCCTTCTCAAATTACAGTGGGCTAATCCTAGGGTGATTTTGACTCTTCCTCTCCTCGGGGAAGATGATCTTTCGTCGAACCCGAACACCTCTAGACTCTAGCCAAACCACTTCTCACTACTCTTCCTATCCCTCTATAGTGAAATCATTCACATCACTCCACCCAGCTAAAATGACTAACTCCAACAACTATCCCAGATCATGTCCTATTGCAAATTAACAATTTGTTACATGCAGACCAGCCTAGGCTTTATGTCAAACCGGATAGGAGACAATCTAAATAATCTTCTAAATGCCCTAAATTATTTACTGGAGACTTATGATGATACAAATAGACTAAATCCAGAAAATTGTAAATTTCCTAATTTATCTGGCACTTAATTAATTTTCTTTAAAGCTTCTAAGGGCTACCAATTGAACATGAAGTGCACTTTTCAGGTATGTATAAAGCTTCATAAAATCATGATAAATTTCTAAACAATAATTTAATAGTAAAGCCAAGATATAACTTTTTTTCCAGTATTTTAGGGACTCTAATTTAATTTTGATAATAAATCCTATCTCCTTCCATTAATGAAGTAAGTACAGTAGATAATCATTCAAAAATTCTTAATTAATCTTCTAGAGCAGATACTATCCTAAAAATATCAGTGGAAAAATTTCATAATTCTTCAATAGGGATTGAGCTCTAGAATAAATAATTACCAGAATCTCAAAAAGCTATATTTGTTAAGCAAGTATTCTAAATATTCTTCTAAAAATCATGAATAAAATTATACAACTAGATATTGATCTGAAAACATCATTGGCCAGGTTTCAAATTTTTTCATTTGGTAATTTGCTCTAAATGATTTATTAACCATAATTATCCTTTTGGATCTTGTGAAGGAAGTACTAGATATAATCAACTTCAATTTGTAACAAAATTCAGGAATATTCACTTAGACCTAAAGCATCTGCTGACCAAGTTCCATTAGATTAAAATGAACAGAGTAATCAAAATAATTAAAACACCAGTTTGAGCAAATTGATACCTAACAAATAAAGTACTTGAAATATAATCCATAAAATCATAATAAAATTACTAAGGGTTCTACCTAGTCTAAAACTTACTCAACCCAAGTTTCACAACTTTTAACTAAGGTTTAGTGACTGTGTTTTCATAATTGAACTTATACCCTAAAACTAGGGTTAGGGTTTTAAGGTGTCTACCTACCTCCAAATCCTCTAAGATTTCTACCAAAGAACTTAGGATACACTACCTGCAACTCTACTGAGTTACAAGGTCACACAAGGGCATTTGCCCCTATGCCCTTCACATCACTCAAAAACCCTTCCTTAGAGTTTGAGTTTGAACCCTAGGGTAAATCAACCCTAAATCACACCATTTTCCTTAAAAGGGTGACATTAGCCATGCCAAGTCAGTGTCAAAAATTTCAGCCTCTGTTGAGGTGATTTGACCACTTAAAACCCCAAGGGGGTGTTTGGACCTAAATAACCCTATAAGGGTCAACCTAGGGTTGGATAAAAGCCTATTCAAAACATCTCAAAATGAGATGTAATTTTTACCAGAGCCCTAACATGCCCTCTAAGACTACCCACCAAAATTTGGTGGGGTTTTGAGGTGTTTAAGACACCTAAATAATTTTTACATGATTTATTAAATTTTTCCAAAAACTATAGAAAAATATTCTCCAAAAATTCCCATTTTTGGACAGGCCCTAGATATAGCTATGGTAGACCACCTGACCAAATTTCAGCTCATTTAAACAATGGATGAAAGGTGGGCATCCATTTGAATCTCATGATTTACCTGGGTATAGGTCCCACCAAAATGGGTGTTGTGGTCAAACCACTTGCCCAATCGAGTTGACATAAAATTTAGAATAATCTAGACTCGATGGGCTACAACATCTGTGACTGGCAATTTTCCCTAAAACAGCTTGTAAGTGCCTCATTTAATAGCATCAAAATGAGCTTAATAAAAGTGATTAATCACTATATATTATCTATAGATATATATATCAGATTTAATATATAGCACTGTTCATCTTCTCAAAAACCCAAAACCAGTAACCTAAAAATGCTTAAAACTTGTAGCTTTGCTTGAGTCACCGCCGGCCATTTGGCAACCTCCCTGGCAAGCCACCGCCACCACTACCTCCGTCGAGGTGGTGGCTATCGGTCGGCGGTGGTTTGGCCGCCGGAGGTGGTGGTTTTCGGCGAACCCGACCACCATGAATTTCGGAAAAGCCATGATAACGCTCACCCGATCCAGCTCTTTTGAGCCCGATGTCTCTCCTAATAATTCCTAAGATCTATCCATAGAAGAAGAGGTAGAGGAGGACCTTATTCGCGGTTTGGAGTCGAGCCGATCGTCGTTATGTCATTTGCACGGTGGTGGCATCGCCGGAATTCCTCAACAGCAAGGTAATAAGTTCTAGCTTTATCGGGCAAGGGTGAAAACTTCCTCTCTAAGTCTAGGGAGTCTTTTAAAGGAGAAACAAGGCTGCGGGTGGGGGTATAAGCTGTCCAACCATTAATGCCACCTTAATAGCATGCTTGGGCCATGGTGGAGGGGAGATGAAACGGCTCCAAAATAGCTAAGAGAAGGCTGGAAACTCCTCCTCTCCCCGAGTGGAGTTGAATCCATCCATTTCATGGGGGAGAGGATGGAGCTGAGCCTTAAAAGCCATTAATGGCCATGCAAACCGTTGCTCGGCCATGGCTGGAACGAAGAGGAGATGGCTGCCACATTGCACAACCGGTCAAAATCCTAAAATAAGACTTAACTAAGTCTTAATAAGAGAAAATGGCCCAAAAACGCATTCTGGCCCACTTCCAAGACCGGCCCGGTTCAACTGAACCATCAGCCAAGCTTAAAAATTTTCTAAGTAAAATGGCATTGAGTGGGCTCAGCTCACTCAACGCCATCAATTCTACGGCGTTGAGTGAGCTCTGCTCACTCAACGCCATCCATGCTGCGGCGTTGAGTGAGCTCTGCTCACTCAACGCCATCCAGAATACGGCCCTTCCAAACTATGGCATTGAGAGAGCTCAGCTCACTCAACGCCATCCAGATTATGGCGTTGAGTGAGCTCTGCTCACTCAACGCCATCCAGACTATGGCCCTTCAAAACTATGGCATTGAGTGAGCTCAGCTCACTCAATGCCATCCAAATTATGGCGTTGAGTGAGCTCTGCTCACTCAACTCCATCCAGACTATAGCGTTGAGTGAGTTCAGCTCACTCAACGCCTCAGATTATGGTGTTAAGTGAGCCTTGCTCACGCAATGCCACCCAGACTATGGCATTGAGTGAGCTCAGCTCACTCAATGCCATCCAGATTATGGTGTTGAGTGAGCTCTGCTCACTCAATGCCACCCAGACTATGGCGTTGAGTGAGCTCAGCTCAGTCAACGCCATCCAGACAACACCAGAAGGCGTTGAGTGCAGTCACTACACTCAACGCCATTCAACTTATTGCGTTGAGTGCACCCACGCACTCAACGCCAACCCACCTGTAAGATGGCGTTGAGTGCAGTCAGTGCACTCAACGCCATTTTTCTTATGGCATTGGGTGCACTCGACGCACTCAATGCTCGAGTCCTAATCTTATTTTAAGCATGTTTCTGACCTACTATTTGCAGATCAAGGTGATTTTCACCTTCCTACCTAAGCTCTCTTGGTCTTTTGGGTTTCCTAGGGTTTTGTCATGACCTAGTCATGGCAAAACCACTCCCGGGGGTCTAGCCAGAAATGGGATGTTACAGTCCGTCCTAAAGTGAGTCATACAGTGGATCTGCAGATCGTTGTGACTTTGTCGGAGGTTTGGGGCGTTGACTTTGGCTTAGGCCCATGTGAGAATAAAAGCTCAAACATTGTTGACCGTCAATAGATAGTGGTGTGACCCTTGAGGTCCTATACACGAAGAGTGTGCCTGAGAGCACGGGGCGTTTGGCATTTGCGCCAACGTCTGTGGCTAATGATGCTTAAGTTTCACGTTTTGATTGCCAAGTGATGATTAAACTAATGCCTGCAGGGAAGGAACACCGCTACCCCGAGAGAGGGGTGGGGTCGTTAAAATTTGGCCCGTTAATGCTGACCGTTTCTTTTGTTTACATACTTTATGGTGTAATGTTGCGTGCAGATGCTGCCGAGCCAAGCGGGAAGTAGCAGGCTGGACCCCAGAAATGCTATGCTGGCCCTCGAAGGCCAAAGGTAATGTTTATGTTATTTTAATGTTCATGTGTGGCCGGCCTGTGTGTCAAAGTACGTAATACACTTTAATTCAAGTTGAATATTATAAGGCCTTAAGGCCAAGACCTTATTTCTGTATTTATTTTGTTGGGTATTGCATCAATAATAACCCAGATTTGCATGAAGTCACCCTTGAACTAAGATGAATTAAGTTGTATTTGATTTCTTTATTTAGTTGTGTGTTTGTAGACTATCATTACTAAGTGTAGACCAATGTCAGTCTACAGTGGGTCATGAACACTGGACCATATAGTGTAATCCCTCGCTGTGTGATTCAAGGTGTTGACTCATGTTTAGCCTCTATATTGGGATACACTTCACATTCACTTGGATCATGGAATGAAGATTGGATTCTTGAAGAGAAAAATTTCCTAAGTTCAAAAATTTTTCTTAAGTCCACTTCTCGAGAAGTCTAGTATAGTTCTTGAGTAGTGGAGTTAGCAGAACTCGATAAGTTCACTAAGTTCTCGAGAAGCTTATCTTAGTTCTCGAGTAATCCCAGCCTATACTTCTCGAGTAGCCAGAGCAAGCCTTGAAAATTTTCTAAGTCCATCTCTCGAGAATCTTGGTTATAGTTCTCGAGTACTTAGCTTTTAGTTCTCGAGAAGTCTGCTTAGTACTCGAGTACAAGTTTTAGTTCTCGAGAAGTTTTATCTTAGTTCTCGAGTAATATTCTCTTAGTTCTCGAGAAGTCCAGTTTAGTTCTCGAGAAGTCCTAGCTCATAATTTTTGGAGTACTTACATAAGTCCATAACGTATAGCTCTCGAGTAATCAGCTTGTTCTCGAGAACGTATATATACTTCTCGAGAACAGCAGTCTAGTTTTTCAGAAAATTGCTTAAGTTCCGAAACATCGGAATTTTCAAATGACATGACGTGATTGGTCCACGTGTCGTCATTAATGTCAATTCTAACCGTTAGGGGAAATCCTATATAAGGTCTTGTCATTAATATTAACCCTAAGCGGTAAACCATACTCTTTCTAAACTTTTGAATCAACCGTCTCTCTCAAGAAAGTTCTTACAGAAGCCGCCGCCGCCGCTCAACTTGTAGATCGACAAGGCCATTTTTCGATCCAGAATGACTTTCTATCCAAGGAATCTTCATCTTCTCCTTGCTCGAGTAGGTCCTAGTTTCTCAAATCAGATCTACTGAGAGTCTTCTTCAACAATTTCTTAAAAAGACGCAAAGTTCAAGAAAGAAGACCTAGGGACAGATTTTCAGATCTGAGAAGAAATTTTTGTTTGTATTTCTAAATCTCTTTGTAATCTTGTACGTGATTATTCTTCGAGTGTAGGAGCTTTGTTCTCCGAGTTGTAGGAAGTTTTCATCTTCCGAGTGTAGATCCTTTTGGATCGAGATTGTAGGAACTTGGTTCCGAGACGTAGGATTGGTTTTCAATCCGAGATAGTGGAGTAGCCGATTCTAGTGATTTACTAGATCGGTGAGGGAAAGTGGACGTACCCAAGGTTGGGGAACCACTATAAATCTTCTTGTCATCTGTGATTGCTTGATTATATCTTTGCAAGTTTGTTAAATTTTTATTCCGTAAATAGACACACAATTCACCTATTCACCCCCTCTAGGTGATTTAGGTAGACAACTTAACACTTTTAATTGGTATCAGAGGGAGGTTGGTAATTAAAAGGTTAAGACCTTGATCAATTTTCTCTCTAAGTTGTCTCTAGAAAATTTTTCAAGCAATGGACAAAGGCTAAAGATTTTGCCAAGCTTCTCCTGTGCACAAAGAACAATTTAACCATATGGAATGAGAGAATTAAGTTTTTCTTGGAAGCTGTGGATCCCAAGATCTTCATGATTATTGAAGAAGGTCCTTTCATCCCCATGACCATCTCCGCTTTAGATCCAACAAAGAAAGTTCCAAAGAAGTTGATGGATCTAGATAAAGACGAGATTGCACTTGTCTCACTGGATAAGAAAGCTAAAAATATAATAGCATGTGCAGTCGATGACTCTATGCTATAGAACCTGATTCACTGCCAATCTGCTAAGGAGATGTGGCAGTCTCTCGTCACTCTGATGGAAGGTACAGAAGAAATGAGGGATGATAAAAGATCCCTATTGAATCAGAAGTACGAAGCCTTCAGGCAAGGGCCAAAGGATACCATTGCAGATACCTTTGAGAACTTTTCAAGATAGTGAACGGCCTCAGAGTATATGGCCGAGTCTTCACCAACAGAGAACTGAATGACAAGTTCCTAAGATCCTTAATCAAGGAATGGGACAATAAGGCATGTGCCATCAGGGAATTTGGAAAGCTAGCTGAGATAGATCATCAGAATCTCTTCGGGAAGCTAATGTCGTATGAGCTTCGACTCAACACAAGGAAAGCTGAAGAAGAGAAGAGTAGGTCTGTATCCAAAGAGAAGTCTGTTGCTCTAAAGGCAGACACCTCTAGGAAGTCCAAGGCTACCTGTCCAGCCCCAGTATAAAAAGTTAGTGAAGAAGAAAACTCGGAGCCAAGTACCTCGAGATCAGAGCTATCTGAAGGAGAGTTCTCCTTACTCTCACGACAGTTCAAGAAATTCTTGAACAAGAAGAAGCAATGGAAAGGCAAGGATGCCTCTCATAGAAGATCATGACTTGAAAGTGATCGGCACAGAAAATGCTCAAGCAGCCACGACAGGTATGGTTCTAAACAGAACAAACAGATTTCAGCCGACATAGTTTTCTACTATTGTAACAAGCCAGGTCACATCATAGCTAACTGCCCCCACAAGAGAAAGAAGGGTGGCAGGAGAGAAGAAAAGAAGTCCTTGTATAACAAGAAGAGGACAGAGAAGGGCCTGATAGCCAAGAAGGGCAAGACTCTTAGTGACTCTGACTCATCTGAGTCAAGTGAAGAAGAGGAAGCCTACTTTGGGCTTATGGATCAATCAGATGATGAACAAGAGCCCCAGTTCACTAGGGAGGTAAAATCTCACACCCCTCTTTCAGAATCTGAAGTTTTTGAGCATGATCATGAGGACAGCTCCTCTGACGATGAGTCTGAACTCATGGCCCAGTACAAGGAGTTGATCATGGATTACGACAAATGTCGACGAGTCGTGAAAACTCAAGATAAAGAGATTAAGTCGCTAAAAGCTAATGAAAGCAGCTTGAGAGAAGAAGTCGCTAAGGCTGACTCACTCCAAGAAAACCTCAATATGGCCATTGAGGAATATAATCAAGCTCTAGAGCACCTCGACCTGAAAGAGAAATTCATCAAAGAGTTGGAAGAACAACTCGAGACTGAAAAGAAACTTGTTTAAAGTTTCTCAAAGCCTAAGAATGTTCTTCCTCTCATTGCTGAATTCTCAACTAAGGCCAAGGGTGCTGGACTAGGCCATGATGGCGCTCATAGTAAATCTTCTAGGAGGTGTAAGGCTCAATAGAAGAATAAGACCGCCAAGAAGGCCTCAGCCAAAGAAAAAGGGAAGGCTCCTCTAGATTAGACTATCTTTAAGAAAGTCATCTTTCCAACGAATAAGTTTGATCTGGACTCATCCTATGGCCACTTGACCAGGACTACTTATGTATAGCCAAAGTCTCGTTACCAAGGATGGGCTCGCCCTAGAAACTTTGGTGAGAGTATCTTTAAGACACCTTATGAAGAAGTCATTCTTCAAAGCTATGGTACTTATAATCATGGTCACAACTTCAAGAAAGCACCAAAGGAAAAACCTACTATAGAAAAGCCTACAAAGGGGAAGAGATCATGTGATTGTCATCATCATGAAGCCTCCTCTTCTAAGAATACAACCCATGCTAGACCACCATCTCAGAAGGTCAAGCAAGAGTACCAAAGGCAAAGCTACAATAGGTTTGACTGTTGGTGTTGTGGCAAAATTGGTCATTTTGCCATCGATTGTTGGTTTAATCCAAGGAAGGTTCCTACTCCTCTGGCTGGAAACATGAGAATGACCACTCATAATGCTAATCCTCGTATGGGGAGTGTTCTAACCCGAGACCAAGGACCCAAACATTTTTGAGTTCCTAAGGCACATTGATTATGATTGCAGGGATTTCCAAAGGCCACCAAAACGCCAATCTGGTATTTGGATAGTGGATGCTCTCGACACATGACCGGGACAAGAAACCTACTTCAAAATTATTCTCCAGTGTTGAACGAACCAAAGGTCTTTTTTGGAGGTTCAGACCGAGGGATAACTAAAGGCTATGGTATGATCACTAATGGTAGTGTATCCTTTTTGGATGTAGCTTATGTCGAGGGATTGGAACACAATCTCATAAGCATAAGACAACTATGTGACAAAGGATACATAGTTGAATTCCATGCTGACAAGTGCTTGATAAAGTCTGTTGATAATATGGAAACAATTCTATCTGGCACTCGAAGCAGGAATATATTTTGTTTAAATTTCATTTGTATAGATTCTTCTACACTAGTGTGTCTTTTAGCAAAAGATAGTGCGTCTCTTGGTGACCAATGGCACAAGAGGTTAGAACATATTAATTGTAAAACTATTAATAAATTATTCTCCCTGAACTTAGTATGTGATGCCCCGAATGTCAAATACGTCAAAGATAGACCTTGTCATGCATGCGTAAAAGGCAAACAAACAAGGGCTACCTTTAAAAGCATTATTAACAAAAACTCAAGTAGATGTCTCCATCTACTTCATATGGACTTGTTCGGTCCACTGCAAATTAGAAGCTTGGGAGGCAAGGAATATACATTGGTTATTGTTGATGACTACTCGCGCTTTGCGTGGGTGTTCTTTATTAAACACAAGTCAGATACCTTTGATGTCTTTACAAATTTTGTTAGGCAGATCCAGAATGAATACAACTGTTCCGTAGTCAAGGTCAGAAAAGACAATGGAATTGAATTCATGTCTGGGGACATGATAGAATTCTGTGAAAGCCTAGGTATCTTTCATAAGTTTTACTCTACTCGCACTCCCCAGCAAAATGGAGTAGCTGAGAGAAGAAACAGAACACTTATAGAGGCCTACAGGACTATGTTGAGTGATGCTTCACTACCGGAGTACTTTTGGGTTGAAGCCGTCAATACTACATGCCACGTGCAAAATCGAGCACTCATCAATAAGAATCATGATAAGACACCTTACGAACTTCTAAAGGGCAGGAAACTAATTGTTTCATATTTTAGAATTTTTGGCTGTAAATGCTTCATGCTTAACAATGGTAAGTATCATACTTCCAAGTTTAGTGAGAAAAGTTTTGAAGGTATTTTTGTAGGTTATAGTAGACATAGTAAGGCATACAGGATATTCAATAGAAAAACTCTTGTTGTAGAGGAATCCATAGATATTGTATTTGATGAGACGAGCTTGCTGTAAAGCAAATCGTCTTGTATGCTTGTTGTAGATGAAAGTACAAAGCTGAAAGAAATCAACTTGGATGAACTGACTGATGGTGAAAGAGAAAAGTTCATCAAGATCACTACTCCAACCCCCATTAGAGAGGTATACGATCAAGATGAAGAAACCATCCAAGTTGATGAAGTCACTCTAGTGGATGAAGAAGTTCCAGATGCTAGTAATCTAGAGCTCAGACATCTGAAGGATCATCCATCGGACCAGATCATAGGAGATCCCTGGGATGGTGTCAGAACTCGTCGAGGTACAACTAATGAGAATCTATATTTAAGTTTTCTCTCACAAGTTGAACCAAAGAAGTTTGAGGAAGAAAACTCAGACGCATCATTGATCTTAGCCTTGGAAGAAGAACTGAACCAGTTCAAGCGCTGCAAAGTTTGGAAACTAGTTCCAAGACCCAAAGGTAAGAAGGTCATCTGAACGAAGTGGGTATACAGGAACAAGTTTGACGAGGATGGGACAATCAAAAATAACAAGGCCAGACTCGTCGCCAAAGGATATCGTCAAGAAAGAGGAATCTGAAAGAAAAGGGATAGATACTACTCTAGAGGGGGGTGAATTGAGTAATCAAAAATTGCACTAGCAAAGTTGACTGTCTACTCAACTCCCTTGGAGTTAATTGTGGAATGAAGGTTATAGATATTTGAGATGAAACCCTAAAGCCTAACACAAGTGTTTTGCGCAAAAGGCAGCCAACTGTAATTACAGTTAAGGCTTGGAATCCTAAACAGCAACTAGCAATCCTAGTTAAAATCTAATCACAGCCAATCAGCACAGAGAATTAATTAAACAATCCAGACGACACAAGGAATTTATAGTGGTTCCCCAAACAACTTGGGTACGTCCACTCTTCTACCAACAAGGTAGGAATCCACTCAGGTTTTTGATCAGGTGCCCTGCCACCAACAAGATCTGCTTCAGGTAGATCCAGAAACCCTTTAGACTTTTGATCAGGTGTCTAAAAACCAACACAGGTTTTTGATCAAGTGCCCTGCCACCAAGGTATACTTTTGAAGGGAGTAATAACCCTTTACAGGAGGGGGAAAGGAGGTTAAGATGTCTTCTCTATTTTACAATAGATTAGAGAAGCACAAGAACTTGCACTGAGCTAGAAAGCTCTAAATAATCAAGGCTCCCCCTGGCTAAAAGAATGTCCAGGTGAAGTCTTGCTTCAGTGCAGAAACACATCAGAAATCCTGAAGGAAAAAGCTACAAGAAGATAAAGAATATGAATTGAAAATTCTTCTTTAGGCAGCTATCTTCTTCTTCTTCTTCTTCAAAAAGCTCTGAGTGTAAATCTACCTGTAAGCAGGAGAACTCAGGTTGAAGAAGAGTGAAGAGCTAAAACTTCTTCCCAGTTGGATGTGAACAAGCTGAGAGCAGTTGAAAACTGTAAGTTCTAAGCTTGAATGCAGCTGTTAGCTTTTGAACTCCTTTTTCCTGAATGAACTGGTTTTTGGCTATATGAACTAGTTGATTTCTTTATTCAAAGAATTCTTTATATAGCAGCAGCAGCAATGGCTCTCATTTGAGTTTGAATCTTGTCTTCTACTGAAATCTACAAGCTGGGCTGCAAATAGCATAAAGCAAAACAAATACTGCAGACAGATATCCTATAAGAGGATAAAGCTTTCTAAGAAGCTGCAAATAACTCTGATGAAATAATACTAGAGAAAGTCACATCAGAAGAGACTCTTTACAGCCAAGGAAGACTTTCTGAGTCTAACGGCTATAAAGGACATCCTAGCAGATAAAGCAGAAATCATATCTCAGCTAATAAGACAAACAACTTTGTCAGAAAAAGATTGGCTCATGCATAAGGAATGGAGCAGATATTGCATGGAAATAATATCATAAATTTATTCAAACAATCTTTTATAAAATATGCCAAAATAAATATGAAATAAATCACATCATAGAAGATGACAAAATTACTCAAGACATACAACAAAACGTCGATTGACCCTCGGAGATCGTCGACCGAAGCACAGAGATTGTCGACCTATCAGACAGATAGTCGAACGATCCAAATAGTCGAACTATCAAAGAAGATAGTCGAACTACCACAATAGATAGTCGAACTATCAGGACAGATAGTCGAGCTATCAGATAGTCGATCTATCAGGACAGATAGTCGAACTACCAAAGCAAAACAGATAGTCGACCTATCAACAGATAGTCGAACTATCACAGAAAACAGATAGTCGACCTATCAACAGATAGTCGAACTATCACAGAAATAGATAGTCGACCTATCAACAGATAGTCGAGCTATCAACGAAAATAGATAGTCGACCTATCAACAGATAATCGATCTATCAGATAATTGAACTATCCAAGCAGATAATCGAACTATCAAATAAAACAGATAGTCGACCTATCAACAGATAGTCGAGCTATCAAAGAAAGCAGACAGTCGACCTATCAATAGATAGTAGAGCTATCAAAGAAGACAGATAGTCGACCTATCAACAGATAGTCGAACTATCAGATAGTTGAACTATCCAAGAAGATAGTAGAACTATCAAAGAGAACAGATAGTCGACCTACCAAACAGATAGTCGAACTATCAAAGAAGACAGATAGTCGACCTATCAACAGATAGTCGAGCTATCAACCAAAACAGATAGTCGACCTATCAACAGATAGTCGAACTATCAGATAGTTGAACTATCCAAGCAGATAGTCGAACTATCAAAGAAAACAGATAGTCGACCTATCAACAGATAGCCGAGCTATCAAAGAAAGCAGATAGTCGACCTATCAAACAGATAGTCGAACTATCAAAGCGGACAGATAGTCGACCTATCAAACAGATAGTCGAACTATCAGATAGTTGAACTATCCAAGCAGATAGTCGAACTATCAAACACAACAGATAGTCGACCTATCAAACAGATAGTCGAACTATCAACGCAGACAGAACGTCGACCAACTGATAGACGATCGTCGATCAGTCGATAGACGATAGTCGAGCGGCGTTCGACCATTGTCGAACGAAAAACAACTTAACCAAATTTACATCTGGAAAAGTGACGCCTCTAAAATTAGAGCAACAAGCTAAACAACTAACCTTTGACCATAGATAAATCTTGGGTCAAGAGACTAAAAGAGAAGACTAAACTCAAATCAAAACCTAGGGTACCAACAATCTCCCCCTATTTGAGTTAAGTCTCTTAACAATTAAATACAAAACTAAATACAGAAAAGTAAATAAAATGCATGAAGAGAAATAACTAAGCAGATAACATCAATCAATCAGATAAGCAAATAACTGTCAATCAATGAATTTTTAAGATGCTTCAGAGTTAGATTTAGGATCAGAAGAACTAGGAACAAAATTAATCTTTCTAGAAGGATCTAGAGCTCCTTTTCTCGACAGCTTCAGGTCTTGTTCTCTAATGATTTTCAATTCTGTCGCTCTTGGGACAACTGCCTCAGGATGTTTTTCCATGTACTTTGAAGGATCAAATACTTTAGGTCTAACCTGGAATTTGTCGAGCTCCTTCATTCTGAATTTTGACATCGTGGTCAATCCTGCAGTGTCTTTCCCTTCAGCTTTAGCTTTCTTAATTTTAGCTGAACCCACAAGTTCAAGAAAACAAGCCATCCTAAAATTAGGATCAAGCTCTGGGCTTTCATACACATTTTCAGAAGATGTATCAACTGGTTCTTTATCCTGAATAACTAGATAAAAGGGAGGAGCAGACTCAGCAAATATCTTGCTAGATTTTTCAGAGAAAATAATTCGCTTACCTTTTGAAACATTCTTCACAGAATGATCTAGCTTTGGAGAGTTTGAGCTTTTGAGTTCTTTGGAATGAGGAGGAGAGAAAGTTGGTCTTTGATACACCACCTCCTTTACTTGTTCCTTAACAGCATCAAGTCTTTGATAGCCAGTTTGAGTTTTACCTTGATATCCTTGAGAACTTCTCCTTTGTGATGACTGAGATGGATTGAACCTTTCAGACTGAGCAGCAGGGTTTGCAGATAAGTTTCCTGAGGCTCCTGCACTGGGAGGTGGAGGAGGAGGACCTCTAGGAGTCCATCTTGGGACGGGACTGTCATACCTCTTTGACTTCTTCCTTTGCTTCTGCTGATTTTTAGAGAAAGCCATCCGGTGCTGGAAATCTTTTGATTTAGGATCAATTCCTTTCAGGATATAGTAAGGAGTATCATTATCTGGATTAGGAGGAGGAGGAGCCATAGCTTTCCTTTTCTTTTTAGCAGATCTTTTTCTTTTTGACTCATCAGATTCATCAGAATCAATATCATCCTCAGAATTTGAAGAAATAGGGAGATCATATGGATCAATTGCCTCTTGCAAAGCTCTTTCCTTTTCCTTTAGCGCAGCTTTTTCTTATTCTTCTTCTATGACATCCTGTGACAGGAGAGCATCTAAATCCAATCCAGGGGAATCATCCCATACAGTAGACTTTTCAATTTGAGCATCTGCGCTTTTTCTTGTTGATCAGAAACTGTCATGGTGACCAGTTCTACTTGCACTGCTAGCTGAGCTGGTTGAGCAGCCTCAGAAACTTTAGCAACTGGTTCTGTTTCAGTTTGAACTTCTGTAGCTGGTAGGTGATCAGGCTCTTGAACATCTAAAACTTCTTCCATTTTATCTGTAATATTATGAATAAAATTTTGCTAAATGACATCTAATCATCCCTTCCAGGTATTCCCAAACTATCATATCAGTTATCAAGTCTAAAAAGTGAGAAAAAGGGATACCTTCAGAATTGTCCTTTGCGTGTCCTAACTCCCATAATTCATCTAGAAAGGAAGTGATAACTCCTTCTAGGTATAGGGCGACCAGGGGAGTAGAACATTCTTCTAAGCAAACTTTGACAATGAAATCAGACTTCAATAAGGCATCAGAAATTTCTTTTTCAGACAAACTTTGAGGAGGAGCTGATTCTTCTAATTCTTTCTCTGCCACTGCAGGAGGATCTGTTGGAGGGGAGGCCAAAGGCAGCTTAGAGACATCTTCATTAAGCATCTCCCCCTGCCTGATTTCAATAGATACTGAAACTAGGCCCCTAGAGGAAGAGGGCTCAGCAGACTTTGAGAGTGCTCGAATAGCAGCAGTCAAAGAAGAAATGGAGGAAACAAGGGGAGCAATTGCCTCTTCAATCATAATTTTGATCGAAGGAGTAATTAACTCCAAGATGCTAGAAATGAATGTTGGAGAGATTTCAGATGATGAAGGGGGAATCTCAGTGGATGGATGATCAGCAGGAATGGTGTATTCTTGATGAACTGGAGAATGAACTGGAGATGGAACTGGAGATGGAGAGTGATGGGTGGATGCAGGATGATCAATGTGATCTGAAGAAGGAATTGGAGACTGAGGAGGAGTAGAAATCTCAGAAACCAACAAATCAAAACTGGGATGAGAGATCCCAGCAAGATGAGACGGGAGAGGAGATGGAAGAGGTGAAGCAAGGTGAGAAGCAGAAGGTCGTACTTCAATTGAAGTTGATGGAACTTCAACTGAAGTAGACGGCAATGCAGATGAAGAAGATGGAAGGGAGAGATTTGCTGAGCCAGCTTCTTGTAGGAGAGGAGTGACTGAGGCAGTCTTGGTGCTCTCAGATGCAGCTAGAGCAACCCCTGTGGGAGAGGGCTTCAGAAAAGTCCTTTTCCATTTGGCGAACAAGGTTGGATCCATCTTCTTGCTGGCGTTGATGGAGGTAGCAGCTGAAACTAACAGATGGGGATACTTTTCCTTCAGAAAAATCCCAACTACCCTACCCAGGGTAACTTCTTTCTTGCTGTTCTTTTTCCTGATCAAATCAAACAGAACTCCTGCCCAATTAATTTGTTTCTTATTCACAATTGCACACATCAGTGCAAACTGCTGCCTTGTAATATTGTCGTGGGTGGAGTGCTTTCCCAGTAGCACTTTTCCGACGATTTCAGCAAGGAACTTAATCTTAAACGGAAAGTTTACCTTAATCAGCTTAGAGGGAATGCCTTCGGCATGTCCCAACTCTGTCAGCATTCTCCCAAACTCTGGGGTATCTTGCTCGTACTCTTCTTCCCCATTTATCAATCCAAATATTTCAGTTAAAATAGCGGGAGTCAAAGTTACCTCTTCTCCGCCAATAGTTCCGGTCATAGAATCATCATTTGAAGACGAAGTAAATGCCCATTCTTTGATCTCTTGAATATTTATCTTTATCCTGGAGGACATGAGCTTTTCTAAACCTTGATCTTTGCATAAGGTGAGAATTTCCACAATTCCGGATTCGCAGCAGCTGAAGGAATCGAAATCCACACTGAATCCTGCATCGAACTTTACCACTGTCAGGAGCGCTGGAGCTATCGCCATTGAAGGGGCTAGAGAAGACGAGGGAGAGACGACGAGGACGAAGCGGCAGAAATCGCAAGACAAAGAGCAAGCGGGAAGACGGAATGCGAAAAGACGCTCTCCGTCGACGATAAAAACAACGATCTCTTAACCTAGGTCGACCATCAGCTTTATATTAAAACAACGATCGTCGATCTATTTAAAAGATACTGGAGACGATGGTCGAACGCTCGTTCGACGATCGGTCCTGAAGCAGAGTAATCGATCTCGTTCGACTATTTCTGCCTTCACAAACAACAAGCTGTCGTCAACCATAGATCGACGATAGGCTCGACCTGTTCGACGATCTTCGAACGTCGGTCGACGATCTTCAAGCAAATAAGCTATCATCAACCATAGGTCGACGATAGGCTTGATCCGATCGACTATCTTCGAGCGTCGTTCGACGATCTTCAAAGAGGTTTCAACAAGGCAGACGTCACACTTAGTCTCTTCCATTAATCATGCCTAGTTGAACCAAAAAGAACAGATGCTTCTGTTCATCTAAGGGCTTGGTGAATATATCACCTCTCTGAAGGTCTGTGGATATGAACTCAAGGCTGATCTTGTTCTTTTCCACACAATCTCTCAGGAAATAGTGCCGGATCTCAATGTGTTTTGTTCTAGAGTGGTGCACAGGATTTTGTGCAATAGAGATAGCACTGGTACTATCACACATGATTTTAGTGTTCTTGTGTGAGTACCCATAATCCAAAAGCTGGTTTTGTATCCACAGGATCTGTGAACAACAACTAGCAGCTGCTATATATTCAACTTTTGCAGTTGAAGTTGAGACAGAAGCTTGCTTCTTATAGAACCAAGAGACCAATCTCTCTCCCAGGAACTGACAAGTTCCTGAGGTACTTTTCCTATCAACTCGATAACCAGCATAATCAGAATCAGAATATCCAATTAATTCAAATTCTGACTCAGCTGGGTACCAAAGTCCTAGATTTGGACATCCCTTCAGGTATCTCAAGATTCTCTTGAGAAGAATCAGATGAGATTCCTTTGGGTTGACCTGGAATCTAGCACAAAGGCATGTAGCAAACATTATGTTTGGCCTACTTGCAGTTAAATATAATAGGGAACCAACAATGGCCCTATAATTCTTTTGATCAACAGGCTTTCCCTGATCATCAGAATCTAAACCTACATTAGTAGTCATAGGTGTATGCATTGCTGAAGCATCAGCCATCCCAAACTTCTTTACCAATTCCTTGGCATATTTGGATTGGGAGATGAAGAAGCCATCAACATCTTGCTTTACTTGGAGACCAACAAAGTAAGACAGCTCACCCATACTACTCATCTCAAACTTAGAATGCATCAAGTTAGAGAACTTTTTGCATAGTTTGGGATCAGTGGAACCAAAAATAATGTCATCCACATACACTTGAACTAACAGGATTGCGTCCTTGTGGTGCTTGACGAAAAGGGTTCTATCAACTACTCCCCTAACAAAGCTGTGCTCTAACAGGAAACTAGCTAGAGTCTCATACCAGGCTCTTGGTGCTTGTTTGAGTCCATAAAGAGCTTTTTGCAACTTGAAAACATGTGAGGGCTGAGTTGAAGAAACAAACCCAGGTGACTGTTCAACAAATATGAGAGCGCTAAGTTGTCAACCTAAATCACCTAGAGGGGGGTGAATAGGTGAAATGCGTGCCAAATGCCGAATAAAAAATTAACACAGCACAGATCAAGCAATCACATAGAGAACACAGGATTTATAGTGGTTCTCCAACCCTGGGTACATCCACTTTCACCTCACAAATCTAGTAAACCACTAGACTTGGCTACTCCACTATCTCGGATCAAAACGATCCTACAACTCGGAACCACGTTCCTACAAAACTCGATCCAAACAGATCTACACTCGGAAGAAAACCTTCCTACAAATCTCGATCCAAACCGGATCTACAGAACTCGGAGTCAAGACTCCTACAAGAATAAAAGGTTGTATAAATAAAAATACAAACAGAATTATTCAGATCTGGATCTTCAACTGTCTTCTTCTTTGAGAACTTTGGTTTGATCAGAAATGGTTGAAGACGACTCGAAGGAGATCCTCAGATCTGAAATACGGAATCACCACGATCAAGAGAAAGATCAGAGATCGATGAAGCGCGGAATGATCGAGTGATTCTTCTTGTCTGAATAGCTGTTTCGAGGAAGACTGGCGACGAAGAAGATGAACAGTATTTTGTCGGCGTGAACTTTGCGGCTTCCCGATGTCGGCGATAGAAATAGATTCAGAATTCTTTTTTCTTTCTTGTTGTTAGGGTTTGTCGATTTGACAAGACCTATTTATAGGACTTCTGTAACGGTCAATACTTAAACAATTACACGTGGACCAATCAAAATAGAGGATTTGAATTCGCCCGCAAAATCAGAACTTAGAAAAATTATTTCTGAGGGCAGAATCAACCTACTTGAGTATATAGGTGAGCTACTCGGGTAAGGGCTGATTTATTTGAGCGAATAAGGAACTACTCGAGTATAGAGTTGATCTACTCGAGTAAGGGTTGAGCTACTCGAGTACCTTGGGGAAACTACCCGAGTTACAAACTAGACAAACTATTCGAGTAAGTGAAAGCGGCTACTCGAGTACAAAACCAAACTACTCGAGTATTAGAAAGGATCTACTCGAGTAAGGTAGGATCTACTCGAGTACAAGAATAACCTACTCGAGTACTAGTTCAGACCACTCGAGTATACTGAAATGAAAACTACTCGAGTACTAAGCCACTTACTCGAGTATAAGAGCAAAGTTACTCAGGTATGTGGACTTAGAGAAATTTTAGTCTGAACAGCTAGACTTACTCGAGTATAACTAGAAACTACTCGAGTATATTAAGGGAGGTACTCGAGTATTTGGACTTCTTCAAAATTCCTTAGATGAACTTCACCACTCCATGGTCCAGTAGTCCAACTGCATGTAGAAGATGTGTGCCCCAATAGAGAGGCTATACAAGAGTCAACACTTTGAATCACACAATGAGGGATTACATTGTATGGTCCTGTGTTTGGTGACCCACTATAGACTGACATTGGTTCACACTTGGCAGTAGGGTCCTGCATACACAACTTAAACATAACATCAAATACAATTGCAATTCACCTTATTTTTAGGAGGACTTCTTCAAATTAAGGTCATTGTGGAAACAAGACCCAACAATCTCCCCCTATTTGAAGAAGTCAAAACACCATCTACTAAGTTGAATTGCTAGAGATATTAAAACAAAATAACATGAAAGAGGATGCTTGTCTTACATTTCTTTACTATAGTTGTCCAACAATCTCCCTATTTCTGTACTAGAATTGTTTTGCATTTCTCCTCCTTTCTGAAATCTTCATTTGGATTTGCAATTTTTCTCTTCCTTTTTCATCTCTATATTCCATTTGCTCTCCCCCTTTCTGATTTCTTTAAATAGGGGACATGGCATGGGATACTCCCCCTAAATCAATGCATAAGGAATTCTTCTTCAATTTCTAAAAACCATCATGCTTTCCAACAGAGATACTATAATCTTCTAGTTCCAAGAATTTTTTTTTTTTGGAACTTCTTCTTGTCCATTTGCCAGATAAGAATTTTGTTAGCCCATGGACATACCTGCATCCACAAGATTAGAATCCCTTAGGAACCCAAACAAGATTGGGTCCTAGGTCTTTTGTTAGTATTCTCCCCCTATGAGAGTTAACATTATGAGTGGTCTTTCTCATATTATCAACTTGAGGAGTTAAAACATATCTGGGATTAAACCAGCAATCTATGGCGAAGTGACCAACCTTGCCACAACACCAACAGTTAAACCTGTTGTACCTTCTCTTGTTCTCTTGCTTTACCTTATGGATGGGGGGTCTAGCAAGAGCAACAGACTTGGAGGAGGAAGCCTCATGATTACAACAAGTACATGGCTTCCTTGTCTCCTTGGCCTTTGTTACACCAGTTTTAGCTTTTGATGTTTTCTTCTCATTTGGCCCATGATTATAAGGATCACAAGTCAGTGAGGCAACAGTTTGGCTTGGGATAGCCTTTCCTTTACCTTTGGCTGATTTATGTCCTATACTGCTATTTTTCCCAAAGGAGGTTTCTCCATTAGTGATTGGAAGCACAGTTGTAGGCATGGTGAGAGTTTCAACCAGCTTTCGTTCAATGACTAGCTTTGCTTCCAATTCATCCAGGAGAAAATCTTTATGATTTACTAATTCAGTAAAGTCTTTGATTTCCTCCTTCAAAGATTGAACTTCATCTCTGAGAGGGGTCATTGGTCAATCTCCTCCCTCAGATTTGATTCCACCTCTTTGAGGGATGCAATCTCTTTTGATTACGATTTGACTACCTTCCGGCATTTGTCAAATGCAGTCAATAAGACTTGATACTGATTTACCAATTCAAAATCATCCTCCCCAGAAGAATAGCCATCATGACCATTTGAGTCAGAATCTGAGGCAGAAAGAGGTGTGTGAGAATTTACCTTCCCGATATATGAGGAGTTACCGTTGTATTTGTCCTCTTGGTCAGAAAAAGCCATAAGCCTGAAGTAGGCTTCTTCATCCGCACTTGACTCAGATGAGTCAGAGTCACTGAGGGTCTTTGGCTTTTTGGCAATGAAGCTTCTTTCTTTCTTCCTTTTCCCTTGAGGGGAATTCTTTTCTATGCCTCTTCCTTCTTTCTTCTTCAGAGGGCACTCAGTGCTTATATGCCCTGGCTTACTACAGGAATAACAAACAACGTTAGATGAAACATGTTTGTTCGGTTTAGATTTATACCAGTCATGTCTGTTGTGACGATCACCATCAGGACGTGATCTTCTGGGCGAGGAATCATTTTCTCTCATTTATTTCTTATTGCTAAGAAACTTCTTGAATTGCTGGGAGAGAAGATGAAACTCTTCATCTGATGAATCTGAGCCTGAGGTGCTTGGCTCAAACTCTTCTTCTTCATAGTCTCCTTGAGTGGAAGCGGCTTTGGCCTTTCTTGAGCTGTCTGCCCTTAGTGCAACTGGCTTATCTTGGAATGAGGAGCTGTTGCCCTCTTCTTCAGCTTTTCTATTATTGATTTAAAGCTCATATGACATAAGCTTTCCGAAGAGGTTCTGAGGGTCAGTTTCTACTAATCTTCCAATCTCTTTGATGGCACATATCTTGTTGTCCCAATCCATTGTTAAGGATCTTAGGAACTTGTCGTTTAGTTCACCATCTGTGAACACTCTGCCGTAGTTCCTCAATCCATTGACAATCTTGAAGAAATTTTCATATGTGTCAGCAATAGCTTCCTTTGGTCCTTGCTTGAAGGCTTCATACTTCTGATTTAGAAGGGATCTTATATCATCCCTTACTTCTTCTGTACCTTCCATCAAGATAATTAGAGATCTCCACATTTCCTTGGCAGATTGGCAGTGAATGAGGTTTTGCAACATAGAATCATTGACTGCACTTGCGATGATGTTCTTGGCTTTCTTGTCTAAGGAGACAAGTGCAATCTCATTCTTATCAAGATCCATCAACTTCTTTGGCACCTCCTTTGTAGGATCACTAGTGGA
The DNA here is from genome assembly GCA_039513925.1 of Platanthera zijinensis. Taxonomy (NCBI): domain Eukaryota; kingdom Viridiplantae; phylum Streptophyta; class Magnoliopsida; order Asparagales; family Orchidaceae; genus Platanthera; species Platanthera zijinensis. The sequence continues at coordinate 123,663,518 of CM077089.1, read as the reverse complement.
GGCAATCATAGGGATATAAGGGCCTTCCTCCACTATCATGAATAAGCGGGGGTCAACAGCTTCCAAGTAAAGTTTTATTCTCTCTTTCCACATGGGAAAGTTTGCCTTATTGCACACTGGGAGCTTAGAAAAATCCTTGGCTCTGTCCATACTTGATTAACTCAGAAAGACAACTAGGAGGGATCAGATCAAGGTGTTAACCTTTTAAAGATCAACCTCCCTCTAATACCAATTGAGAGCGCTAAGTTGTCAACCTAAATCACCTAGAGGGGGGTGAATAGGTGAAATGCGTGCCAAATGCGGAATAAAAAATTAACACAGCACAGATCAAGCAATCACATAGAGAACACATGATTTATAGTGGTTCCCCAATCCTGGGTACATCCACTTTCACCTCACCAATCTAGTAAACCACTAGACTTGGCTACTCCACTATCTCGGATCAAAACGATCCTACAACTCGGAATCACGTTCCTATAAAACTCGATCCAAACAGATCTACACTCGGAAGAAAACCTTCCTACAAATCTCGATCCAAACCGGATTTACAGAACTCGGAGTCAAGACTCCTACAAGAATAAAAGGTTGTATAAATAAAAATACAAACAGAATTATTCAGATCTGGATCTTCAACTATCTTCTTCTTTGAGAACTTTGGCTTGATCAGAAATGATTGAAGACGACTCGAAGGAGATCCTTAGATCTGAAATACGGAATCACCACGATCAAGAGAAAGATCAGAGATCGATGAAGCGCGGAATGATCGAGTGATTTTTCTTGTCTGAATAGTTGTTTCGAGGAAGACCGGTGACGAAGAAGATGAACAGTATTTTGTCGGCGTGAACTTTGCGGCTTCCCGATGTCGGCGATAGAAATAGATTCAGAATTCTTTTTTCTTTCTTGTTGTTAGGGTTTGTCGATTTTACAACACGTATTTATAGGACTTTTGTAACGGTCAATACTTAAACAAGTACACGTGGACCAATCAAAATAGAGGATTTGAATTAGCCCGCAAAATCAGAACTTAGAAAAATTCTTTCTGAGGGCAGAATCAACCTACTCGAGTATATAGGTGAGCTACTCGGGTAAGGGCTGATTTATTCGAGCGAATAAGGAACTACTCGAGTATAGAGTTGATCTACTCGAGTAAGGGTTGAGCTACTCGAGTACCTTGGGGAAACTACCTGAGTTACAAACTAGACAAACTACTCGAGTAAGTGAAAGCGGCTACTCGAGTACAAAACCAAACTACTCGAGTATTAGAAAGGATCTACTCGAGTAAGGTAGGATCTACTCGAGTACAAGAATAACCTACTCGAGTACTAGTTCAGACCACTCGAGTATACTGAAATGAAAACTACTCGAGTACTAAGCCACTTACTCGAGTATAAGAGCAAAGTTACTCAGGTATGTGGACTTAGAGAAATTTTAGTCTGAACAGCTAGACTTACTCGAGTATAACTAGAAACTACTCGAGTATATTAAGGGAGGTACTCGAGTATTTGGACTTCTTCAAAATTCCTTAGATGAACTTCACCACTCCATGGTCTAGTAGTCCTAGTGCATGTAGAAGAAGTGTGCCCCAATAGAGAGGCTATACATGAGTCAACACTTTGAATCACACAATGAGGGATTACATTGTATGGTCCTGTGTTTGGTGAGCCACTATAGACTGACATTGGTTCACACTTGGCAGTAGGGTCCTGCATACATAACTTAAACACAACATCAAATACAACTGCAATTCACCTTAGTTTTAGGAGGACTTCTTCAAATTAAGGTCATTGTGGAAACATGACCTAACCAAATACCTCTTCCTTTAGCTCACCATTTAGAAAGGCACTTTTGACATCCATCTGAAAAACTTTAAACTTCATATAGGCTGCATAGGCTAGAAAGATCCTTATTGCCTCTAGCCTTGCAACAGGAGCAAAGGTTTGGTCATAATCTATACCTTCCTCCTGTCTGTAGCCCTGAGCTACAAGCCTAGCTTTGTTCCTTACAATGATTCCATTTGCATCCAACTTGTTTCTATACACCCACTTGGTGTCTATGATCAGTTGGCCTTTAGGTCTTGGAACCAAAGTCCATACTTTACATCTTTCAAACTGATTGAGTTCTTCTTGCATAGCAATGATCCAGTGGGGATCTAGCTCAGCATCTTTAATGGTGAGGGGCTCAATCTGTGAAAGGAAACAAGCATGCATCACATCCTGTCTTAACTGATGTCTTGTTTGAACACCAACTGATATGTCTCCTATTACTTGAGATGTAGGATGATCTCTAAGTGTGACAACATCAGCAGGTGGGATGTGATCTTCAGTAATAGTTGGGATTAATTCCTCAGGAGGAATTTGATCTACTATTGGTGGTGCAGCAACAACTTCTGCACAGTCTTCATCAATGTCTAATTCAGTGATATGAAGAGTTGAAAGATGGAGAATCTCTTGAGTGACATCTTTGCTAGATTCTGGTACCTGTAATGAACTAGAGGAAGGGGAAGTTTCCTTCTCCTTATAAAACATTTGAGATTCATCAAAGGACACATGAACAGACTCTTCAATTTTAGAAGAAGATTTATTAAATTCCCTATAAGCTTTGCTTACTTGGGAATATCCAAGAAAAATTCCCATTGAAGCTTTTGCTTCAAACTTTCTAAGGTATTCTTTATTATTATTATGAATATAAACTACACAACCAAATACTCTAAAATAATTTATTTTAGGTTTCTTTCCTTTAAGCAACTCATAAGGAGTTTTACACTTAAGCTTGTGTATCAGACTTCTATTCAAGACATAGTTGGTTGTACTAACAACTTCTGCCCAATAGGAAAGAGGCATATTAGCATCTGCCAACAATGTGCCAGCAGCTTCAATCAGGGTTCTGTTCTTCCTTTCAACTATACCATTTTGTTGGGGAGTTCTAGGAGCTGAGAAGCTATGTTTGATACCTTCTCTCTCACAGAATTCTTGCATGAGAAGAGAGTCAAACTCAGTACCATGATCACTTCTGATCACGACCACATGAGTAGAGTACTCAGTCTGCACACATAATAGAAAATCTGTAAGGGCTTTGAAGTTATCAGCCTTAGTTCTCAAAAAGAACACCCAAGTGAACCTGTAGAAGTCATCTACAATAACTAGGGTGTAATACTTCCCTCCTAAACTCTGTACATTTATTGGGCCAAATAGGTCCAAATGTAATAAATACAGGATTCTAGGAGAATCACTTTTATTTACTGATTTAAATGAATTCTTGGTTTTCTTGCCTAATTGACAAGCCTTGCATAGGCTCTCCTTCTTATAGGGGCAAGAAGGTAAACCTCTAACAAGATTGTGTTTAGATAACCTAGATATGTTCTTGAGGTTAACATGGCTAAGCCTTTTATGCCATAAAGTATTGTTATTGGTTACTTCATTAAATAAGCAGATTTCAGAGTGAGTTGAGTTAAAATCTACTAAATAAATGTTACCTTGTCTAATACCTTCTAACACAACATTATTATTTAAAGTAATATTACAAAGAGTGTTAGAAAATGATACCTGGTATCCAGCATCACATAACTGACTTACTGAAATGAGATTGTGCTTCAGTCCAGTTACATAAGCAACTCTCTTGAATGTTTTAGCTCCAATTGTCATCCTGCCATAGCCTTTAGTTTGACCACAACTTGAATCTCCAAAGATCACCTTTGGGCCAAGCTTGGCCTTGAATCTTGACAGATGTTCTTTATTTCCTGTCATATGCTTGGAGCAACCACTATCCAAATACCACTTATTCTGAGTGATAGGATAGGTCTTTACCTGTAGAAAAATAAGTTAAACATTATAGACCCAGGTAACCTTGGATCCCTTATTTTTCACATAAGAAAAACTGGAAATAAATGAATAATCAGGTTGAGGGTGATAACCTAACGGGTAAGATCTCCTAGGTGGGATTATCCATGCAGATGATGGGTCAATGAACCTAGGGTTTCTATTTTCATTCTGGTTTCTAAAGTTCTGGGTGAAGTTTTGAAATTCATGTTGAAAGCGTCGATCAGCGTTCGACGATGGGAGCCCAGATCGTCGATCTCCGTTCGACCATTGGGCCTGCGATCGTCGAGCAGCATTCGACGCTCTTTGTATTTCCTTAAATTTTTGTTTTCTTTTCTCTCTCTTAGCTTTATTTAAAGCTTTATTAATTAACTTGCTCAGTGTTCTTTATCCCATCAGTTGAGATAAAGTTCACTAGAGTTGAAAGATGGTTTTTAAGAATGATTGGGGGTTCACTAGAAGATGCTCCTAAGCCTAATTTATTATTGCCTGACTTAGTGTTAGACATGCTGGTTATTTCAAGCAACTTAAGGCTTCTACCATTCAGAGATTCTTCTAACCTTTTGGACTTAGCTAATTCATTCTTAAGGAATTTTATTTCTTCACTAGAATTAGTGAGTTCTGCTGTTAACCTAATGTTTTCATTAGAAATTAATTCAGATTCAGCTAGTTTATTTCTAAGCTCTTTTATTTCCTTTTCAGAACTAATTAAATCTAAACATAAAGATTTAAAATCTGATTTAAATTCAGCAGATGTAAAATCATAAGATGATAATACCTCATCTTCAGTTGGCATTTCTTCATCAGAATCCGAACTCTCTGCAGCTGAGTAATTGCTGCAGGCATCAATTGCCATTAGGCAAACTTCCTTTGCCTTATTTTCTTCCTCATCCTCACTGGAGCTTGAGGAGGAAGATTCCTCATCAGAATCGCTCCAGGTTTCAGCAACAAAACCTCTCTCCTTCTTTTTGTTCTTGTAGGAGGATGGCTTGGAATGCTTCCTGTGCTGATCCTTGTCTTTCCTTTTATCTTTATTCTTTTCCTCTGGACAATCTGGAAGAATATGTCCAGGCTTCCTGCAACCATAGCAAATTATTTCTTTAGAAGGAGTACGATCATACCTTGGTTTATCTTCATACTTTGAAGATTTCTTTCTGAATTCTTTCCTTCCAATCTTGAGAAACCTTTTGGCAAATAATGTCATCAGTTCCTCATTGGACTGGCTTCCTTCAGAAGCATCAGCAGCTTTGAGAGCAAGGGTTTGCTCTTTTCTTGTGGGAGTTAGAGTCTTTGCTTCAGTCTCAGCTTCCCTGGACTTCAGCACTTGCTCAAAGGAATTGAGCTTGCCAAGGAGGGCTTCTGTTGAGATTTCTGTTGTGCTTCTGGCCTCCTTGATAGGCCAGATCCTCAGATCCCATGTGCTAGGGAAGCACATAAGAATCTTATCATTGACCTATGTCAATGAAATATCCTTATCAAGAGTCCTCAGCTTATTGATGATTGAGCTGAGCCTTGTGTACATTGCTTCAACTAATTCAGCATCAATTTTCTTAAAATTCTCATACTGGGAGATAAGGTTGGACCTTCTGTCCTTCCTTTCATCAGCTGAACCAGCTACAATCTGGTTCAGTGTATCCCACATTGCTTTTATTGAGGAGCAGTCAGCAACCTTCTGGAATACTTCATCAGACATTGTCTGAGCCAGAATGTTCATTGCCTTAGCATCTGCTATCTTTGCCTTTTTGTATTCATCATTGTAATCTGGAGGAGGCACTGCACTCATATCAGTTGATGATGAGGCAGTAGCTGCAGCAGGTGCTCTTGGTGGTCCTGTCAAAATAGAAGCAAAAATACTCTCATCAATAGAGTTCATATATAATTTAATCCTTGCCTTCCAGATGCTAAACTTAGCTAAGTTGCATGCTGGAGGTCTGGTGCTAGAGTAATCCTTGGACAGGGCCATGATAGTGAAAGTGAATATCTATAAGCCTTGCTATCTATCAGGATCTTGTGACTTAGGTGTTAGCCTATTCAGTCAGTCAACCTCCCTCTGATACCAATTGAAAGAAAAGGGATAGATACTACTCTAGAGGGGGGTGAATAGAGTAATCAAAAATTGCACAAGCAAAGTTGACTGTCTACTCAACTCCCTTGGAGTAAATTGCGGAATGAAGGTTATAGATATTTGAGATGAAACCCTAAAGCCTAACACAAATGTTGTGCACAAAAGGCAGCCAACTGTAATTACAGTTAAGGCTTGGAATCCTAAACAGCAACTAGCAATCTTAGTTAAAATCAAATCACAGCCAATCAGCACAGAGAATTAATTAAACAATCCAGATGACACAAGGAATTTATAGTGGTTCCCCAAACAACTTGGGTGCATCCACTCTTCTACCAACAAGGTAGGAATCCACTCAGGTTTTTGATCAGGTGCCCTGCCACCAACAAGATCTGCTTCAGGTAGATCCAGAAACCCTTTAGACTTTTGATCAGGTGTCTAAAAACTAACACAGGTTTTTGATCAGGTGCCCTGCCACCAAGGTATACTTTTGAAGGGAGTAATAACCTTTACAGGAGGGGGAAAGGAGGTTAAGATGTCTTCTCTATTTTACAATAGATTAGAGAAGCACAAGAACTTGCACTGAGCTAGAAAGCTCTAAAGAATCAAGGCTCCCCCTGGCTAAAAGAATGTCCAGGTGAAGTCTTGCTTCAGTTCAGAAACACTTCAAAAAATCTGAAGGAAATAGCTACAAGAAGATAAAGAATATGAATTGAAAATTCTTCTTTAGGCAGTTATCTTCTTCTTCTTCTTCAAAAAGCTCTGAGTGTAAATCTTCCTGTAAGCAGGAGAACTCAGGTTGAAGAAGAGTGAAGAGCTAAAACTTCTTCTCAGTTGGATGTGAACAAGCTGAGAGCAGTTGAAAACTGTAAGTTCTAAGCTTGAATGCAGCTGTTAGCTTTTGAACTCCTTTTTCCTGAATGAACTGGTTTTTGGCTATATGAACTAGTTGATTTCTTTCTTCAAAGAATTCTTTATATACCAGCAGCAGCAACGACTCTCATTTAAGTTTGAATCTTGTCTTCTACTGAATTCTACAAGCTGGGCTGCAAATAGCATAAAGCAAAACAAATACTGCAGACAGATATCCTATAAGAGGATAAAGCTTTCTAAGAAGCTGCAAATAACTCTGATGAAATAATACTAGAGAAAGTCACATCAGAAGAGACTCTTTACAGCCAAGGAAGACTTTCTGAGTCTAACGGCTATAAAGGACAGCCTGGCAGATAAAGCAGAAATCATATCTCAGCTAATAAGACAAACAACTTTGTCAGAAAAAGATTGTCTCATGCATAAGGAATGGAGCAGATATTGCATGGAAATAATATCATAAATTTATTCAAACAATCTTTTATAAAATATGCTAAAATATATATGAAATAAATCACATCATAGAAGATGACAAAATTACTCAAGACATACAGCAAAACGTCGAACGACCCTCGGAGATCGTCGACCGAAGCACAGAGATCGTCGACCTATCAGACAGATAGTCGAACGATCCAGATAGTCGAACTATCAAAGAAGATAGTCGAACTACCACAACAGATAGTCGAACTATCAGGACAGATAGTCGAGCTATCAGATAGTCGATCTATCAGGACAGATAGTCGAACTACCAAAGCAAAACAGATAGTCGACATATCAACAGATAGTCGAACTATCACAGAAAACAGATAGTCGACCTATCAACAGATAGTCGAACTATCACAGAAAATAGATAGTCGACCTATCAACAGATAGTCGAGCTATCAACGAAAACAGATAGTCGACCTATCAACAGATAGTCGAGCTATCAGGTAGTTGAACTATCCAAGTAGATAGTCGAACTATCAAAGAAAATAGATAGTCGACCTATCAACAGATAATCAAGCTATCAAAGAAAGCAGACAGTCGACCTATCAACAGATAGTCGAGCTATCAAAGAAGATAGATAGTTGACCTATCAACAGATAGTCGAACTATCAGATAGTTGAACTATCCAAGCAGATAGTCGAACTATCAAAGAGAACAGATAGTCGACCTACCAAACAGATAGTCGAACTATCAAAGAAGACAGATAGTCGACCTATCAAAAGATAGTCGAGCTATCAACCAAAACAGATAGTCGACCTATCAACAGATAGTCGAACTATCAGATAGTTGAACTATCCAAGCAGATAGTCGAACTATCAAAGAAAACAGATAGTCGACCTATCAACAGATAGTCGACCTATCAAAGAAAGCAGATAGTCGACCTATCAAACAGATAGTCGAACTATCAAAGCGGACAGATAGTCGACCAATCAAACAGATAGTCGAACTATCAGATTGTTGAACTATCCAAGCAGATAGTCGAACTATCAAACACAACAGATAGTCGAACTATCAAACAGATAGTCGAACTATCAACGCAGACAGAACGTTGACCAACTGATAGACGATCGTCGATCAGTCGATAGACGATAGTCGAGCGGCGTTCGACCATAGTCGAACGAAAAACAACTTAACCAAATTTACATCTGGAAAAGTGAAGCCTCTAAAACTAGAGCAACAAGCTAAACAACTAACCTTTGACCATAGATAAATCTTGGGTCAAGAGACTAAAAGAGAAGACTGAACTCAAATCAAAACCTAGGGTACCAACACAATCGACTTCGACCAAACATACGCTCTAATGGCAAGGCTGGAGGCCATCAAACTGTTACTAGATTATGATGCACTAAAGGGCTTCACTGTCTATCAAATGGACGTGAAGTCTGCCTTCCTTAGTGGTGACATAAAGGAAGAAGTGTATGTGGAATAGCCCCCAGGTTTCGTTGATCCTAACTTTTCTGACTATGTTTATTTATTATCGAAAGCGTTGTACGGTTTGAAACAAGCTCCTCGAGCTTGGTACGAAATGCTGTCTAGCTTTCTCCTCGAGAACAAGTTCACAAGGGGAAAGATAGATATGACATTATTTCTTTGGGAAATTAAAGGCAAGATTTTGCTAGTGCAAATCTATGTCGACGACATCATTTTTAGTTCTATAGATGATAACCTTTGCAAAAAGTTTTCTAAACTTATGTAGGGGAAGTTTTAAATGAGTAGTATGGGAGAGTTGACATATTTCTTAGGACTTCAAGTGAAACAATCTGAAGATGGAATTTTCAACTCATAGACTAAGTTCACCAAGGAGTTGATTAAGAAATTCGGAATGGAGAGTGTAACCTCTATGAGGACTCTTATGGCCTCAGCTATGTCTCTGGACAAGGATGAGAAAGGGAAACCTTTTGATGAAACCAAGTATAGAAGCATAGTTGGATCATTGCTTTACCTTACTGCCAGTAGACCAGACATAATGTTATCTACATGTGTCTGTGCTAGATTTCAAGTGAACTGTAAGGAATTTCACTATGCTGCTGCAAAGCGAATCTTGAGATACCTTAAAGTACACTTAATCTTGGCTTATGGTACCAAAGAAGTAATTACAGCGAACTAATCGGTTTTTCAGAAGCAGACTTTGTAGGTAGCAAAGATGACAGCAGAAGCACTTCCGGGACGTGTCAGTTCCTTGGAAGAAGACTGATCTCATGGAGCAGCAAAAAGCAAAATTGTGTCGCAATCTTAACGACTGAGTCAGAATATATTTCTGCCAGCAGCTATTGTACATAGTTGCTTTGTCTAAAGAACCAACTAGAAGACTACAACATGAATGTTAAAGACATTCCATTGTTTTGCGACTCCTCCAGCGCAATAGCAATTGCCAACAATCCTATCTCACACATCCGGACAAAGCACATCGAGCTCAGATATCACTTCATCCAGGAGCATGTGGAGCAAGGTGATGTGGATCTGCAGTACGTGCCAACAGATCGGCAAGTTGCAGATATTTTCATGAAATCGTTGTACGAGACCAAGTTCAATTTCTTCAAAACTTAACTTGGAATGCTTAACAAATAAGGATAGACCAAACGAGTTCATTTCAAAGCTCAGGAATCGAGGATACTACAAAAAGATTAGAAATTTCTCAAGTGGACATCACTTATCGAGACATAATGTGACTTCTCGAAAAGTAAATATTTGGTTCTCGAGTACTAAAGTCTACTTCTCGAGAACTTCACGTCTGTCTCCCGAGAAGTATATATAAGTTCTCGAGTACTAGGAATTTACTTCTCGAGAACTCTAACTCTGTCTCTTGATAACTAATCTACCTCTCGAGAAATGACCCATCTCTTTTCGAATTCTATTCATTTCTTCATTTTCGCAAACCGCTTGATTTCTGCCTTGATCAAAGGCTTATTTTAGGTTAATTAGACACTTAATTGTAATTACTAGGTTTATATATATATATAACTTTAGATTTCACAAATCAACTGACATTTTAAATCCATTTCTCTCGAAAACTCTTCGCCTTCCGCTGACGCAGAGCTTCGACACCGCCGTTCTCTCGCGCTCCGTTCGTCGCCGTCTTCAGCATCAATGGCTCAGCAGTCCAGAATAGGAGTTGGAAGTGAACTAGTGGTTGCCGGGATTGCCGAACTTTCATATGATTTCAAGAATCTGCTACTACTTCTCGAAACCGCGGATCTGAACTTCGTTCTTCAAGAACCTTGCAAGATTCTTTTCCCAAAAGTTGAAGATATCTATAAAAATGTCAAAATAAGGAGGAATAGCACAGTTCTGAAATCAAGAGTAAAAGGGGTTAAGATCAAATTGAACCCGACCATTGTGTCCAAGCTTTTAAGGTTGCCGATTGTAGATGATGAAGATAAAAATACAAAGGAAGATAATGACAAAACTTGTCATTTTTGTGGAGTTCTAGTAGACATCACCTCTCTTAGGAGGACATCTCTTAATGATGTTAGTAAACTTCTGGTAGACATTATTGGGAAGATCCTCTGGTGCAGGACAGGCTCTATAGGTTTCATCACCAATGACCTATTCAATGTAATGACTATTATAGTCTGCAGAAAGAAATTTCAGTATGGAATGAAGATCTTTGATATGATCAGAGACCGCATAAAAGATCCAAAGTTTGCCAGGATCATCTCCTTGATACTGCATGAGATTGATCCAATAGTCTTCAAGACCTCCAAAGGTACACCTATTCATCACTTGAAGAAGATCTCCTTAACTTCTATATAAAGGTGGGAGTTAAAACTGAAGAACCCCAAGCAGATTCCTAAAGAGCTTGAACACCCTGCTTCTAAGGTAAGGACCCCATCTCCCTCCTCTCATGAAGTTACTGAAACATCTAGTGCAGCAACTGAGGGGGATCCTGCTTCCTCTGTTCCAGATGACAGAATTCCCTCTCCTACTCCTTCAGTGAGATCTCCAGTCCGAAGTATAGCCAGATCACCAGCTAGATCACCAGTCAGAAGTCCAATCAGCAGTCCAGTAAGAAGTCCAATAAGATCTCTAGTCAGGTCCCCATTGGCAGACATATCAGATGAGACAATCTCAGATGAGCAAGTTCAGAAAACCCTCAACACTACTGCAGAAGACATAGACAGCATGATAAAAGAACTCACCTCTGATGACCCCCTTCCTTCCCTCCACTCAGAAAATGCAAAAGAACCTTCAAAGGATCCATCTACAGCACCTTCTCCATCTCCAGTTCCTTCTCCCAAATCAACTCCTTCTCCTTCTCCAAGCAAAGACTCACCTCAACCAGATACCATCCTTCTCTCAGAACAGGATGAGCCAGAACCAGAGGCAGTTGAAGCTCCTCTAAGGATACTTGAATTTTCTATTCCCACCCTCCTTGGTGAAGAAGGTGATATAGTCATTCATACTACCAGAGCTAAAAGCTCTGTAGTTGATGAAGAAATCCCTCCATGGGAAGTCCATCTTCCACCTCAAATTGCTACTCCTGCTATTCCTGTTGCTGCTGCTGTTGCCCTTGTAAGTTAAGATATTCTAAGAAAAATAGAAGTTCTGCTGGATGAGCAAAGAAAATATTTTGATGAATCTCTGAGAATAGTCTAAGACAAAGTATCTGCTCTAGAGAAAGAGATGTGCAGAGGCTTTGTAGAAATTCAGCACAACACTGACTCTCTCAAAGAGCTGTTTCAAATTGGTGGAAAAGCTATAGACCACACTATCATTAGTGTTAGTAAGGTCATGAACCAATCAGTAACTCTTGCTGGCAACCAAATCTATTTGGAGAAGAAAGCCCAGGAAAACCTTATGAAAATCTGTGAAGAAGTTGGTACCTTCAAGGAAGATGCTATAGACAAACTATCTGTAGAATTCAAAAAGGGGCAGAGTTTAGTGAAAGAACATGTGAACATGTTTGTGGACAAGTTTACTGCTACTATAAATACTGTCTTGTCTGATAAGATAACTGAAATTAATAAGAATGTTTTAGAACATATCCAGTCTGTGAAATTTCATAACTATGATACTGCAGTCTGGATGTATAATCAGATATTCCCTGAATTCCAGCTTGATCCTAATGTCATACCACATCTCCTGAACCCCCTTGCTGAAGGTCAATTAAGCCAGATGCCAGCTCAGATGCAGCCTCAGATGCCATACTTCTCTCCAAGGCCAGAAGATCAAAATCCTCCTCCTGCTTCTTATGATCAAGTTTGGGATGATGTGATTCATCAAGATCTACCTGAAATCCACAATCCTAAGAAGAGGAAGTATGGGGAAGGCCCCTCTGCAAGCAAAAGTATTCCTAAGCAAGATTCAGAGAAAAGGAAAGTACAGGAGTTTGCGGAAGTCTTGAGTCCCACTTCCAAAGCATTAATTTTTGACACTCTCAAATTAGTAATACACTACAATGAAAGCAGGAATCTCGAATACAGCTCCTCTGAGTGAGAACTTTATGAAAAGTCCCTGACTAAAAGGAGAATCTATGACAGAGAGCATGGGAAGAACAATCCAAAGGAACCTCCTAAACCTCCAAGGTACTATCCAAAGCCTTTCAGCTACTAGAGAAGACAACAAGAGAAGTATGACAGGCAACATCAGAGCAAAGACAAATTTTCTGTTGATAACTCATTTTGAGATTATGGATGAAATTGATGTTGATTTGAACTCTAAAACATTATATATATACATTTTCTAGTTTTGCTGATTTTGTGTTTAATTTTTCATCTCTTGCATTTGAATCTGTTTTTCATATACAGTTCTTTCTTTGTTGATATAATTCACCTTAATGTAGAGGGTTCTGACTTCTATAAATAGGGGAGATTGTTGGGTATTGCATCCATAATAACCCAGATTTGCATGAAGTCACCCTTGAACTAAGATGAATTAAGTTGTATTTGATCTCTCTATTTAGTTGTGTGTTTACAGACTATCATTGCTAAGTGTAGACCAATGTCAGTCTACAGTGGGTCATGAGCACAGGACCATACAGTGTAATCCCTCACTGTGTGATCCAAGGTGTTGACTCATGTGTAGCCTCTCTATTGGGATACACTTCACATTCAAGCACTTGGATCATGGAATAAAGATTGGATTCTTGAAGAGAAAAATTTCCTATGTTCAAAAATTTTTCTAAGTCCACTTCTCGAGAAGTCTAGTATAGTTCTCAAGTAGTGGAGTTAGCAGAACTCGAGAAGTTCACTAAGTCCTCGAGAAGCTTATCTTAGTTCTCGATTAATCTCAGCCTATACTTCTCGAGTAGCCAGAGTTAGCCTTGAAAATTTTCTAAGTCAATCTCTTGAGAAGCTGGGTTATAGTTCTCGAGTACTTAGCTTTTAGTTCTCAAAAAGTCAGCTTAGTACTCGAGTACAAGTTTTAGTTCTCGAGAAGTTCTATCTTAGTTCTCGAGTAATATTCTATTAGTTCTCGAAAAGTCCAGTTTAGTTCTCGAGAAGTCTTAGCTCATAATTTTCGAGTACTTACATAATTCCAGAATGTATAGCTCTCGAGTAATCAGCTTGTTCTCGAGAACATATATATACTTCTCGAGAACAACAGTCCAGTTTTTCAGAAACTTGCTTTGGTTCAGAATCGTCGGAATTTTCAAATGACATGACGTGATTGGTCCACGTGTCATCATTAATGTCAATTCTAATCGTTAGGGGAAATCCTATATAAGGTCTTGTCATTAAGACTAACCCTATGCGGTAAACCGTACTATTTCTAAACTTCTGAATCAGCCGTCTCTCTCAAGAAAGTTTTTACAGAAGCCGCCGCCGCCGCTCAACTTGTAGATCGACAAGGCCATTTTTCGATCAAAAATGACTTGATATTCAAGGAATCTTTATCTTCTCCTTGATCGAGTAGGTCCTAGTTTCTCAAATCAGATCTACCGAGAGTCTTCTCCAACAATATCTGAAAAAGCCGCAAAGGTCAAGAAAGAAGACCTATGGAAAGATTTTCAGATCTGAGAAGTAATTTCTGTTTGTATTTCCAAATCCCTTTGTAATCTTGTAGGAGATTATTCTCCGAGTATAGGAGTTTTGTTCTCAGAGTTGTAGGAAGTTTTAATCTTTTGAGTGTAGATCCGTTTGGATCGAGATTGTAGGAACTTGGTTCCGAGACGTAGGATTGGTTTTCAATCCGAGATAGTGGAGTAGCCGAGTCTTGTGATTTACTAGATCGGTGAGGGAAAGTGGACGTACCCAAGGTTGGGGAACCACTGTAAATCTTCTTTTCGTATGTGACTGCTTGATTGTTTCTGTGCAAGTTCGTTAAATTTTTATTCCGCAAATAGACGCACAATTCTCCTATTCACCCCCTCTAGGTGATTCAGGTAGACAACTTAACACTTTCATATTTTATATTCTTGTTATGGTAGTGGATATTTGTTTAGTTGTTGGGTTCTATTTATAACCTTTAAATTACTTCCGCTAGAATGCACTCTGCGTTAGGATGGGAAATATTGGATTATGGTTTCAATTTAGTAATTCTTTTATTTGTCCGTAGTATATGGCATCAGGCCCCGGCTGTACCTTCTGTTATATGTTATGCAACGGATAGGGGTGTTATAAGTTGGTATCAGACACTGGTGTCAGTATTTTTTATTTGAATTCATGGGAGAATTATTTTAAGGGGTGGTGAGCACTTGTATGTGCATCACCGTTATAACATAAAAGAACCCATGAATGTTAACTTAGGAATGAAAATACATATGTTTGAGGAAACTGAGTGTTCCAATGATTGCATTTTGGAGATCTTTTTGTTGCCTAATGGAGTGTTTTTACAACTATAGGTGATAGGCGCAGTGCTGGGCAGTCGCAGCAGCAGCAGCACTCTGTGGACAGTAGTGCGTCCAATGATGTGCCTGCAACCCCTCCGTCTGCTGAAACCATCTGTATGGTAGCTGAAGTGGTGTTCATAATAATCAATGCCTATCATGTGAGGCATGTATGTCCCCTTGTCCCTAGGGTGGTGTCAATGGCTGTTGGCACTATGGAGCAAACTGCAATAAGAAGAGCCTCAAATCAACAATTTAACATGCATCTGGTGCAGGGAGCGCACTCAGTTGATGAGTATTTATGTGTGTTTGTCATGATAAGGCGCTATGCAGAGTTTGTGTTGGAGGACGAGCAGACTATGGTTAATATATTTTATAATGGTCTGCACTATGATTTACAAATTCTATTAGTAGGACCAAAGTTATTGGGATTCTGAGCATTGGTGGAGTCGGATAGATCATTGGAAGTAGATTTGGAAAAATTCCACCAGACGCAAGTGTGCAGGGTACCGAACTCTACAGTTTCTACAAAGTCTGAATACCGCAGGAGGTGGGGTAAGAGGTCTAGAACATCTACTAGTCAAGCTCCATGCACTTGCCATACTTGTGGCAAGATAAGACACATTGCCTGAGATTGTCGTAGTGATGCTTTGAAGATAAAGGAAGTTAAGTCAGCAACAGTTGCAGGGCGAGTTCCACTTACTTGTTATATGTGTGGCAAGATAGGACATATTGCTAGAGAATATCGAATTCGTACCCTAGTTGTAGAGGAGGAAGGATCTGGAGCAACCGTTGGGAGAGACCCAATGATATATTATACTTATGGTAAGCCGGGTCATATAGCTCGTAACTGTTGGAGTGCGCTTCCGAAGACAAAGAAAAAGGTAGGAGGACATAAGCAAAAAGACGAAATGACAGGTACGAGGTCGGCGAGGCGATCAACACCTACTATGCTGGAGAACTCGCCTTCCCCATCTCACACTTCGAGGTGGGGTTGAGACCGTCTCTCTGGCCAGAGGTAAAGCAGGTCCTGAAGTACTTTTGCTCAGTCCTAGCACAACTAAACTCGAATGCCATTTCAGTGTTAGTTTCTTTTGCCAGCTATATGTGTTGGGAGCTCATCGAGTTCAGCTTGACGGTCTTCTACAAGCTATTCATCTACCACGCCAATGCCGACGACGTCTCCTATTTCACTAGGCAAGGACTCAAGGTGTGTGAGATGCCCAACAAGAACCACCACCGGCTCACCCGATTCATCTTTATCCGAGGAAACTTTGGGGGCATCCTGCTCGCGCCTGTGTCGCCTCCCGAGGTGTTTTATGTGTCCCCACAGGTAGGAGACACAAATAAGCTTATGTACGATTTCTTTGTCGGCAAGAACTTCGAGGTCCATTTCTTGAGGCAGGGCCTCGACTCGCTACTTCTCGTGCTCCTTGGCGAAGGTACTCTCACTTTCCTTTTTTTATCGCATTTGTCATTTCGTCTCACCATCTTATCGCCCAATTGCTTGTTTAGGAGAGCGAAACATCCCAGTCCATCCCCCTTATAAGAGCAATGCTAAGCCGAACAAGGGTCTTGCTCTCGCCGGCATGGTAGCTGAGGCGGTGAAAGAGTCCTTGGATCCTCCCCTCAAGAAGAGGCCCGCCAAAGGCGCCACTCCCTCTCACTCCAGCCCCAAGAAAAAGATGAAGAAGGTTGTGTCCTTCCCTAAAGGGAAAAAGGAGAAGGACCTAGAAGAGAAGAAAGAGATGTCGGGGTCCCTGAGCCCCATCTCTGTAGGAGAATCTCAATCTCCTCGATCGCCCCCTCGACATGCCATATCACCTTCCCGTGAGACGGCTCTACTCGACCAGCCTGCCCATACTTCGATTCAACCGGTCGTATCTCCCTCTCACGAGGCCGCCTCCTCCAGTCACCTAACACCTTCTTCTCATCAGAATTTCAACATGGGTCCCACGGTTCAAGATGTCGCCGGCGACCCAGTCCTAATATGGGAGAAGGATGCAAACCGGGTGTCAGTCTCCACCCTCCTTCCCTCATGGTAGGAGCAGGATGCTCCCACTAGCCACACCTTCTCCCTCGGCTATGTTCTTTATGGGGGTCCAGAAGCTAACTCCGTCAAGAAGGAATCCTCACGGGACCTAGTGCTGATGACCTCCCACACCCAGCTGCGCGCCTTGGAACTCTCGCACCGCATCTCATGCCTCCTAGTTTTCAACAATAGAAAGTTGAAGGACGCTGAGGCGGGTCTGGCGGCGGAGCGTGAGAAGTCAGACGATCTCGAAAAGTGATTGGAGGTAGCTGAGTCCATTCTTGTGAAGTCCCATAGTGGTGTGGTAAGCCTTAACATTTACCCTTGATCAGTTTCTTTCTTATATGTTCCTCGCTAACTGTTGATCATCTCACGGGATGTTGAGATAGCGGAGCGAATGCGCTTGTGCACAGAGGCCCTAGAGGAGGAGAACAAAGATTTGAAGACCCAAAACACCCTCCTCTGGGTCAATGCTTTGTCATCATCTCGCCACGAACCCCTCCAGGCTCCCCCGCCACATTACTCTTTTGATGAAGTCGAGGCGCTTTGCCAAGACGCCAATATGAAAATGGCGGAGCTCGTTCTCAAAATGATGAAGGAGTCGGGGGTCGTTAAAGAAGACTCTGAGACGGTTACCGCTCGCGATCTAGTGCCCCCGCTCTACGGTGAGGAGGGCGAGATTCCTCTTCCAGCGAGGAGGAATGAAGTGTTGTTGGCGAGATCTAGGGCCCCTCTCCTCTTTTTGCTTCTCTATAATATTTTACTTAGTTTCTTTTTGTGATCAAAAACATGAAAGTCTGTATTCATAACGCTCTGTAATGAACAGTTATATTGATCAAGTGAATAAACTCTTGCCTTGTCTGCTTGGTTACTATATTTTATTTATTGCGAGACGATTCTTAGATTTGCTCACGCTTGCGAGACGGTGCCACTCCTCGTCTCTCCGCCTTGCTGAAGAGTTGATTTTTCTAAGTGTGCGAGTTTTACTTCCCCCAGCGCACTTGTGTGCGAGACTGACTTATTTCTCCCTCTTATCTTGCCTCAAGATACCTCCGACGCGAGTTGTCTCAAGGGGTTAACTTGCCCCCTTCTTAAGCAGGGCCTTCCTTCCTCCAGATTGCCTACTCGCCATAGGAGAGACCTTCTTATGGGTGGCTGGCGGGGAGTGAACCCACTTGCATAGCTCCAACTCTTTCCTCCCCCATTATCATTTTATGAAATTTCGTCGTTTGTTGACCAGTAAGGATGTTTCTTTAAGAGATCTCACCACTTTCTCTGTCCCCTAGCTTGCTGATGACTAGTTTTAGTCATCCTTTTGGGGGGTAATTTAGTAGTTAAAATCCTTAAGTATTATTATTATTTTGTGTTTTTGTATGCTTGTTATGATGTTGTTGTGTTATTATTATTATTATATAAGAATCTATAGTTTTATTATATGTATTGTTGTTATTTTGTGTTTTATGTTATTATTGTTATGTTTAGGATATTTATAATAATTATCATCTTTATTATAGTTTATATGTAATGTTATGTTATAATGATTTATGTTATGTTATGTTTAGTTTTTTTTATATAACTAATTACTAGGATGAGTTATTATATTATATGTTTAGTTTTATTTAAACTTATATCATGATTATGAGCTAATGTTTTGTTTATGTTTTGTAGGATCAAGAGCCCACTTGGAGCAGCACCTAGCCATGCAACCCGAGCCCAACCATCATTGGAGCAGCCCATGTGCAGTCGGCCCTTCTTTGGTCCAACCTACCCGAGCCCAAGAGCAGCCCTTTTTCATGCAGCCGGCCCTCCATCAAGTGCAGCAGCCCGAGCCCATTAAGAGCAGCCCCCTACTTAAGCCAACCCGATTTCATCAATGGTGCAGCCCCCCTTTCCATGCAAAACAGAATTCAAGTAGCCCTCTTTCATTAAATGCCATGCATGAATATTTTCATGCATGGCCGGCCCTTTATTTCTCATGCATGCACTATGCCTTCCCTCTCTCTCCATTAATTTGCATGCATGAATCCTCCCCATGATGTGGCCGGCCACTTTTCTTCCTCTCCCTTCTACAAGCTTACATTCACCCCCTTTATTCATCTCTCGTGCTCATTTAATTCCATGCATTCCCCCTTATTTAGTTTATTTCTTTTTTTCCCATAAATATCATGCATGAATCATCCCTCTCTCTCTCCCCTCATTAAATACATCAAGCATGAACATTCTCCCCCCATGGCCGGCCACCCTTGATCTCCCCCTTCTTCTAGATGCTTCCCTCCTCTCCTATAAAAGGAACCCAAGACCCATGCTTTCAAAGTTAGTTTTTTTTGGGTTAGTCTTTGAGTTTGGATTGAGAGTTGGTTTTTGGAGATAGCTTTGGAGATTTATGTTTCAAGAGAGTTCTTTGTAATTTTTCATTTCTAGTTTCTTTTCATTATTGTAATCTCTCTTTTTCATCATAATATAATATTGTCCTTCTTAATATTGTTTCTCTTTTATCTTTATAAGTAATGAAAATGTTCCTCGCTTCTATTATTATCGTTTTCTTTTCCGCCATGCGTAGCTAATTCCCTCTTAGCATTTGATCATGAGGATCCATGATTTGAAATGAGAATTATTTTTATTCCGTAGTTTTATTTTTGCCAAATTCTACTCGGTCCTTCTTTTAATAATTATTTCGTCGACTCCGTATTTCCGGTATACGGTAGTAGGCTTAAGATCTCATATTCGAGTAGCCGAGAGGCTCGTGAATGTGAAAGATCACTCAAAGAAGGAAGGATTTGAATGCAACCCTAGAGATAGGGCGACATAAATCTTCCGGATTGGAGTCAAATCCAATAGTGCGGATCACTTCGATAATGCAACTTTAGGCTTCTTTGGTTTGTAAAGAGATTTCGATCAAAGAGTCTATAAGTTAGGAGACCTAATGCTCTAGCGAGATTTTGTCTCATTTTCGGATCCGTCACGGTCGAGTTGGATTTGCAAATTTAAAACTATGCCCTTTTATTTTCTCGTTTCATTTCATGGTGAATCAATGATCAAGTGCTAGCCTTTTTATATAAGTTTTCGTCTCGCAATTTATCGTTCATTTTACTTTAAAAAAAATTCTAAAAATCCAACTATTTTCCGATAGGATAATATTTCAAGCGTGAGTAGCAGTATTTGACAACCCCGTGTTTAAATACGACCTTGGTACTACAATTCGACAGGTACGCTTGCCTGTTCGGGTTTAGCCCATCAAGTTTTTGGCGCCGTTGCCGGGGAGTTTTCTCGTCAATATTTTGAAAAGGCTTGCGCTATTACTTCTTCAAAAAAATCAAAAAAAATTTATTTATATATTTAAATATTTATAATCAACCCACTTCACTTTATTTCTACCCCACCTAAATTCTCTCGAAAAGGGTAAGGGGCTTTAAGCGCCACCATTTTACCTAGTACCGGGCGAACCCTTCACCGGGTAGTCCTCGGGAAGTTCGGGAGCCAAGCCGTAAAAAATCTATTTTCAAAAAAAAATCCTTTTTTCTCTTTGTCTTTCTTTTTCAAGTTTTCATTTTCGTTTTCCTTCGTCTTCTTTGCTAGTGCATGACCCGAGTGAATCCGTCGCTACTTGTTGATTTGGACCCGGAAATCGAACGCTCCTTTCGGAGACAACTACGATTCGGGGCTTCCACTTCTCAAACAGCGGTTGAGGATTCCTACGGGGATTGTAATTTTAATTCTGAGATGGGAGACCCTAACCCAGGAATGGCTCAGCAAAGGACTATGTCCGATTATGCTCGACCCAACTTGGAAGGGACTGAATCAAGTATTGTTCGACCTGCGATTGCGAACAACAACTTCGAGCTTAATCCTAGCATCATTCAAATGGTGCAGCAATATGTACAGTTCGATGGATTACAAGATGAAGATCCGAACTTGCATATTGCTAATTTTCTTGAAATCTGTGACACCTTTAAAATCAATGGTGTCTCAGACGATGCTATAAGGCTAAGACTCTTCCCCTTCTCCCTAAGAACCAAAGCCAAACAGTGGTTGAGTTCTCTTCCAAGAGGATTAATCACTACTTGGAAAATTTTAACTGAAAAGTTTCTTTCTCGCTACTTCCCCCCCGCCAAAACTGCTAAGCTTCGAAATGATATTACCTCTTATTCTCAAATTGCTTCTGAGACCCTCTATGACACTTGGGAGAGGTTCAAAGAACTTTTGAGAAGATGCCCACACCATGCTCTGCCTGTATGGTTGCAGGTCCAGACATTCTATAATGGGCTAAATCAAGAAACTAAGCAGATGATAGATGCCGCTTCCGCTGGTTCTTTAGACCGCAAAACTCCGGAAGCCGCTCTTGAGCTTATCAATGACATGGCGATGAACACTTATCAGTGGAATTCGTCTAGGTCTCGCCCATCTAAACCTGCAGGTATCTATAAAGTGGATTCGGTGACGCAATTGGCAATGCAAGTGGAAATGCTAAATAAGAAGATTTCGGAGATGACTGCTGCCTCCGCTGCTAAGGTATTTGAAAATGCTAATGCTGCTGCTGTCGAGCAGGTGGATTATCTGGGTAACATACCCAGGCCTGCTCAAAATATTTCTGCGAACAATTTTTCTGCTTTTCCGAACTTTTCTTCTCCTCCTAGTTTTAATGCTGCTTCGAATTCTTATCATCCTGGATGGCGTAACCATCTTAATTTCTCGTGGAGTAATAACGCTAACGCTGTACGCCCACCACACGATTTTACACCACCACCACCACCGCAACAAAATTTTCAAAAACCTTCCTCTTTGGAAGAGATCCTCGCTAAATATATAAGCTCGAACGATGCCACTATTAGAAATTTAATAGGATCAATGAAAAACTTAGAAAATCAAGTCGGCCAACTCGCCAAGGCCTTTTCCGAGAGACCACCTGGAACTCTTCCCTCGAACACTGAGCCTAACCCAAGGGAGCACGCAAATGCGATTTCCCTTCGGAGCGGTAAGGTTGTTAACGAGCCCACCATAAGGGAAGAGCCAAGGGTGATTGTCCCTCCTGTTTGTACCCCCACGGAGAATGATAACATAGATCTTGAAAAACAAAAATCTATTTTTGAAAAAGAAAATGATAGCTCCATTATTTCTAATTCTGCAAAAGAAAAAAATGGTTTTCAAAATGATGCTCCCGTGGTTCTAAAGGAATTTCCGCCGCCTCCTTATCCGGCTAGACTTAGGGAAGAAAAACTAGACGATCAGTTTCAACGCTTTCTTGAAATATTTAAACAAATCCACATTAATTTGTCATTTCATGAAACACTTAGTCAAATGCCGAAATACGCAAAATATCTGAAAGATTTATTAACAAACAAGACGAAATTGGAAAATTTATCGCATGTAACGTTAAATGAAGAATGCTCGGCGTTCGTTAAAAACTCTACTCTTCCTAAAAAGATAAACGATCCGGGTAGTTTTTCCATTCCTTGCGTCTTTGGTGATCTTTTCGTTGAACACGCGTTAGCGGATCTAGGAGCGAGCATTAACTTGATGCCTTTTTCTTTATTCAAAAAGCTAGGTTTGGGCACTCTCAGCCCTACACGCATGAGTTTACAGTTAGCCGATCGTTCGATTAAGAATCCGTTAGGAGTCGTTGAGGATGTGTTAGTGAAGGTCGACAAATTCATCTTTCCGGTGGATTTTGTCATTCTCGATATTGAAGAAGACATCGAGGTCCCTCTTATCCTTGGTCGTCCCTTCCTAGCCACCGCTCGCACAATCATAAATGTGAGTGACGGAAAACTTTTTCTGCATGTGGGAGATGAGGAAGTCACATTTGACATTAACAAATCGATGAAAAACTCTTTACAAAATGATGATTCTTGCTTTTTCATTGATGACTTAAAAGAAGACTCAAATATTTCTCCAGAAGATTTTTCTTCCTCCTTTTCTGAACTCTCATCAAATGTTTTTGAAAGCACGGTTATGTCCGTACAAACTATTTTTGAAAATGAAACTGATTTTAAACAAAAGAATCTTGAAAATTTTACTTTTGAAAAAGAAAAAAATTTGAACAACTATTTTGATAAACCACCCGATCTTGAAACGAAAATATTTCACGATAAGAACTTGCGCCATCCTAAAACGTTTAAACAAGGCGATCAAGTTCTTCTCTTAAATTCACGATTACGCATTTTCTTTGGAAAATCTAAATCTCGTTGGTCTGGACCGTTTGCGGTCAAGGATGTTTTTTCTGATGGAACTGTGTTACTTTCGCACTCGAAGAGGGGTGAATTTAAAGTGCATGAACGCAAACTTAAGCTCTATTTTTCTAATGATTCTGTGACTCCTGCAAAGGAGACTCCTCTTTTGGACTCTTAGCTTATTATTAAAATTTTTTTTTAATGGACATTTTTATTTCTGGACATTTTTATTATTATTATGAAACTCTTTTATTTGGACTTTGAACTGTTGTAATAAAAAAACTCTATCGGGCATCTGCCCACGGACTATCTATTTTTTCTTTTATTTTACTCTTTCTACCGGAGGCCAATCAAGTCCATGATCGTGGTCGCCGCTCCGCCGCTGCTGATATCAGATGGATCAAGTCATACCTGCTGACGATCAAGTATTCTAAAAAGCAAGCATGGGGGAGCGACATCCGCCTTCATCTCACGAACCTGGGGAAGTCCTGTTCTTTTTATTTATTTATTTTTCCTGCATTTTTCTTTTTCTCTTCTTCTCAGTCCCCTTCTCTTTTTCTTTATGTTTTCTTCATTGAGGGCAATGAAGAATTTAAGCATGGGGGAGGGTTTAGTTTCTTTCTTCTTTCTTTTCTTACAAAAAAAATGTTTTTTTAAAGGTAGTTAATAGTATTGCTTTTTATAGTACTTCATCAAAATCTAAAATCCCAAAAAAATTATAAAATATAAAACCCCAAAAAAATAGACAAAAACAAAACTCACAAAAAAAATTCATGTGCTTAAATCGATTTGAAAAACAAAATCTAAAATAATTTCTATCTTCGTTTTCATGTTTCTTCTAGTGAAGTGTAGGCCCGTGCGGTTTTTGTAGTTCTATATAGATTACTTTGAAAATGTTTTCTAAACATATCATTTTAGCATAGTTTAGTTCTACTAGTTTCTTTTTCTTAAATATAGGCATCCGTTTTTTACGTTATAAGTAGCAATTTGTAGTTATGTATTCTTATTCGGTTAGTTGCTTATGAATGGTTGCTAGGTATCATTAGTTCTTTTTCATTTGCGGGGTAGTCTTTCTTGGTGTCTAGAACTTGTACCAAGCTACTCTCGAAGCATTTGCGCCGTTTTTACGTTCTTTAGAAATGATTTAGGCCACCATTTGAATTGTTTGAGCTTTTTGTGCCCACCAAAAACAAAACCCTTGCAAAACAATTTTGGGCCTTTTCCTTATTTTCTTTGTTTTTAGCTCCACCTTTCATTTCATTATATTCACCAAAGCCAAAAATCTTTCCTATTTTTGCACTATAAATTTGAGCTTAAAAATTATTTTTGTGGGAAGGGTATTATTTTTGAAATGAATATGAAATTCTCAAGCTTATTTTTGGAGCTTTCTTATCAAATGTTATTAAAAATGAAAAAAAAATGAAAGAAAAAATCAAAAAAAAAATGAATGCAAAAAAGTTTATGTTTGGCCAAGTTTATAAAAGAAAAATTTTCATGGCCTTGTTTTTGTAGTTTCATATTGGAGAAATGACATACTTGTTATTTCTCATTTTTATTATGCTTTATTTATTTTTGAGCTCACCTTGGTTTAGTGCCTAAAACCTTCATGTTTATCTTTGATTCCACTTTCTAAACATTTACCTAAGCCAAGTTTTAATGCCTAGTAGAAGTCCTAATGATCTTAGAACTTAAATTCGCGTAGTGGAGAAAGTGTGAACGTACAAGCCTATGGCCACCATCATTGATGGATTTCTTTGGAGGTTATCTTGGAGTGTTTTAGGGTTAATGTTTATCTAGCAACCTAGTAGTTTGTTAATGCGCCGTCTAATTAGAACCTCTACTTTTGTTTTCCTTATTTTCATTTATTTTGGATGCCTTGTTTTTAAGATTTAGAAATTAGTAGACTTCCCTTATGTTTTAATGAGATTTTTAGGGTTCCACTTTCAAATTTTCTATTGTGCACTTCTCACCCCACTAGTTGATAATATGAATATTAGGATAGTTTAATTTTTCATGTTTTGTTTTTCTTAACTATGGAACTTAAATATATATATATATATATATATATATATATATATATATCTTTTGCTTTCTTTTTGTTTCTCCCTATTTTCATTTCTATTTGCTTGAGGGCAAGCAAATGTCTAAGCATGGTGGAGTTTGATGACTAGTTTTAGTCATCCTTTTTGGGGGTAATTTAGTAGTTAAAATCCTTAAGTATTATTATTATTTTGTGTTTTTGTATGCTTGTTATGATGTTGTTGTGTTATTATTATTATTATATAAGAATCTATAGTTTTATTATATGTATTGTTGTTATTTTGTGTTTTATGTTATTATTGTTATGTTTAGGATATTTATAATAATTATTATCTTTATTATAGTTTATATGTAATGTTATGTTATAATGATTTATGTTATGTTATGTTTAGTTTTTTTATATAACTAATTACTAGGATGAGTTATTATATTATATGTTTAGTTTTATTTAAACTTATATCATGATTATGAGCTAATGTTTTGTTTATGTTTTGTAGGATCAAGAGCCCACTTAGAGCAGCACCTAGCCATGCAACCCGAGCCCAACCATCATTGGAGCAGCCCATGTGCAGCCGGCCCTTCTTTGGTGCAACCTACCCGAGCCCAAGAGCAGCCCTTTTTCATGCAGCCGGCCCTCCATCAAGTGCAGCAGCCCGAGCCCATTAAGAGCAGCCCCCTACTTAAGCCAACCCGATTTCATCAATGGTGCAACCCCCCTTTCCATGCAAAACCGAATTCAAGCAGCCCTCTTTCATTAAATGCCATGCATGAATATTTTCATGCATGGCCGGCCCTTTATTTCTCATGCATGCACTATGCCTTCCCTCTCTCTCCATTAATTTGCATGCATGAATCCTCCCCATGATGTGGCCGGCCACTTTTCTTCCTCTCCCTTCTACAAGCTTACATTCACCCCCTTTATTCATCTCTCATGCTCATTTAATTCCATGCATTCCCCCTTATTTAGTTTATTTCTTTTTTTTATTTCCCATAAATATCATGCATGAATCATCCCTCTCTCTCTCCCCTCATTAAATACATCAAGCATGAACATTCTCCCCCATGGCCGGCCACCCTTGATCTCCCCCTTCTTCTAGATGCTTCCCTCCTCTCCTATAAAAGGAACCCAAGACCCATGCTTTCAAAGTTAGTTTTTTTTGGGTTAGTCTTTGAGTTTGGATTGAGAGTTGGTTTTTGGAGATAGCTTTGGAGATTTATGTTTCAAGAGAGTTCTTTGTAATTTTTCATTTCTAGTTTCTTTTCATTATTGTAATCTCTCTTTTTCATCATAATATAATATTGTCCTTATTAATATTGTTTCTCTTTTATCTTTATAAGTAATGAAAATGTTCCTCGCTTCTATTATTATCGTTTTCTTTTCCGCCATGCGTAGCTAATTCCCTCTTAGCATTTGATCATGAGGATCCATGATTTGAAATGAGAATTATTTTTATTCCGTAGTTTTATTTTTGCCAAATTCTACTCGGTCCTTCTTTGAATAATTATTTCGTCGACTCCGTATTTCCGGTATACGGTAGTAGGCTTAAGATCTCATATTCGAGTAGCCGAGAGGCTCGTGAATGTGAAAGATCACTCAAAGAAGGAAGGAGTTGAATGCAACCCTAGAGATAGGGCGACGTAAATCTTCCGGATTGGAGTCAAATCCAATAGTGCGGATCACTTCGATAATGCAACTTTAGGCTTCTTTGGTTTGTAAAGAGATTTCGATCAAAGAGTCTATAAGTTAGGAGACCTAATGCTCTATCAAGATTTTGTCTCATTTTCGGATCCATCACGGCCGAGTTGGATTTGCAAATTTAAAACTATGCCCTTTTATTTTCTCATTTCATTTCATGGTGAATCAATGATCAAGTTCTAGCCTTTTTATATAAGTTTTCGTCTCGCAATTTATCGTTCATTTTACTTTAAAAAAAAATCTAAAAATCCAACTATTTTCCGGTAGGATAATATTTCAAGCGTGAGTAGCAGTAATTGACAACCCCGTGTTTAAATACGACCTTGGTACTACAATTCGACAGGTACGCTTGCCTGTTCGGGTTTAGCCCATTACTTGCCCACAACCCTGCCAGCTTGGTGAGCCTGGTCAGCATATCTTCTGATGGCCATACCTCTCAACCTATCACCGAGTGATCCTACAGTCCTACCAGCTTGATTAGAGCCTGATCACCGGGTCTTCTCGAGGCCTTACCAATCGACCTGCCACCGAGTGAGCCTACAGTGCTGCCAGCTTGATGAGAGCCTGGTCAGCGGGTCTTCTCAAGGCCTTGACATTCAACCTACCACTGAGTGATCCTACAATCCTGCCATCTTGATGAGAGCCTGGTCAGCGGGTCTTCTCGGGTCCTTGCCATCCAACCTGCCACCAAGTGATCCTACTGTCCCGCCAGCTTGATGAGAGCCTATTCAGCGGGGCTTCTTGGGGCCTTGCCATTCAACCTGCCACCAAGTGAGCCTACAGTCCTGCCAGCTTGATGAGAGCCTGGTCAGCGGGTCTTCTCGGGGCCTTGTCGTCCAACCTGCAACCGAGTGAGCCTATAGTCCTGTCAGCTTTATGAGAGCCTGATCAGTGGGTCTTCTTGGGGCCTTGACATCCAACCTGCCACCGAGTGAGCCTACAGTCCTGCCAGCTTGATGAGAGCCTAGTCAGGGGTCTTCTCGGGGCCTTGCCATTTAACCCACCACCAAGTGACTCGACAGTCTCGGAAGCTTGATGAGAGCCTGGTCAGCGGGTCTTCTCAGCGCCTTACTATCCAACCTGCCACCGAGTGAGCCTACATTCCTGCCAACTTGATGAGATCCAGGTCAGCGGGACTTCTCGGGGCCTTGCCATTCAACCTTCCACTGAGTGAGCCTACAGTCCTGCTAGCTTGATGAGAGCCTGGTCAATGAGTCTTCTCGGGGCCTTGCCATTTAACCATCGCAATCTCATCTCATGGAGGGAAATACTTGGAATTTCATTATATAAAGAAACTGCAACAAATTTACAAGTATTGGAAAAGATAAAAAGTTAAGTGTAGAATCTTTTTAGGTCATCGCCGCTTTGGGCGCAATCGAGGGGTACCCCATCCACATCCTGGAGGTGATACCCTCCTGACTTCAGGACCTCCCTTACTATAAAGGGGCCCTCCCAGTTGGGGTTGAGATTCCCCATTGAGGGTCCTCTGCCTGCTGCATCTACTTTCTTGAGGACCAAGTCACCCTTCTTGAACATTCTAACCCTGATGTGTTTGTCAAAATATTTGGCCATTCAGCGCTTGACTTCTTCTTGCCAGATTGATGCCAGTTCCCTGAGCTCCTCTACTAAGTCAAGGGAGAGCCTCTGCTCTTCCTCGTTTTCTGCTTGCCATCCATCGTCTCCCTTCCTTACCGCAGCTACCCGGGGAGATTACACCTCGAGCTCTATAGGTATAACGGCCTCTGAGCCATGGGAGAGTTTGAATGGGGTCTCTTCTGTGGCTGTGCTTGGAGTAGTCCTCAAAGCCCAGAGAATGGAAGTGAGCTGTTCCACCCAACTTCCCCTTAAGTTCTCCACCTTATTCGTCAAAAGATTCATGATTAACTTTTTCGCCGCCTCCACCTACCCATTTCTTCGATGATGATGAATCGAGGCAAAGCGGAGGTCTATGCCAAGCTGGGCATAGAAATCCACAAGTTCCCTACTAGCGAACTATGGTCTGTTATCTATCAAGATGGCCAAAGGGAGCCAATGCCACCAGATGATCTCTCCCCACACAAAATTCTTGACCACCTGCGACGTAACCTTAGCTAACGCCTTTACATCCATCCACTTGGAAATATAATCTACCATGACCAGCAAAAACTTTCTCTGGCCACTGGCTTCGGGGAATGGGCCAACCAAATCTAGCCCCCATATTGCAAAGGGCCAGGGAGCCGTGATTGTGCGTAACCTTTGGGCAGGGAGGAGTTGAAGAGGGGCGAACTCCTGACACTTCTTACATCTGCTTGCAAACTCTTCAGCATCCCTCCTGAGGGTAGGCCAGAAGTAGCCTTGCCTCAACACCCTTCCTTCTAAGGTCCGACTTCCTGAGCGGCTCCCGCATTTTCCTGAATGGATTTCTTCTAGAACTCTTGAGGTCTCCCTCTCAGATACACACCGAGCTAGCAAGCCTGATAGTATCTTTCGATATAGTGTCCCCTCCTTCAGCAGGTAGTACGCTGATTTGTACCTGATCTGCTTCTTATCAAGGTCTCTCTCGGGAAGACGTCCCGAGGTCAAAAAGGTGATGATGGGATCCATCGAAGACCTTGGCTGGTCCACTTCCATCAATTCTCCCTCTTCTATGGAGCGCCCGAAGAGCTCCGTCATGGTTTCTCCCACCCGAGGACCATGCTTGGCAAGCAGGTCAGCCTGAGCACTCTCTTCTATGGGGACATGTTGAATTGAAAAGCTACAGAACTGCCCGATGACACCATTCACCTTCATCAGATACAATTGGAGGGTGGGCTCCCTTGCTTCAAACTCCCCATTGATGTGTCTCGCAACCACCATAGAGTTTGTGGAGACCTTGATGTCCTGTATTTCGAGCTCTCAAGCTATCTTGTGGCCTGCAATGATGGCTGTATATTCCGCCTGGTTGTTGGTGATGGTGAAATGAATCTTCAGGGCTTGTTCAATTCTGATCCCCTAAGGAGTTACTAGGATCATTCCTCCTCCAAAAGAACTTTTACCCGAGGCTCCATCCACTAGCATCTCCCAAGCCGCTAGGAGAGGTGCCTTAGCTTCTCCAACCTCGACCATATAGTCTTCGAAGAAGTCCTACACTACTTGCTCCTTGATAGCCACTCGAGGAGTAAACGTGAGATTGAATTCGCTGAGCTCTATCGACCACTTGGCCAACCTCTCTGAATGCTCCACCCCTTCCAGGATGTGGCAGAGAGGGTGATCTATTACGACCTAGATTGAGTGTGCCTGAAAGTACGACCAGAGCTTCCTAGCTGAGATGATGAGAGCCAAGGCCAGTTTTTCAAGGATAGGATATCTGAGCTCTGCCTTCTTAAGAACCCTGCTTACATAATAAATCGGGAACTATTTCTTTCCTTCTTCTCGCACAAGGACTAAGCTTACTTCTCCAGTCCCTACTCCCAGGTATAAGAACAAACCATCCCCTCTCGCGGCCCTTGGAGTAGCGGCATTTGGGTAAGTTGCTGCTTTAGAGCTCGGAAAGCCTCTTCACACTCAGGGGTCTATTCAAATTTCTTTCCTCCTCCCAATGTTCGGAAGAAGTGTGAGCACTTCTCTCCTGCCCTGGAGAGGAACCCGCTCAATCCAACCAATTTGTCAGCGAGACGTTGGACCTCTTTAGCACTCTTCGGAGATTCCAATTCCAAGATCGCCTTCTCTTTGTCCGGGTTAGGCTTCACTCCTGATGGGGTGAGGAGATGTCCCAAGAATTCCCCTATTGGCCCCGAATACGCACTTCAGAGGGTGAGCCTCATCTTATATTTTCCTATGGTCCCAAAGGTTTCTTTTAGATCCAGGACATGGGATCCAAGTCCTGGCTCTTGATCATCAAATCATCCACGCAAACCTCGAGGTTCCGCCCCTTCTATTCCCGAAAGATCTGGTCCATCATTCTTTGATAAGTGCCCCCGCGTTCTTCAACCTGAAGGTCATTATATTGTAGCCGAAGCACCCATCCTCTGTGACAAAGGTGACATCCTTGACATCTGGTGGGTGCATGTGTATTTGATGGTACCCTTAAAAGGCAATTAGAAAAATCATTAGTGAAAAACCGACGATAGAATCAACCAGCGCATCGATTCAGGGCAGAGGATAACAATTCTTAGGTCATGCTTTATTCAAAAGGGAAAAATACACACACATTCTCCATTTTACCTCCCCTTTTATCACCATTACAACAGTACTTACCCACCTCGGGTACTTACTTGTGGATTTGAACACCGCCTTGAGCAGCTTCTCCACCTCCTCCCTGATGGGCCCGACCATCTTGGAAGTGATGGCTCTCTTCTTCTATTGAATAGGACGAGCCTTGGGGTCAAGGTTGAGACGGTGGCATGCCACGGTTGCGTCGACCCTTGGCATGTTAGTTGCACTGTAAGCGAAGATGTCGATGTTCTCCTACACGCATTTCCTGATCTCCTCCTGGTCCTCGTGGCTGAGCTCCCTACTGACTTTTATCTTTTCCTTCCTTCCCTCCTTAGTGAGAATTTCCATCTCAAGTACCTCAACCACCGCCTTCAACCTCGAGGGCTCCTCCTCTCCCTCCTTCTCCCTCAGCCACTCCTCCCGCTCCCTGAGCTCACGCTCCACGGCTTCACTCCCTACAACGTTCGCAGCCACCTCCATCAAGAACCTCTCCACCTCTTCATCAGTACCCCCTCCTAGCAACGAACCTCCTCTCCCTTCCGGTTGAGCCTCCCTCCTAGATGACTCCCCCACTTCCCTTATTTTTCTTTTCCTTCTCCTTCCCCCTTCCATTCCTCCTGCCTCTTCTTTCTCCCTCTCTCCCTCTCCATCTCCTGCCATTTCCGGCTCCACCGTAATTCCTCTCTCCACTCTTACAACTTCCCTCTCCTCTTCTACCTCTGCTATGACCTCCTACTCTCCTGCCAATTTTCACTCCCACGTAATGCCTCTCTCCACTCCTACATCTTCCCTTTCCTCTTCTACCTCTCCTCCTGCTCTCCTGCTCTCCTGCAATTTTTGGCTCACCCGCAATGCCTCTCTCCACTCCTACAGCTTCCCTTTCCTCTTTGACTTCTCCTCTGACCTCCTGCTCCCAACGCTCCATTCTCTTCTCTAGCTCCACGACGTCACCTTTCTAAGGGATGGTATTTACCGCTGCCATGTAGCACTCCCTGGCTTCCTTAGGATCTCCTCGTACTCTGATTTTTGTCCCTCCAGCATTGAGATTTAAGCATTGATGGAAGGATGATGGGACACACCTGAAGGCGCTGATCAGAGGATTCCCAAAAATGGCATTGTAACTGTTGGGAGCATCCACAATCACAAAGAGGCAATTCCTGGAAAGCTGTTCTAGAGTTACCTAAAGTCCCACTCCCCCCTCGACTTCCTTCCTTTCACCTGAAAACTCGAACAACGGTCCATCTACTGCCAACACCCTTCTTGCCTCTACCCTCATCTCAATGAATGCATTCTTGAAAATGACATTCACCGAGCTCCCATTATCGACCAAGATCCTCGATATAGTGAAGTTCTCGATGGCGGTCCGAATTACCAACTCATCACATAATGGATCTTAGTGGTCCGACAAGTCCTTCCTAGAAAAAGTGATCTTCTCATCTGGGGGAGTTGCTTGTGACGTCGAGGCAATGCTCTGAAAATACGTGGTATGAAGGCTAGCCATACGGGTAGCCTCAATCCCCACTCCCCCATGGATAACTCTGATCCCTCCTCGATCTCCCACATCAGATCGATCCAAACACTGGTCCTCCTCCCCGGTCCTAGTCATCTCTATTATCTGCACCGGTAGCTGCTGCTACCCTGCACCTCTACCCCTCTTCATCTCCAAAAACTCCTGGGAGATAGCCATCACATGAACTTCCTCCTTTTGGAAGTCACAATCCAGCAAGACTACCTCCCCCTCCCGTCTCCCCTCCTGGTGGTTCTTCCTTTTTCCTGCTCCAGCTCTCACACTTTCTCGCTCTCTTCCTCTTCCTCTCCCTCGGCCAATGGCCATAGCTTGCTGAGGATGGGGTAGGGGTGGTCTAGGACCATGTTCCCATCCCAGCTGGTTGAATCTTCCTGGTTCTCCTTAGTAGTTCCATCCCCCTTGGGGAAAACCTCGCCCCGGCCCTTGAACATGGCCTCCTGGCTGACTCCAACCCAGCTCCGGGTACATCGAAGCCCTCGGCTCTTCCCTAATCCTTCCTTCCTGTTTCCTTGCTCCTCCCGGTTCCCTCGACTCCACCTCCGTTAACCTTGACAACTTCCTAGCAAATGCCGGGTTCGCGACCTCCATCGCTATCTCCTTCGCTGCTTTCTCCATCAATCCCTCAAACGACAATGGCGCCTTCCTGGTCAAACTCATCTTGAAGAGGCCCTCCCTCAGCCCAACGGTGAAGGCCATCTGGAGATCAAATCTTGGCACCTCCTGAATGTCATAGATTTCTTCCTGGAAGCGGTCCATGTACTGGGCCAAGGACTCATCGACCTTCTGCCTGATCAGAAAATTCGACTCCGGGTTCCTCTTCCTCTTCTTTGAGGTCGAGAAGCGTAACTAGGAGCTCCTACTCAAGTCTTCGAAACCATATATCGACCCTGTAGGGAGTTGATGAAACCAGTCCCTAGCTTTGTCCTTCAAGGTGATGGCGAAAAGACGACACTTGAATGCATCCATCATCGGCCTGATGGAAACCGCATCTTCGAACTATTGCAAGTTCTGGAGGGGGTCATATTTCCCCACGCAGTAGGTCATCTCTGGCTCGCGGAACCCCTCTTAGACGAGGGCTGAAAGTATCAACTCATAAAAAGGGGACCCTCTCGCCGGAGGTCTCGTCACCTCCACTCGCGCGATAACCTCCCCTGGCGAGATGGCACTCGCAGGGTTACGAACAGCTCCCTGCCCGCCAGGTCTCGCTTGCCTACTTCCACTACCTTCTCTTTCCCCAGCCGCCCCCAACGTGTCCTCTCAACTCTTGCTGAGACGAGCCCCT
Organism: Platanthera zijinensis; assembly: GCA_039513925.1. Classification (NCBI taxonomy): domain Eukaryota; kingdom Viridiplantae; phylum Streptophyta; class Magnoliopsida; order Asparagales; family Orchidaceae; genus Platanthera; species Platanthera zijinensis. The sequence continues at coordinate 123,629,599 of CM077089.1, read as the reverse complement.
CCTGAGGCGCGATACCGGACCCCTGAGGCAAGGGGGTCGAGCAATCACCTCGCCGCGAGATCTCCTATAGCATGTCCATGATGCCTTCGATGGACGCCATGAATTCCTCTCTTACAACATACCCTCCCGGGTTCTAGGACCCGCCCTAGTCTCCTTCTCAAAGATCTCCTGCCATGAAGTGGTTCAATATTCTTCTGTATAGGCTGCGATCCACGCTCATCGCACCAAAAATGTTGAAGCCAGCAAACTGACTTATCCTAGAGTTCGGATCTAAAGTTGCAGCTCACACCTACTCCTCCAAATCTCCTCCCTGGATGAGAGCCTCAAAGAAACAGACTGTGGGCTTCAGCTTGGAGGTCCCACCTCTTAGCCAGAAGAACTAAAGATTCTTACCATCCCAAGCAAGTGCTGAGATAGGTGCCTTAGTGGACAAAGAAGGGTCAACAACCTTCTACCAGACACCTTACCGGTCTATTTATAGGCCTTTGAGTTTGAACTGCCAATAACCAAACTGAACCGACATGAAATTACCAAAATACCTTGGGTCGGGTCTGCCAACAACCAAACTCTGCTGTTCTGAAGGTCTATATGTAGACCACCAAGTGCAAAAGTGTAAAATCCCCTGGGGATAAAAGGTAAACCACCTTCCAATAGAACCAGCACTCAACCAACCACTGAACCGGTGCTAGGCCCCTCGCCGAACCGGCACTCGGCGAGAGCGACGTATCGCGGGCGAGAGCTCTCCCCCTAGGCCCCTATCGCCTAGTGAGAGGCTCTCTCCCCGCGAGTGTCCCTCTCATTGGGCCCTTCTCTCCTAGAGAGCGGCTCTCGCCTGGGCCCCTCTCACCTAGCAAGCAGCTCTCGCCCCACGAGTGGCCCTTTCTCCAGGACCCACTCACCTAGCGAGTTGGCTCTCACTTGGGCCCCTCTCACCTAACAAACAACCCTCTCCATGAACCCATATTGCTTTCTCCCCTCTTTTCCTAGAGCCTCTGCTCCCGCGAGCCCGAGGTTGTACAAGGTCACTCTAGGACAAAACACTGAACGCTAGACTAAGTTAATAGTTCTTGAGGGTGAGGAGTTATTATTAACTTTATTAGAGGCTATGAATCCCAACTCGATTTTAGTTGGTGTTTCGGTAGCATCAAAATTGTCCTACATGTTCCCCGTAGATCTCCCTAGAGCCCCACCTCAGAGAGAGATCAAGTTCACCATTGAGTTAGTTACTGGTGCCAAGCTGGTGTTGCGGTCTCCTTACCGTTTAGCACCGAGAGAGATGGCGAAGTTGAAGGCGCGGCTTTAGGAATTGATAGAGCATGGGTTTGTGCATCCAAGTTTGTCACCTTGGATCACCACAGTCCTCTTAGTGAAGATGAAGGAAGGAAGGCTGTTAATGTGTATCGATTATCGGGAACTCAATAAGCTGACAGAGAAGAATAAGTAGCCAATTCCGGGGATCGATGATTTAATCGATCAGCTAGTTGGATCGACTGTGTATTCAAAGCTGGACTTGAAGTCTGGATATTATTAGCTGGGGATAAGGGAAAGTGATATTCCCAAGACAGCGTTCAGTACTTGATATGGACATTATGAGTTCACAGTCATGCTATTTGGGCTGACGAATGCGCCATTGGTGTTTAGGTACTTGATGAACAAGAAATTCGAGGAGTATTTGGATCGGTTCGTAATAGTGTTCATAGATGATATTCGGGTGTGCTCCCAATCCGAGGATGATCCTGCGGAGCACTTGCATATTGTTTTGGAGACCTTGAGAAGTAATCAGTTGTGCACAATGTTCTCTAAGTGTGAGTTTTGGCTATCTTCTGTAGCGTTCCTTGGTCATATTGTCAGTGGTGAGGGTATCTCGATGGATTCGGTAAAGGTTGCAACTATTAAGGATTGGCCTATGTTGTCTTCTGTAGTAAAAGTCTGGAGTTTTCTGGGGCTTGTCGACTGGTACAGGTGCTTAGTAGAGAACTTCTCACGGATAGTGTTACCTCTCATAACCTTAACGAGGAAGGATCAAAAAAATTTTTGGTAGCCAGCGTGTGCTCATGCTTTCGAAGAATTGAAAAGCCATCTGACCACGACACCTATTCTATGATGGCCATGTGGGACAGAAGGCTTTGAGATCTATAGTGATATTTTAGGAAGTGGCTTAGGCTGTGTTTTGTTACAGCATGGGAGAGTAATAGCTTAGGGTTCGCGCCAGCTAAAGGTGCATGAGAGGAACTATCTGGTCCATGATTTGGAGTTGGCGACCGTGATATTCACGTTAAAGCTCTAAAGGCACTATTTGTACGGTGTGAAGGTCGACATTTACACTGATCATAAGAGCTTCTAGTACCTATTGTATTAGAAAGACTTAAATATGCGTCATAGAAGGTGGATGAAGTTCCTTGGGGATTACACCTTCAAGATAAATTATGTTCCTGGAAAAGGTAATGCGGTTGTGGATGCGTTAAGTCGCAGAGCTCCCGTGCAGGCCAATTGGTTAATGATGCATGATGAGCGTCTCATTCGAGATTTGGAATCCGTAGAGATCTCTTATGTTGATAATATATTGAGTTATGAAGCACATTTGAGTTGGATTGAGATACAATATGACCTCGCCGATCGGATTCGGCAGGCGTTGGATTTGTATGACAGTATGAAGCAGCTCATGGCTGAGTCCATGGATGGGTATAATGCCTAGTTTAGGGTTTATAATGGGCTGTTGTGGAAGGGCAGTCATTTGTGCATCCCAAAAGTGCATAAAATACGGGAGGAGTTGATGTATGAGGCTCATTATACCTAGTACTCAATCCACTCGTTGAGCACAAAGATGTACAAAGACATGAAAAAGCTGTTCTCGTGGTCCGGGCTAAAAAGGATGTAGCACTTTATATGGCTAAGTGTAAAACTTGTACTTTAGTGAAGGCTGAATGCTAGAAGCCCAGAGGATTCTTGAAGTCTTTGCTTATACCAGAATGGAAGTTCGACGATATATCCATGAATTTCTTGCAAGGTTTGCCGAGATCGCAGAATGTAAACGATACCATTTCAGTGATTGTAGATCGTTTGAGGAAAGTGTCTCACTTCATCCCAAATAGGAAGGACGATTTAGTGGATATGCTAGCAAAATTGCTTGTAGAGAATATTGTTCGTCTGCACGGTGTGCCCCATAGCATCGTGAGTGACCAAGATTGGTGATTTATGTCTAATGACTGGAGGTTAGTACATCAACTGTTAGGGACCAAGCTCAAGTTCAGTACGGCCTATTATCTACAGACGGATGGTCAGACAGAAAGAGTCAATAGGATGATGGAGGAAATGCTTCACATGTGTTGGATTTCGAAAAAAGGTGGCACGATAACCTATATATGATTGAGTTCATGTACAACTACAGCTAACGAGCGAGTATTCAAATGGCGCCCTTCAAGGCCCTTTCTGGTAGGAAGTGTTGTACTCTGTTGTCGTGGTTGGAGACTGGCTAGTCCAAATTGTACAAGCAAAAGGACGTCAAAGATGCGACTTTGAATGTGCGCACAATCTTGGAGCGATTGCTGATTGCACAAGATAGGCAAGCTAAATGCTATAAATCCACGCACAGGAACATTGTAATCGTCATGGGCGATTGGGTATACTTGAATATCAAGCCTTTCAAGGGTGTCTCAAGGGTTCGACGCTTGAAAAAGCTGCATTCGAGATGTCTTGGGCCGTTTAAGATATTGGAGCGCATTGGGGAAGCCGCCTATCGGTTGAAGTTATCAACGTAATTAAGTGGTCTACACGATGTATTCCACATATCGGTGATGCGAAAGGCGGTGCAAGAGCCTACCCAAGTGATTACTACAGATCAAGTACCAGTTGATAGTGGGTTGACAATGAGAGTCAAGTCCATTCGAATTGAGGATGTAGAAGTCAAACAACTTCGTAATAAAGAGATCAGGATGGGACAACTATGGCCGAGAGGAGCTTTCATGGGAGCGGGAGCAAACCATGAAGTCGAAGTTCCCCCGGGCTATTAGATTGAGGTACACAGTTTAAAGTTGATTAAAATTCTTTAGTTTCCTACATGACTTAATTTTAGGATGAAATTCTTTAAGTGGGGGAGATTTGTAACACCCCAATTTTCTTAAAGCAGGAAATGGCTTTTGAAGGTTATCGCCCGACGGTAGCTAGTTATCGCATGGCGGTAGCTCAAGGGTTAGCGTCGACAGCATTGAGAGAATTGAGTCAACTCGATGCTAGACTTACTGAGTGGCAGAACGTTATTATCGCACGGCGGTAGCTGGGGAATTAAATTGGTAGAGCTCTCAGGAAGCTATTGCCCAGCGATAGGGATACTGCTGGCGATAGCTGGGTCAATTTAATGGACGAGGCTCTCGGGATTCTACCGCGTGGCGGCAGTAGATAGCATACGTTGATAGCATCAGGTGTCGTGTCGTAACTAATGTCAGCTATCACGCGTCATTATCATCCAATTGCGCGGCGATAGTGAAACTCTATCGGCGTGGCCACGTATCAGCCTATGATTGTAGGACCTTGGTGGTTACACAAGAAACGAGGCAGTACTGCACGACGGTAGCTAGTTTCCACGCGGCGGTAGCTTGGTTTATATGCCTGGTTCGGTCGTTTCCTCTTCATTATTCTGGAGTTGGAGAACTTGGCCTGGTTTTTTGGAGGAGGAGTAGCAGCATCGGAAGAAGGGAGATCTCGCCACCATTCGTGTTTCGGGTCTCGGATTTACGGAGGTAATGTCGGAGCGATCATTTTCTACCGTCTAGATTTCTCCCATGGCGCCAAAGTGTACATCAAGGGTAACTATCCTCTTTATTGGAAATTTGAAGTCCTTTGTTTCGGCATTTTAGGGTAGATGTTCCATGAACACGTGGAAGTTTTTCTCCTGATGGAAAGATCCGTGTATCCCAGTAGTGTTGCATTTAGATCCGAAATCGAAGTAGAGAGTAGGCATGCTGTGTGAAGCCCATCCAAATGGGTTGGTCTGGATTGGTGATGTTTGTATGCTTTGTATGTCGGAGAAGACTCCGTGGTAATTGTGTAGATTTCATAGTTATGGGGTGTACAGATGACTACGTTGACAGTACTGGGGGCAATCTCTAGGAAAACACCCTAAAAAGGGGAATAACCGATAGTCTGTCTCCTACCGCGTGACAGTAGTGCTACCGCCGGCGATAGCTTCCTGTAAGCCAGGTTTGTTTGCGTAGCCTGTCTCTAAAAGACCTGTGGGCTATTGCTTGTGAATCTTATCTCTGGGAGACTTGTGAGCTATAATGTGATTGAGCGTGAGCTTAAACTGCTCAGCTAGTTAGCCACGAGTGTTGACCTAAGTTCATAACAGGGTTATGAATTATACGGAAATGGGAAATGGGATACCAACCCGCATCGTGGCTGACGTGACTGACAAATTGAGAATGGGAAAAGGCTGAACTATACCCAACCCTTGTCGTCCATCTTGGAGTGAGTCATACAGTGGATCTGCAGATCGTATTACTTTGCCAGAGGCTTGCGGTATGGTCGCTGGCTTAGGCCCTTGTGAGACTAAAATCTCAAATGTTGTTGACCATCAAAGGAGGGTGGTATGACCCTTGAGGTCCTGTACACCAAGAGTGTGCCTAAGAGCAGAGGGTGTTGGGCATTTTGGCCAACGTTTGTGGCAAACGATGCTTAAGATGCACATTTTGATTGCCAAGTGATAATTAAACTAATGCCTGTAGGGAAGGAGCACCTCCACCCTGTGAGAGTGGTGGGGTCGTTATAATTTGGTCAGCTAATGCTAACCGTTGCTTTTTTTGCCACCTTTGTTGTGGAATGTTGTGTGCAGATGCTGTAGAGTTAAGCGGGAAGTAGCGGGCTGGAGCCCAGAATTGCTATGCTGTCCCTCGAAGGTCAAAGCGAATGCTTATGTTATTTAATCGTTCATGTGGGGCCGGCCTGCATGCCGAAGTATGTAACACACTTTAATTCAAGTTGAACATTGTAAGGACTTACGGCCAAGACCTTATTTGTGTATTTGGTTTTACATTCCTAATTGTGGTAGTGGATGTTCGTGCAGTTGTTGGGTTCTATTTATAACCTTTAAATTACTTCTGCTAGATTTAACTCTGTGTTAGGATGCAAAATATTGGATGATGGTTTCAATTCAGTAATTCCTTAGTCTATCCGTAGTATATGACGTCGGGCCCCGGTCGGACCTGCTGTTATATGCTATGCGACGGATTGGGGTGTTATTGCTGGCTAGTGAAAATACTTCTCTTAAAGATTTTGGTTGAAACATTCTAACCCCGAATTGAATATCATCCCACAAACTCGTAAGGCAGAAACTGATGGCATGTCCTTCCGGTAGGTCCACCCTATGCAGAAGCAGATCGAACTCGTCGAGGTAGTTTTGCACGGACCCACGCTGGCATAAATTTTTCTGTTCGCTTAGGGGATCTTCACAAAGCACTGAGCCAATGCGACTATGCAATGCTTGACAGTAATCTTCTCACGTCGGCCATTGGCATGCAAGTCGGGCTTTCATGTAAGCTTGGTGCCAGTATAAAGTCTTGCCCTCCATGTGCACTGACGCCATCCTTACCTTCATGTCCTCTGGTGTCTCAGTGATGTCAAAAAACTGGTCGCACTTATAGATCCACTCCATTAACTGCTCTCCAAAAAATTTGGTGAAATCTAACTATGGAAATCCGGTGATCAACTGAGATGACGATTGAGCCTTAGTATGACTCGCTGACGATAAACCCCCTCCCTGATTCTCATTGATTCTCTCAGTTTACCATGCGGTCAGCAGGGTGCGGAGCTCCTCACTCATGTTCTGCACCGTCCGAGCCAACTCTTCATGATTATGCTTTTTGGCTTCCATTTCATTGCTCTGGTCTGTAGAGCGGGTAGCATCCGAAACAGGCATCCCGCTCGAACTCCCTTTGATACCTTATTACGTCAGCAGCTCATACGACGCCAAAACACAGGGATTCACTCAACACCAGAACTCTGGTTACTATAATGATTCACACGATCCCGAAAAGGCATTGCTTCACGCGATGCCAAAAACACATCACCACGCAGAACTTCAACAAAGATTGAACGAAATAGAGAAGATTACTTGAATAACAAGAGCAAATCGGAGATCCTAAGGCAAGCCTAAATAGATCTCTTGTACAGGGCAGGGGAAGAACCCGTAGCCGCCGCACACCGCAATACACGAAGATCAGAAATGTTTTTCAGCATAATTCCTAAACTCCCTTGCCCCAACAAAAAAAGGAGCCCTATGTGACAGATGACCAAACTACCCCTTACCCAAATAAAAATTACAATACTAACACAGACATAAATAATATATGTCCAACGGGACGTAACGATAGCACCTGATTGAATGGAGGAGAAGTTTTCCTATTGCCCGTCCTGTGATCGTGAAGCCCAACGTTTCCCTCTATTCTCTTTTTCTGTGTTACTCGCTTGTGAATTGAGAAGAGATGATCGAGTTGCTCCTTGGGATCTTATCATCAATCGAGAATACTGCCGCTCGTGAATATCCAGTTAGTTTGCTCTGTGCGTATCGCTGGGAGAAAAGTTGATCCATCATTTTATAAGGAGTCGGTTTAGGGAAAAACCTGCAAACATTCAGACTTTGTCGATCGTCAATTTAACAACCAACTAGATCTGTGGCCGCAAGATCCATTTGCATATCTTAAGCAACAGATCTGGAGCAAAGGCCAAAAATCTACAGGATTGTGATCTGATAAACAGTGAAGGTGAGAATCCTTGTTATTTGTATAAGTGTGCCATGGAGGATTTTCATACTATGAAGACAGATTTGAACGTAGTCACATTCAGTCTGGCGGAATCTAGATCTTGTTTTTTTGCTAGTTTTAGCTCAAAATCTTTTGTTTTTGTTGTGCTTTGCAGCAGAATCTCTTTTTTATGACATGTTTTATCGTGAAATCTTGTGCTTTTTTCTAAATTTTTGGTGGAATCTCTTGCATTTGCTGAGATCTATCGTGGTTGCTAGATTGATTCTCAAGTGGACTTGCTCAACTTTGCCTAGAATAGGTGATAGTTTTTCAATTTATGTTTTCTGTTTTAAAATATTAAAGCAAAGCACATATGATATAGTAAAACTGCAATTGTTAGATGCCACTGAGTTCCATAGTTGGAAGCTGCATGATCTATAAGACCCCATGTAAGACCCTCCCCCTTAACCTAAACTAGGTCGGGTTGGAAGAGTCTCACTACCCAAGGCGTCTAACCTACACTTTCAAGTGGCAACGACCCACTCTTCAAGAGCGGGAAGATGTTAGTGCGCTCAAAGCATCCCGTGTGGCTGTCAAGTTTAGAACGACCTCCACGTTGCCCCCAGTAGGGGTATTTATAGGCGTAACCCTAAATCCCCGATGACGGGTTATTGGATGCCATCCTGATCTTAACCAAACCCGTTAAGCACCTATAACATCTAATCAATATACCTCAACAATCTTCTTATATATTGTATATAGATATTAACACAAAACAAGTTACATAAAACAAATGTTAATAACCATCAAAACATGAGTTTTTCCAGAAAACATAAACATGAGTTTTAGATAACTGATAAACTAAACTTAAACAAAGATTCCAAACCTGTAAAGGAAAAAATAAAACAGGAAAACTCAAACTGATAAATTATCTATACAAACAACAGATCATCATCATTCAGATCGAAGTCAACTTTCTCTCCTCCAATCTTCATTTGATCTGCAAACAGTTACAACAAGAATGTCATGAGACAATCTCTATGAATTCAAACATTTGTTATCAAAAGTAAAGTGATTAGTTCTAGTAGTACAAGAACGTCATACTCTAACTAGGAAGAAAGAATCACAAGTCAGCATCTCTATCTAATTTAAAAAAAATTAGAAAATTCATTTTTAAGGATCAAACCATGTTTCTTCGATTATTATGATTATTATTAATCGTTTCAAAATTGTGAAATATCGTAAAGTTTGGAATGATACAACAAGCAATGACTATTATATCATCAAGTTTGGAATGATATAACTAATAATTATAATATCAAGGCACATATACACAACTTCAGTATTCCTTTTTGGAATGATACTCAAATCAGCCTTTGAATGAAATAATTACGTAAGTCATCAAGTTTGGAATGACTGAGAACTATTCATCTCTAGCTTTCATCAGATAGCATCTGAAATACTTTAGTGTACTCAACTCTAGATGCTTGAATGTGAGTAGACTACGATTCTAAAATTTAAAACATAAGCAACGTATTAAGTCCTACTAAATGGACTTTAATCCAATCTCCCCCGATGTTTTAATTGTTAGAAACTTACATAAGCCCTTGGTAAGGACATCTGCTACATTATCTTTTGATCTCACGTCCAAAAGGGAGATTATCCCCTGACTAGTGAGATAGGTCAATCAGGCCTATTTCATCCTAAGCTGCCTTCGTTTTCCTTTGAACAACATATTTGTAGCAATGATCTTTGTGGCTTGATTGTCACAATATAAAGAAATAGAGTGCATTTTCAGACTCGTCATTGGAATATCTATTATCTGATCTCTTATCCACTCTGCTTCTTCTTCAGTTTAAGCGAGAGCATAGAGTTCTGATTTCATAGAGTATAGTGTAATGCACGCCTGCCTCTTTGACTTCCAAGCTACTGCTGCTCCTCCTAGTGTAAACGCAAAACCACTAGTGGATCTACTATCATTAATTTCTGAGCACCAGGAGCCGTCAGAATACCCTTCAAGCACAGGAGGATGTACACTCTAACATAAAACATACTTCTTAGTATACTTTAAGTATCACATTAGCCTTTCTAAGGCATCCCAGTGGTCCTTCCCATGGTTACTTGTGAATTTACTTTAACATGCCGACCGTAAAGGCTATGTCAGGTCTAATGCAGGTTGTAGCATATCTGCGACTTCTTATGAGTTTTGAGTAATCCAACTGTCTAATAAATGAATCTTTATTCAGTTTCAGTCTATTATTGTTGATGTATGGAGTCTTAATGTGCTTGCAATTAACGTAACCCCACTTCTCAAGTAGATTTCTAACGTAGTGACTCTGACTTAGGGTAATACTCTTTTCAGTGAAGATCACTTCCATTCCAAGGATGGTTTTTACCACACCTAAGTCTGTCATGCTAAATTGTGTCATCAAGGCAGCTTTCAAATCTTCCACCTCAGACTGATCAGTGCCTAGAATTTGCTTGTCTTCAACAGACAAGCAAATAATTGTAACTTTATCTGAACTTATTCTTACATACAGACATTTATCTAATATGCTAGATTTAAAACGCATGCCCTTAATACAAGTGTCAAATTTCTCGAGCCATAATTTAGGTGATTGCTTCGATCCGTAGAGTGACTTAATCAACTTACAAAACTTATTTTCTAGACCTTCTACGACAAACTCTTCAGGTTGGTGCATATAGATTTCCTCAGTCCGATCTCCATTAAGAAATGTAGTCTTGACATCCATCTAATGAACGATAAAATGTTCAATAAATGCTAACATGAGAAGAATCCTAATTATCACAATGTGATAAATACGCGAGTATATATCAAAATAGTGTATACCACTCACTTGAGTGAAGCCTTTTACAACTAGACGTGCTTTGTATTTGGCGATACTCCCATCAGGATTAAGTTTCTTTTTAAAAACCCACTTACTTCTAATGGTTCAAGCCCCTTTGGGAAAGTCAACCAAAGTCCAAGTGTGGTTTTGTAGGAGAGAGTTCATCTCATCATCTATGCCTTCTTTCCATAATAGAGAATCCATAGATCGTATCGCTTAGTTATAGGTAGATGGGTCAGCTTCAACTTGGTAAGTCACAAAGTCTATACCGAAGTTTTTAGGCACTCGTTCTCTATTAGATAACCTTTTAGATTCTAAATCACTAGTGTCTATGGGCTCAGTGTTAGAGATCCTTTGTTCTAGCTCAACGGTACGCATAGTACTGGATGCTGACAGACCTGGAAGTGTCAGGTTTTTATCTTTGAGGAACTTATCCTCAAAGAAAACAACATCTCTATATTCTATTATAGTATTAGTTGAGAGATCTAATAACTTGTCTGCAGCACTATCCTCTACGCATCCTAGATAGACGCATGTATTTGTTGTAGGTCCAATCTTAGCTCTTTTAGGGACAAGTATCCTAACATAAGCGATACAGCACCAGGTCTTAAGATTATCGACTCTAGGAGGTCTCTTAAACTAAAGCTCATAAGGTGTATGCTTCAACATAGCATGAGGAACTTTATTATGAATGTGATTTGACGTGAGTACGGCTTCACCCCAATAGGCTGCAGGCATGCCGGCAGTTACCAACATGGAATTCAATATTTCTGTTAAAGTCCTATTTTTACTTTCGACAATACCATTGGATGGTGGTAAATACGGGGCAGTAGTTTCCAGAATTATGTCATTGCTGGCAAAAAAATCTTTGAACTCCCCCGACACATTCACCTCCTCTATAACTTCTTAGCCTTATAATTTTCATGCCTAATTGATTTTCAAACCTATTTTTGAATATACAAATTTTTTCAAAAGCTTCATCTTTAGATTTAAGTAGATAAATGTGGCTAAATCTAGAGTAATCATGGATAAAGGTTATGAGATGCTTCTGACCTCCTCTTGCGACAAAGCTTCTGTAGTCACATATATCGGAATTTATTAACTCTAGTAATTGTGTGCTCCTAAAAACCCGACTAAAAGGTATTCTAAATATGTTTGTCTGAGCACAAATTTCATATTTATCAAATTTGATTATTGTGCGTAAGGATATGTTGTAAGTTTTAGCTAGCAGTTGTTGTTTTCTATAGTTCACGTGTCCTAGTCTTGCATATAAAGTCTTAGGATCTATCAAATTTGAGCTGACCTTATTTACTACTTTATTTGCTAGACTCAGCGTATACATCTCATTTACTATATAAGTATAACCAAAATTATGTGAGCGAACCATTAAAGTTACTCTACCACCACTAATATTAAATGACATACTAGCATCGCATACCAAACTAATTTAAATTAAATTAGCAGCTAATATGGGAATAAATTAAATATTTTTCAAAATTAAACAGGTACCTGAGGAAAGTACCAAAGTGGCATCTCCCACCTTCAGCACATCAGCTACTCTACCATTTGCAATAGTGACTGTCTTTTTTACTGTAGTGACGTCCTCCAGAAGCAATAAATTATTGCAGACGTGACATGTAGCACTTGAATTAAGCCACCACTCTATACTGGCCTTTCCATTGCCAACCATCGCGACAAAGTCGGCAGGCGTAGTTTCATAAACCATATTAGCTTTATTATTGGGATTTGGTGTACTGGATTCACCCTTTTTGGGTTCCTTGCTCTCGGAAGCACAGTGACCACTTATTACAGTTGTAGCACTTGCCATTAAATTTCTTAGTATTTCTACTAGTGTCAGCAACTGCGGGTGCAAAAGAGGGTGGTCTAGTCTTTCCAGGCTTAGACTTATGCTTAGGGTGCGTGATCATGTTAACAATAGAATTTTACTTACTAACAGTCTCCATAGCGTGCCTATTCCGATTTTCATCCTCAATACAAGTGAAGCGTTTGAGGTATTTAGAATTACCTACATTTTCTTTTGATACATCTCAGTCTCTATTTAAAATAAAAAACTAAAACAAAATCATCTAATCCGTGTGGAGACGACAAATTCTTCAGATCCTATCCAATAAATTTGTTTTGCTCCTTTCAAGCTGAACGCAATCACCGAAGACTAGATCTTGATCAACAGACTTCCACAACAAAACTCAGTGCAAGTAAGAGATTCTTCCACAAGGTTTAGGTCTGCAAACCTGATAGGAAGAATAACTTTCCGATCCGCGACCAACAGAATAACAGGAATGGATGGAGCCTTGATTCCTTCCTGTCGATTGACCTCAACATGAGTGGGGTGGTTAGATCCACTCCACAATCAAGACAACAATCAAGGAGATCCTCTTCCTCTACTCCGATCAACAATAACAAAAGTATCCTAAGAAGGTAAAACCTGTAGAGATTGGCAATGGAAGGCCATTCCTCTAGTAGATCTACGAACAATAAAGCAACAATTGCTCCTTGCCATCATTTGATCGGCGATAGGAAGACAACTGTAGCTGCTAGGATGTTTCCTTCCCTAATAAGTACTATTACTACTCCCCTGAATCTGGAAAACCCAGTGCTAAACAAGACATGACAAGATCTGGTAGGAAGATGAAATCGCTGATCTTAGAGGAGACACCTCTTGGTGGCGACAGGAGAAAACCAGCAAAAGAAAATGGGAGCCCAACAGGTCGCAGATCCAGACGGGATTTCACTTCAACAACAATCAAAAAATGGGGGAAATACCTCGGGTTGAGCGGTAAAATCTACGGAGAGAGGTGTAAATCCAGGTGAGCGGCGAAGAAGACTCAATCGAGGAAGACGACGCCTCTCAAATTCAAACAGAAGCCCCACCATAAAAACCTATGTAAGGAACTTCTTCTACAATCGAGCGGAAGAACCTAGCAGGCGGCGGGAACCTTCGTCCCTCCACTCGGCGATTGCAGCTACAGATCCAGCTGACGGAAACCCGATCTCTTCCCGAGCAGCGTCATGCCACCGGCGGGATTCCACGTGAAGAAAAGAAGAAATTCACCAAAAACTGTGCGGCGGCGGAAGGCAAAATCACGAGACATTTTCCTACCTCCTGGCCGATCTGCCTCCAAGAATGATGACTGAAATTTTTCTTATTTTCAGATCCAGCGGCAGAAAAACTCCATCGATGATCACGAAAAATTACAAATGGAGAGAGGAACCTTCTTCCTTCTAATCTACAGCTACGAGATTCCGACGAAAATTTTGAGAATGTTAGTGCGCTCGAAGCATCTCGTATGGCCGTCAAGTTTGGAATGATCTCCATATTGCCCCAAACAGGGGTATTTATAAGTGTAACCCTAAATCTCCGATGAAGGGTCATTGGATGTCATCTAAATCCTAACCAAACCGTTAAGCACCGATAACACCTAATCAATATACCTCAATAGATGATCGTCTTATTAGGCATGTAACACATCACATCACATTAAAACATAATTGAAAGCAGTGGTGAAAAACCATCTTTATAAATATATATAATATGGTTGTAGTCATATGTTTATATATGCAGCACAGTGAGCTCAAAACAACTACTAACTACAGCTGTACTTTCTAGACTTGCTGCTACGCTCGAAAAACTCACGTCTCAAAAGTTGGGTGATGAAACTGGAGTGTTGGATCACGCCGGATTTAAGAAAGGTAAACTCTCACGCAGTAGCTGAGCCTCACACTGGTTTATCTTCTAAAAAAGGTATACAACAACACGTTAGTCAATTACTATGTGGATACACACCTCCTCCGTAAAGTGTCTATCTTGAGGACAAGAGTGAGTACAAAAAACAAAAAATTGTCGAAGCAGTAAAAGAGTTAGCAGTAGATTTTATATATATATATATATATATATATATATATATATATATATATATATATATATATATATATATATATATATATATATATGCTTTTTAATAGGTAATGAGTTAGCAGCATACTCAGTAGATATAATATTAATAGTTGATGTGGGACATTTATACAAGCAGTTATTAAAACAAGCTCTATTAGCTAGTGTGCAATAATATAGTTATTCACAACCTGCAACAACTCCCTATGTCGATATAGTTTGAGCCACTTTCCATCCAGTATGTAGAGAACCCCGCAGGGCTCAACGATTTGGCCGTCGGTAATAGTTGTCGGTCCCACCACTTCTGAGTTTGGTCCTACCGCAATACCTAGGCCCCAACGTACAACCTAGTGTACTCTTGAATGTGAGCGACGTCCAACGAAAAATGCAATTTGGCCAACCAGTGGAGGGATCTTGCGAGCATAATAGGGCTGAACTCCCTGGGTACACTCCCTATTGCCAAGAGTCATCAACCTCCCACACGAGTGCGAATGGTCTATGGGCATGACCTACTGTTGGGTTCATTGCCCACAATATCTTAGATTTGACGAAGTCAATCTTGTCTATGATATACATAAAGTTTAATTTGATGAGTTCCTGAGTTTATACATGTAGGTTGTCCTAGAAAAAATGATGGGACAGGTAGCCTAAATGGTTAGGTCAGGTAAACACTTACTTAAGGTGTGGATAAACAAAAATATATATAAGTCCACAGGTGTTGAGTGAAGGTTACTCACTCAACACCAGATGACTTATTGCACTGAGTGGAGCCTATACAGTCAAAGCTAAAGTAGTGGCAAGCTGAGAATGTGGCTAAGTGCATAGGCGTTGAGTGAAGTCAACTCACTTAATGTCATAAAACAAAAGGCTGTGAGTATGGATAATGCAGTAAAAGGCTAAGAAGAAATGGGCAAAAAAGTGGCTAAGTCCACTTGCGTTGAGTGAGTATCACTCACTCAACGTCATACTATATAATCATTGAGTATTGCCTTGTAAATGAAAGCTAGATAAAATTTGTGCTGATATTTGACTAAGTCCACAGGCATTGAGTGAGGCAAGCTCACTCAATGTCATATAATAAAGCGTTGTGATAGTACATTTTGTAGGCTAAACTATTAGGAATTTTTAGTTCTTTTTGTAATTAAATCGTGTTTATAAAGCTTTATTTTGACCACCTTTTGTATATATATTAATGCCACTAATGATTTCTCTTTTCTTTGTTGGTTTGCAGTTTTTCAGCCAGGATTCATTGAGCTCAGAATTCTTCGATCATGCATTCATCGAAAGCATCCTTTCTCCGTTCGACGAACTCTTTCAAGTTCTCTGAACTCCGCAATCTCTCCCTTATTCGTCGAATGCCTCTTCTGCGTTCGACGAACGGCTCCTTCATTCTTGGTTCGTCGAACTTTTCCTTCTCTCCCCCATTCATCGAATGTCTTTTCTGCGTTCGACGAATGGATCCTTCATTCCAAGTTCGTCGAACTCCGCCTTCTCCCCCGTTCATCGAATGCCTCTTCTACATTTGACGAATGGCTCCTTCATTCCTACTTCATCAAACTCTGCCTTCTCTCCCCGTTCATCGAATGCCTCTTCTGCGTTCGACGAACGACTCCTTCATTCCTGGTTCGTCGAGCTCCCTTCTCCGTTCGACAAATTCTTCCTAGTTCGTCGAACCCACCCTTCATCATCAAACTCCTCCTCCTTCTCTTCGCCGTTCGACGAACTCTTCATCGTTCGTCGAGCCCTCCATGTATAGAACCTGCTGCTAGAGAACAAGTCCAGCTCTTCCACAAAGCCTGCTGCCACCATTAATGCACGTCACCCGTACTGAGGCAATCATTATTTCCCACCAGATTTCGTACCAAGGTCAACCCCCGTACATGACAGGTGTGGGCATGTCCTGCTCTTTGAAACTTCTATAAATTTATCCCCACCCCTTGTGTAAAAAAGTGAAATTTGGAGAGGGGAAGTGCTGCCATTCCCAGCTCTTCCTTTAGTATTCTTCCTCTCTCCCTTTCTCATTTTTAGCCTTTCTTAATTCTGTTTTAGTTCTACTCTTTTGTAATAGTTCTTATAATTTCTTTAGTAGTTTACTGTTAAAGCTAGCCTAGTTTTCAGTCCATGCAAGTGTAATAGTCTTTTATTTCAAGTTACAAGCTCTCTTTGAATTAATGTAAAG
The DNA here is from genome assembly GCA_039513925.1 of Platanthera zijinensis. Taxonomy (NCBI): domain Eukaryota; kingdom Viridiplantae; phylum Streptophyta; class Magnoliopsida; order Asparagales; family Orchidaceae; genus Platanthera; species Platanthera zijinensis. The sequence continues at coordinate 123,612,925 of CM077089.1, read as the reverse complement.
TGTGTTTATATTTACTTGTCTCCATTTTGTCTCCAAGCACTCTTCCTCATCTATCTTCCTACACTTCACCATGAGTAACTAATACTCCTAATACTCGATCTTGATGATCCGAGGATCGATTTGATTAAGTTATGAAGCTTTAGTTTACTTTTTTAGGATTTAGGCCTTAGATTTACTCTTTTTTATAATCATGTTTGGAGATATATATTCAATATATATTTTCCATTTTTGTTTCCACTCTTAGCTAGCCTAGAGGCTCGTAGTTTAGAGTGAACACTCAAGAGTAAAGAGAGTTGCACGCACCCCTTGAGAGAGGCAGACATTAAATCTCTCGGATTGGAGTGAAATCCAATAGCGGGGTTCACAGCGTAAAGCGAGCTTTAGGTCTCCGATTTAGACGAGAGTTCGGTCGGACCTTCCTAAACTCAATTGGGCACGACTTCGAGAGAAGCGTGTTAAAGCTTTGGGAGCCTCCACAGTCATGGACCTTTACCCTATTAAGCTTAGGTTTATTATTGTGTCTTTGATCAACTTTTGTCGAGGTGATTCTCGATCGAGTGCTTCTCTCTATCATCGTTTCAACCCCTTGTTGTAATCACTTTTAGTAGCTCTTTACTTAATCGCAAGTAGTTTTCTTCTGCTAGTCTTTTATTTAAACAACCCTAAAAAAGTTCTTTCGATAAGATAATAGTCTTCGTGTGAGTAAGATTACTCAACAGTTCCCAGATTTTAATACAAAACTTGTGTCCCCTAGCTACAATTTGATAGGAATACTTGCCTAGATGGATTGCAAGTTCGGTTTTATTCTCTTTGCGAATATTCATCCACCATGTTTTTGGCGCTGTTGTCGGGGAGAAACTTTTGTTGATAATTTGAAAACACGGACTTATTAATTTTATCACTTCTCTTTCTCACCCTCCGTCTAAAAAAATCTATTCCAAAAAAAATAGTAACTCTTTTTCTAGTTTATTTTTCTCTTCCTTCATCTTCTCTTCTACTAGTGCATGACCCGCAGAAATACGTTGGATATTTTGTACTTTGACCAAGAAATTTTGCGTAATCTTCGGAGAAGATCACGATTTCAAGGTCTTACTCTCCAACTACCGATTGAGGATTCCGAGTGTATTTCTACTACAAGAATGGCAGAGCCCATCATAGAGGAAGCCCTGCATAGGCCGATGTCCTATTATGCACGGTCCAATCTAGAGGGTATAGAATAAAGCATAGTTCGCCCTGCTATAGCTAATAATAATTTTGAACTTAAGCCTAGCATAATTCAAATGGTGCAGCAGTATGTGCAATATGACAGACTTCAAGATGAAGATCTGAACGTTCATATAGCTAGCTTTCATGAGATTTGTGAAACCTTCAAGATTAACGATGTCACAAATGATGCTATTAGGCTAAGACTCTTCCCCTACTCCCTAAGAACCAAGGCTAAGCAATGGATGAACACTCTACCAAAAAACAACACCACCACCTGGAATCAACTAATTGAAAAATTTCTGGCGAAGTATTTTCTTCCAGCTAAAATAGCAAAACTTAGGAATGATATTTCTACCTTTGGACAAATAGATTCTGAAACCTTATATGAAACCAGGGAAAGATTTAAAGAACTCTTAAGACGGTGCCCCCATCATGCGCTGCCTGTATGGTTGTAAGTGCAGACATTTTACAATGGGCTAAATCAAATCACAAAGCAAATGATAGATGCAGCTTCCGGTGGTACCTTAAACCACAAAACCTCGGAATCAGCTCTTGAGCTTTTCAAGAACATGACCATGAACACATATCAGTGGAATGTGCCTAGGTCCCGCCCAAACAAACCTGTAGGTACATTTGAAGTGGACAATGTCTCCTAGCTCGCTCTACAAGTGGAAATTTTAAGCAAGAAGATAACAGAGATGACTGTTGCCTCCGTCCCTCAAGTATGTGAATCTGCAACTCCTGCCCCGAAATAATTAGATTATGTTAATAATATGTCGAGAAAAGCTTTTCTTAATTTTTCTACTACTAGTTTTCCCGCGTCGGGCTTTGCTTTTCCGAATAGTTACAATCCAGCCTTACGAAACCACCGTAATTTTTTTTGTGGAGTAACCCTTCGAACGCGATGTGCCCGCTGGCACAAAATGATTTTTCTGCACCACCTCCACATCTTAAAAATTATCCAAAACCTCCAAGCTTGGAGGAGTTACTTTCTAAATATATAAACACAAATGACGCTACTATATGAACCCTAGCCGAAAGCTTTAAAAGTCTAGAGAATCAAGTAGGATAACTCACAAAAATTATATCTGAGCGACCCGCCGGGTCTATTTCTGCCAATATAGATCCCAACCCGAGAGAGCAAGCGAAAGATATTAGCTTTCGGAGTGGGAAGCAAGTTTCTGGTATGGTTAGCGAAGAGCCCGAGGCAAGCTCCGTTACCATTTTAAAAATTCCACCCTCTGTTGAAAAAGAAGTTATCATCCCTCTCTTTGTTGTAGAGAAAGATCTCACTCCACCACCCATCTTTAAAAATGATCCAACTCCACCATACCCTTCTGAACTTAACAAGCAACGTCAGGATGATCAATACTCCCGCTTCCTAGAAATATTTAAGCAAATCCACATATATCTACCCTTCCATGAAGCAATCTCCCAGATATCGAAGTATGCTAAGTACCTAAAGGACCTCCTGACTAATAAAAAGAAGTTAGAAAACTTATCGGATGTCACACTAAATGCCGAGTGCTCTGCGGTCTTGAGAAATGGTTTACCAAAGAAGATCTGTGATCCGGGTAGTTTTCTATTCTGTGTGTCTTTTGTGATCTTTTTGTCAAGCACGCATTAGCCGACTTAGGTGCAAGTATCAACCTAATGCCCCTCTCGTTATTGAAGAAGTTAGGAATTGGTAGCCTCAACCCCACTCATATGAGTATCCAACTCGCTGATAGATTGGTCAAATACCCGTTACGAATAGTGGAGGATGTTCTAGTCAAAGTCGACAAATTCATTTTCTCAGTGGATTTCATCATATTGGACATCGAAGAAGACGTCGAGGTTCCCCTGATCCTTGGTCGACCCTTCCTTACCATCTCCTGAGCTATCATTGACGTAAGCAATGGCAAGCTCTTCCTTCGAGTAGGTGACGATGAAGTAACTTTCTCTATCACTCCTTCCACGAAGAGCACCCTAGAGAATGATGACTCAAATTTTTTCTTAGATGCCTTAGGTGAAGAATCTTCCTACTACCTTTTTGAAAGTGAAAGTGAGATTTCTGATTTTTGTTTTTCTTTATCTCTTCCAAATGAATTTTTGCAAGAAACGGCCATGGCCACGAACTGCACCCTTTCCAATTTTCCACATAAAGTTAAAGTCTACGAAGATATTATTTTTGAAAAGGAAAGAACTTCCAAATCATCGTATGAAGACCCCCTACCCTAGAATTAAAAGAACTTCCTGAACATCTTAAGTATGCCTTCTTAGAAAAAGATTCTAAACTACTAGTAATAGTTTCGGCCTACCTAACTGAAGTGCAAAATAATAAACTCCTTCTAGTTTTATGTAAACATCGCCGAGCTATTGCATGGCAGATTTCCGATATCAAGGGCATAAGCCCATCTTTCTATGCCCACAAAATCCTAATGGAAGATAATTCGCATAATTCCATCCAACCTCAGCGCCGCATAAATCCCAATATGAAAGAAGTAGTTAAGGGAGAGGTTATGAAGTTGTTAGGAACAAGAATTATCTATCCAATTTCTAATAGTAAGTGGGTCAGACCATTTCAGGTATTGACAAAAAAAGTAGGGATAATTGTAGTTAGTAATGAGAATAATGACTTAATCCATACACGGACGATGACGGGGTGGCGAATTTTTATTGACTATCGTAAGTTAAAAAATGCCACCCACAAGGACCATTTTCCCTTGCCATTCATCGATCAAATCTTAGAGTGACTATCCGGTCGTAGCTCTTAATGTTTTCTCGATGGCCTCTCAGGGTATTTTCAAATCCCCATCTCTCTCGAAGACCGGGATAAAACTACGTTTACTTGTCCCTTGGGGACCTTCGCTTACCTCAGAATGTCATTTGGGTTGTGCAATGCGCCAACTACATTCTAGCGATGTATGCTCGCTATCTTTGATAAGTACGTAGAAAGCATAATGGAGGTGTTTATGGATGATTTCTCCGTGTTCGGCGTTGCTTTTAATAGTTGTTTGGAAAACTTAGAGAAAGTCTTAGAAAGATGCGGAGAAACTAACCTCACCCTAATTTGGGAAAAATGTCATTTTATTGCGAGGGAGGGGTTTGTTTTAGGTAATAAGATTTTTGCCCGAGGAATTGAAGAAGATATAGCTAAAATAGAAGTTATCGAGAAACTGCCACCGCCTACGAACGTAAAAGCTATAAGAAGTTTCCTAGGTCACGCTGGCTTCTACCGCTGTTTTATTAAAGACTTCTCCAAAATCACCAAACCCCTTATTCATCTTCTGAAAAAAGACGCCCCATTTATTTTTGACGAACCTTGATTATCTTCCTTTAAATTCATAAAAGAAAAGTTAATTAATGCCCCAATTATGATAGCTCCGGTGTGGGACCTTCTTTTTGATATATGTGCGATGGGAGTAGTTTCGCAGTGGGAGCCGTATTAGGTCAACACATATCTAAGAACTTCCACCCCATCTACTACGCAAGTAAAACACTCGCCCCTGCACAAGAGAATTATGCCACGATCGAGAAGGAGATCTTTGCTGTCTTCTTCGCCTTCGATAAATTCAGACCATACATCATGCTTTCAAAAATTATCGTTTTCAAGGACCACTCGACCCCCAAGTATTTTATTGCTAGGACGGATGCCAAACTGCGCCTGATACGCTGGGTCATACTCCTGCAGGAGTGTGACTTAGAAATCCCTGATAAGTGAGGTGCTGAGAATTTGGCCGCTGACCGTCTCTCATGATTAGATAATCCGTATATAGAAAATTTAGATGAAAAATCTTTTAATGATTATTTTCCTAATGAGAATCTTCTTTCAATTAACACATCCCCTTCCCCTTGGTTTGCACACATAGCCAACTATTTAGTGGCTCGTGTCCTACCGAAAGAGTTCTCCTCTCAACAAAAGAAGAAATTCTTTTCTGAGTTGAAGAACTATTTTTGGGAGGACCCACTTCTTTTCCGAGTCTGTACAGGTCAAGTTGTAAGGAGTTGTGTCTCTTTCAAAGAAGGATTAGATATTTTGAAATATTTGCATGAAGGACCGACTGTTGGGAACTATCAAGCTACTCGCACCACTCACAAAGTGTTTTGTGCGGGTTTTTACTGGCCTAGCCTATCTAAAGACGCGCAGGCTTTTGTTAGTAGGTGTGATAGTTGCCAACGACCAGGAAACATTTCCAATAAAAATGAAATGCCGCAAAATTATTTCATTGAGTGCGAAGTTTTCGACCTCTGGGGAATTGATTTTGTTGGCCCTCTTCCTTCTAGCTTCGGGAAGAAGTTTATTTTAGTTGTTGTAGATTATGTTTCACGATAGGCTGAGACCCATGCTCTTCCGACTAACGACTCCTGAGTCATAATTCTTTTCTTAAAAAAAATATTTTCTCAATTCGGTACGCCACCAGCCATCGTTAGCGATAGGGGTTCACATTTTTGTAACGCATTGTTTTCCATAACTCTTATAAAATATGGCGTTACACATACGCTTTCAACTGCCTACCACCCCCAAACTAACAGACAAGTCGAAATAGTGAACAAAGAGATTAAAAGAATTTTAGAAAAGACTATTTCCACCTTTAGAAAAGATTGGTCAACCAAATTTAACTGTGCTCTATGGGCCTACCGAACTGCATACAAAACCTCCATCGGTTCTACGCTGTATCGGTTGGTTTATGGAAATTCGTGCCATTTACCCGAAGAATTAGAACACCGCACTTTTTGGGTCCTAAGGTTTTTAAATTTTGATCCCCACTCTGTCGGTGATTTTCAAAAATTCCAACTTAATGAACTCGACGAGTGACGCTCTTACGCGTACAAAAATAACAAATTTTATAAAGAGCGGACGAAACGTTTTCACGACAAACACTTAAGGCACCCAAAAATCTTTAAGCCGGATGACCAAGTTTTTTTATATAATTCACGTGTACATTTATTTCCTGGTAAGTTAAGTTACGATGGTCTGGGCGTTTTCTGTAAAAGAAGTTTTCCTGTATTGCACGATATTGATTTCACACCCTGATAAGGGTGATTTCAAAGTCAATGGGCAGCATCTTAAACTTTATTTCTATGGTGATGATGTCAGTCCGAATAATGTTAAGTTTCTTCTGCATGAACTTTAAGTAACTTAAGATTTGTTATTTTTGTTAAAACTTTAATTATTATTTTGGAAAAATTATTGTTGGACAATATTATTTTGTTGCGTCGAGCTCAAACGACGTTTTAAAAAAAGGGCGCTCTTGGACACAACCCAAGTTATTTTTTGTTTTCTTTCTTTTACACTTTTTGCCTCGGACGGCTCTAATAAGCTGAAGCTTCTGCGACCGCCTGCTCCAACGCTGCTAAATCCATAATGAAGTCAAAAGAAGACATTTCATGAAGATCCAAAGTGCAAGCATGGGGGAGCAGCATCACCCAGCCTTTTCGATTCGTATATCCAGAGAAGTACCTATTTTTTTTAAATTCTGTACTTTCAATTCTGTTTTAATTTTTCTCTGTCCTTCCCCTCCTTGCCTGGATCAAGCTGGTCCTAGTAAGGTATATAACTCTCCTACAGTATCTGATTATTTTACCATATCAGAATCAGAAGCATCAGCATCAAGAGATGTGGATGGCTCTGAGTCTGAAGGGGATGTACACCAACTAATTGATGAGTATGGTGGATTGTTGCAAGCTCTAAAGAGAAGCAAACTTCTTGTCAAGGAGCAGGCTAAGGAGATTGAATCTCTTAAGCAGGTTGCATCTGAATCATCTAGGCTAATGGATTTGAAACTAAAAGAGGTTGTCAAACTGAAGAACATAACTTTTATTCAGATGGGCACAATCTCTTTTAAAGGGAATCAAATCAAGAACCTGGAGGCAAAACTTCAGAAAGAAAAGGAGATTGTGGCTAAATTTTCTAAGCCAAAATCAGTCTTACCTTTAATTGACATCTTCATATTTCAAAAAGGAAATACTGGTATAGGCTTTAAGGCAAGAACAAGGGCCACCAATCCACATGGAAAAGATAAGGGCCCAGTTTAACCACTAGCCCCTAAGGCCCCTATTTTCTTTAGGAAGGTAGTGCAACCTATAAACAAGTATGATCATGAAACTACTCATGGTCACTGTCAGTATGGAGTTCACCTTGACAAGTGTGCAAATGCCAAGAGGCCACTCTATAGCCAAGCCTATCAGATTCAAAAGGAATTCATGGGGTTTGCTGCTTCAGCACCCACACTCAAAAAGACTGTTGGCAACATGACTGTTGAGTCTATACCTAAGAAAAGGTATAATAGATTTGAGTGTTGGTGTTATGGAAAGGTAGGCCACTTTGCCTTGGACTGTTGGTTTAACACAAGTGTTAAAACCAAGAGTTGTTTACCTATCAGAAAATCTGTAGGTAAACCTATTGTTTCCAAGACTAAAAAGAAACTAGGACCCAAAAATAACTTGGGTTCTAAGGATAAGTAATCCTTTATTTGTTGTAGGTGAATCCAAGTGACCATACCTCTATATGACTGGAATAAGAAGAATGCTGAGGGACTTTGTACCCATAGAGAATGGTCCCAAAGTCATTGGTGGGCTAAAACCCGAACAGACAAGTGTACCTGTCGAATTGTAGTATCAAGGTCGTATTTAAACACGGGGTTGTCAAGTACTGCTACTCACGCTTGAACTATTATCCTACCAAAAGAAAGTGGGTTTCGAGAATTTTTTTAAGACAAAAAACTTATAATAAAAAGTTAGCATTCGATCGAAGATTCACCATGAAACGAAATGAGAGAGATAAAAAATATAGTTTTAAACTTGCAAATCAAACTCGACCATGACGGATCCGAAATTAGGAAATAATCTCGCTAGAGCATTAAATCTCCTGACTTTTAAACGTTTTTACTGAAATCTCTTTCAAGTCAAAAAGGCCTAAACCCGCATTATCGAGGTGACCCGCACTATTGGATTTGACTCCAATCCGGAAGATTTACGTCATCCTATCTCTAGGGTTGCGTTCAAATCCTTCCTTCTTTGAGTGATCTTTCAAATCAACGAGTCTCTCGACTTTTATGAAATGAGATCAAATGCATACTACCATATACCGGAAATACGGAGTCGACACAAAAAAGCATCAAAGAAGGATCGAGAATGAAATGACAAAAATAAAACTACGAAATAAAAGATATCCTCATCTCACTTCATGGATCCTCATGATCGAATACTAAGGAAAATTAGCTACTCATAATGGAAATTGGAATCAAAGTATGATGAAAGAAATTCATTTTCATTACTTGCAAAAATAAAAGAGAACACAATATTTAAAAAGGACAATATTATATTAAGATAAAAAAAGATTACAATAATGAAAAGACTACAACAAAAATGAAAAGAAAATAACAACTCACTAGCTCTCTTGCTCTCTACAACTCAACTCCAAAACTTCACCAAACTTCTTAACATAAAATTGCTTACAAAAAAGTGGGTTCCTAATAAGGAGGGGAGGGGTTCCTTTTATAGGAGATGGAGAAGCTTCTAGATTAAGGGGAGACAAGGGGTGGCCGGCCATGTATTGGGAAAAGGGTGCTTGAATTGCATTTAATGATGGAGAGAGAGAGGGAAGGTTCATTGTATGCAATTTAATGGAAATATGAATATTAAAATATCAAGGGGAATGAATCAAAGTGTGTAGAAGGGGAAAAGAGAGGGTACGACCACTCCTTTTGGAATGGTGCATGTATCTAATTAATGAGGGGGAAGAGGAGGATGTGAGGTGGCCGGCCATGCGGAATAAATGGGCTGCTAGGTGCTTTTATTGTTGGGCTTTGTAGTGGTCTTTGGTAGAGGCTTGTAGGTGGGCTATTGTAATGGGTTTGAGTGAGGCTCGGGTAGGGGCTGCTTCGTTTAGGTGGGCTGCTAATGATGTGGGCTGCACCAAGGTGAAGAAGTGGCTGCTCCATGGTGAAGAAGTGGGCTGCTTGCAATGAAACTCGGGTTGTACATGATCATGTGGGCTACTCTTGATAACATGAACCTACAAAATATAACAAATCAAAACAAAACATTAGTCAAATAAAACTAAACATTACAAACATAACATACATACTATTAATTAGTTTATTAAAAATAAAACTAAACAAAATAAAACCTAACATAATATAACTTATTGAACAAGAACAAAAATACAAAACACATATAATAAAACTAGAAATAATAAAAAAAACATGAAAGGCATTAACAAGAAATAATGCAAAACATGCATAAAAATACTTAAAACAAATAGATAAACTAGGAATTATGAATACTAAACTACTCAAAAACCAATGAATCATAGTAGGCATCAATAGTCTTTGGTGGTTCAGAAAAAGGAGTCATTAAAAGATTTGGTAACATTTCTAATGACTCAATTACTATCACTAAAGTGCTTATGTGAAGGGTCTGAAACATAACCTGATTAGCATAAGTCAGCTTAGTGATCTAGGTTATGTCATCTCCTTTCACAAAGGGGAGTGCCAAATTAAGAGGTTAAGTGATCAGGAGATCATTTTGACTGGCACTAGGAAAGGAAATGTTTATTGTCTTAACCTAGATTATGAGTTGAACAACTCACTTATTTGCCTAGTTGCAGATGAGAAAGCTTCACTATATGTCAAATGGCACAAGAGGCTAGCTCCTCTGAACTATAAGTCCATAGGACTGCTGTTCAGCATGGGTTTGGTGAGGAATGGTCCTCATGTCAAGTGCATGAAAGAGGGAGTATGTTCAGCTTGCCAAAAGGACAAACAGACCAAGTCCTTTTTTCCAGCACTAGATACCAAAGATTCATTGAGATGTTTATATTTCTTGTATATGGATTTGTTTGGTCCTATGCCAGTTCAAAGTTTTGGTAGAAAAGCATACACATTAGTTATTGTGGATGACTATTCTAGATATATATGGGTGTTCTTCTTAAGGCAGAAATCTGAAACCCCTAGTCTTTTCCAGACTTTTGTTAGACAAGTTTAGAATGAATTTAACAATTCCGTGGTCAAAATTAGAAGTGACCATGGAACTGAATTTCAGTCTGAATGTATGACAAAATTCTGTGAAGAACTTGGGATTCATCAGGAGTTCTCCTCACCTAGAACACCTCAGCAAAATGGAATTGCTGAAAGAAAGAATAGAACTCTCATTGAGGTTTGTAGAACTCTACTCAGTGACACTACTCTCCCTAAATATTTCTGGGTTGATACAGTAAATACTGCTTGTCATGTTCTCAATAGAGCATCCATCAATAAGAAACTTAAGTTGACTCCCTATCAGATTTTGAAAGGCAGAAAACCAAACATTTCTTATTTCAGAATCTTTGGTAGCAAGTGCTATGTCCTAGTGAATGGTAAGCACTACCAAACAAAGTTTGCTGCCAAATCCCTAGAAGGGATATTTGTTGGGTACAACAATAACATTAATGCATATAGGATCTACAACTTGACTACCTAAGTTGTAGAAGAGTCAGTTCATGTTGTTTTTGATGAGTATAGATTGATTAATAATGAATTGTCTAGTGTTTCAGTTAGTTCTATAGGTCTAACAGATAGGTTGGACAAGATGACCATCAATGATGAAGCTCCTGCTAGGATGGATGATGCATGATGTCCAGGTGGAGAACAAAACACACTGGAAGGAAAAGAGAATGAGGAGCATCAGGTGGAGGAAAATGAAGAAGGTCATTAGGTAGACAGGTTTCCTCCAACAAGAAGACACCTAAAGGAACATCCAGCTCACCAGATAATTGGAGATGCAAGTCAAGGTGTTCTAACAAGGAGCAAGAGCATGAACACAGTTTTGTGTTCTAGCTTTTTGTCTCAATCAGAACCCAAAAAGTTTGAAGAAGCAATACTAGATGCTAACTGGGTTAATGCAATACAAGAAGAGCTGAATCAATTCAGGAGATGCAAAGTCTAGAAACTGGTTCCTAAACCTAAGGATCACAATATCATAGGAACCAAGTGGATCTATAGAAACAAACTTGATGAAAATGGAACAATTATCAAGAACAAGGAAAGGCTGGTAGCAAAAGGCTACAGACAAGAGGACGGAATTGACTTTGATCAAACCTTTTCCCCATTAGCAAAACTAGAGGCTATAAGAATGTTCCTGGCCTATGCTGCCTATCAAGGGTTCAAGGTATTTCAGATGGATGTGAAGTCAACATTTCTAAATGGTGACTTGAAAGAGGAAGTCTATGTTAAACAACCCTAAGGTTTTGTAGATCCTCACTATCCTGAATATGTATATAGGCTTGGGAAAGCCCTATATGGTTTGAAACAAGCCCCGAGGGCTTGGTATGAAACCTTGTCTGCTTTCCTTATTGAGAATAAATTCTCAAGGGGAAAGATATATCATACTCTATTCTATAGGGAATCCAAAGGCAAGATACTCTTAGTCCAGATATATGTTTATGACATTATCATTGGATCTACTGAGAATAACCTTTGCAGGAAGTTTGCCAAACTTATGCAAGGGAAGTTTGAAATGAGCAGTATGGGTGAACTGAAGTTCTTTCTGGGACTTCAAGTCAGACAGACTAATAATGGATTATCCATATCTCAGTCTAAGTTCACTAAGGAGTTGATTAAAAATTATGGAATGGATTCAGCTTCCACTATGAAAACTCTAATGGGAACAAGTATGCCTATAGGCAAAGATGAGGCAGGGAAACCTGTTGATGAGTCTTTGTATAGAGGGATAATTGGCTCCCTACTCTACTTGACTGCCAGTAGACCTGACATCATGTATGCAACATATGTCTGTGCTAGGTACCAATTAAGCATGCCCTAAGGAATCTCATTATACTGTAGTTAAAAGGATTTATTAGATATCTCAAGGGCACACCTAATCTAGGTCTTTGGTACCCTAAGAATAGAGATTTCACACTAACTGGTTTCTCTGATGCAGATTTTGCTGGATGTAAAGAAGACAAGAAAAGTATTACAGGAACCTATCAATTCCTAGGATGAAGACTGGTGTCTTGGATTGATAAGAAGCAGACAAGTGTAGCTATATCAACAGCTGAGTCAGAATATGTAATTGCAGGCAGTTGCTGTGCACAACTATTGTGGATAAAGGACCAATTAGAAGATTATGATATCAAGGTAAGTAGAATTCCACTATTCTGTGATTCTTCTAGTGCTATTTCTATTGCTAAGAATCCTGTATCACACAGTAGAACAAAGAATATAGAAATTAAATTCCATTTCATCAGAGAACATGTAGAAAAATAAAATATTAGTCTAGAGTTTGTAAATGCAAATAATCAAATTGCTGATATTTTTACAAAACCTATTGATGAAACTAAATTCAATTATTTAAAAATTAAATTAGGTATGTTGGATCTAGATTAGGTTAGCACAAGCTACCTTAAGTTGAATATGTAAGCTCAAGTTTTCATAGGAAATTTGGCAAAGTACCAAGTTTTTGTCAACACAAGCAGACCTTGTGTCGACACTCTCAGTATGTTGTGTCGAAAAAGAAAACGGATGTGTCGACACAGATATTATATCTGTGTCGACTGAATAATAGGTGTCGACACAACTCTGTCGAGACAATATAACTAGAGGACTTTTGTGTCGACACATAAGAGTTGGTGTCGACATAACTATGTCGAGACTTTCAGTTAGCTGATTTTTGTGTTGACACACAAAAATCAAAGTCGACACTTTGTGTCGAGATATGTCGACATCTATGTCGACACTGAAATAAGTATGTCGACACATACATGTGTCGACTAAACCTCAGTATTGTCGAGACCTAGACCTATTATGTCGACACATATAAGATTTTGTCGACTAGTCCTAGTGCTAAGGCACGTCTTTTGAACTCCCCTTTACACTTAGATTATAAATAGGTGAAGACAAAATTTGGTCGACTACGCTTTCTGATTTCCTGGCTCTACACCCGCTATCGACGAGAATCATCTTTCCTTTTCACCTCCATCTCTCTCTTCCGATAATGGCGTCTCATTCATAAGATAAGGTGAATGAAGGATATGAGCTTGTCCGTGGTGGGTTCACGACAGCATCACAGGAGATTCAGGGTGTAATTACCCTAATTTCAAACAACAATTTGGAATTCTTGGTCTCAGAACCAACAAAGATATGGAAGAAAGAAGTTCTGGAATTTTATTCTTCTGCAACTACAGACGCTGACGAGAAGAAGATGAAAGCTACTGTTCAAGATACCCGAGTGAAAAAAATCTTGAAAACAATACGAAAAACACTCTAACTCCCAAAGATTAAGGAAGAAGATGATGTACATATATCTATGATCGAGGAAGCCTTAAAATGGTGTGGGTTAAACCCAAATACTAAGATAACATCATCTATCAACCGAAAAGGGATGAATTCACAAGGGAAGTTCCTTTCTGAGATTGTAGGGAAGGTCATACAGTGCAAAATAGGTGGACATGACAGAATCTCAGCCACCATGTTCCACCTGGTAACCAGGATCATTTTCAAACTTAAGACTGATTGGACAACCATAGTACTTGATAAGTTACGTGAAGGTATCAAGAAACCGAACCTGGGGAGAATTCTGAGTCTATGCCTATAATCTGTGTAACATCCCATATTACTCCTAGACCCCTTAACTTAGATTGGGTTAAGCATGGGTGGGTGTTAGGGTAATTAGCTAGGTTTGACCCTAGGGAGTGGGTTGTAACCATGTGGGGCCCACTAAGGGAACAAAGTCAAACTAGGTCAAACCAGCCTAAAAAGGAACCCTAACCACACCATGGCCCCACCACATTGCCCTAACCCTAAAATAATCTAAGTGGACCCTAGGGCATGTCACTAGATCAACCCTTTGACCCTAGTTGATCCAAGTCAACCTTAGCCCGATTTTGGTCAAACTCATACCTATATGCCCAATTAGCCTAAGGGGGGCACACCCTTGACCCAACCCAAGTTGGGTGGTGCCACTAGGCTTATGACCATTAAGTGGGGTCAGCCCACTCATCATGTTGACCAAGTCAACTCAAAAAGTCAACTTGGTCAACATGAGGCCTAAAGGAAGGACAATGAACCCAAGCCACACTCTCCTTGGGCTAAGCCGACCAAATATGGCCCATAACCAGCCTTAATGGTTAATGACAACCCCTACCCCTTTGAATTTGGAGAGAAAGTGCATGCATGGGGGCATTTTGGAGAAACCACCCAAAAAGAGGAGAGAGGGTGGTGAAATTAAGAAGAGGAGGCCATATGGCTCCTTCTCTTCAGCCATGACTTGCTGGAAGACCCCTAAAGAGCTATTAGGATGAGGTGAGAAGCTAAGGGCCACTTGGAATAAAGGGTGATACAACCAAATCTCCAAACCGAGCTTGCCTTGGTTGTATCTCCCCATATACCCCCTCTCAGCCAAAGATATTGATTCCATTAGCTTTAGAGGGCAAAGGAGAGTAGAAATTGAGTGCTGGAGCTGGACATTTGGTGGAGAATCCAGGAAACCGAGAGTAGATCGTCGGAGCAGCTTGGCTCGGACAAACCACCGCCGCAACCACCGCCAAGGCCTGGAACAAGTTTGTTTCATCGTCCCTCTACCCGTACTAGAATCCTAGATCAACTGGGGGAGATATCAGGCTCAATTGAGCCCGATGCCATGTGAGAAATGGGAGATTTTTTAAGTTTTTTCTTACCGCTTGGGATCGCCGTCGCCGCCGTCTCCCGCCGCCTCATCACCGGCAAAGGATAGCCACCACCACCGTGAAGGTGATGGCACCGTTGGCCGGGGGTGGCGCTGCCTCAGGTGGCCGGAAATGGCCCCGCAATATCCCCCAGGTTGGCTCGATCTCAGCAGTTGAACACTTGGGGAAGATAAACAAATGCCGTCTAATATAGCACTAAGATTCGTGCATGTGCATTTTATTAAAATCAATTTAATTCTGTTATTATTTAATGAAATGAAATTGCATTTCTGTCACATTAATTCAGTGATCTTGCATTTCAAATATAGGGATCTTAGATTCATTTTCAGAGGATGACATGAACATAAAAAATGTAGCCCTTTGTGTTAACTTTAATTTTCCACCCATAACTTGAGATTTGGTCAAGTGGTGTGACCTGTAGGACCATTTTGCTAGGGTTGGTCCTTAGCTAGGGCAGAATTTCAAAATGATGCCCAAGTCAAACCAGTCTTCCAAATGGCCCAAAAGTTTGGGTGCATGCATGTTTAGGGCTTAGTTAACCCCTGTACAAAAATGAGAATTTTAGGGAAAACACTTTCTATAGTTTTTACTAAAATACCCAAAATGAAATAAATGAAATATTTGGAGTTGTGGGACTCCAAATGGCCCCAAATTTTCGTGGCATGTCCTTAGGGACATTATAAGTGTATGTTTCAAAATTTCAGCCAATTTGGACCACTGCATGATGGGTAAACCCACTTGCATGTGTTGGCTTGTTATAGGTTTGGTGCGCATTTAGCCTAAAATGAAATAATGTGTATTCAGCCAACTTGGAACATTCAAAAATCATGATTTTCATTATAGAGACACATGAGGGTGTAATACACCTCTCATAGCAATGGTGGGATTTTTGGGAATAAAAATCCCATTATTTTGAATTTCTAAAAATTTGGTCCTTTTGAGGAAATAAATTTAAAATAGGTTTACCCTTATCATAAAATGTTCAATTTCTATTGAGGACTAAGGAATGACATAATAAACACTATAAATAAATTATATCTCTGTTGGATGAAGTTTAAGTAGTTTAAGGAGCAAAATGACCATTTTACCCTTATGGAATTTGTGTAGAAATGATGTGTATATTCCTTTGAAAAATCTGAGAAAATTCGTATTACTATAATTGTATGTTTTATGCCTTGTGCAATTATTTCAGAATTTTGGGGTGCCAAATAATGTACTTAGGCCCCATAATGGCATTTTGGTAAATAACTTAAATTGATCATTTGATAGGTCATTTCAACCTAGATGTAAATGGAAATCTGGACACAACATTATTTCATTATTATCAAGCCTCTGTAATTTAATTAGAATTTTTGAGATAATATTTTATGTACTTCATTTGGAAAATGCTAGATTTTTGGATATAGTATTAAATAGGAATTAATTAATTATAATCTGAATAGAAAAAGCATGAAATTTTTTTAGGCCCCATTAATTGTCATATTCTATACCGGAAGAATCCCTAGGATAGTAGGTTTAATATTGACAATACTTCATGTGCGAAACGACTAGGGATTACATTTAAAGAAATTAATTTAATGGTGTAATTAATTTGGAAAATTATGGAATTCATCCTGTTCATCATATAGGTCTATACCATCCTAGGATAAATAATTTGAGGCATATGGCCAGAGGAATTAGATGGTCATATTTGTGGGTGGTATCAGGACATGGGAAAGGGTATAACACCGATATTCGTTCTAGTAGGGCCACTAGGGGAGGAATATGATAAACTAGCAAAGTGAGAATCTTAGTAGAGGAAATAACCCTTGATGGTCTCCTAGAGGATTCTTTAATCATGTGTGGAAGAGTGCAAGTTCTGTGACAACAACAATAATGGGGACCGGCGGAGAACCGCCGCGCTCCTAATAATACCTTATGTCATTAGGGTCGTTGTAAAGTAACAATGAGAGTTTGGTGATAATCCTGGGTAGACACTAATAAGAATAATTATCCTTGCAAAAGGGAACTTTGGGATTGTCATCCCATCTTGGTTTTTAGTGCCTTCGAGACCCCTTCATTGGGCATACCTTGGGCAGTCTTGGGATTAACCCTAAACTACTAGGTCTAATAATTTGTAGACAAGAGTAGTATACCAGGCTAAGAGAAGTGGTACTCATGCTCGCCCGTGATGGGTTGGAGGGAATTGGTCTTGATATTACATTCTCACCCGTGATGGGTTGGAGGGAATCAGGACAGGTTGGTCCTGCGAGCTAAAAGGCTCGAGAGATTTATATCAGGGCAGGTTAGCCCTGCGAGCTGAAGGCTCGAGATGAAATACTTGCATGTGCATAAAATTAGTGGCGCGTCATGCGGTACTGTGCCAATCGTCACACTGATGGCAGTACGGTGAACCAGGCGAGTGTGAGGGTTTGAGGGGCAAGTTGGTTGTTTACGCTGCAGTCTAGAGGATGATCCCCAATAACGCGCACCCAGCCCAACAAGACTGATAGGTAGTCAGCAAAGTACGTACGCAGAGAATCTAGAGTGCACCTAGGACATGTACAGAGGCGTATGAGAGAGGTATAGGCCTGGTAGTGTGTATAGCCGCATAGAAAGCGGAGACGCCTGCTCCGCTGCTGCCATAGCCACAATGGTGGTACCTGAGAGTGATTCTAGCTCTCTGAAAGTGGGAACTAAAGGTCTGGGATCTCAGAGTCATGTGGGTGTGTTGCACTTGCATGTTTCATAATTCATAACATATCATCCATTTGCATTAGGACATACGTTTCATAGATCCTTATCATATAAATTAGTATGGGCTCTTTTATATGATAAATTATTTTGGAAATCCTAACTTATATATTTATATGGGCATTTATATAAGTTAGGGTACTCTGTGATGGTAGATAGCTTTACCTTTCAGCTTTACTTTACTTTTCTGCTCTTACTTTCAGTTCCTTCCTTTACTAGTATTGCACTTTACTTACTTGTGCTATATACTTTGAATTGCTAGAGTAGAATAATAATATCTATTACAACTGCTAGTTAGCTCTTGTCACCTGCTTCCACTTTTACTACCCCTTGTTGTCCTCCACTTCATCTTTCCGCTCTGTGCTAAGGAGCTGCGGGGCGAGGTGCGGAGGAAATGACTTAGTCTTTTTGACTAATGGTCGGTAACCATACTATTTTAGGAGCTCGTGGAGATGGAGCACCAGCACGACGAGGACGCAGGACTTGAGGAGCAGATACTGCTACCACAGACTTCTACTGTTGCGCGTCCTCAGGTAGGACGAGATTAGATGATGATATAGATATCTTCCGCTTATGTTTTGAGAGAGAGACATATTGAGATATTCATGTACCTGGCATAAGCCCTTATTGTTATTATTGATGTACTCTGTCTGGACTGTTTCATATTTTATTTCTCATATATATATATGTATTGTGGCTGTGGACTGTTTACTGCTTTTGTTACTCATATTGCTCTGGAATATGATCGTGTTAGCCGGCGGGATCGACGTCTTGCAGTATCGACTAGCATGTGTGCTAGTGTCACCGTAAGGCGGCGGTTCTGGGCATAAGATTCGGGTGTGCTCCCAAATTGGGAAGCCAGATCTTACAATCTGTAATACCAAATGTAATGAGCTAACTTCCTGGTACAAAAATCAATCATATGGGAAGAATGGACACCAGGATTCTGCCAAGATGGGATAGGGTGTTGACTAAGGAGGTTGCTACTCCTCAAAAACAGACCAAAACCATAGTGTTTTTGCTTTCCCTCAAGCAAATATCATTTATGAACTTGGGAATAGTAAAAAGAAAACAAATTTTTTTTAGGTTGCATGAATATGTAAAACAAAACATGAAAAATTAAACCATCCTAATTCCTATGTTATCAACTAGTGGGGTGAGAAGTGCAAAATAGAAAACTTGAAAGTGGAAACCTAAAATTATCATTAGAACATAAAGAAGAATTACAAATTTCAAAATTCCTAAAACAAGGCATCAAAAATTAATGAAAATAAGATAAACAATTATAGAAGTTCTAAATAAACGGCGCATTGACGAACTACTAGGTTGCTAGAATAATGATTAACCCTAAATCACCTCAAGATAACCTCCAAAGAAATCCATCAATGATGGTGGCCATAGGCTTATCCGTTCACACACTCTACACTACGCGATTTTACATTCTAAAGATCAATAGGACTTCTAATAGGCGTTGAGAGGTCTAAGTTGTTAGCCTAAATCACCTAGAGGAGGGTGAATAGGTGAAATGCGTGTCAAATGCGGAATTAAAAAAATTAACACAGCACACATCAAGCACTCACAGACGACAAGAGATTTATAGTGGTTCCCCAACCTTGGGTACGTCCACTTTCCTCACCGATCTAGCAAATCACTAGACTCGGCTACTCCACTATCTCGGATTGAAAACAATCCTACACCTCGGAACCACGTTCCTACAAATCTCGATCCAACTGGATCTACAAAACTCGGAAGAAAGATCTTCCTACAAATCTCGGAGAAAAACTCCTACAATGAAATTTTGGTTTGAGAATAAAAATCAACACAACAAATTTCAGATCTGGATCTTTGACAGTCTTCTTCTTTAGGAGCTTTGACTTGATCAGAAAAGGTTGAAGATGACTTGAGAGAAAGATCCACGAATCTGAAAACTAGAACCACCTCGATCGAGAAGATAGATCTGAAATCCTTGAGGCTCGGCGAGATCGAGTGATTCACTCTTGTCTGGATCGCTGGAGAAATAGTCCTTGAAGACGGAGATCGACGATCCAGAATTTCTTCCGTGAACAGCAATGGCGGCGGCGGCGGCGTGAGGATTAGGGTTCACGGAATTTTCTCTTTCTTCAAAAGAATATCTCTGTAATCTTGTTAATTAGTCAATTCTGAAATGACCTATTTATAGGTGGACTCCAACGGTCATAATCTTAATTAAGGATGACACGTGGACCAATCAGAAATGACGGATTCAAAATACTTAGCGAATTAGAACTTAGAAGAATTCTGGAATAGGGAACTGCTATACTCGAGTAAGAGAAGATATACTCGAGTATGGGAATTTAGATACTCGAGTGACAAAGAGAAATATACTCGAGTATGAGAATAGAAATTTACTTGATAGAGAAATGAACTACTCGAGTATTAGAAGAGATATACTCGAGTATCAGCAAAGATATACTCGAGTATCAGCAAAGATATACTCGAGTATCAGCGTATGAATCCGGGAAACATTCACCTACTCGAGTATTAAAATCAACTACTCGAGTATAGAATAATTTACTCGAGTATCAAAATCAATTACTCGAGTATCAACTGCTTACTCGAGTATTAAAACCAACTACTCGAGTATCGAATAATTTACTCGAGTATCAAAATCAATTACTCGAGTATCAACTGCTTACTCGAGTATTAAAACCAACTACTCGAGTATCGAATAATTTACTCGAGTATCAAAATCAATTACTCGAGTATCAATACTTGAACTTGCAGAAAAGAGAAGAAAAGGATCTACTCGAGTATGATATATGATTTACTCGAGTGATTACGTTACTTACTCGAGTATGAAAACACCTTACCCGAGTGACTGACTAACTACTCGAGTATAGAAATATATACACGAGTATTCAGAGCCTACTCGAGTAAGTCTAACTGATTACTCGAGTAAGTCTAATTAACTACTCGAGTATGGAAATATATACACGAGTATTAAGTCTGATACTCGAGTATAACAAAGGGGTTACTCGAGTATTTTGGACTTAGAAATTTTTCTGAGGAAATTAGTTCCAATGCTTCTGTCCATCAATCCAAGTGCATATAGGAAGTGTATCCCAATTGAGAGGCTATACATGGGCCAACACTTTGGATCACACAATGAGGGATTACATTGTATGGTCCTGTGTTTGGTGACCCATTATAGACTGACATTGGTCTACACTTGGCAATTAGAACCTGCGCACATACAACTTAAACACAGCATCAAATACACCTTAATTCATCTTAGTTCAAGGTCTGATCTCCTACAAATCTGAGGTATTGTGGAGACAAATCCCAACAATCTCCCCCTATTTGTAGATGTCAGCATCCTCTATACTAAGGTGAATTATACAGAGTAAAAAGAACAATGCACATATACTTGAAAAACAAAACATAAGTTAAAGCAGGTTAATTAATGAAATAACCATAACCTGAATTAAATATATATATATAGAAATGTTTTAAGCACAGAAACAAAAGTCCAATTCCACATTCTTAGTTCAACTCAAGATGGGGCATCCTTGTGCATCCTTTCTCTTTTCAAGTCTTGCCTCTCTAGGTAGCTGAAAGGTTTTGGAAAGTAAGTCCTTGGCCTAGGAGGAGCAGCTGGGTTGTTATGCCCCCAATTTCTGTCATGCAGCCTGATCTTTATCTGAGATGCTTCGTAGGCTTTCCACTCTGAATAACTGTAGTAATTATCTCTGTTCTCCCCAAGATCAGTCACTAACCTCAAAGTATCAAGAATTAGGGACTTAGAGGTAGGACTCCACACTTCAGCATGAACAATAAGTGGTCTACCTTCAGGAGCTGGCTCTTTCCTTGGTGCAGAACGGCTGGCAGAAGCGCCGTCACCATATTTTCTTTTCTTCTTAGTAGGGCCTTGAGAACTGGAAGGAAAATCATCTTGCCATGCTTCAGTATAGGATAGGGGAGGCTCAGTCACATCACCCTCAGCTCTAGGTGAGAAAACTGGCACACCTCCTTGAAGGGTTACTTGAGCTGAGACATCTGCTGGAGGCTGTTCTGCAAGAGGATTTAGATGCTGGGGTATAATTGTAGGGTCCAGTTGAAACTCAGGAAAGTTTTGATTATGCAGCCAGACAGCAGTGTCATAGGTATAGAATTTGACTGACTGGAGCTGGGAAAGAATGGATTCTTTCAATCCTTTTACTAGATCACTTATAGCCTCTTGAGATTGGGTAGACTGTTGTTTGACCTGGGCTTCAGCTTGTTCAGAAAGTTTTTCAACTTGTTCTTTTACAATCTTCTCCCCCTTGCTGATATCTATGGATAGCTGGGCAATAGCTTCATCCCTGAAGGTGCTCACTTCATTACATACTTTCACAACATTGGTTTCAGCTCTCTCATCTAGCTTGAGCTGATTGTGAGCTACTGTCTCTGCTTGGTTTCTTAGCTCACCTATGCTCGTGATGGTGTGATCTATGGCCTTGCCACCTAGCTGGAACAATCTTTTCAGTTCATCAGTATTTGCCTGGATTTCAGCAAAGCCTCTGCTCATCTCCTTTTCAAGAGCAGAGACCTTGGAGTTGACTGACTGCAGAGAGGCATCAAAGTAATCTCTATGTTCTTTGAGCATGAGCTCAATCTTGCTGACTAGATCTGAAGAGGAGGAGGAAGAGGGAGCTGAGGTTAATCCAGGGACTGGTAGAGCAGTAGCAGTCCAAGGGGCGATCTCTTCCACAACCACTGAGCTTACAGCTCTCTTGGTTTGGATTAACTCAATGGAGTCACAGGGATCAGTGAAGGAGGGGAGAGAGAAATCAAGTGTCCTCAGAGGAGGGTCAACAGGGTCTGGGGAATCCTCCTCGTCATCGGACAGAATGATATCATCATGAAGATCTGTGGCACCCAAAGGGGAGAGAGCTGGAGACTGAGCAGGAGACTTGGCAGGAGACTTGGCAGCTGAATCATTTTGAAAAGGAGGAGCATCTGAGCTTAGCTCATCAATGAATCTGTCTATATCTTCAGCTGTAGACAGTAGGTGAGCTGTATCTGGAATCTCAGATTCTGGAATTGCTGATTGAAGATGAGCTGGAGTAGGGGAAACTGGAGGAGTAGCAACTCTGACTTCTTCTTGTGCTGGAATCACTGATTCAGAAGTAACTTGAAGCTGAGAAAGAGAAGAGGCAGGCTCCCCCTCAACTAAAGCACCAGAGGTAGCAATAGTTTGATGTAGAGGAGGAGATGGGATCCTGACTTCAGGTAAACTGCTGTCTTGTTGTTGTGCTGAGATGGCATCAGCCTTGGAGGCTTGGGCAGGGTTCATGATCTTGAGGTCATACCTCTGAATGGAAGATATTGAAACTTTCTTCATGTGGTGAAGAGGAGTCCCTTTAGAGAAGTCAAACACTGTAGGATTGATCTCATGGAGGAGGAGGGAGATAATCCTGGCAAAACTGGGATGTTTGACGCTTTCTCTGATCTTATCCAGTATCATCATTCCAAACTGGAACTTCTTCCTGCAGACAATAGCTTGCATAACGTCAAATAGATTTTGGGATACATTTCTAATGGAGTAAGTCTTGCACCATAAGATTTTGGCAATGATGTCAACGAGAAACTTTCCTTCTGAATTGAACAAAGAACGATTCAGGGTTTCACCTCCACCTTCTGGATCTCGACCACAGAATAAAGAGGTGCGGTCGGCATCTGCCTTGTCTAAGTCATCTTCTTCGTCGACCACTGGCATCTGAAGCAGAGTTGCGACAGAGGTTTTGTCTAACCGAATTTCAACTCCCCTTACCTTGGATTTCAGAACTGTACCATTGTGTCTAACCTTCAAATTTTTGTAGAACTCTTCAACATCAGGAAGCAAGAGGCGGCAGGGTTCTTGAAGAACAAAGGTCAATCCGGCCGTGTCCAGGAGAATCAGTAGGTTCTTGAAATCATCCGAGATATCTTCAATGCCATCTGTCACTAGTTCAGAACCGATTCCAAACTTGGAGGAGGGAGGAGCCATCAGCGATTCGGAAATCTTGCGGTGAAGGAAGACGAAGAACAGGAGTCGGGAATACGAGAAGTCGGCGGCTACTCGAGTGAATGAGAAGTGGAAAGGACTTTTTCGTTTTGAATATATATATAAATAATCCTAATTAGGTTTAAAGAGAATTAAGTATAATGGCATACCTGAACAAGGCGGCAATTTGCTGGGTGCGAGTAGAGATTTTGAAAATCCAAAATACTTCCGAATACTCGAGTAGTAGATGACAGCATACACGTGTATTAGGTTTAGTGTACTCGAGTAGGCACATCATACACGAGTAATCAATCATACATACTCGAGTATGTAATCAGCATACACGAGTATTAAGTTCTTAACGAATTTTCATACTCGAGTATGAGAAGTTCATACACAAGTATCTTTTGGATTACTCGAGTATATGAACCTTTTTACTCGAGTATTAGCCGTTTACTCGTGTAAGTGTAGCGATGCTCGAGTCTCTAATACTTGAAGGAATTGCCCTGGTAGATGTCTATTACTACTGAAAAACTATACCTCTGAGCAGCCAACATTACTGATATCTTCTTAATTTGAGAGTCCATCACTGGTCTTCTTTGTTGAGCAGTCCAAGCTCAGTTTTGAAGAACGAGAACTTGGACTCGTCCAGCGGCTTTGTAAAAATATCTGCAACTTGCCTGTCTGTGGAGACATACTGTAGATCTATATTTCCATTTTCCACATGCTCCCGGATGAAATGATAGCGAAGCTCTATATGCTTGGTCCGGCTGTGGGAGACTGGATTGTTGGCTATTGCTATAGCGCTGGAAGAGTCACAGAACAGGGGAATGTTCTGGAACTTCATGTTA
Organism: Platanthera zijinensis; assembly: GCA_039513925.1. Classification (NCBI taxonomy): domain Eukaryota; kingdom Viridiplantae; phylum Streptophyta; class Magnoliopsida; order Asparagales; family Orchidaceae; genus Platanthera; species Platanthera zijinensis. The sequence continues at coordinate 123,588,486 of CM077089.1, read as the reverse complement.
TAGTCTTCAAACTGATTCTTGATCCATAAGAGCTGTGCACAACAGCTGCCTGCAGAGATGTACTCTGATTCAGCCGTTGAGATGGCTACAGAGTTTTGTTTCTTACTGCTCCAGGAAATGAGTCTCCTTCCGAGAAATTGGCAAGTCCCGGAGGTACTTTTCCTGTCATCTTTGCTACCTGCAAAATCTGCATCTGAAAATCCAATTAGTTCACTATCATTACTTCTTGGGTACCATAAGCCAAGATTTGGTGTACCTTTGAGGTATCTCAAGATTCGCTTTGCAGCGATGTAGTGAGATTCCTTAGAGTTCACCTGAAATCTAGCACATACACATGTTGAGAACATTATATCTGGTCTACTTGCAGTGAGGTAGAGCAAGGAACCAATTATGCTTCTGTACTTGGTTTCATCAAAAGGTTTCCCTTTCTCATCCTTGTCCAGAGACATAGCTGAGGCCATTGGAGTCCTCATAGAGGTTGCATTCTCCATTCCAAATTTCTTAAGTAGCTCTTTGGTGAACTTGGTCTGTGAGATGAAAATCCCATCTTCAGATTGTTTCACCTGAAGCCCTAAGAAATACTTTAGCTCTCCCATACTGCTCATTTCAAACTTCCCTTGCATAAGTTTAGAAAACTTCTTGCAGAGGTTGTTATCCGTAGAGCCGAAAATAATATCGTCGACATAGATCTGCACTAGCAAAATCTTGCCTTTTATTTCCCTAAGAAATAATGTTTTGTCTATCTTTCCTCTTGTGAACTTGTTCTCAAGAAGGAAGCTAGACAGAGTCTCATACCAAGCTCGAGGAGCTTGTTTAAGACCATATAGTGCTTTTTGTAATAAATATACATAATTAGGATAGGTTGAATCAATAAAACCTGGCGGTTGCTCTACGTACACTTCTTCCTTTATGTCACCATTCAGGAAGGCGGACTTTACGTCCATCTGATAGACGGTAAAGCCCTTAAGTGCAGCGTAGGCAAGAAATAACCTGATCGCTTCCAGTCTCGCTACTGGAGCATAAGTCTGGTCGAAGTCGATTCCTTCTTCTTGACGATATCCCTTGGCGACAAGTCTGGCTTTATTCTTTACGATTATCCCGTCTTCATCCATCTTGTTCCGGTAGACCCATTTTGTCCCAATGACATTCTTACCTTTGGGTCTAGGAACAAGTGTCCAAACCTTGCATCGTTTGAACTGATTCAATTCTTCTTCCATGGCTAGAATCCAGGATGCGTCGGAGTTGGCTTCCTCAAATTTCTTTGGTTCAACCTGTGAGAGAAAACTTAAGTGTAAATTCTCATTAGTTGTACCTCGACGAGTTCTGACGCCATCCCGAGGATCTCCTATTATTTGGTCAACAGGATGATCCTTCAAGTGTCTGAACTCTAGAGTCCTTGCATCTGGGATCTCTTCCGCCACTGGAGTTGCATCTTCAGCTGGGATGTCTTCTTCATCTTGATCATGTAACGTCCCAATTCGCGCTAGGCCCCTTGTTTGCGTATTTGAGTCAAGGGGGCTGTGGTGAGCCCAATGGGGGATGTGGGGGAGCAGGTGCGGACGTACGGGAAATGAGGAAAATAAGGCAAAATGGCCTTTCTGGCTGACACGGGTATGGACACGGCCGTGTCCATACCCGTGTGCCTCATAAAAATAGGCTTACCAGTCAGAGAGGTACACGGGCTTGGGACACGGGCGTGTCCCTAGCCGTGTGCCAAGGACACGGGTTGGGACACGGGCGTGTCCCTAGCCGTGTGCCAAGGACACGGGTCGGGACACGGCCGTGTCCCTACCCGTGTGCCGCAACCCTGACCCGGCAGAAAGTGGATCTGGGAGGAACACGGCCCTAGACACGGCATGCCACACGGCCGTGTCACCTGAACACGGGTAGGAACACGGCCGTGTGCCTACCCGTGTCTGCGATGTATAAAAAGGAAAAAGTTGGAAACCCTAGCATTCATTCTCCTTTCTTCTGCCCCGAAATTCCTGAGAGAGTTCTTGGCTGGAGGAGGAGGAAAAGCTTGCCGGAGCCATCTTTGGAGGAATCAAAGCGCCGCCATCGTCAAGGGAAAAACAATGCCGCCGCGAAGGAGTGCGAGGCTCATGGCCGGCCATGGTGGTACCGCTGGACTTGAGGTGAGCTTCCTCCCCTCTCCCTTGGTGCTAGATCTATAGTTATGATAGGAGAGACATCGACTCCATAGAGTCTTGATGGTGAGGAGGAGAGTTCTTAGGTTAAAGCCATACCTAGGTTTTCTAGGTTTAGTCTCCCTCAACCTTCTCATCATTCAAAGAGGAGATGAGAGGGGTTTTCGTTGAGGGTTTGGCTTTGAAAGGAGAAATAAGGTTGGGTGATTTCTGGAGAAGTTTATGCGAGGCCGTTGCAAGGAAGAAGATGAACGGATGCCGTTCATCTCGCCTTAAGATGCGTGCAGAAATCTGATTTCTGCACGCTGCGACCTTCGTGGCCAATTTCGGAGGTGTTCTGGCCAAATCTGGGTGAACGACTCAACACGAAAGTCGTAGCCCTCGAAATTACCTTTCCAACGAGTGGTTGCTCGTTTCCATGCGATACCTGTAGCCACGGGAAAGCTGGTTCGAGTCCGCTGCGTTCGGAAAATTCCTGTACAGGAAACTGTTTTCCTGTACGCATTCGAGTTGAATTTCTGGTATGTTGCGACCAGATCTGGGTGATCGACTCAACACGAAAGTCGTAGCCCTCGCGAATACCTTTCCAACGAGGGGTTGTGCGTTGTGATCGGATTCCTGTAGCTCCGGGAATCCCAGTTTTAGTATTGGACTATCCTATGTTATTGCACTTGTTAAATTATAATGCTAGCACTATTGCAATGATTGTGATTTACTCATTTGTTATCTTGTTCCCATATATCTATAATGTTGTTGTTACTATAATTTAGTATGGTTACTCATTTGGTTGTGTAATAAGGAATAACCATGCAAGGTTAGGGAAATGGATTGGATGGGAAGGCTAGTAATTAAGAGTTGAGATTGGTATGGAATTTATTTATATAGTTTGATGTTAAACATATTAATTATGCGAAGTGTTGAGGTGAAATCGTTGAATAGTGGGCGTGAATATGATGAACACAATGTGAGGAGTATTTTGTAACCGTAATCCGAGCCCAAGGGGTTTATTAACAACCGATGCTTAGAGTGGTAGTCTCCCTACGGGTAGCATCGAGTGAGTTGTTTTGGGGCATGTGATGTGCGACGATTCATCGTGTCGCGGTGTTGAGATAATGAAGGTGGCAGGTCTACGGGTTCGCCAGTCGTCACACCGATGGGAGCCAAGGGGTAGACCTTGGGCGGTAGGGTTAGATACTTGGTGTCCATAACCCGAGATCTCCTCCGCGCCATGAGAACGGTTGGGCTTGCACCTCGTGCGTTTCCGAGGTTCCATCCGGTTCGAAATTAAAGGCCAGGTTGGGCTGTGTTCTTGGTGCACATCGACCCAAGACCCCTTCTGAGCCGTAGTACGCATGTGAGCTCCGCTGTTGTGTCCTTAGCGTTGAGGCGTACGGGGCCTAGGATAGGTAGTGTGATACCACCTAGTAGTGGAGACGCCCGCTCCACTGTCGCCGTCTGGCCACGACGGACGACGCCTGAGAGGTTAGCTACCTGCTCGAAAAGTGGGAACTTCAAGTCTGTGTCGACATAGCAACTTGCATGTGCGTGCGCATGAGTCGGTCATAACATAACATTCATAACATGTCATTCATTGCATACACAAGATCCTCATCGTATAAGTTTGTATGGGCACTCTTATACGATGAGTTACTTTACTGTTAAGCCGATCCTTAACTTATAAGTTTGTATGGGCACTCTTATAAGTTAAGTTACTATTCTGAGTACTTATACCTACTGTCATTTACTATTGATATTTGTAGAACTGCTAGTTGTGTAGCGTAGTTTATACTCCACTATAGTTACTGTCACCTGCTTGTTTACTTGCTTATACATATATACATATTGTACCTTGTTCCTTTCTCCGCCCGGTGCCGAGGAGTCGCCGGGGGAGCGGATGTGAAGCCACTTAGTCTTATGACTAACGGTTGCTACGTCTTCCTTTTTAGGAGGAAACCCCGCAGGTAGAGCGGCAACGGACTATGCAGCAGGACAGCCAGGCCCGGATGATAGGACCTGAGGTGGTGGTGCCATCGGCACCGTCAGTGACAGTAGTGAGTGTTTTCATGTAGCCGTTTGGCAAAACATTTCTAGACTCTTGTTTATTTGTACAAGCCTGTTGTGCTTGTTATCTTCCGCTATTTTGGACTTTAACTTAGCTGTGAACTGAACTGCTTTTAGTTTTACTTTTCTGTTATGGTTGGGTTGGCATAATTGTTGTGATATGGATTGTAGCCGGCGGAATAGGCGTCTTGTGGTAAAGGCTAACCCGTGTGTTAGTGCTACCGCAAGGCGGCTATTTCGGGCATAAGACTCCCCTCGTGCCGTGTGTTGTGTTCCGGGAGGGGGGTCTTACAAATGGTATCAGACTTAGCCGATCTTCACCTACAGCAGTCAGGTAACAATGGGCCACTCCCGTTCGATTAGTCGGTTTGGGGACAAACCGACTTAGCGGAAGCAGTGGTGTGCCCATATGTAATTCACACTAAGTTGTCCAACTTTGACATTAGTTTTAGCCAACCTGACCCTAATTTGTACCTTGCGTATAGGTCCCAGCGCAGGTGGAGCCGGTTGGGGGCACTCCTACCCCTTCCGTTCCTTCACAATTCCAGCAGTCGGAACTGGGACAAACGCTGTCAGCCATATTGGATGCATTTAAAGCCCAGCAAGCTCCGGTGCAACAACAAGCGCCAAGCTCCAACTGGTTGAGCACCTTCCGTGCCCTGTCCCCTCCTGCCTATCTTGGGACAGAATCGCCGGTGCGCACCGAAGAATGGCTTGATACCGTGCAGGAATTGATGGCTGGCATAAGATGTCCGAACAGCATGGCGGTGACATTGGTAGTGACGCTGCTAGAGCTGCACGCCAAAAGGTGGTGGAAGTCCCTCATGGGCTCCATCTTCCAAGGGCGGTTGTACACGGACATCGGTTGGAACGAGTTCACCGAGGCTTTTCTGGATCACTTCATCCCTTCTTCTGCTCGGGATGGACTTGAAGAAAAATTTCTGCAGCTGAAGCAAGGATCGAATTCGGTAACGGAGTACCAGAGGGAGTTCCAACACCTCGCTAGGTTTGCCGATTCCTATGAGTTGGACGATAGAGGCTACGCGAAGCGCTTCTACAAAGGGTTAAGGGACCCCCTGAGGCAGGCCCTTTTGTTTATAGCCGATGGAAGCCTGGCAGAAATCATTGACATGGCAAAGAGACTGGAGGCGGACCACATGGGATGTGGCAAGAGACCTGCGGAAGGAGTAATTGAAGTCGGCCCTAGTAATAGAAGGCGGAATGATCATGGCAGAGGAAGGGGAAACCACAGAGGCGGTCGGTGGGTCAACCGGAACTATCGGGTGGAGTACCCAATTCCGCAACCACTAGCTTTACCACCACCACCGCAGCAGCAATATTATCAACAACCTGGGGGCCGACGTGAGGTGATATGTTTTGAGTGCAACCAACCGGGGCATGTCCGACGAGTTTGCCCGCGATGATCGGGGATGCTCCTATTGCTCCCCCTCCAGTAGCTCCACGGGGGCGAGGGCACATGCGTGGCCGAGGAAGAGGACCACCAGGGAGAAATCAAGGACATGCACGGGAGCATGTATTCGCATTGGATATGACTCAGGAGAGAAATCCGCAGGAAGTCATCACCGGTACGTGCAAAATTTATTAATATTATATGACTTGTTAGATTTATGATACAAATGATACGCGCTATTCTGAATAGTGATTACCCTTTTGGAACCTAGGCACTGTCGTGGTTAGCGGGAGACCCGCCTATACGTTATTTGACACGGGTGCGTCTCACTCGTTCATTTCGGAGGACTTCGTGAAGGACTTGGAGGGAGTGCAACACTTCACGGGCATTACTCAAAGGGTGCGCCTTCCGGACGGCTCTGAGATGACGTCGTCAGCAAGTTGCGACTTCGACACCCTTATTGGAGGAAAGTTCTTTGAAACTCCGGCTACAGTGTTAAGAATCCCGGAGTTCGATCTCATCTTGGGCATGAAGTGGTTGGACTGGCACCACGCCAGGATCAATTGTGCGGAGAAGCAAGTTATGTTGAGGCATGGAGACTCGGAAGTCATCTTCCAAGGTATTAAATTCGCACCCCGTAAATTATTATCTTCAATCCAAGTTATGAAATCTCATATGGAAGGGGACGAGGTCTATGTAATTTGCTTCGAGTTGAAGAAATTGACATTAGAGGTCAAGGATGTGCGGGTGGTGCGAGAATTTCCCGAGGTTTTCCCGAGAAATTGCCGGGACTACCCCGCATAGGGAAGTGGACTTCCAAATCAAGCTAATTCCGGGTGCCAAGCCCGTCTCGCGAGCTCCATACCGAATGGCTCCGAAGGAACTTGCAGAGTTTAGAGTCCAGCTTCAGGAATTGGTGGAAGCAGGGTTCGTTCGCCCAAGCTCGTCGCCTTGGGGAGCGCCCGTTTTGTTCGTCAAAAAGAAGGATGGCACCCTGCGGTTATGTATTGATTATCGAGAGTTGAACCGGTTAACGGTGCGGAACACCTATCCCCTACCGCGCATTGATGAATTATTTGATCAATTGGTGGGATCGTATTGGTTCTCCAAGTTAGATCTGCGTTCGGGATATTATCAGCTGAGGATACAAGAAGATGACATTCAGAAGACGGCGTTCAGTTCGAGATATGGTTTGTATGAATTCACCGTGATGCCGTTTGGGCTCACAAACGCCCCTTCCGCCTTTATGAGCTTGATGAACAAGGTGTTCAGCCCTTATTTGGACATCTTTGTCATCGTGTTCATCGATGATATCCTAGTCTACTCCAAGACTGAAGCAGAACACGCCGAACATCTAACTTTGGTGCTGAGGAAACTAAAGGAGCACGCTTTGTTTGCCAAGTTCAGCAAATGCGAGTTTTGGCTTCGAGAGGTCGCGTTCTTAGGCCATGTGATTAGTGGGGCGGGGCTAGCAGTAGATCCGGCCAAGGTGCGGGCCGTGAAGGAGTGGTCGCCATTGAAGTCAGCGGCCGACATACGGAGCTTTCTTGGACTTGCCGGGTACTATCGCAAGTTCGTGAAAGGCTTCTCGAAGATCGCCCTTCCCCTTACTACGCTGACCAAGAAGGGTGTGCCGTTTGAATGGACACCCCAGTGTGAAGCTGCATTCCAAGAGTTGAAAGACAGATTGACGACTGCACCCATCCTAGCTCTTCCATCTGGGAAGGAGGGCTTTCAAGTTTACACGGATGCGTCGTATCAAGGGATGGGAGCTGTGTTGATGCAGAATGGGCATGTGATCGCTTATGCTTCAAGACAGTTGAAGAAGCATGAAGCCAGCTACCCGGTGCATGATCTAGAGTTGGGAGCGGTGGTATTCGCCTTGAAGATGTGGAGGCATTATTTATATGGCGTCCACTGCGAGATCTACTCGGATCACAAAAATCTGAAGTACGTTCACACCCAAAAGGAGTTAAACTTGAGACAGCGGCGGTGGTTGGAGTTCTTGTGCGACTATGAATTCACCTTGAACTACCACCCCGGGAAGGTTAATTCCGTAGCTGATGCCTTGAGCCGAAAGGCACCGGGAACGAGCACGGAATCCCGCTTGATGAGGATGGAGTTAATCCGAACACTGCAAGAGATGGAAATCACTTTGGTCTTTAAGAATCAACCGGAAGAGTATACAGAATATTTGGCCGCGATGAGTATAGTTTGCAACATACGAGACCGGATCCGTACGGAACAAAAGAAGGATGCGGCTTTAACCCCGGCTTTCAAGTCAATGGAGGATGGGACTACGGAAGAATACTCCCTAAAAGACGGCCTCGTCCATTTTCGTGGCCGGCTTTACATCCCCGAAGGTGACAACATTCGGGAGGATATTCTAAAGGAGGCCCATTGCTCCAAGTACTCGGTGCACCCGGGGATCGCGAAGATGTACACCGATTTGAGAAAGACGATGTGTTGGCCGGGCATGAAGAGGGATGTCAAGTACTTTGTTACTCATTGTGTGGCCTGCCAAATGGTGAAGGCAGAGTGCCGAAGCCCCGGTGGAATGCTACAGTCGTTGCCCATCCCCGAATGGAAATTTGAGGACATCTCCATGGACTTCGTCCACGGGTTACCTCGCTCGCGCTCGGGGAATGATTCTGTGTGGGTGATAGTTGACCGGTTGACCAAGGTAGCCCGATTTATCCCAATGAAGAAGGAGGCGCAGGTGGGCGTCTTAGTGCGTCTCTTTGTGGAGCAATTTGTGCGGTACCATGGTGTGCCGAAGACGATCGTCTCCGACCGGGATGGTCGGTTTACTTCAAGAGAATGGAGGGCTGTACAGGCTTATTTGGGCTCGCGCCTCGCCTTTAGCACAGCCTTTCACCCACAAACGGACGGGCAATCTGAACGAACTATCCGAACATTGGAGGACCTTCTGAGGTTGTGTGTGCTAGATAAAGGAGAACCATGGGAGAGGCTCTTACCTCTTGTGGAGTTCTCTTATAATAACAGTCATCAAACCAGTATTGGAATGGCCTCATGAAGCTTTGTATGGAAGGAGGTGTAGAACACCCTTGTCCTGGGTGCAAGACGAAGATCCGAAGACATTGGGAAACGAGTATATCGATGACACGGACGCAATGGTTAGGTTGATCCGGAACCGAATGCTAGAGGCTCAAAGCCGACAGGCGAAATATTACAACGCAAGGCACCGTATGGTAGAGTTTCAAGTGGGTGATAAGGTGTTCCTGAAGATTCGACCGATGCACGGAGTGTCACGGGTACGTGGAGTTAAGAAGCTCAGCCCAAGGTATGTCGGGCCCTATGTCGTAGTGGAAAGGATTGGCCCTCTGGCCTATCGATTGGAGTTACCACCGGAGCTGGAGAACCTTCACGACGTGTTCCATGTATCGTCGCTTCGGAAGGCTTTGTTGCGGCCTGAACAGTATATCCCCACGGCGGATGGTGCCGTGGCGTCTGATAGGTCTGTGCGACTGGAGCCGGTGCGGATCGTTGATAACGAGACAAGGACCTTGCGCCGCAAAAGTGTTCCCTTGGTGAAGGTGCTATGGTCTAATCACGGGAAGGAAGAGTGCACATGGGAGCCAAGAGATTTGATGCAAGAGCGCTACCCGAAATTATTTACTCCAGGTAAAAATTTTATTTGAAAGCATAGTTCCCTTTTTATGTGTTTCACTCCCATAGCCTTACCCTGATTTCGGGGACGAAATCTTTTATTTTGTTTATAGGATTTGTAACGTCCCAATTCGCGCTAGGCCCCTTGTTTGCGTATTTGAGTCAAGGGGGCTGTGGTGAGCCCAATGGGGGATGTGGGGGAGCAGGTGCGGACGTACGGGAAATGAGGAAAACAAGGCAAAATGGCCTTTCTGGCTGACACGGGTATGGACACGGCCGTGTCCATACCCGTGTGCCTCATAAAAATAGGCTTACCAGTCAGAGAGGTACACGGGCTTGGGACACGGGCGTGTCCCTAGCCGTGTGCCAAGGACACGGGTTGGGACACGGGCGTGTCCCTAGCCGTGTGCCAAGGACACGGGTCGGGACACGGCCGTGTCCCTACCCGTGTGCCGCAACCCTGACCCGGCAGAAAGTGGATCTGGGAGGAACACGGCCCTAGACACGGCATGCCACACGGCCGTGTCACCTGAACACGGGTAGGAACACGGCCGTGTGCCTACCCGTGTCTGCGATGTATAAAAAGGAAAAAGTTGGAAACCCTAGCATTCATTCTCCTTTCTTCTGCCCCGAAATTCCTGAGAGAGTTCTTGGCTGGAGGAGGAGGAAAAGCTTGCCGGAGCCATCTTTGGAGGAATCAAAGCGCCGCCATCGTCAAGGGAAAAACAATGCCGCCGCGAAGGAGTGCGAGGCTCATGGCCGGCCATGGTGGTACCGCTGGACTTGAGGTGAGCTTCCTCCCTCTCCCTTGGTGCTAGATCTATAGTTATGATAGGAGAGACATCGACTCCATAGAGTCTTGATGTGAGGAGGAGAGTTCTTAGGTTAAAGCCATACCTAGGTTTTCTAGGTTTAGTCTCCCTCAACCTTCTCATCATTCAAAGAGGAGATGAGAGGGGTTTTCGTTGAGGGTTTGGCTTTGAAAGGAGAAATAAGGTTGGGTGATTTCTGGAGAAGTTTATGCGAGGCCGTTGCAAGGAAGAAGATGAACGGATGCCGTTCATCTCGCCTTAAGATGCGTGCAGAAATCTGATTTCTGCACGCTGCGACCTTCGTGGCCAATTTCGGAGGTGTTCTGGCCAAATCTGGGTGAACGACTCAACACGAAAGTCGTAGCCCTCGAAATTACCTTTCCAACGAGTGGTTGCTCGTTTCCATGCGATACCTGTAGCCACGGGAAAGCTGGTTCGAGTCCGCTGCGTTCGGAAAATTCCTGTACAGGAAACTGTTTTCCTGTACGCATTCGAGTTGAATTTCTGGTATGTTGCGACCAGATCTGGGTGATCGACTCAACACGAAAGTCGTAGCCCTCGCGAATACCTTTCCAACGAGGGGTTGTGCGTTGTGATCGGATTCCTGTAGCTCCGGGAATCCCAGTTTTAGTATTGGACTATCCTATGTTATTGCACTTGTTAAATTATAATGCTAGCACTATTGCAATGATTGTGATTTACTCATTTGTTATCTTGTTCCCATACATCTATAATGTTGTTGTTACTATAATTTAGTATGGTTACTCATTTGGTTGTGCAATAAGGAATAACCATGCAAGGTTAGGGAAATGGATTGGATGGAAAGGCTAGTAATTAAGAGTTGAGTTTGGTATGGAATTTATTTATATAGTTTGATGTTAAACATATTAATTATGCGAAGTGTTGAGGTGAAATCGTTGAATAGATGGGCGTGAATATGATGAACACAATGTGAGGAGTATTTTGTAACCGTAATCCGAGCCCAAGGGGTTTATTAACAACCGATGCTTAGAGTGGTAGGCTCCCTACGGGTAGCATCGAGTGAGTTGTTTTGGGGCATGTGATGTGCGACGATTCATCGTGTCGCGGTGTTGAGATAATGAAGGTGGCAGGTCTACGGGTTCGCCAGTCGTCACACCGATGGGAGCCAAGGGTAGACCTTGGGCGGTAGGGTTAGATACTTGGTGTCCATAACCCGAGATCTCCTCCGCGCCATGAGAACGGTTGGGCTTGCACCTCGTGCGTTTCCGAGGTTCCATCCGGTTCGAAATTAAAGGCCAGGTTGGGCTGTGTTCTTGGTGCACATCGACCCAAGACCCCTTCTGAGCCGTAGTACGCATGTGAGCTCCGCTGTTGTGTCTTAGCGTTGAGGCGTACGAGGGCCTAGGATAGGTAGTGTGATACCACCTAGTAGTGGAGACGCCCGCTCCACTGTCGCCGTCTGGCCACGACGGACGACGCCTGAGAGGTTAGCTACCTGCTCGAAAAGTGGGAACTTCAAGTCTGTGTCGACATAGCAACTTGCATGTGCGTGCGCATGAGTCGGTCATAACATAACATTCATAACATGTCATTCATTGCATACACAAGATCCTCATCGTATAAGTTTGTATGGGCACTCTTATACGATGAGTTACTTTACTGTTAAGCCGATCCTTAACTTATAAGTTTGTATGGGCACTCTTATAAGTTAAGTTACTATTCTGAGTACTTATACCTACTGTCATTTACTGTTGATATTTGTAGAACTGCTAGTTGTGTAGCGTAGCTTATACCCCACTATAGTTACTGTCACCTGCTTGTTTACTTGCTTATACATATATACATATTGTACCTTGTTCCTTTCTCCGCCGGTGCCGAGGAGTCGCCGGGGGAGCGGATGTGAAGCCACTTAGTCTTATGACTAACGGTTGCTACGTCTTCCTTTTTAGGAGGAAACCCCGCAGGTAGAGCGGCAACGGACTATGCAGCAGGACAGCCAGGCCCGGATGATAGGACCTGAGGTGGTGGTGCCATCGGCACCGTCAGTGACAGTAGTGAGTGTTTTCATGTAGCCGTTTGGCAAAACATTTCTAGACTCTTGTTTATTTGTACAAGCATGTTGTGCTTGTTATCTTCCGCTATTTTGGACTTTAACTTAGCTGTGAACTGAACTGCTTTTAGTTTTACTTTTCTGTTATGGTTGGGTTGGCATGTTTGTTGTGATATGGATTGTAGCCGGCGGAATAGGCGTCTTGTGGTAAAGGCTAACCCGTGTGTTAGTGCTACCGCAAGGCGGCTATTTCGGGCATAAGACTCCCCTCGTGCCGTGTGTTGTGTTCCGGGAGGGGGGTCTTACAGATCATCCACCTCTCCAATGGTGGTTGGAGAGGGGACCTTGATGAATGTCTCATCTTTATCTTCACTAGGTTCATCCAAGCTAAGTTCTTTCAACTTTGTACCTGCATCTACAATAGGCACACTAGACGAGTTGCTTTGCAACAGACTCGTCTCATCAAATACAAGATGTATCGACTCTTCCACCACCAGAGTTTTTCTATTGAATACTCTATAAGCCTTACTATGGCTACTATATCCTACGAAAATACCTTCAAAGCTTTTCTCGCTAAACTTGGTAGAGTGATACTTGCCATTGTTAAGTACGAAGCACTTACAGCCAAAGATTCTAAAGTATGAAATGGTTGGTTGCCTGCCTTTTAGAAGTTCGTAAGGAGTCTTATCATGGTTCTTGTTGATGAGTGCTCGATTTTGCACGTGACAAGCGGTGTTGACGGCTTCAGCCCAGAAATACTTCGGAAGTGAGGCATCACTCAACATAGTCCGACAAGCCTCTATGAGTGTTCTGTTCCTTCTCTCAGCTACTCCATTTTGCTGTGGAGTGTGAGGAGAGGAAAACTCATGAAAGATACCTTGACTTTCGCAAAATTCTGTCATGGCTCCAGACTTGAATTCCGTTCCATTGTCACTTCTGATTTTGACTACGGAACAGTTGTATTCATTCTGGATCTGCCTCACAAAATTAGTGAAAATGCCGAAGGTATCTGACTTGTGTTTCAGAAAGAACACCCACGCAAAGCGCGAGTAATCATCCACAATAACCAACGTATATTCCTTACCTCCCAAACTTCTAACCTGCAGTGGACCAAACAAGTCCATATGGAGAAGCTGCAAACTTCTATTGGAGTCCTTGCCTATTGTGCTTTTAAACGAACTTCTTGTTTGCTTGCCTTTGATACAAGCGTGACAAGGATTGTCCGTAACGCACTTGACATTAGGTGCATCACGCACTAAGTTTTGAGAGAATAATTTATTAATTGTTTTGAAATTAATATGTGCTAGTCTCTTGTGCCATTGGTCAGCAAGAGATGCACTACTTTTTGCCAAAAGACACACTGGTGTCGAAGAGTCTATACAAATAAAATTCAGAAAGAAAATATTTCTGCTTCGAGTGCCTGATAAAATAGTTTCCATATTGTTAACCGATTTTATCAAACACTTGTCAGCATGAAATTCAACTACGTATCCTTTGTCGCATAGTTGGCTTATGCTAATGAGATTGTGTTCCAATCCTTCAACATAGGCTACATCCGAAAAGGATACACTACCGTTAGAGATCATACCATAGCCTTTAGTTATTCCTCGATCTGAACCTCCAAAGATGACCTTTGGTCCGTTGCAGACTGAGGTGTAATTCTGTAGTAGGCTCCTTGTCCCGGTCATATGCCGAGAACATCCACTGTCCAAGTACCAGATTGGCATTTTGGTGGCCTTTGGACATACCTGCAATTACAATCATTTAGCCTTAGGAACCCAAACAAGTTTGGGTCCTTGGTCTTACTCATGCTTGATACTTTTCAGGAAACAACTTAGAAGGATAAGATCAAGGTGTTAACCTTTTAACGATCAACCTCCCTCTGATACCAATTGAGAGGTCTAAGTTGTTAGCCTAAATCACCTAGAGGGGGGTGAATAGGTGAAATGCGTGTCAAATGCGGAATTAAAAAAATTAACACAGCACACATCAAGCACTCACAGACGACAAGAGATTTATAGTGGTTCCCCAACCTTGGGTACGTCCACTTTCCTCACCGATCTAGCAAATCACTAGACTCGGCTACTCCACTATCTCGGATTGAAAACAATCCTACACCTCGGAACCACGTTCCTACAAATCTCGATCCAACTGGATCTACAAAACTCGGATGAAAGATCTTCCTACAAATCTCGGAGAAAAACTCCTACAATGAAATTTTGGTTTGAGAATAAAAATCAACACAACAAATTTCAGATCTGGATCTTTGACAGTCTTCTTCTTTAGGAGCTTTGACTTGATTAGAAAAGGTTGAAGATGACTTGAGAGAAAGATCCACGAATCTGAAAACTAGAACCACCTCGATCGAGAAGATAGATCTGAAATCCTTGAGGCTCGGCGAGATCGAGTGATTCACTCTTGTCTGGATCGCTGGAGAAATAGTCCTTGAAGACGGAGATCGACGATCCAGAATTTCTTCCGTGAACAGCAATGGCGGCGCCGGCGGCGTGAGGATTAGGGTTCACGGAATTTTCTCTTTCTTCAAAAGAATATCTCTGTAATCTTGTTAATTAGTCAATTCTGAAATGACCTATTTATAGGTGGACTCCAACGGTCATAATCTTAATTAAGGATGACACGTGGACCAATCAGAAATGACGAATTCAAAATACTTAGCGAATTAGAACTTAGAAGAATTCTGGAATAGGGAACTGCTATACTCGAGTAAGAGAAGATATACTCGAGTATGGGAATTTAGATACTCGAGTGACAAAGAGAAATATACTCGAGTATGAGAATAGAAATTTACTTGATAAAGAAATGAACTACTCGAGTATTAGAAGAGATATACTCGAGTATCAGCAAAGATATACTCGAGTATCAGCAAAGATATACTCGAGTATCAGCGTATGAATCCGGGAAACATTCACCTACTCGAGTATTAAAATCAACTACTCGAGTATAGAATAATTTACTCGAGTATCAAAATCAATTACTCGAGTATCAACTGCTTACTCGAGTATTAAAACCAACTACTCGAGTATCGAATAATTTACTCGAGTATCAAAATCAATTACTCGAGTATCAACTGCTTACTCGAGTATTAAAACCAACTACTCGAGTATCGAATAATTTACTCGAGTATCAAAATCAATTACTCGAGTATCAATACTTGAACTTGCAGAAAAGAGAAGAAAAGGATCTACTCGAGTATGATATATGATTTACTCGAGTGATTACGTTACTTACTCGAGTATGAAAACACCTTACCCGAGTGACTGACTAACTACTCGAGTATAGAAATATATACACGAGTATTCAGAGCCTACTCGAGTAAGTCTAACTGATTAATCGAGTAAGTCTAATTAACTACTCGAGTATGGAAATATATACACGAGTATTAAGTCTGATACTCGAGTATAACAAAGGGGTTACTCGAGTATTTTGGACTTAGAAATTTTTCTGAGGAAATTAGTTCCAATGCTTCTGTCCATCAATCCAAGTGCATATAGGAAGTGTATCCCAATTGAGAGGCTATACATGGGCCAACACTTTGGATCACACAATGAGGGATTACATTGTATGGTCCTGTGTTTGGTGACCCATTATAGACTGACATTGGTCTACACTTGGCAATTAGAACCTGCACACATACAACTTAAACACAGCATCAAATACACCTTAATTCATCTTAGTTCAAGGTCTGACCTCCTACAAATCTAAGGTATTGTGGAGACAAATCCCAACAGGCGTTAAAACTTGGCTTAGGTAAATGATTAGGAAAAGAAAACAAGGTTAAACATGAGGGCTTAAACACTAAACCAAGGTTGAGCTCAAAGATAAACATAAAAACCTGAAGAGAAATTATAAGTTCTTGAAACAAACAAAAGACCATAAAATTTTTTACTTTAATAAATTGGCCACAAATAAACTTCATTTTTCTTTTTTTTTTCTTTCTTCTTTTTTTTGATTTGATAACATTTTGATAATAACATTTTTTTTTCATAAAAGAGAGCTCCAAAAATAGGCTTTAAAATTTCCTTTTCATTTCAAAGATAATACCCCTTCACAAAATGATTCTTAAGCTCAAAGTTTTAGTGTGAAAAATAGGAAAGACATTTTGGCTTTGGTGAAAATAATGAAATAAAGGTGGAGCTAAATCAAATAAACATGGAAAAGGCCCAAAATTGTTTTGCAATGGTAAATTTTTTGGTGGGCAAGAAAAGCTCAAACGAGTCCAAGGGTGGCCTAAATCATTTCTAAAGTACGTAAAAATGACGCACATGCTTCGAGAGTAGCTAGGGACAAGTTCTAGACACCAAGAAAGACTACCCCACAAATGAAAAAGAGCTAATATTACCTAGCAACCATTCATACGTAACTAACCGAATAAGAAGAGCAACTACAAATTGCTAACTTAAAATGAGAAAATAGATGCCTATATTTAAGAACTAGAAACTAGTAAAACTAAGCTATGTTAAAATGATTGTATAGCAAACCTTTTCAAAGAAATCCATCTAGAATTACAAAACCGCACGGGTCTACACATCACTAGAAGAAACATAAAAATAAAGATAGAAATAATTTTCGATTTTGTTTTTCAAATAAATTTTAGCATAATTTTTTTGGATTTTGATTTTATAATTTTTGGGTTTTGAATTTTCTAGTTTTTTTTGTTTTTTTCATATAGTTAAATAAAAACAATACTCCTAAAAGGTTTAATATAACTATACTAATTTTTTTGTGATTTTAAGATAACTAAACCCTCCCCCATACTTAGATTCTTCATTGGCCTCAATGAAATTTAAAAAAACGAGAAATAGAAGGGGACTAAGAAGGAGAGAAGAAAAAAAATGCAGAAAGTAAAATAAAAAGAAAAGGACTTCCCCGGGTTTATGAGATGAAGGAGGATGTTACTCCCCCATGCTAGAGCTTTATATCACTTGATCATTAGCAGACTTTAATTGATCCATCTTGAAATAAATAATGTTGGAGCGGTGATCATTGCTTGGTTGGCCACCAGAAGGAAGAGCAAAATAAAAGCAGAAAAATAGAGTCCGTGGGCAGGTGCCCAAGATTGTTCTTTATTACAACAATATAATTTCCGAATAATAATATAAGTTTTATAATAAGAAGTCCAAAAAAAATAAAGGTTCCATATGAAAATAAACATTTAAGAGTCCAAAATAAGATTCTTCTTTACAGGAGACACAGAATCATTAGAAAAATATAGCTTAAGTCTATGCACGTTTACTTTAAAATCACCCTTATCCGGGTGCGAGAGTAACACAGTGCCATAAGGAAAAACTTGTTTGACCGTAAAAGGTCCAGACCAACGAGATTTCAGTTTTTCAGGGAAGAGACGTAATCGCGAATTAAATAGAAGAACCAGATCGCCTGGTTTAAATGTTTTAGGGTGGCGCAGGTTCTTATCGTGATAAAATTTTGTGCGTTCTTTATAAAGTTTGTTATTTTTGTTAGCGTACACTCTCCATTCATCGAGTTCATTCAATTGATTTTTTCCTATGCTCGCCGACTGAGTGCGGATTGAAATTTAAAAATTTTATCGCCCAAAATGCTCGGTGTTCTACTTCTACCGGAAGATTACACGATTTTCCATAGACCAATAGGAAAGGAGTACAACCGATGACGGTCTTGTACGCTGTCCGATAGGCCCAAAGAGCATTGTCTAATTTTAAGGACCAATCCTTACGAGAAGTAGAAACCGTTTTTTCAAAAATTCTTTTTAGTTCTCGATTGACTAACTCGACCTGACCGTTAGTTTGGGGGTGATAAGCGGTGGATAATTTATGCGTAATGCCATATTTAGTTAAAACCTTAGCTAGTTGGGCGTTATAAAAGTGGCTCCACCTATTACTAACGATCACTCGAGGAAAAGAAAAATGAGAAAATAATTTTTTTTAAGAAATTTATGACTACACAAGCATCATTACTTGGTAAAGCTTGGGCCTCCGCCCACCTTGAGACGTAATTTATTTCCTAAACTTGAGGGAAATGGGCCGACAAAGTCTATGCCCCACAAATCAAAAACTTCGCATTTGAGAAAATAATTTTGTTCCATTCCTTTTTTAGTAGAGTTGTTTCAAGCCACTGGCACCGATCGCACCCGCCCACAAAGATTTGTGCATCTTTAAATATGCTTGGCCAATAAAAGCCAGCACTAAGTACTTTGTGTGCGGTGCGGTTTGCTTGAAAGTGCACGCCAGTCAGACCTTCATGAACATTTTTTAAAATTCATAGACCCTCTTCCCGAGACACACATCTTCTTACCATCTGATCTGCACAAATGCGAAATAGAAATGGATCCTCCCAAAAATAATACTTTAACTCAGAAAAGAATTTCTTCTTTTCATGAGAGGAGTAGTCTTTTGGGAGGACACGGGCCACAAGATAATTGGCCAAATCGGCAAACCAGGGGGTTGAAGAAGAAACGTTTAAAATTTTCTCATCCGGAAAAAATCAATAGGTAAATTTTCATCAAAAATATCAATTTCTGGATTTTCTAGGCGTGGATGATCATTTGCTAAATTTTCCTCTTCTTTCTTATCCCGAATCTCCAAGTCGAATTCTTGATGTAATAGGATCCAACGAATAAGACGCGGCTTGGCATCTGGTTTAGAAAGGAGGTACTTCAAAGCGGAGTGATATGTAAACACGATAACCGTAGAAAGAGCGATGTAGGGTCGGAATTTATCAAAAGCAAAAATGACCGCTAAGAGTTCCTTTTCAGTTGTAGTGTAATTTTCTTGCGCTGAATTAAGTGTTTTGCTAGCGTAATAGATTGGGTGGAAATTTTTAGCTATACGTTGTCCTAGTACCGCACCGACCATAAAACTACTTGCGTCGCACATAATTTCAAAAGTTAAATCCCAAACTGGGGCGATCATAATCGGAGCATTTATAAGTTTGGATTTAATTAAGTCGAACGCCGCTAAACAAGAATCGTCAAAAACAAAAGGAGCGTCTTTCTCGAGAAGGTGGGTGAGAGGCTTAGTAATTTTTGAAAAGTCCTTAATAAATCTTCGATAAAAACCCGCATGCCCTAAAAAATTCTTATCACTTTGATATTCGTAGGCGGCGGTAACTTTTCAATCACTTCAATTTTTGCCTTGTCCACTTCAATTCCCCTAGCAGAAATTTTGTGGCCAAGGACTAAGCCTTCACATACCATAAAGTGGAACTTTTCCAAATTTAAAACTAGATTTGGTTCTTCGCAGCATTTTAAAACTTTTCCTAAATTCTTTAAACATAACTCAAACAGTCGCCAAAAACCGAGAAGTCATCCATAAACACTTCCATAATATTTTCTACATATTTATCGAAGATGGCCAGCATGCACAGCTGAAAGGTAGTTGGTGCGTTGCATAGCCTGAAAGGCATCCTACGGTAGGCAAAAGTTCCGAAAGGGCAAGTGAATGTTGTCTTCTCTTGGTCCTCGAGTGCGATAGGGATTTTGAAGTATCCCTAAAGACCGTCGAGAAAACAATATAAACTATGCCCGGATAAGCGTTCTAAAATTTGATCGATAAAGGGAAGGGGGAAGTGATCTTTATGAGTAACATCATTTAATTTACGGTAATCGATGCACATCCTCCATCCCGTTACCGTCCTAGTTGGAATTAAATCATTATTTTCATTTGTTACTACCGTGATCCCACCCTTCTTAGGTACAACCTGAACCGAACTCACCCACTTACTATCAAAAATCGGATAGATTATCCCTACATCTAATAACTTAAGAACCTCGCCCTTCACAACCTCTTTCATATTAGGATTAAGACGACGTTGAGGTTGGACTACACCCTTAGAATTATTTTCAAAAAATATTTTGTGGGTGCAAAAGGAGGGTCTTATGCCAGGAATATCATAAATTTGCCACGCTATAGCTCGGTGATGCTTTTGTAGTAGTTTGATCAATTGATCATTTTCGGATTGAGAAAGCAAAGCCGAGATTATAACAGGCAATTTAGAATTTTGTTCTAGAAATGCATATTTGAGATGTTCGGGAAGGGGTTTTTGTTCTAAGTTGCGTGGTTCATCGTAAGAGTTCTAAGTTGTGCAGACATAACCGTGTCTTCAAAAACATTTGTAGAAAAATCCGAAAAAGAGGAAGAAAAATCATTGGAAGAAATATTTGAAAGAGAAAGAGAGGAGTCTTCATTTAAAACATCAAGGAAGAAACATGAGTCGTCATTTTTTAAAGAATTTTTCATTGATTGATTTATTGAAAACGTCACCTCATCATCTCCCACGCGAAGAAAAAGTTTCCCGTTACTCACATCGATCACCGCACGAGAGGTGGCTAGGAAGGGACGACCAAGGATAAGGGGAACCTCGACGTCTTCTTCAATATCAAGAATGACAAAATCCACCGGGAAGATGAATTTGTCGACCTTCACTAGCACATCCTCAATGATACCTAATGGATACTTAATCGATCGATCAACCAATTGAATACTCATACACGTAGGGCTGAGAGTGCCCAATCCTAGCTTTTTAAACAATGGAAAAGGCATCAAGTTGATGCTCGCACCTAAATCTGCGAGCCCATGCTTTACAAAAAGATCACCAAAACGCAAGGAATCAAAAAACTACCCGGATCATTTATCTTTTTAGGAAGATTGGAATTTTTTATGACCGCCGAGCATTCTTCATTTAACGTAACGCGAGATAAATTTTCTAATTTCTTTTTGTTCGTTAACAGCTCCTTAAGATATTTAGCGTATTTTGGCATTTGACTAATCGCTTCATGAAATGGCAAATTGATATGAATTTGTTTAAACATTTCAAGAAACTGATTGTATTGATCATCTAGCTTATCCTTCCTAAGCTTAGCGGGGGAGGGAGGTGGCGGAAATTCTTTTAAAATATCGAGATCATTGTTTTTAAAACCATCCTTTTCTTTTTCCAAAAGAGACGTTTCTTGTTCATTTTCAAAAGTAGAGTTTTCTTTTCCAAAATTTTTATCAGTTATTTCTTCGTCACTAATTCGTTCAGCAGTAGGAGAGGCAATCACCTTTGGCCCTTCCCTTGTGGTGGGCTCGTGAATAACTTTGCCTCTCCGAAGGGAAATTGCTTTCGCATGCTTCCTTGGGTTTGGCTTAGTTTTTTTAGGGAAGAGTCCCAGGTGGCCTCTCGGAAACCATCTTTGCTCATTGACCGACTGTATTCTCTAGATTTTTCATTGAGCCTGTTAGATTTCTAATGGTCGCTTCATTAGTGCTTATGTATCTTGAAAGCATTTCCTCCAAAGAGCAAGGCTTTTAAAAATGTTTATTTTGTTGTTGTGGTGGTGGTTGTGGAGTGAAATCGTGCGGTGGACGTGCGACATTCGTGGCATTACTCCAAGAAAAATTTGGATGGTTACGCCATCCAAGGTGATATGAGTTTGAAGAAGAATTAAAACCAGGCGGAGCAGAAAAATTACATAAAAGCAGAAAAGTTCGAAGCATTATTTTGAGCAGGCCTGGGTATGTTCCCCAGATAATCCACCTTCTCGGCAGCAGCAACATTTGTATTTTCATATACCTTAGGGGCGGAGTAAGCAGTCATCTCCGATATCTTCTTATTCAGCATCTCCACTTGTAGTGTCGGATGCGAAACAGAGTCCACTTCATAGATACCTGCAGGTTTTTTTGGGCGAGTCCTAGGCGAATTCCACTAATAGGTGTTCATCTCCATGTCCTCAATAAGCTCAATAGCGGCTTCAAGAGTTTTGCAGTCCAAAGAACCAGCGGAAGCGGCATCTATCATTTTCTTAGTCTCTTTATTTAGGCCACTATAAAATGTCTGGACCGGTAACCATACAGGCAGAGCATAATGAGGGCATCTTATCAAAAGTTCTTGGAACCTCTCCCAAGTGCCATAGAGGGTCTCAGAAGCAATTTGAGAATAAGAAGTTATATCATTTCTTAATTTAGCAGTTTTGGAGAGAGGGAAATATATAACAAGAAATTTATCAACAAGAATGTTCCAAGTAGTGATTGATCCTCTTGGAAGAGAACTCAACCAATGTTTAGCTTTTGTCCTTAAGGAGAAGGGGAAGAGTCTTAGCCTAATCGCATTGTCTGAAACACCATTAATTTTAAAAGTGTCACAGATTTCAAGAAAACTAGCAATATGTAAGTTCGAATCTTCATCTTGTAGTCCGTCGAACTGTACATATTGCTGCACCATTTGTATGATGCTAGGCTTAAGCTCAAAATTATTGTTCGAAATCGCAAGTCAAACAATACTTGTTTCGATACCCTCCAGGTTGGGTCGAGCATAATCGGACATGGTCCTTTGCTGAGCCATTCCTGGGTTTGGATCTCCCATTTCAGAATTAAAATTACTATCACTGTCGGAATCCTCAACCGCTTTTGAGAAGTGGAAGCCCCGAATCGTAGTTGTCTCCGAAAGGAGCGTCCGATTTCTGGGTCCAAATCAACAAGTAGCGACAGATTTGTGCGGGTCATGCACTAAAAAAAAGGAAAGAGAATGGAGGGAAGAAAAGAAAGGAAATAAAAAAAAACTTGAATACGAGAAAGATATATTTTTTTTGGTTTTTTGCAGAAGTAATAGTGAAAGCGTTTTCAAAATATTGACGAAGAAGTCCCCGGCATCGACGCCAAAAACTTGGTGGGCTAAAACCCGAACAAGCAAGTGTACCTGTTGAATTATAGTATCAAGGTTGTATTTAAACACGGGTTTTCAAGTACTGCTACTCACGCTTGAACTATTATCCTACCGAAAGAAAGTGGGTTTCGAGAATTTTTTTAAGACGAAAAACTTATAATAAAAAGATAGCATTCGATCGAAGATTCACCATGAAACCAGATAAGAGAGATAAAAAGTATAGTTTTAAACTTGCAAATCAAACTCGACCGTGACGGATCCGAAATTAGGAAATAATCTCGCTAGAGCATTAAATCCACTGACTTATAGACGTTTTGTCCGAAATCTCTTTCAAGTAAAAAAGGCCTAAAGCCGCATTATCGATATGACCCGCACTATTGGATTTGAATCCAATCCGGAAGATTTACGTCATCCTATCTCTAGGGTTGCGTTCAACTCCTTCCTTCTTTGAGTGATTTTTCAAATCAACGAGTCTCTCGACATTTATGAAATGAGATCAAATGCCTACTACCGTATACCCGAAATATGGAGTCGGCACAAAAAAGCATCAAAGAAGGATCGAGAATGAAATGACAAAAATAAAACTACGAAATAAAAGATACCCTCATCTCACTTTATGGATTCTCATGATCGAATACTAAGGAAAATTAGCTACTCATAATGGAAATAGGAATCAAAGTAAGATGAAAGAAATTCATTTTCATTACTTGCAAAAATAAAAGAGAACACAATATTTAAAAAGGACAATATTATATTTGGATAAAAAAAAGATTACAATAATGAAAAGACTATAAAAATGATGAAAAGAAAATAACAACTCACTAGCTCTCTTGCTCTCTACAACTCAACTCCAAAACTTCACCAAACTTCTTAACATAAAATTGCTTACAAAAAAGTGGGTTCCTAATAATGAGGGGAGGGGTTCCTTTTATTGGAGATGGAGAAGGTTCTAGATTAAGGGGAGACAAGGGGTGACCGACAAGGTAATGGGAAAAGGGTGCATGAATTGCATTTAATGATGGAGAGAGAGAGGTAAGGTTCATTGTATGCAATTTAATGGAAATAGGAATATTAAAATATAAAGGGGAATGAATGGAAGTGTGTAGAAGCGGCAAATGTAACACCCCGAAACTCAAAAGAGGGATGGGTGACGTTTTAAGCCAAGTCTGGATTTTGGAGCAGGTGTCACTGGCGTTACACGGGCGTTTCACGGGCGTGGCACGGGCGTGTTCGGCCACGGGTCATGTGGTCGATGTTTTGACGATCGGCGATCGTCGAGTTGAGGCACATAGCCTGGGACACGGGCGTGTCCCAGGGCGTGTCGCGCTAGGGAGTTTTCTGATTCATTCACACGGGCCATGACACGGGCACAGACACGGGCACAGACACGGGCGTGTCACATGTGACACAGGCGTGTCGGGTGCCGTGTCGCAGGCCGTGTCCTCCTCGGGAAACAAGTGTTGGCAGTTGCACACGGGGCGTGACACGGGTCGTGACACGGGCGTGTCGCATGTGACACGGGCGTGTCGGAGGCCATGTCGAATGCCGTGTGCTGGTTATCGCGTCGGTCGAGACGGCGAATGGGCGACACGGCCCTGGACACGGGCGTGTCGCAGGCCGTGTTCGACCCAGATTTTGTAAAATTTGGCTGAATCGCAGCCGTTCGATTTCTTGATTTGGGATCCGATGGCTAAGGGCTGTTGCTGGTATGTTTTATCTGGGGAATAGGGTTTAGAAGCCCTCATTTCACTTGGGATTTATCTCTCTAAGATCTAGAGAGAAGGGAGAGCTAGGAGGAGGAAGAAGACCAAAGATCCGGTCACCGACGGAGCTACGGAGCTCCAAATCACGATCCGAGTCCGGATCCGCGAAGGAGAGGGCGATACGGTGCTTTCCATCTGACTAGATCGTCATGGCGCCGAGGATAAGTGCAAGGGTAACGATTCTCTTCTTGAGCATGTGAAGTTCTTCTTCTTTTGCATGGGAAAACCCTTCTCCCGCGAGTGAGCGGCGAGATTGCGGTATTCCTTGGGGTAGATATGTAACGTCCCCCTTGTTTGAGTCCGGAATCGTAGTACGGACATAGGCATAATGTGTGATGCCTACCCGGATGTGTTGGTCCGGATCGGTGATGATTTGCTATGCATTATTGGCCGGAGAAGACTCCGAGCATTTTGTTTGTTTTCGGGTTTCTATGCGGTAGAATGCATCAAGGAATCTGGGGGATTAACCCCGAGGTGCACCCTGAAATCTGGACGGAAACACATTTCTATCATATCGGTGTCCTGGGAGCAAACCGGGTACATAGCGGGGCTATGCACCATGTTTGATCATTATTTGGGACTGGGGAAGCTTAGTCCGCGTCAAAGGCCAAATGGCAATGGCGGGGTGAGCAATGCGCTGGTGTACCCCTAACCGCTCCACCTGCTCGGTTAAAGCGACCTAAAGTTTTACGTGGGACTTACCAAGGTTTGGAGCTCGAGTCTAGGCTGCGGCTGAGAAGACTAAATGCTCACAAGATTGCCACCTTGGGGGTGGTGGTGGAGTCGAGGACCGGACGGGGTTCAGACTGGATTCGCCGAGTAAGTGCCCTGAGAGCACGGGGTGTACGGCCGTGTGAGCGTACACCTGTGATGTGATGCTTATTTTGATATGTTGCTTGTTTTGATAACAAGTGCAGGGAAGAAGCTTTGTCTCCCAGGATTGGGGGCGGAATCGTTATAATTTGGTCAGCATAGCTGACCGTTGCCCTTGTTTACCACCGTGCGGTGGGTTGTTTCTTGCAGGTGCTGCGGAACCGAGAGGTAAATAGCGGGCTAAAGCCCAAGTTGCTGTGCCGGCCCTCGAAGGCCAAGTTTTGAGTGTTTTCCTTTTGTACTCATGTGTGACCGGCCTGCGTGCCGAGGTTTGGAAGACACTTTTTATTAAGCAAACTCTTGTAAGGCTATAAGGCCGTTATTCGTGTATTAAACATTCCTATTTTTGGTTTGAGTAGTAGACATTCATGCTTGGCAGCGTTCTTTATTCTTTGTACAACTTAATAATTTTACTTCCACTAGATGCTCTGTGTAGGACGTTGGGATTGGTTGAATGGTATCCATAGGTATCCAACCGGTCTGTCAGTAGTATATGACGTCGGGCCCCGGCCGGACCTACTGTTATATACTATGTGACGGATAGGGGTGTTACAAATTGGTATCAGACTACTGGTTTCGGTCAAGCTGAAATGAATTCGTGGGCGAATTAACTTTAAGGGGTGGTGAGCACATGTGTGTGCGTCATCGTTATAACATGAAAAGAACCCATGAATGTCCACTTAGGAATGAAAATACACATGTTTGAGGAACCTGCGTGTTCGTATAATTGCTTTTTGCAATTTTGTTCAGTCACTTATGGTGTTTTGAATGGCTATAGGTGTCCGGAAGTGGAGCGTGGCAGTCGGAACACACGTTTGCTGAGCAAAGTGCTGTACCAAGTAACGTTCCTGAGACCCCTAAGTCTTTGGAAACCATAATAAGGGTGGTTGAAGCGGTGTTCGCTGTGACCAACGCACAACATGGGAGTAATGTGCAACCCTTTGTCCTTGAGATGGCCCCAACATCGGGCGATATGTTTGAGCAAAGGGCATTTGGAGGTCAATTAGAGCAGCAGATGAGCATGAATGTGGTGCAGGGAGGGCATTCAGTTGACGCATATTTGCAGACGTTCCTTATGATTAAGCGCTACCAAGGCTTTGAATGGGAAAGCGAGCAATCTATAGTTGATAGATTTTATAACGGTCTGCGCAGCGAGTTGCGTATCCTACTGCTAGGACCAAAGTTATTGGGATTCCGAGCTTTGGTGGAATCGGCCAGAGCTTTGGAGGTGGAGTTGGGGAAAACTCACCAAGTACCATTGGATAGGGTACCAAACCCTACAGATCCTATAAGGACTCTCTATCGAAAGATGGCGATAAAAGAGGCTGGGTCATCTACTACCCAAACTACCCTCAATTGTTATTCTTGTGGCAAGAATGGGCACCTCGCCAGAGAGTGTTGGGAGAGTGATCAGAAGAAAAGGAAAGTTTTGACAGGAACAGTCGAAGATGTTATGACAAAGGATTCGGTGGTCAAGTTGACAACCTCAAAATCTGGGTACCATAGGTGGTACAAGAAGGCTAGGAGGTCGGGTCTAGTCCCTTCCTCTAGCACATCCGGAGCGACTACAGTTCAAACCCCGTATGCATGCTTTGCTTGTTGAAAGCCGGGGCACTATGCCCGGGATTGTTGGAGTGGATGCCCAATGTCCAAAAAGAAGCCGGGGGAGATATCTGTAGAGAAAGGCAAGGCGGTGGCGTCCACCGCATCGCTGTTTACTCCGGCCCAACCGGGAGTGAACATCCTTGGCCAGCAGGAGGCCATGTGGCCGACCATCGGGATGTCAGGTATGGTTCTTCTTGTTAGCAAACTAGTTCCTTATGCCGGATACCTTATGCGTGGTAACTTAGAACTGGAAGTTCTAGGCTTTGTTTTGGAATATTGGTAGTCCGGAGAGAGCATAGTTTCGATACGGGAACTTCGCATTCCTATTATCCGAAGAATCTGTATCGCACATCGGAGTTTTCCCTTCGATGGTAAAGGAACAATTCAGATGGGTTATTGCCCAGTGGTCGTCCAATGCGCGTGGAGATACAGTCTGGGCGGTAAGAGTCTTATTGAAAGTCAAGGATTCGACTTGCTAGTGTCGCTGTTGCCGCTAGTAGAGTTCGATGTCATCCTTAGTGTGGACTAGCTTTCGGGGCAGATGGATTTTATCGTTTGCAAACGCAAAGATACCTAGCTAGGTGTTGGGCAGGAGACATCGTTTGCGGAACTGAAGGGATCGAGCAGGACGCTGACGTCTGCCCTCCCGGTGGTCAAGATAGTTCGTGTGGGCGCAGAGCTGTTCTTCACATTAATGGAGGCTGTAACGCCTAAGTCCACTCTAAGTAGTATCCCAGTGGTTTGTGAGTATCCCGATGTGTTCCCGAACAATCTCCATGGAGCCCCACCGTAGCGAGAGATCGATTTCACGATTGAGTGGTGCCAGGTGTCAAACCTGTGTCACGATCTCCTTATAGATTGATGTCTAAGGTGATGGCGGAGTCAAAGGTTCATTTAGAAAAGTTGTTGGAGCAAGGGTATGTGCGTCCAAGCTCGTCTCCTTGGAGCGCACCTGTCCTTTTTACCAAAAGAAGGACGAGAGCTTGCAATTTTGTATCTGTTGCAAAGAGCTGTATAAGTTCGCAGAAATAGGACAAGTACTCGATCCAAATGATCGATGATCTTTTGGTCAGTTAGTCGAGTCTTCGGTGGACTAAATAGTGGATCGTAAGTTCGGTTACCCTCAATTGAGAATAAGGGTAAGTGATATCGCAAAGACGGCGTTAAGCACGAGGAATGAGCAATCCGAGTCTACGATCGTTCCTTCTTGGTAGTCAAATACGCCTTCAATGTTCATAGACCGGATGAACGGAACGTTCATTGAGTACCTAGTCCATTTTGTGATCGTCTTCATCGATGACACATTGGGGGTAATTGTAGTGCGAAGGGTATCGCTTCTGAATATCTACTTTTGGTTCTGTGGACGCTAAGGAGAAACCATGTATACACCAAGTTCTCCGAACACGAGTCTTGGGTTATCCTCGTAGCGCTCCTCGGTCCTATAGTTGGTAGAGTGAGAGTGTGTGGGTCCAGCATTCTTAGTCGTAATGCGAGGGTGTCCTGTGTCTTCCCGATAGCAAAAGTCCATAGTTTCTGGTGTGGTAGGCTACCATAGGCACTTCGTACAGGACTTCTCGCGGATAGATTTACCCCTCGCAACGTTGTCAAGGAAAATCTTAAAAGTATTGCTTAGATGCGCGAGTGCGCCCAAGATGTGAAGGGTTAAAGAGTTGGTCTACCACGGCGCCAGTGTAAAGTTCGCCGAGTGGAAACAAAAGCTGTGAGATCTACGGCACTGCGTGCTACTACAGCATGGTAATGTTGTGGCTTATGGCTCACATTAGTTGAAAGAGCACGAGGGGAATTGTCCAGTCCGTTATCTGGAGTTTGTGGCCGTGTGTTTTGCACAAAAACTAGGGAGGCTTTATGTGTATGGTGCAAAAGTCGGTATCTGTATTGATCATAAGAGCCTGATACATCGGTTGGATCGAAAGGATCTGAAATTAAGGCAACAAAAATGGATGGAGTTCCTGGGGGACTATACGTTCTAAAGTTATTTTGTGCTCATTGTAAGGCAATGTGTTGTGGATGCTTTGAGACGCAGGGCTTCCGCCCAAGCCAACTAGTTGTAGGTTCATGTTGAGGGTTTGACCCGGGAGTTGGAGATGTTAGCTATCTCTTGCGTTGAAAGGCAGACTAGCGTCGAAGCGTATTTGAACTGGTCGGAAGTCCAGTATGACCTGGCTGATCATAGTTGGCAGACTATGGTTTGTGTAGCTGCATGAAGGAAATCATGAGTGCGGCTCGGTGGGTCAAAATCCCAAATCGACGGTTGTAGGTGTGCTACCAAGGAAAGACAGGTGTTTGTGCGGCCCAAGCGTGGGCAATTGATGGGTGGAGTTGTGGTATGTTATAGCAAGTACTTAATTAACTTAGGAAGCACGAAGTTGTGCCGTTATCTGAAGAAATTGCTTTGGTGGCCGGGGCTCAATAGAGTCGTAGCGGTGTTTGTGGCTAAGTGTCAGCCTTGTGCCTTAGTGAAGGCAGAGTGCCAAGTGCCGGGGGATTCTTGAATCCTTGCCTAGTTCAGAATAGAAGTTCGACTGGACTGTGTGCATGGTTTGCCAAAGTCACAGTGGGGTAGCGACGCCGCGTGGGTGATCGTAATTGTGTTGAATTTAGTGTCGCACTTCATTCCGCATAGGAAGGATAATTCGGCGGAGTAGCTGGCAAATGTTTTTGGATAACATAGTTAGACTGCACGGTGTGCCCCGCAACATCGTGAGCAATCGAGGTGGGAGTTCTATGTCCAATGATTGGAGGTGGTTACAGAAAGTGCTGGAGACTAAGTTGTAGTTTATCCCAGTCTTACATCCGCGGACGGATGAGCATACCGAGTGGGTCTACAGGATGTTGGAGGACGTGCTTCGTATGTGCGTTCTGGAATCCGGGAAGCAGTGGCAAGGCCATCTGTTTTGGAAAAGTTTGCGTACAACTTTAACTACCGAGCTAGCATATAAATGGCGCCCTTCGAGGCCCTATAAGGTTGAAGTTGTCGCGTGCCATTGTCGTGGCTAGAAACGGATGACACGAAGTTGTATTTAAAGCAAGAGATGGTAAACACTACCCCTTTGGTGCGAACCATATGAGAATTGTTGCTAATCGCTCAGGGGAGGCAGACTAAGTACTTTAACACCACGTATCGGAATGTGGAGTTATCAGATGGCGTATAGGAAGTTATAGTCATTCAGGAGTGTTTCACGGGAGCGACACTTTGGGAAGTTGAGCCCGGTATAACTTGGAACACTTGAGATTTCTAGAGCAGTTTGGTGAGGCGGCGCAAGAGCCTTCGAACTTGATCGTGAGTGATCAAGTTTTGGTGGACGAAAGGTTGACGTCTAGGGCCAAACATGTTCGTTTTGGAGACCGTGAAGTCGAGCGACTTTGTCTCAAGGAGATCAAGATAGTCATGGTCCGGTGGGGCAATTGCGATAGCAAGGAGCTCTCTTTGGAATGAGAGCAATCTATGTTGGATGTGTACCCAGAGCTGTTCCACCTTGGTACTGCTGAGAGTTTCTGTTTTCTCACCTTTAGTAATTTCGTGGACGAAATTCTTTTAAGGGGGGGGGGGAGAGTTGTAACACCCCGAAACTCAAAAGAGGGACGGGTGACGTTTTAGCCCAAGTCTGGGTTTTTGAGCAGGTGTCACGGGCGTGACATGGGCGTGACACGGGCGTGTCACAAGCATGTTCGACCATGGGTCATGTGGTCAACGTTTTGACGATCGGCGATCGTCGAGATGAGGCACACGGCCTGGGACACGGGCGTGTCCCAGGGCGTGTCATGCTAGGGAGTTTTATAAGTCATGCACATGGGCCATGACACGGGCACAGACACAGGCATGTCACATGTGACACGGGCGTGTCGGGTGTCGTGTCGCAGGCCGTGTCCTCCCCGGGAGACAAGTGTTGGCAGTTGCACACGGGGCGTGACACGGGTCATGAAACGGGCATGTCGCATGCTACATGGGCATGTCGGAGGCCATGTTGAATGCCGTGTGCTGGTTATCGCGTCGGTCGAGACGGCAAATGGGCGACACGGCCCTGGACACGGGCGTGTCGCAGGCCGTGTTCGGCCTTGATTTTGTAAAATTGGGCTGAATCGCAGCCGTTCGATTTCTTGATTTGGGATCCGACGGCTCAGGGCTGTTGCTGGTATGTTTTATCCGGGGAATAGGGTTTAGAAGCCCTCATTTCACTTAGGCTTTATCTCTCTAAGATCTAGAGAGAAGGGAGAGCTAGGAGGAGGAAGAAAACCAAAGATCCGGTCACCGGCGGAGCTTCGGGTCTCAAAATCATGATCCGAGTCCGGATCCACGAAGGCAAGGCCGATACGGTTCTTTCCATTCGACTAGATCGTCATGGCACAGAGGAAAAGCGCAAGGGTAACGATTCTCTTCTTGAGCATGCGAAGCTTTTCTTCTTTTGCATGATTTCTTGATTGCGGTATTCCTTGGGGTAGATATGTAAAGTACCCCTTGTTAGAGTTCGGAATCGTAGTTCGGACATAAGCATGATGTGTGAAGCCTACCCGGACGTGTTGGTCCGGATCGGTGATGATTTTCTATGTATTGTTGGCCGGAGAAGACTCTGAGCATTTTGTTTGTTTTCGGGTTGCTATGCGATAGAATGCATCAGGGAATCTGGGGGATTAACCCCGAGGTGCACCCGGAAATCTGGACGGAAATGCATTTCAGTCATATCGGTGGCCTGGGAGCCAACCGGGTACATAGCGGGGCTATGTACAATGTTTGATCGTTATTTGGGACTGGGGAAGCTTAGTCCGCGTCAAAGGCCAAATGGAAATGGCGGGGTGAGCAACGGGCTGGTGTACCCCTAACCGCTCCACCTGCTCGGTTAAAGCGACCTAAAGTTTTACGTGGGACTTAACGAGGTTTGGAGATCGAGTCTAGGCTGCGGCTGAGAAGACTAAATGCTCACAAGATTTCCACCCTGGGGGTGGTGGTGGAGTCGAGGACCGGACGGGGTTCGGACTTGCTTCGCCGAGTAAGTGCCCTGAGAGCACGGGGTGCACGGCCGTGTGAGCGTACATCTGTGATGTGATGCTTATTTCGCTATATTGCTTGTTTTGCTAACAAGTGCATGGAATAAGCTTTGCCGCCCAGGATTGGGGGCGGAATCGTTATAATTTGGTCAGCATAGCTGACCGTTGCCTTTGTTTACCACCGTGCGGTGGGTTGTTGCTTGCAGGTGCTGCGAAACCAAAAGGTAAATAGAGGGCTAAAGCCCAAGTTGTTGTGCCGGCCCTCGAAGGCCAAGTTTTGAGTGTTTTCCTTTTGTACTTATGTGTGACCGGCCCGCGTGCCGAGGTTTGGAAGACACTTTTAATTAAGCAAACTCTTGTAAGGCTATAAGGCCGTTATTCGTGTATTAAACATTCCTATTTTTGGTTTGAGTATTGGACATTCTTGCTTGACAGGGTTCTTTATTCTTTGTACAACTTAATAATTTTGCTTCCGCTAGATGCTCTATGTAGGACGTTGGGATTGGGGTAATGGTCTCCATAGGTAACCAACCGGTCTGTCTGTAGTATATGGCGTCGGGCCCCGGCCGGACCTACTGTTATATACTATGTGACAGATAGGGGTGTTACAGCAAAGAGAGGGGACGACCACTCCTTTTGGAATGGTGCATGTATCTAATTAATGAGGGGGAAGACGAGGATGTGATATGGTCGGCCATGCAGAATAAATGGGCTGCTAGGTGCTTTCATTATTGGGCTCAATAGTGGGCTCGGGTAGAGGCTTATAGGTGGGCTGCTTGTAAAGGGTTTTAGTGAGGCTCGGGTAGGGGCTGCTTGGTTTAGGTGGGCTGCTAATGATGTGGGCTACACCAAGGTGAAGAAGTGGCTGCTCCATGGTGAAGAAGTGGGCTGCTTGCAATGAAACTCAGGCTGCACATGAACATGTGGGCTGCTCTTGATAGCATGAACCTACAAAATATAACAAACCAAAATAAAACATTAATCAAATAAAACTAAACATTACAAACATAACATACATAATATTAATTAGTTTATTAAAAATAAAACTAAACAAAATAAAACATGACATAATATAACTTATTAAACAAGAACAAAAATACAAAACACATATAATAAAACTAGAAATAATAAAAACAAAACATGAAAGACATTAACAAGAAATAACGCAAAGCATGCATAAAAATACTTAAAACAAATAGATAAACTAGGAATTATGAATACTAAACTACCCATAAACCAATGAATAAAAGTAGTCATCAGTCATCTTTGGTGGTTCAGAAGAAGGAGTCATCAAAAGATTTGGTAACATTTCTAGTGACTAAATTACTATCACTAAAGTGGCTAATGAAAAGGGTCTGAAACATAACCTGATTAGCATAAGTCAGCTTAGTGATCTAGGTTATGTTATCTCCTTTCAGAAAGGGGAGTGCCAAATTAAGAGGTCAAGTGATCAAGAGACCTTTTTTCTTGGCACTAGGAAAGGAAATGTTTATTATCTTAACCTAGATTGTTTGTTGAACAACTCACCTATTTGCCTAGTTGTAGATGAGAAAGTTCACTATGTGTCAAATGGCACAAGAAGCTAGCTCATCTGAACTATAAGTCCATAGGACTGCTGTTCAACATGGGTTTGGTGAGGAATGGTCCTCATGTCAAGTGCATGAAAGAGGGAGTATGTTCAGCTTGCCAAAAGGGCGAACAGACCAAGTCCTCTTTTCCAGCACTAGATACCAAAGATTCATTGAGATGTTTATATCTCTTGCATATGGATTTGTTTTGTCCTATGCCAGTTCAAAGTCTTGGTAGAAAAGCATACACATTAGTTATTGTGGATGACTATTATAGATACACATGGGTGTTCTTCTTAAGGCAGAAATCTGATACCCCTAGTCTTTTCCAGACTTTTGTTAGACAAGTTCAGAATGAATTTAACAATTCTGTGGTCAAAATTAAAAGTGACCATGGAACTAAATTTCAGTTTGAATGTATGACAAAATTCTGTGAAGAACTTGGGATTCGTCAGGAGTTCTTCTCACCTAGAACACCTCAACAAAATGGAATTGCTGAAAGAAAGAATAGAACTCTCATTGAGGTTGGTAGAACTCTACTCAGTGACACTACTCTCCCTGAATATTTCTGGGTTGAGGCAGTAAATACTACTTGTCATGTTCTCAATAGAGCATCCATCAATAAGAAACTTAAGTTGACTCCCTATCAGATTTTGAAAGGTAGAAAACCAAACATTTCTTCTTTCAGAATCTTTGGTAGCAAGTGTTATGTCCTAGTGAATGGTAAGCACTACCAAAAAAAGTTTGCTGCCAAATCCCTAGAAGGGATATTTGTCGGGTACAGCAACAATATTAGGGCATACAGGATCTACAACTTGACCACCCAAGTTGTAGAAGAGTCAATTCATGTTGTTTTTGATGAGTCTAGATTGATTAACAATGAATTGTTTAGTGTTTCAGTTAGTTCCACAGGTCTAACAGATACGCTGGACAAGATGACCATCAATGATGAAGCTCCTGTTAGGATGGATGATGCATGCTGTCCAGGGGGAGAAAAAAATACACTAGAAGGAGAAGAGAATGAGGAGCATCAGGTGTAGGAAAATGAAGAAGGTCATGAGGTAGACAGGTTTCCTCCAGCAAGAAGACGCCTAAAGGATCATCCAGCTCACCAAATAATTGGAGATGCAAGTCAAGGTGTTCTAACAAGGAGCAAGAGCATGAACACAGTTTTGTGTTCTAGCTTTTTGTCTCAAATAGAACCCAAAAAGTTTGAAGAAGTAATGCTTGATGCTAACTAGGTTAATGCAATGTAAGAAGAGCTGAATCAATTCAGGAGATGCAAAGTCTAGAAACTGGTTCCTAAACCTAAGGATCACGATATCATAGGAACCAAGTGGACCTATAAAAACAAATTTGATGAAAATGGAACAATTATCAAGAACAAGGCCAGTCTGGTAGCAAAAGGCTACAGAAAAGAGGAAGGAATTGACTTTGATCAAACCTTTACCCCAGTAGCAATACTGGAGGATATAAGGATGTTCCTGGCCTATGCTGCTTATCAAGGGTTCAAGGTATTTCAGATGGATGTTAAGTCAGCATTTTTAAATGGTGACTTAAAAGAGGAAGTCTATGTTGAACAACCCTCAGGTTTTGTAGATCCTCACTATCCTGAATATGTATATAGGCTTGGGAAAGCCTGATATGGTTTGAAACAATCCCTCAGGGCTTGGTATGAAACCTTGTCTACTTTCCTTATTGAGAATAAATTCTCAAGGGGAAAGATAGATCAAACTCTACTCTATAGGGAATCCAAAGGCATGATACTCTTAGTCTAGATATATGTTGATAACATTATCTTTGGATCTACTGAGAACAACCTTTGCAGGAAGTTTGCCAAACTTATGCAAGGGAAGTTTGAAAAGAGCAGTATGGGTGAAGTGGAGTTCTTTATGGGACTTCAAGTCAGACAGACTGATAATGGATTATCCATATCTCAGTCTAAGTTCACTAAGGAGTTGATTAAAAGATATGGAATGGACTCAGCTTCCACCATGAAAACTCCAATGGGAACAAGTATGCCTATAGGCAAAGATGAGGCAGGGAAACCTGTCGATGAGTCTTTGTATAGAGGGATAATTGGCTCCTTACTCTACTTGACTGCTAGTAGACCTGACATCATGTATGCAACATATGTCTATGCCAGGTACCAAGCATGCCCTAAGGAATCTCATTATACTACAGTTAAAAGGATTTTGAGATATCTCAAGGGCACACCTAATCTAGGTCTTTGGTACCCTAAGAATAGAGATTCCACACTAACTGGTTTCTCAGATGCAGATTTTGTATGATACAAAGAAGACAGGAAAAGTACTATAGGAACCTTTCAATTCCTAGGAGGAAGACTGGTGTCTTGGTGCAGGAAGAAGCAGACCAGTGTAGCTATATCAACAGCTGAGTCAGAAAATGTAGCTGCAGGCAGCTGCTGTGCACAACTATTGTGGATAAAGCACCAACTAGAAGATTATGACATCAAGGTAAGTAGAATTACACTGTTTTGTGATTCTACTAGTGCTATTTCTATTGCTAAGAATCCTGTATCACACGGTAGAACAAAACATATAGAAATTAAATTCCATTTCATTAGAGAACATGTAGAAAAAGAAAATATTAGTCTAGAGTTTGTGAATACAAATAATCAAATTATTGATATTTTTACAAAACCTCTGGATGAAAGTAAATTCAATTATTTTAAAATTGAATTAGGTATGTTGGATCTAGATTAGGTTAGCACAAAATACCTTAAGTAGAACATATAAGCTCAAGTTTTCATAGGAAATTTGGATAAGTACCAAGTTTGTGTCAGCACAAGTAGACCTTGTGTCGACACTCTCAGTATGTTGTGTTGACAAAAAAACGGCTGTGTCGACATAGAAATAATATCTGTGTCGAATGAAGAATAGGTGTCGACACAACTTTGTCGAGACCGTATAACTAGAGGACTTTTATGTCGACACAACTACATCAAGACTTTCAGTTAGCTGATTTTTGTGTCGACACACAAAAATCAAAGTCGACACTCTGTATCGAGACATGTTGACATCTATGTCGACACTGATATAAGTATGTCGACACATACATGTATCGACTAAACCTATTTATTGTCGAGACCTATACCTATTCTGTCGACACATATAAGATTTTGTCGACTAGTCCTAGTGCTAAGGCGCATCTTTTGAACTCCCCTTTACACTTAGACTATAAATAGGTGAAGCAAAAATCTGGTCGACTACGCTTTCTGATTTCCTAGCTCTGCACCGTCTTTCGACGAGAATCATCTTTCCTTTTCACCTCCATCTCTCTGTTCTAGTAATGGCGTCTCATCCAGAAGATAAGGTGAACGAAGGATATGAGCTGGTCCGTGGTGGGTTCACGACAGCATCATCGGAGATTCAGGGTGTAATTACCATAATTTCAGACAACGATTTGGAATTCTTTGTCTCAGAACCAACAAAGATATGGAAGAAAGAAGTTCTGGAATTTTATTCTTCTGTAACTATAGACGCGAACGGGAAGAAGATGAAAGCTACTATCAAGATACCTGAGTGAAAATTACCTTGAAAATAATTCGAAAAGCACTCCAACTCCCAAAGAATAAGGAAGAAGATGATGTACAACGATTTATTATTAAGGAAGCCTTAAAAAGGTGTTGGTTAAACCCAAATACTAAGATAGGATCATCTATCAACTGAAAAGGGATGAATTCATAAGAGAAGTTCCTTTCTGAGATTGTAGGGAAGGTCATACTGTGCAAAACAAGTGGACATGACAGAATCTCAGCAACAATGTTCCACCTGCTTACCAGGATCATTTTCAAGCTTAAGAGTGATTGGACTACCATAGTATTTGACAAGTTACTTGAAGGTATTAAAAAACCAAAGCTGGGAAGAATTCTGAGTCTATGCCTATCATCTGTAATACCAGAATTAATGAGCCAACTTCCTAGTACAAAAATCAATCATATGAGAAGAATGGACACAAAGATTCTGTCAAGATGGGATAGGGTGTTGACTAAGGAGGTTACTACTCCTCAAAAACAGAACAAAACAATACAGAAGAAGAAGAAAGTGGTTCCATAGGAAGAATCATCTAGTGATTCAGAAGAAGAAGTGGTCTTCAGTTCTGATGAAGATAGGCAACAACAGCAAGATGCACAAGGACAAGTGGATAGTAGTATGCTACCAGAGCAACAAAGAATCTCTACTCCAGGGGGAGAAGACCCTGCACCAGCAATACAAGACACTATACTTACTGATATGCGTGGTCAAGGGGGAGTAAATGATGCTGCTACACTAGACAATGAATTAGCAGCTGATACTGTGATGGATATTGTCTTTGATATAACTAAGGAAGCACTACTGCATGCAGAGGAAGAGGCACCTTAGGTGCATATGAAGGATACTGCTCATATTGGGCAAGTAAGTATCTCCTTCCTAGAAAGGTCACTAGACAAGGACATGGAAGTCCAGGGATAACCAAGTATTTTACCAACTAATCTTATTCCTCCTATTCAAATGTTGCAGGAGGTAACCTTGGAGGAGTTGTTCCCTAACTCACCAGCAGTAAGGACTGAGGGGGAGCAACAACCACAGGACAAAGAACTACTAAAGACTG
This sequence comes from Platanthera zijinensis, assembly GCA_039513925.1. Lineage (NCBI taxonomy): Eukaryota > Viridiplantae > Streptophyta > Magnoliopsida > Asparagales > Orchidaceae > Platanthera > Platanthera zijinensis. Next base: position 123,550,328 of record CM077089.1, on the reverse strand, counting down.
AGGGGGAGGAATTGCTGAACAATACAATAAACAAAGAGACTGCTGATATAGAAAGTTCATCTTTTGATGATGAAGAAGCCAACTTGGCTAAGAAAAGGAAACTTGTTGTGATGAAGAAGAGAAGCTCTGGCTATAAGAGGGTTTTACAAACAGCCACACCACCTCCAGTTCCAAGTATGGACTTCAGTTCTCTAATGGTCTAATTATAAATAAAATAAGATGAACAAAGGACAACTTTTGAAAAGTATGTGGATGAAACTCATAAAGAGAAGCAATTCCAGCTAGATCAGGACATCAAGTCAATCAGATTTGAAGTGAGTCAGTACAAGAAAGAAATGACAGACTGCTTTGAGAAAGGAGGCCATGAAGTTGTGTATCTGGCCACTCAGTAGAAGGAACTGAAAACTAAAGCAGCTGATATGGCAGAGAAACAGGCCTATATCTTAGAAAATCAATTTAGAACAAATGAGAATCTCACGGATTCTCATAATGAAATTCTCACAAAGATTGCAGCACTATCTATTGCTTTCAAAATAGAAGTTACAAAACTAATTTAGAATGATCTAGCTACTGTCAAAACGGCGATAAGGGCTACCCAAACATCTATTTCAACTCAAATTCATAAATTTGGAGTCTACTACAGAGAAGGGATTGATCATCTAGAAGGTCAAGTCAGATTTCACGAGGATGATCTCAGAGTTCTTGTTGAAAGAGAAGTCATAAAGGGGGAGAGAGTGTTAGTCCAAGCTAGTTCTAAGCATGCCAAATGGGTTTCCAATACCATCAGAGCTACTCTTGGCTTCCCTCCTTTATGTGATGATGATAATATGGCTGAATCTGGAATACAACATGCATATATTGAAGGAGATCAGCCAGAAGTTGCCCAGGTTATATATCCTCCTGCTAATTTTGAGATGGTTCATGAACAAATGCAGAAAATATACAGCCCTCCACAAGAGGTACATAAGGTGGTTATTTAGAAAGTTGAAATGTCTGAGGCTGCCAAAGAAGCTCAAAGGGAAGAATTATTATCTAAGAAGAGATTTAGAGAATAGGCTGAGTTAAAGCCAGACTTTGAGCAATGGAGCCCTACATCAAGGAACATCATTCTAACTGCATGGAAGGCTGTTAAGGACAAGACCCATGATAGGGGTAAGTGGTACTCAAAGCAGGAGTTGAATAAATATCAAGCTAGACAGGAAGCCATTCTTCAGCACAGGATGAGTGCAAAAGATGGGCAGCTACCTGCAAATTCTATAGAGCCCCTCATGTATTTTCCTAAGCCCTTTCACTACTTTGAAAGGCAAATAATAAAAGCTCAAGAACTAAAGAAAAAGGATCTTAAAGGAAAGAAGCCTGCTGAAGATACAGAACCAGTTGTGAAGGCAAAGATAAAGTCTGGTCAAGGCATTATAATAAGGGAGCCTAGCAAATATTAGGATAGATAGGCTTATGATAAGAAATAATGTAACTTTTTGATTTTTGCTCTAAGAGAAAACATGTAAAACAAATATTTTCTGCTTAATAAAATCAGTTTTACTGTTTATTTTTAGATTGTTTACATTTTTGAATGTTTACTTGTACTGGAATGAATGTACATCTATGTCTTATGTGTTTTATCTTGACTGGTGTATATTTTTTACTAAGGGTTATGACTTCTCCAAATACGGGGAGATTGTTGGGTACACTAGAAGTATGTACCAGATTTGGAGAAGGTTCATCCTAGTCAATAATATACATCAATATGTATTTAATGTATGTTTAAGTTTCCTTGTGCAGGGTTAAGAAATGGAAGAAAAATATTCTAAGTACAAGTATCGACACTTGTGAAGAATTGTGTCGACACACGGGACTTGTGTCGACACCAGCAGCAAAACATTGTGTCGACACCTAAAAATTGTGTCGACACCAGAAGCAGAAGTTGTGTCGACACCCAGAAGTTGTGTCGATACCAGAAGCCAGATATATGTCGACACCCAGAAATTTTGTCGATACCCAGGAACTGTGTAGACACCCAGAAGCTATGTTGACACCAAAGGCAGGAATTATGTCGACAATTAATGCATGACTTATGTCGACACCAATGGCAAGGATTGTGTCGACACCTAAAGCAGAGGCTGTGTTGACACCCAGCAGTTATGTGGAGACCAGGAGCAGTTGTGTCTACACACTGGACTTGTGTCGACACATACAAATAGAAGATGTGTCGAGGAGCAGTTGTGTCGACACACTGGACTTGTGTCGACACATACAAATAGAAGATGTGTCGAGGAGCAGAAGAATGACTGTGTCGACACTTGGAGTATTGTGTCGACATCATCAAAACTTGTGACGACACTTGGAGTATTGTGTCCACATCATCAAGAGTTGTGTCGACACTTTGTTTACTTATGTCAACACATATGAAGCAGATTGCTGAGTGGATCATGCTGAGTTGTTAAGTCTCTAAGGAATCAATTGTCATTATTGGTGAGTCGACAGCTGTCACTACCAACAGGTCTAACACCTTTGTTAGAACTGTCAGAAGGTTGTTACAAATCGGATCATCCGGTAACCATGAGGAATCTCTATATAAAGGTTTGATCCTAAACAACCAAAAACAACAACATAGTGAAGGCCAGAAAAGCCATAAACTAAGAGAGAGAAAATTCACAACAAGAAAAGGGGAAACCCTTTAAGAAGGCAGATCCAGAACAGTCTGCACAGAAGATTTAGACCTCATTTTGAATTTAAGGAAAGAGCTGATAGTGGATCAACTTTTACATCAAGAACAGTCCAACCTTATTTTATTCTATCAAGAAGCTTTGAAACAGCTAAGTCTGGTTAGGACTGAAGATCAAGAACTGATCAAGAAGAACATAAATAGGGGCATCTATTTGGTGATATCTTTTGTATCTCTTTTATTACACAATTTCTTGTAGGATCTGTTGTAGATGTGAACTGTAAGCCTATAATTATAAAGGCTGAGGAAGGGCTGTGAGACTGAGTGGTAGGACTTGTGAAGTCTGAGTTGTAAGCCTAGAGATAAGGGCTGAGGTAGGGCTGAGGCCTGAGGTGGGATTCTGGGAAGGATCTGAGGTAGGACTTGTAAAAGTATGAGGTGTAGGAACCATTTTGGTTCTGAGTTGTAGGATCTTTGGATCTGATAAAGAGGAAAGAAGTTAGGCTGAATCCAGTACTCTACTAGATAGGAGAAGGGGGAAAGTAGACGTACCCATATCTTAGGGAACCACTATAAATCTGGTGTTCTCTGTGTTGTGGATGTTCTGTGCTGTGTTTTATTTTGTTTGTGCCAAGCAAGATCTGTTTAATTGCCTAAAATATTAAAGGTAAAATTAGAACCTATCCACCCCCCTCTAGGTGTTTAGTCTCTTGAATTAGGTCTTTCATTTAGTTCCATCTTCATTCTAGAGACAAGTTCAATTCCGTCTTCGTTCTTAGGAGGCAAGCTCAGTTCCATCTCTGTTCGTTGAAGACAAGTTCTTCACTTTATTCTTAGGAGACTTCTCCATTCATAGGAGGCAAGATTTTCACTCTATTATTAGGAGGTTTTTCTATTCATCGGAGGCAAGTTTCTCACTCTTTTCTTAGGAGGCTTCTTCGTTCATAGAAGACAAGTTCTTTAACATCGCGACAGTTTCTTAGCATTTTGTCAGATTAGGATCCATTGACTTATTCATGTCCGATAATCTTTTTATTTGCACCTCTTAGGTCGGCTTAATCGACTTGTGATTAAGAGATAGGACCTTATTATAATTTCTTGTTTCTTGTTATAATTATTAGATTTAATCACCAAGACTTAAAATATCCACAAGGGGATTAACATAAGTTTATTTAACCTCAATTGCTCACAATGGGACGAGTCAGGTTCCTATACTAACCCCAATATTATTTCTCCCGATTTAAACTTCTTTTACGCATAATTACCAAAAAATATCAGAAATTGATGAAACTAGAACCCGATGTTGAAATTGTCCTAACGTAAATCTCTTAAATTTCTTGAGTCATTTTGAGCTTCGATAAATTTTTTTCCATGAATAAACCCTTATTTTTATACTTAAAAATAAGCCATATTTCAAATAACCAAACCACGACGGTGTGCTTTAAATATAAAAATAAAAACTTCCCAAAATAATTTACGTCCTTTCGAGTTCTTACATAGCCTTTGGCTTATTTAAAGTAGTCTTGAGTTATTTTAAATTATTAAAATACTGGGAATACCTCAAGATTTCCCTAAATATTTTCCGAGCATATATTAAGCCATTATAAGTTAATCATTAGATCTTGTGAGACTTTAATTGAGGAATTTTGCATTTAATAATTCCCAAAGGCATAAACCATCATTTTAATTGCTTGAAAAACATGAAGGCCTAACAAAAAAAATCTCCAAAACACAATAGAGTATGTATGAGGTCTCTTAACATCATTTTGAATTTTATGAACATTTTAGAACCCTCAAATCAACAAAAATGATGTTATTTTAATTATTTAAATATACTAAGCAACATCAAAAAAATCCCAATTTTTTGACCAGTTGCTTTCATAAAGCGGAGCATTTTTCATGTTCAAAGCTTTTTCCCTAGACCCCTAAATTATCCATAAAAATCAGAGAAATTCTTGTTTTGGGTTGAGGTGGAGATTGCAGATCCTAGCGATGTTTAAAGGACTAAGATTGTGCCATTTTTTGAGGCAGAAGGGTCATCCCCGTTGAGAATCTGACATGAATCCACTATGAACCTCATCTTTAAAGGAGGGAAATAAGAAATCCATGGTTGTCCGATCTTTAAAAGAGGGAAATAGAAGCCTACAGTCTTTTGACACCATCACTAGGACACCAGTCGGTCATGGCTCTACCCCGACTAAGTCTCCGAGAGATGACAAGCCCTCTGATAGTGGTCCGGTGGTCCGACACTGCTGGCCGCTGCCAAAACATGCGTAACAAAAAGCTAAAAAATACTTGGGCGCTGCCAGCTCTTTTTTTGGCAGCGCCACTGCCTAAGGGTCTTCTAGGGAGGGTCAATAACTGTTGAAAGGGGCGGACCCACTCATATGAGTATCCTGTGCCACCCCCGCCGAACTGCAGTCTAGTAATCCCAACCGCTCTCCACACAACCGCATGCGGTCATTCTCCCAAACTTCACTGACCTCCCTTAACTTGTTTGTGGCGGGTTGTTGAGGTCGGCGAGGCGTTGTTCTTGCCTTGTCTTGATCCCAGGACCTCCTTTATATGATAGGTGATCTATTTAAGCGCCCCTATGGGGACTTCCTCGGAGGTCACCCATCCTGAAATCACTCCCATCTGAGAACACTTAATTATAGATTTCTTTCACTTCCCATCACCAATTGAGCTGTGTAAAAATTTGATAACAACAGAAAATGAGAAACCAGGCGCAAGAACACTCCAACTATTACCAAGCCAAAATAAATAAGGTGCAACTAGAAGAGCAAGAATCTTGTACTATCAAAAATCTTTACTAGACGAGGCATATAATCGCCGATGTTCCTGATGGAATCAAAACAAGAAGGTACACATCTAGGTGCGCGGTCTCAATGAGTAACCGCCGTCTCTGCCGAGCTGCCTATGGAGTCTATTGAAATTTCCAAGTCCCTTGTGATGCAGTCTACGTCACTAGATGAACCATAACAGACAAATGACACTGATTCGTTCTCTCACATTACAATTTATGCTCGCACAAACTAAAACACAGCAGACTCGATTTTGCAGTTTTATTACTCCGATGCTAACGTACGGGTCCACTACATCCTTGGATATTGAATAGAAGCTATAAGATAATATCCTCTCAAGCGAAAGCTAGGGATCTACCCGATCTGACTGAGCGTGTGTTTTACCAAAAGAGATCCACCAAAAATAAATGATTGGGAAAATGGTAGAGTCTCACAATAAAAAAAAAGAGGTCCGCCAAGCCTCACGAATTTATATTGATCAAAGGAAATAACAAAATCGATTGGATATACATCCACGAGGAAACCAAAATTTCGTAAGTAACGCCAAAAGTAAACCACCACAAGATCTATCTAAGGGGGAATCAAACAAGAGTATTAAGTTTCATTACCCAATCGAAGTAGATGACTCCGATGAAAAAGTGGTCATTCTTCTTCGATTTGGCTGGAGTTACTCCGAACAGAGAGAAACTCGTTCGCCTTCCTTGCTTCATGCCGAAGAAGGTTCGTCGTCGCCGGAGTTATAGACCTTGGCCGATATCCCCCAATGAGGGGGAGTTTGTTGTTGGCCGAACACCGCGAGGATATCAAGGCTTGGCCGAAATCTCGAAGAGAGATCCAAAGGTGTCCGAACCTTTCAAGGAAGAAAGAGTCTTTTTTCTTGATGTGGTTGGAAAGGAGAGGGGTTATTGTGGTGGAGAAAAGAGGAGGGGAGAGGGGAAAAGAGGTGGCCGAACCACAAGCGAAAGAGAGGGGTGAGGCCGTTCACCAAAGGAAGGAAAAGGGGGATTTCCGAAATTGCCAAGGTGGGAGAAGGAGGGGGCGGCCAAGGAAGATAGGAAGAGGGAAATTCCTTAAACAAGAATTAGGTTTTTTTTTTCAATTTCATCAATCTAAATTCTCATTACACATACATGTCTTTATATAGGATACACCACTCAATCTCCACCATTCAATAATAAACTAAAACTTAGATGGTTATATAAAACACATCATAAGCATGAAATTGAGATATTCAATAATAAATAAAACACTTAAAAAAAATAAATGCATAAAAATTAAATGCTTAAAATAAACAAACTTAAAATATATAATTATAAATTATATATTTATAAAGATATATTTTTATATGCCTGTAATATGTAGCAGAGACTTGGCATGGCGTTGGCGATGGATGTCGCGGTAGAATCTCATCTTCAAGCTCGCGGCAACGACCGTCACAATCATCAAATTCTCTGAGGTGGAGATCATCGTCCAATCAGCGCCATCAATTGAGCAATCACGAGCATCACGAACACATGGCAGGAAATTATCGCCATCAATCCTCCCCCACTCAAAATCACTTATCACCGATGAGTGGCTCGGGAGGGGAAAATAGTCAAAGGCACCAACAACATGGGGCAAATCCAGCCCAACCATCCAAGTCGTAGTAGTGTGGTCATCCCAATTCAAAGGGAACCTGTCGGGCAAAAAGTAGGTCTTGGGGAACCTTAGAAAAGCATTAGTCAAAGAAGGAGAAAAAGTTTCAACATCAACATTCAACATACCTCCAATAGAAACCGAAGGAGAGAGTGATCCATGACCAAGCTCACCCCTCAACCCATTAGAAGACATAGTGGACAAAGTAAATGGAGAGGCAGATAATTCAAGTGGTGGAGAAACAAAAGGCGTTAAATCCTAAACATTGAAAATAGGGGATATACCCAAATCAGTGGGTATCTCTAAAAGATATGTGTTTTCTCTTAACCGCTTTAAAATTCAAAAAGGATCGGATCACCAATTTTCAAGCTTTTTTATGGAGCCCGAAGGCATCCGTTTGGGGATGGGATGCACCAAGACTAAATCATCAACATTAAAGTGAGATGCTCTTTTATGCACGTTAGCATGAGATTTATAAAATGTATATTGTGTGGTTAGTGCTTCATTAATGTGCTTATGTAAGTTATGGGCATGAGAGGCTAACTCTTGTGCAATTTGACTTGACTTATAAATTGGAGGTAGCAGAAGCAAGTCAAGTGACTCTAGTACTTTATATCCGTGCACTAGTACATTTGGTGATAAACCAGTAAGTCGGTGTGGAGGATTACTAAAAGTGAGTTGGCATGTGCAATAATCTTTAGTTATCATGTGGATGAGTGGGCGTAAATGTGGCCAAAAAAATGTTTCCTCCACTAACAGAATAATCATAACATAACCCAACAGAATGACAAAGTCATCGATACGGATCTCTCTAACGATAAGGAGGTGCAAAGAAAAGAAAAGAGCGGATCATACCACTTTAGGTAAATTGTGGCACTGGCTAACATATCCCATATGGTATTCAAATGGGGAAAGTGAAATCGATCTTTTATGGTGTCGTTATCAACGCACAAATGCCCATATTTCATTTCAAACATCCACTTTTACGAGCAAGGAGCATCACCCTTAGCTAGAAGGCACCCTAAAGCATTCATAGTTTTGCCACAAAAAGACTCGCAAGCAATGTCCGCATGATTCATCAAACTCAAGGTCTGCTTCTCTACCAGAAAGGTCAACAGAGGGGCTAACAAAGCAAACATCTCAAAATACTTCGGACTAGGAATAACTAGTGAAAGTCTTTGATTACAAGGGTAGCTAATCACCTAGAGGGGGGTGAATAAATTATTGCAGTCTTTTCTTGATCCTTTAAAATCTTCTATGACTTCTGTCCTACTATGTATACTTATTTCAGCTTTCAAGAAAACAATATTCAGCACAGTAAAACACAATACACAACACACCAGATTTTATAGTAGTTCCCCAGTGTATGGGTACATCCACTGTCCCTCTCTGCCTTTCTAACAATATGTTGACAAGGCTCTTCTCCAAAAACTATGGCTCCTTAGAGATTACAGCACGATCCCACTATATCAGTCAGTCTCCACTGAGAATTACAATACTGGCTCACAACCCTCCACACAGTAATCACCTAACAACCACACACAGGCACAAATGCCCTTTACACAAACTAGGAGACATAGCCTCACACAGATTCACATAGGAATCCAATCACACAGCCTTTATAATTTATTCTTTACAATTAGATCTCACAGATCTCACGCACAGCCTAATCAATCTAGGCCTCATCACAGATCTTTCACAGATCCATTGATTTTGAAAGTGTTTGTTGATTTGACTCAAGATAAATTATTCTCCGAGTTAATTTCTACCTGGGCTAAGTAATTCTTAGCCCTATTTGCTCCCCAACAACAAGAATGGCAATCTTTGACTTTCTTCGGCTTATGCTAGAAGTTCCACAGGATCTTGATCCTATTTTTGCTGATGAAAGGGGAAGATTCAGAATGAATATCTTCAATCAACTAACCTTTATTGACAGGAAATGAATTGCACTGCCTCTCCTTTTGTCCAGAGAAAACTCAGTGCAGAAATCTTCTTCTTCTTCAACGATCTAGAGATAGATCTTTTGATTTGGCTCAGCTTTGACTGTGAATCAACTTCAGCTAGGGTTTGCGTCGACTAATTCATCTTCCTCAGAGAAATCCTCTGTTCTTATTGTAGTAGATGTTGATTGCACAAGCAAACTCTAAAACACTTCAGTTTTTTCAATTGAACTTCTTGGTTTTGTAACAATGGCGGATGAAGACGATGAACTCTCGCTTCTCGTTTTTTAGAATGTTAATTAGAATACTTACTTTGATCTTAATCTCAACTATTATTTATAATCTCGTCGATTTGTGGGATGTTTGATACGTATCCCAGTTTTAACACTTGTTAAAACCTCAGCTTAATAAAATTGAGATCCACTGTAGACTGATGGTGACGTTAATGTCAATTTGTAGCATTTAAATAACAAATCAGAAAATCATTGACTTATTGACTTTGCTGACATCAACATCATTCTAAACTTAGCCAAAATTAAGCAATACTTCAGAAATCCCCAGTTTGACGAATTCAAAACTTAGTTCGACGAACCTAGAGCTCAGCTCGACGAAATCAAGCAATACTTCAGAGAACTTCAGTTCGATGAACTCAAAACTCTGCTCGACGAATCAGGGGCTCAGCTCGACGAAATCAAGCATCATCTCAGAAATATTCAGTTCGACGAACTCAAAATATAGTTCGACGAATCCAGAACTCAACTCGATGAAATCAAGCATCATTCCAAAAATCCTCAGGTCGACAAACAGGTGAAAGCTGAGTTCGACGCAATCTAAACTTAGTTCGACGAAATCAAAGCTTAGCTCGACGAAAATTGGATAAACAATACTTCGATGATTTTTGAACTTAGAATTTTCTTCAGCTCTCTTAGGCTTTGAGTTGCGTTGAGTGAATAGGCCATTCTCAAAGATTCTGGACTTAAAAAAATTTCAGCTCTGCTAGGCATTGAGAGCATTGAGTGTATATCCCTTACTCAACAGTTTTTGCCTTAACTATATTCTTCAGCTTTCTTCCTGATGGCGTTGATAGCGTTGAATGTATAAGCTTCACTCAACGCTTTTTGCCTGAGCTATATTTTTCAGCTTTCTTCCTGATGGTGTTAAGAGCGTTTAGTGTATAAGCTTCACTCAGTGCTTTTATACTTAGCCTGATTTTCTGCAATCTTCCCTTCTTACTGAAGTTTAGCGTTGACAAACTCAGCATAACGTTGAGTGATGAAGCTTCACTCAACGCTTTTGGACTTAGTCGATTTTCTGGCTTCCGCTACTTAGGATTTGTCATGATATCCTTATCTCAACAATTCTGGTCATATGATGTTGAAAGAGTTGAGCTCACTCAATGCCTTTGCACTTAGCCAAATTTTTGCCTTGTCAATACAGTAAGTTTTGTCTGCCAGCCTTCTCTCAGCGCTATTAGTTGTATGGCATTGAGAGCATTGAGTGAGCTTGCCTCATTCAATGCTTCTGGACTTAGTCATTTTTCTGACTTTCCAGCCTATCACTTTGAGTCCACTTGTCATTATCTCTTGAACTATATGTCCAATCATTATGACAAAAACCAACCTGTATGCGCGAACTTAAACATACATCAAATACAACTATTTATATACCATTTACCTGTTTGACTTCTTATAAATCTAGGACATTGGTATTAATGGACCCAACAATCTTCCTCTATTTGAAGAAGTCAAAACACCACTTGAGAATTCAATTCTTTGTCAATGATATACACTAACATGAACAACAAAAATATTATTAAAGCAACAAGAGTTACCACAGTATATATGTTTACCACATTTTCCTTTGTGATCCCCTTACATTGCTGCATCCTGCTGTTACAAACTACTTCTTTGTTGTTTCTACTCCCCCTTACTACTTTGTTCTTATATTACTTCTCCCCCCTTTTGACTTCTTTGAAATAACACTTGAAAGTCTGTGAAATAGCTTAGGAGCAGAATGTTATCTACTCCCTCTATTTGAGAGCAGTGAAGCACCAAGAGAAGAACTTTCTCCCCCTCAAAAAGAATAACTAAAGCAATACCAAATTCAACATACCCAATTCAAATTTGAAGGTGCTGAACTTTGATTCATCTAGTGACTTAGTGAAAATATCAGCCACTTGCTTGTCTGTTGGGACAAACTCAAGATTAATATCCTCACATTCCACATGCTCTCTTATAAAATGATATCTAATCTCTATGTGCTTATTCCTGCTATGTGATACAAGATTCCTAGCTATAGAGATTCCACTTATAGAGTCACAAAACAAAGGGTATTTACTTATCTGGATGTTATAATCCTGGAGTTGATGCTGAATCCACAGCAACTATGTACAGTACCTTCCTGAAGCTATATATTTTGATTCTATAGTAGAAATAGATACACTAGTCTGCTTCTTAATACTCTAAGACACTAGCCTTCTACCTAAAAACTGATAGGAACCTGATGTACTTTTTCTGTTCTCTCTGCAGCCTACAAAGTTTGCATCTGAATAGACAATTAGCTCAAAATCCCTATTCCTAGGGTAACATAGGCTAAGATCTAGTGTGCCCTTTAGATATCTTAAAATTCTCTTAACTATTGAGAAATGAGTCTCTTTAGGGCATGCCTGATATCTAACACATACACATGTAGCATACATGATGTCTGGCCTACTAGCAGTGAGGTATAAAAGAGAACCAATTATCCCTCTATATAAGGTTTGATCAATAGGTTTCCCTACCTCATCTTTATTTGAAGACATATTTGATCCCATGGGAGTTTTCATGGATGAAGCATTCTCCATCCCAAATTTCTTAAGTAACTCCCTAGTAAACTTAGACTGTGATATGGATATTCTATTGTCAGTATGTATTACTTAGAGACCCAAGAAGAACTTAAGTTTACCCATGCTACTCATCTCAAACTTCCCTTGCATAAGTTTGATAAACTTCCTGCAAAGGTTATCATCAGTAGACCCAAAGATAATGTCATCAACATATATCTAGACTAGGATGATCTTGCCCTTAGATTCCCTAAGGAATAGAGTCTTGTCTATCTTCCCCTTGAAAATTTATTTTCAATGAGGAAGCTAGACAATGTTTCATACCAAGCTCTAGGGGCATGCTTTAGCCCATATAGAGCTTTTATATGTCTATAAACAAAATCAGTATGGTAAGGAACAAAAAAACCTGGAGGTTGTTCAACATAGACTTCTTCTTTCAAATCTCCATTCAAAAATGCTGATTTCACATCCATCTGATAGACCCTGAACCCTTAGAATGCAGCATATGAAAGGAATAATCTGATAGCTTCTAGTGTTGCTACAAGGGCAAAGGTTTGATCAAAGTCAACACCTTCCTCTTGTCTATACCCCTGAGCTGCCAGTCTAGCTTTATTCTTAACTATAATGTCATTTCCATTAAGTTTATTCCTGTAGATACACTTAGTTTCAATGACATTATGTCGTTGATGTCTACGAACCAGCATGCAGACCTTACATCTTTTAAACTTGTTCAATTCCTCTTGCATAGCTCTAATCCAAAACTTGTCTTTGTTAGCCTCTTCAAATTTCTTAGGTTCTACCTGTGATAGGAAGTAAGAGTGCATTGCTGTATTGAGACATCTGCTCCTTATCACTACTCCTTGTCTTCCATCACTAATAATCTGATGGTATGGATGATCCCTCAGATGCCTTACTACTGGAGGAAGTATTGGTTCAACATCATATTCTTCATGATGTTGATCTTCATCTACTTCCTATGATCCTTATGCTTCCTCTGGAATACACACTCCTTATTCTTGGTCTTGCATTGCTGGTGGATCTTCATTTCTCTTGAGAGTGACCTTTTTCAACATTAGTTCAGTATCTAAAATATAAGAAGTGCTTGACAGCTCAATGCTAATCATATTTTCTTCATCAAACACTACATTAACTTACTCCTCTACAACTTGACTTGTTAAATTATAGATCCTATAAGCCTTATGATGATTCTTGTACCCAACAAATATCCTCTCATAGGCTTTGTCATGAAACTTAGTGTAATAGAATTTCCCATTGTTGAGTACAAAGCAATTGCTCCCAAAAATTTTGAGATATGCAAGGTTTGGTTTCTTACTCTTCATAATCTCATAGGGAGTCTTTTTGTGGCTCATGGTGATAGAAGCCTTGTTAAGTACATGACAAGCTGTATTTACAGCCTCAGCCTAGAAATATTCTTGGAGAGAAGCGTTATTTTGTAGTGTTCTACCAGCCTCTATGAGAGTTCTACGCTTCCTCTCAACTATCCCATTTTGCTGGGGTATTCTTGGAGAGGAAAACTCTTGCTGAATCCCATGATGTTCACAAATTCTTGTCATGCATTCAAACTGAAACTCAGTCCCATGGTCACTTCAAATTTTGACCACAGTACTGTTCAACTCATACTTTATTTGCATGACAAATGTCTTGAAGACATTTGGGATTTCAGTCTTTTTCTTAAAAAAGAATACCCAAATAAATCTGGAAAAGTCATCAACCACCACAAAGCTATAGACCTTCCTACCTAGACTATGAACTGGCATTGGACCAAACAAGTCCATATGTAAGAGGTATAAACACCTCACAGAATCTTTAGTCTCAAGCTTTTGAAGGAAGCTTTTTTCTGCTTACCTTTTGGCATGCAGATCAAAAACCTTTCTTAGAGCATTTTATGTTAGGACCATTCCTTACTAACTCTTGACTAAAGAGCTTTCCTATAGTCTTATAATTCAAATGAGCTAGCCTCTTGTGCCATTTGACACAATATGAGGCTTTCTCATTTTCAACTAAACAAATGAGAGAGTCATATGATAAACAAAGAAAATTAAAACAATAGACATTCCCACTCCTAGTGCCAGTAAAAGTGACCTCTTGGTCACTTGATCTTCTTATATGGCACTTATCCTTATGGAAAGACATGGCATAGCTAAGATAACATAGTTGGCTTATGCTTATAAGATTATGTTGCAACCCTTCCACATATGCCACTTTTGTGAAAGTGACTAAGCCATTAGTCATCTTAACAAAACCTTTGTTGATCCCTTTATCTGATCCACCAAATATCATCTTAGGTCCATCCTTTACTGGAATGAAATCCTTCAGTATGCTCTTTGTCCCATAAATGTTCCTGGAATACCACTGTCCAAGTACCATATAGGGGTATGACAACTTGGACTCACCTGCAAGAAATAAATCACTTATCCTTCTGACCCAAATTCTCATTGGGTCCTAGGTGCATGTTAGACTGAAAAACAAGCTGCCTTCCTACAGTACTTCTGACATATAAGTGTACATTAGCTCTCTATATACTATTATTATGCCATCAATCAATTATATAGTGGCACACTTTGCCATAACACCAGCAGTCAAAGATGTTGTACGTCCTTTAAGGGCTGTTTTAACATCATTGCTGTCTGTAGCTCTCAGTCCAGCAGGTACAATAACATACTTTTTGTTCAGTGCTGGGGCTTGTACACCAAGCCAAAATAGTCCAGGATGGGCCATTTGAAACTTATCATGGGCTGTCTTGTAGCCATTAGCACCCCTGCCATTCCTACCACCATAGTGGTGAACAACTTTATTCTTGTTTTTGGAACTACCAGCTCTAGTGTTCCCTTTGAAGCCTATCCCTTTCCTATCCTTTTGGGAGGAGATGGAATCTATCAAAGGCAACACAGTACATGGCTTTGAAAACTTAGCCACTAGCTCCTTCTCCTTTTGGAGCTTACTTTCTAGATTCCTGATAAACTCATTCTTAAAAGTTATGGTGCCCATCTAAATAACAGTAATGTTCTTTAGCAGGCTAACTTCCCTAATTTTCTGCTCTAGCAAAGTTGTTGTTTCAGAATGATGGGAAGCAATAAGCTTCAGAGATGCAATCTTCTGAGCCTGCTGTTTGGTCAGCAGCTTACTCCTTCTGAATGCTTCCAAAAGTTCACCATATCATTCAATCATTTGATCTCTTTTTTCCTCAGATTCAGAGTCATCTTCAACTCTTAATGAAAAAGCACTTGAATCTAAACTAGTCACATATTTAGACTTCGATGAAGAGTTGGATGAAGAGTGTATGTTAGATGGTCCAGGCTGATCCTGGCAGGATTCCTTATGTGATCTTGCAATCAGCCCAATGTAGGCTTCATAATCCTCTTTTGATTCTGATAAGGAAGACTCAGTCAGTTTTTATCCCTCTTAGCAATGAAGGGTTTCTCCTTCTTACTTCTCTTATGGTGATGATTCTTTTCACCAACTTCTTTCTTCTCAAGACAATCAGCCACAACATGACTTGGCTTACTGCAATAGAAACAAACAATCTTTTTAGAAAAATGTTTACCAGGTTTTAGATCATACCTGCTCTCTTTGGAGGGTTTCTTCTTATTTCTGTAGTAGTTCTCTTTGTGTTGGAAGGAAGAGGTAGGTTTGCTCATCCACCCATTCTTTTTCATCAGCCTCATAAATTTCTTTGAGAAAACAGCAAACTCCTCATCAGACATATTACAGACTGATTCCTCTTGATCTGAATCTTCTGACTCAGCTAGCCTTCTTATAGGAGAAGGATTCTAATCCTTACTCCTCTTAGAGCTATCAGCCTTGAAGGCCACAGTGGTTTCTTTGGTCTGGCCTCTTCTAGTCTTCTCTTCCTCTTTCCTTGCCGTTAGCTGCATCTCATATGAAAGCAGCTTACGAAATAATATGGATGATGGATTATCTGCTAGCTTTGACACTTCTCTAATGGCACATATCTTAGTGTCCCAGTCTCTAATAAGAGACCTAAGAAACTTATCATTTAGCTCATAATTATTAAAGGCCCTACCTTAGGTATTTAACTAATTAAATGCCCTGAAAAAACTCTCATAACAACTAGTTTTGGTCTGCTCTCTGATCTGTCTGAAAGCTTCATACTTTTGATTTAGCATTGACTTTCTATCATCTCTCACTTCCTCAGTTCCTTCTATATACACTATCAAGGTGTCCCACATTTCCTTTGAGGTCTTATAGTGCACTAAGTTTCGAAAGGTGGACTCATCTATGACACTAACTATGATGTTTTGTGCCTTCTTATCTGATGTAGCTAAGATAACATCATCCTTAGTGATTTCAGTGTACTTCTATGGAGTCTGTAGATTTGCATCATGGATAGATATCTTCATTTGGATGAAGGGTCCTTGTTGAACTGCAACATAGATCCTAGAATCAGATGCTTCCATGAACAATCTGACCCTTTCTTTCCATATACCAAAATTTTCCTTCCTACAGAGATGAAGTTTCATGGATCCAAGCTCTTTATGATTCTCTCCTAAACCCATTTTAATCTTCTGACAGCTACACTGGAGATCTCCTCAGACTGTTAAGTCTTTTCTTGAGTAACCTCCCTCTGATACCACTTGAAAGTATTTGATTACAAGGGTAGCTAATCACCTATAGGGGGAGGGAGGGGGAATAGGTTTTTGTAGTCTTTTCTTGATCCTTTAAAATTTACTATGACTTATGTCCTACTGTATATACTTATTTCAGCTTTCAAGAAAACAATATTCAACACAACAAAACACAATACACAATACACCAGATTTTATAGTGGCTCCCCAGTGTATGGGTACATCCAATATCCCTCTCTGCCTTTCTAACAGTATATTAGACAAGGCTCTTCTCTAAAAACTATGGCTACTCACAGAATACAGCACGATCCCACTAGATCAGTCAATCTCCACTGAGACTTACAACACTAGCTCACAACCCTCCACACAATAATCACCTGACAACCACATACAAACACAAATGCCCTTTACATAGACTATGAGAAATAGACTCACATAGATTCACACAGGACTCCAATTACAAAGCCTTTATAATCAGGCTTTACAATTAGACCTCACAGATCTCACACACAGCCTAATCAATCTAAGACTCAACACAGATCTTTCACAGATCCACTGATTTTGAAAGTGTTTGTTGATTTGACTCAAGAGTAATTTTTCTCTGAGCTAATTTCTTCCTGGGCTAAGTAATTCTTAGCCCTATCTGCTACCCAGCAACAAAATGACAATCTTTGACATTTTGCTTGTGTTGGAAGTTCCATAGGACCTTGATCCTATTCTTGCAGATGGTAAGGGAAGATTTAGAACGAATATCTTCAATTAGCTAAACTTTATTGGCAGAAAATGAATTGCACTACCTATCCTTCTATCCATAGAAAACTATATGCAGATATCTTCTTCTTCTTCAACGATCCAGAGATAGATATTCAGATTTGGCTCAGCTTGGATCGTGAATCAACTTCAGCTAGGGTTTTTCGAGACTGATTCGTCTTCCTTAGAGAAATCATTTGTTCTTGCTATATCAGATATTGATTGCACTAGGGAACTCAGAAACCCTTCAGATTTTTCAATTGAAGGTCTTGGTTCTGTAATAATGGCGGATGAAGACGATGAACTCCTGCTTCTCATTTTTTAGAATGTTAATCATAATCCTTACTTTGATCTTAATCGCATCTGTTATTTATAATCCTGTCAATTTTTGGGATGTTTGACACGTGTCCGAGTTTTAACGGTGGTTAAAACCTCAGCTTAATAAAATTGAGATCCACTGTAGACTGATGGAGACGTTAATGTCAATTTATAGTATTTAAATAACAAATTAGAAAATCATTGACTTTTTGACTTTGTTGATGTCAACATCATTCTGGAGTTAGCCAAAATCAAGCAATACTTTAGAAATCCTCATTTCGATGAACTCAAAACCCAGTTTGACGAACCCAAAGATTAGCTCGATGAAATCAAGCAAGGCTTCAAAAAACTTCAGTTCGACGAACTCAAAACTCAGTTCGATGAATCCAGGGCTCTGCTCGACGAAATCAAGCATCGTCTCAGAAATATTCAGTTTTACGAACTGAAAACTTAGTTTGACAAATCTAGAACTCAGCTCGACGAAATCAAGCATCATTCCAGAAATCCTCAGGTCGACGAACATGTGAATGTTGAGTTAGATGAAATCTAAACTTAGTTCGACAAAATCAAAGCCCAGCTCGATGAAAATTGGATAAGCAATACTTTGACGATTCTGAACTTAGAATTTTCTTCTGCACTGCTAGGCGTTGAGTGGCATTGAGTGAATAGGCCATTTTCAACGAATTTGGTCTTAGAAAAATTTCAACTCTACTAGGCGTTGAGAACATTGAGTGTATATCCCTCACTCAATGCCTTTTGCCTTAGCCATATTCTTCAGCTTTCTGCCTGATGGACTTGAGAGCGTTGAGTATATAAGCTTCAATCAATGCTTTTTGCCTTCGCCATATATTTCAGCTCTCTGCCTGATGGCGTTGAGAGCGTTGAGTGTATAAGCTTCACTCAATGCTTTTATACTTAGCCTGATTTTCTGCAATCTTGCCTTCTTGCTGAATTTTGGCATTGACAGACTCAGCATGGCGTTAAGTGATAAAGCTTCACTCAACGCTTTTAGACTTAGTCGATTTTCTGGCTTCCACTGCTTAGGATTTGACATGATATCCTTATCTCAATGATTCTGGTCATATGACATTGTGTGAGTTGTGCTCACTCAATGCCTGGGGACTTAACCAAATTTCTTCCTTGTCAATACAATAAGCTTTGACTGCCAGCCTTTATTCTCTCAGCACTATTATCTGTATGGTGTTGAGAGCGTTGAGTGAGCTTGCCTCACTCAACGCTTCTGGACTTAGGAATTTTTCTGACATTCCAGCCTATTACTTTGAGTCCACCTGTCATTTTCTCTTGAACTATATTTCCAATTATTATAATAAAGACCAACCTGCATGCATGAACTTAAACATACATCAAATACAACTATGTATATACCATTGACCTATTTGACTTCTTACAAATCAAGGACATTGGGATCAATGGACCCAACGACAAGTTCATGTTCGAACAAGTCCTTTAATAAAGTCACAAGATCAGGATATAGAGTCAGTAAAATTAAACTCGGGAGAAAATCAAATTCGTCTTGAATTTCATGCAATGGAGACACCATCAAAGGAAGCTCATTTGGGTCTACACCATTAACGTTATCCAAAAGTACAACTCCCTTGCTAGAAAATTCTTCCGCACTAGATACATCAACCTAATCAGAATCAGTAAATGTCTCAAAAATAGACAAAATCGAACCCGACAAAATTTCTAATTTACATGTAGCTTCAAGCAAAGGTGATAACATCAAAGAAATATCCTTCGGGTCCTCAGCGCTAAAGTCATCCAAAATTAACCTTCCCTCATAAGGTAAATCTTTCCAATCAGTCAGAACATTCATTAAGTCAGGGTCATCAGACCATTCCTCAATTCTCATAGGTGATGGATCAGGGGTAAGGTCGAGGGTAGGTTGGATATTCATATGGTGTGGCACTACAGAGTGAAATTCCTCTTCCATGTCACTTGGGTAACCCAAGTCCTCAACATCACTAAACTCTTCATCAATAATGGCATCACCCTCAGCGGGGGGGGGGGGGGGGGTGCTCACTCAAAGGTAATAACTCAGAATCATCAGAAGATTCAAACATGAGATAAGCAAGTTTGGGAGGAGACTCTAATAAGACTAAGGTCGTCGGCTGAGTTGGGCACTTGACAATATGGGGGTCAGACATTCCCTCAACATCATGAGTATAAATCGTGGGGCGATTCTCACTGACTGGAATACTCTCACCCCACGCGCTCTTGGCATCCCTAGCAATAACATCTATCGAGTATGAAACATAGGGCCTAAAATGCTTATTTCCCTTAAAGGTGGAAATAGGCGCACTTTGGTTAGTCCTACCCTTATGGGGAAAGGATCTAGCCTGAGGCATATGGTCAATCCTATAAGAAGATATGGGTTTAGTGCCATAACTATACTCGCTCACGGCAGTGGTGTTATTAGTACAGGGTAGAAGGGGTCAAATTGATAAATGAGAAGGCTACGCATTTGCGGCAAGCATATTGATAACCACCCACACGACGCTCTTCATTTAGCCAAAACACCTGGGCTTCACGTACTAACCGCTCTTGGGCGACGACAACCTTTTGGTGGTCGCCCCATTCGTGACAATCAATATAAATTTTTATTCCCTTAAGCCAGTCTCTAAAAATTTGAGAATTCCCATAACCGTCATAAGTGGTACCTCGTTCCTAGTTGGAGGAAAAGTGTGTGGACTGTTGGTTTTCTTATGGCATGTAGGCAAAGTTGGGGTGTGATTAGCCATAAATTTTGTAACGTTTCGATTAGCGCTAGGCCCCTTGTGCGTGTTTTTTGGTGTAGGGAGAGCTGCAGTAGGCTCAAGGGGTGTAGGCGATCTGGTGCGCACTCGCGGTGAACAAGGAAATAGGCTGACAACCTATACTGAGCTTGACACGGGTAGGGACACGAGCATGTACCTACCCATGTGCAGTGGTGTGGAGTGGCCACAGGGTTGAGTGGTAATGGAAGAGCGTTGAGTGGTTTGTCCCGAGAAGGACACTGGTAGGGACACGGGCGTGTCCCTACCCATGTGATATGCCTTGGGTGTGTTGTGTTGAGGGCTCGGTCCTGAGAAGGATACAAGTAGAGACACGACCGTGTATCTACCCGTGTTCATCTATCCAGGTTACCCCGTGAAGGACACGGGTAGAGACATGGGCGTGTACCTACCCATGTGCTTCATGCCCAGGTCGACGAAATTTGCCCCGAGGAGCACACGAGCATGAACACGGGTATGACCACGGCAGTGTCACATGGACACGGGTACCGACACAGGCGTGTCATTACCCATGTAGGAGCACGAAACGGCAGTCGAGCCATTTCTTTAGAGCAGGATACGGGTAAGGACACGGCCGTGTCCCTACCCGTGTCACTTCTGTATAAAAAGGAAAAGTGAAACCCTAACATTTTCATTTTCTTCACAAGCTCTATTTTGTGGAGGGAAAATTTTTGGAGCAAGAGGAACATCTGGAACAAGCTTTGGAGGAGGAGAAACGACACCGCCGTCAAGGAAAAAGTGATGCCGCGGAGGAGGATGACAAGATCCATGGCCGGAAATGGTGGTACCGCTGGAAATGAGGTGAGCTTCCTCCCCTCTCCCTTGGAGTTAGATCCTTAGATATTCTTAGGCGATACATCAACTCAAAGGAGTCTTGATGTGTGAGGAGAAGGTTTTTAGGAAAGGCCTATCTAGAGCTTTCCTTTAATGACTAGTCATCTTCAACCCCCCCCCCCCTTCTTCAAGTGATGATGAGGGTGGATTCGTGAAGAGGAAGGGCCTTGAGATGGGGAATAGGGGTGGAGGAACTTCTGGTTGCGATTTGGGGTGATCGGCTTGAGGAGGAAGATGAACCGATGCCGTTCATTCCGCTTCAAGATGCATGCAGAATCTGTGTTCTGCACGCAACTACCCTCTTGGCTGTTTTCAGGAAAGAAATGTTCAAATCTAGGCTTTTGAATAAACAAAAAAGTTGTATCCATTGAAATAACCTTTCCAACGAGTGGTTACACGCCTTCAAATGAAGCCTGTAGCCACGAGAATGTCTGATCGAAGTAGGGGTTGTAGACTAAGCGCACAGAAATCGTATTCTGTACGCTGTAGGCTTTGGAGCCAATTTTATGTGGGTTCTAGTCTGATCCGGGTTACAAGCTGAACATGAAAGTTGTAGCCAATGGAAAGACCTTTCCATCGAGGGCTTACACACACTCACTGAATTCTTCTAGCCTTGGGAATTCCCGGTTGAAGTTGCAGTCCAGATTTATTCTGCACCTAAAATTTTGGGTTGTGTATAACGTGCATTTAGATTTGGTGGAATTAATGTTGCAATCTAACTCGATGTTTGGGTGAACTATTTTGTGGTAATCATCATAGTGATATGAAGGTTGAAGTTTATTAATTTGAATTCATAAAACGAGTTGTGAGCAAGCCTAATTGAACGAAAGGGGCTTGATATAAATTGGTAGACTATCATTTATGCGCATTGTTTTATATCATGTTGAAATCATTTGGAAGGACATGTAGATGAATAAACCATGGCCATGATGTATATTGAATTGATATTAGGAAATTTAGTAGTCCAATTCTTAGAGTGTCGTCTCCCTACGGGTATCATTGGGGAAGTTAGTAAGTGCGGTGTTGGCCGTCACTAGTCGGGATGGTGTTGAGATGAGTAAAGTTGGACGGTTGGGCTTG
The DNA here is from genome assembly GCA_039513925.1 of Platanthera zijinensis. Classification (NCBI taxonomy): domain Eukaryota; kingdom Viridiplantae; phylum Streptophyta; class Magnoliopsida; order Asparagales; family Orchidaceae; genus Platanthera; species Platanthera zijinensis. Next base: position 123,528,082 of record CM077089.1, on the reverse strand, counting down.
TCCCTCGGTGTTCATGTCCCGGGGCTCCTTCCGTGCCAAGTGGATGGTTGGGCTTGACCCTCGTGCTTTCACCGAGGTTCCTTCCATGCCATGATGTTGTGGAATTGCATGCGGTGTGAGTCGACACACGGTGTCGTAATCCCGGGTTAAGGATAGTGTGGTAGGTCTACGGGCTCGCCCATCGTCACACCGATGGGAGTTGATAGATAGACTTTGGGCGGTTGGGCTTGTCCCTCAGTATTCATGTCTCAGAATACCATCCATGCCAAGTGAACGGTTGGGCTTGACCCTCATGCTTATTTCCGAGGCTCCTTCCGGGTCACACCATAGGCCAGTTCAGGGCTAGGCTCTTGGTGCACATCTACCCAAGACACCCGCTGAGCCGTAGTATGCATGGGAGCTCCGCTGCTATGTTCTTAGCGTTGAGGCGTACGGAGGCCTATGTGAGGTAGTGTGGATACCCACTTAGTAGTAGAAGTGCCCGTTCTACTGACACCGTCTGGCCACGATAGATGACGCCTGAGAGGTTAGCTACTTGCTCGAAATGTGGGAACAACGAGTCTGTGTCGATATAGCAATTGCTTGTGTGTGAACATGGGTGGGTTATTGCATCGCATACATAACATTTTACCTCATACATACACAAGACCCTCATTGTATAACTTTGTATGGGCACTCCTATACGATGAGTTACTTACTACTGAACGATCCTCAACTTATATGCTTGTATGGGCATCCATATAAGTTGAGTTACTTTTTGTTATAACTCTATATTCATATGTTGTGATAGATGGTATAAATGTTAGAATATCTTACTACATGTTAAACCACTTGCTTGTTTATACTCCTGCTTATATACAAATATTGTACCCTGTCTATTTCTCCGCCCGGTGCCGAGGAGTCGCCGGGGGAGCAGATGTGAAGACACTTAGGCTTCGTTTGGGGGGACTTATTTTCACCGGTCAAGCGGTCATGACTGCATGAATCGGGTCTTAATTAAGGCTCAGTTCATGCGGTTGTGACCGCTTGACTGGTGAAAATAAGTTCCTCCAAACACAGCCTTAGTCTTTATGACTAACAGTTGCTACGTCTTCCTTTTTAGGAGGAAACCCCACAGAGCAGCAGCAAGTTATGGAGCCGGACAGCCAGGCCAGGACGACAGGGCCTGAAAGGATAGTTCCGCACAACCGTCTATTACAAAGGTGAGTGATGGGAGTTTTGTTGTAGCCCTTCGAGGCAATTTCATTGCTGTACTCTGATTATATAGAAGCATGTTTTAGCTTCTCTTTTGTATACTTTTGGACTAATATCTTGTGTGGATTTGATTTCTTATATTATTTTGGTAAAGTTGGCAAATTTATGTTGATATTGGTGTAGCTGGCAGAATAGGCGTCTTGGGGTACATGCTAGCCCGTGTGTTAGTGCTACCCCAAGGCGGCTGTTCTGGGCATAAGACTCCTCTCGTGCCGTGTTTTGTGTTCTGGGAGGGGGGTCTTACAACTTTAGCATACAAATAGTCCAATCGGGAAACAAAACATCATGGGCCATACTCGGAGTGAGTAGAGAAAATTTTATAAGTTATAACAAGTGAAGTTTTGTGCGCCCATGTCTAGTGTGCATGCAATGATAGAAAATTGATTTTGTCTTCACATAATTTATAAAAGATAGATTTGTTCCCGCTTAATAACTAGGGTAGTTAAAATATTTTAAGATTATTAAATTTTTTTTTTGCCGAAAAATAAAAATTTTAGACCGCTATTTGCAGACCAAAAATTAAAATTTTGTTTTGTTTTTTTGGAAAACGAATCGTGCTAGTGCGTGTCGGCGGTCTAAGAAAAGTGGGAGGGTGATAGTTGTAACAACCCCATCCGTTAAATGACGTATAGTAGAAGGTCCGGCCGGGGCCCCACACTATATGCCACAAACAGACGGTGAGGTCGCAGGATAATACCAAACCATACGAATCCTAACTCAGAGCATTCTAGCGGAATTGTATTAAGTGTAAGAACTCATATCAATGAATGTCCACTAATATAGAAATATCACATTTATATAAAAGACCAGGAATTTTTACAACACCACACCGCACAGGGCCACCGCGCAGGGCCTTAAGGCCTTACAAGTTACTCTTTACAATACATATAATTTCATACATCGGCACGCAGGCCGGCCACACATGAAATCCAACACTTCGCACGGCCTTCAAGGGCCTACCAGCAGCATGGGCTTTTGCCCGCTCAATCCAATCAGCCCGCAACACCTGCATATGGACGTCCACCCCATGGGTGATAAACAAAGCAACGGTCAGCATTCAGCTGACCAATTATAACGACCCCACCCCTTACCGGGGCAGTGGTTCCTTCCCTGCATGTATAGCAATTTCAACGGATATATAACATACACACCACATCACAAACGCCGGCCTCAATGCCAGGCGCTCCGTGCACTCAAGGCACCTTTATGGTTTGTACTTGGTAGGCGGGCATAAGCCTCCAAACCCCTGTTGAAGACCTCACTCACCCGTCTCACTCAGAGGTACGCACCACACCAAAACCCGTGAGCACTACCAGTCGACCTACCCACGTAGTGTAACAAGCCTAGGGAATTCGCCCTGCTGCTTTGCTACCAATTGATCGCTCATCCGATCTTAACATCGCCACTTGGTGGAATGGGCATAAGCCTCCAAACCCCTGTTGAAGACCTCCCGCGCCCACCCACTCAGAGGTGTCCGCACTCCATCAACCAGCTCTTAGCAAGCATGCAACCAAAGGAGCTATGCAAAGCATCCTGACCACCAAGCACATCGTCCTCACCATCTCCGCAGGCTAAACAATGAATCCACGGAGTCTTCTCCGGTTCGCAATATAAACATCACCAATCCCGACATACGTCTGGATGGGATTCACACAGCATGCCATGCCGTACTACATCTTTCCGGCTCTAGATGCAGACTCAACTGCTGGAATCACTTACGCATTTCCATCTCTTGATGGAGGATCCCATGCACATGCAAAACAAAGGGCTTCACCTGCCCAAGGAAGAAAGGTCGTTACCCTTGACGATCGCTTCGGCGCCATAGAAGAACTAGCCGGATGGAAATCACAGCAGCGGCCTTGCCTCCGCAACGCTGCACCCGGCTCTCTATTCGGCTCGACGAAGCTCCACCGGCGGTCGGAAAGCTCCTCCTCCTCCTCCTCCAAGCTCTCCTCTCTTTCTTCTCTTTAGAGAGAGAAAGGCTAAGTGGAAATGAGATTTCATCTCAATCCACGGCCTTAAAGAGGCTGGAAAAGCTTTGGACCACAAGATCCAAATAGAAGGAAACGAACGGCCGAGATCTGCTCTGAAAAACATTTCAACAGGCCTGACACGCCCTGTGACACGCCCGTGTCATAGGCCGTGTTCCCGACACGCCCTGTGACACGCCCGTGTCACAGGACGTGTTCCCCCAGTCGGTTAGCAACCGACTCGAAAGATACCAGAACACGGGATGGGACACGCCCGTGTCGAACCTGACACGCCCGTGTTCCAGGCCGTGTTCACGGCCGTGTTCAAGGCCGTGTACCTCTCTGACTCAAACAGGCCATTTTCCGATTTTAATGTGTGACACGCCCTGGGACACGCCCGTGTCCCAGGCCGTGTCGCCGCTTGACGACCGCTGACCGTCAACTTGACACCGCGACACGCCCAGAACGGACACGTGTCGGACACGCCCTGGGACACGCCCGTGTCGAAGGCCGTGTCCCAGGCTCGACGATCGTCGACTAAGCTGAACACGCCCTGGGACACGCCCGTGTCCCAGGCCATGTACACCCGACATGCCCTGGGACACGCCCGTGTCCAGGCCGTGTCTAATAGCCTCCAACCCAAAACTGTGCACAACATATTTTGAGATTCTGGGGTGTTACAACCCTCCCCTCCTTATAGAAATTTCGTCCCGAAATTTAGCGCAACGCACAAGCATCAACACAACCACGCTGTTGCGATACAAACCAAAACGATCCAGGTTTAGAGTTCAGAGGCCACAGCTTGTCTCGCCCCATGGCATCGTACCACCACAACTGTTTGTCACAAACAGAAATACATACATACATACAGACAATAGACAACATAATAAAGTGCACACTCCACTTTATTTCGGCTTCTCCGCATCTCGCAGAATCCGTTTAGCGGCCTCCATTAAGTCCAAAGCACGGATTTGCTGTTCTGCTTGATTTGAGCTTTGCGGCTCCTGCATCTCAAGTGTGTATATGCGCGGTTGCGCCCGCGATGCAGACGACTCTGCCCCAGCTTTACCCTTCTCGTCATAAGACGCACTTGTTTTTCTTTCACCCTTGGACGCACCATTCCAGCAAAATCGCGCGATATGCCCTGGCTTCCCACAAATGAAACATGTACGCGGCTCAACTCGTTCTTGCCCAAACGTTGCTCCTGACGCAACATCTGAAGAAGTTTGTTCAGCGGGTCGAAACCGCTTCTTATCACGTTTCCTGAAATCTGACTGCTCTGATGGCGGAACTTTGAAGTCGGACTTTTCCACCGCTACGATCTTCTTCTCCCGTACCCGCTTCAAATCCTTCTCCAGCGCACTAGCGGTATGCACCAATGCTTGGAATCCTTGGTTCACTGAACTCGGGAGAGCCAACCTCAGCTCATCACGCAGTCCTTCATAGAACCTATTCGTTTTCCGCGCCTGGTCCGCAAACGTCGACCCCGCATAATGACCGAGCTTGGTAAACTCATGCAGGTAATCGTCCACGGTCTTATCACCCTGTACCAGACGTTGAAATTCATTTTCCATTACAATTCTCTGCGCCATTGGCAAGTATTTTGCCCAAAATAATCTGGCGAATTCGTCCATCGATATGTCGCCCAGGTCTCTACCTCCCAACTGGTGCAACTCGATCTCATCCCACCAAAGCCTCGCCTCTCCTTCCAGGAGGAAAGTGGCTAACGGGACTTTCTGCTCCTCACTAATCCTGAGCGCAGCCAGGATTCTTTTCACTCTAGAGAGCCAATCCTCGGCCTCTGTTGGAGACGTTGCCCCGACAAACGTAGGCGGATTAAACTCCATAAAGTGCTTAAGTTGCTCGTCCGCTGCTTGCACAGCAACAGGAACCTCAACATGCTCTTGCCTCGCACCAACCTCAACATGCTCTTGCCTCGCACCAACCTGCACTGGCGCCACAGCAGGCCTCGCTTGCCCAAAAGGTTGTGCCTGAAGCATAGCAAAGATCACCTCCGCAACTAAGCGCACCGTTTCCGCAGAAGGGGGAGGTATAGGCACCTCAGGTGGTGCCGCACTCTCATCCGAACGCTGGGGCTCCGACTGCCCAGCTCCACTCCTCGTCACCTATAGGTGAACAAGATCGCATTACTTTCCATGGTAAAACGGCAAACTCACCGAATAGACACACACACACATTCCCTAGTGGACATTCCAGAGTTCATTAGCATTACAGCAGGTCGCACAAACACGTGCTCGCCACCCCACAAAAGAATTCGACCACGAATTCGAAAGAGGAAGACCGACAAAAGCTGAGACCAAAATATGTAACAACCCCATCCGTTAAATGACGTATAGTAGAAGGTCTGGCTGGGGCCCCACACTATAGGCCACAAACAGGCGGTGAGGTCACAGGATAATACCAAACCATACGAATCCTAACTCAGAGCATTCTAGCGGAATTGTATTAAGTGTAAGAACTCATATCAATGAATGTCCACTAATATATAAATATCACATTTATATAAAAGACCAGGAATGTTTACAACACCACACCGCACAGGGCCACCGCACAGGGCCTTAAGGCCTTACAAGTTACTCTTTACAATACATATAATTTCATACATCGGCACGCAGGCCGGCCACACATGAAATCCAACACTTTGCACGGCCTTCAAGGGCCTACCAGCAGCATGGGCTTTTGCCCGCTCAATCCAATCAGCCCGCAACACCTGCATATGGACGTCCACCTCATGGGTGATAAACAAAGCAACGGTCAGCATTCAGCTGACCAATTATAACGACCCCACCCCTTACCCGGGGCAGTGGTTCCTTCCCTGCATGTATAGCAATTTCAACGGATATATAACATACACACCACATCACAAACGCCGGCCTCAATGCCAGGCGCTCCATGCACTCAAGGCACCTTTATGGTTTGTACTTGGTAGGCGGGCATAAGCCTCCAAACCCCTGTTGAAGACCTCACGCACCCGTCTCACTCAGAGGTACGCACCACACCAAAACCCGTGAGCACTACCAGTCGACCTACCCACGTAGTGTAACAAGCCTAGGGAATTCGCCCTGCTGCTTTGCTACCAATCGACCGCTCATCCGATCTTAACATTGCCACTTGGTGGAATGGGCATAAGCCTCCAAACCCCTGTTGAAGACCTCCCGCGCCCACCCACTCAGAGGTGTCCGCACTCCATCAACCAGCTCTTAGCAAGCATGTAACCAAAGGAGCTATGCAAAGCATCCTGACCACCAAGCACATCGTCCTCACCATCTCCGCAGGCTAAACGATGAATCCACGGAGTCTTCTCCGGTTCGCAATATAAACATCACCAATCCCGACATACGTCTGGATGGGCTTCACACAGCATGCCTATGCCGTACTACATCTTTCCGGCTCTAGATGCAGACTCAACTGCTGGAATCACTTACGCATTTCCATCTCTTGATGGAGGATCCCATGCACATGCAAAACAAAGGGCTTCACCTGCCCAAGAAAGAAAGATCGTTACCCTTGACGATCGCTTCGGCGCCATAGAAGAACTAGCCGGATGGAAATCACCGCAGCGGCCTTGCCTCCGCAACGCTGCACCCGACTCTCTATTCGGCTCGACGAAGCTCCACCGGCGGCCGGAAAGCTCCTCCTCCTCCTCCTCCAAGCTCTCCTCTCTTTCTTCTCTTTAGAGAGAGAAAGGCTAAGTGGAAATGAGATTTCATCTCAATCCACGGCCTTAAAGAGGCTGGAAAAGCTTTGGACCACAAGATCCAAATAGAAGGAAACGAACGGCCGAGATCTGCTCTGAAAAACATTTCAACAGGCCTGACACGCCCTGTGACACGCCCGTGTCACAGGCCGTGTTCCCGACACGCCCTGTGACACGCCCGTGTCACAGGCCGTGTTCCCCCAGTCGGTTAGCAACCGACTCGAAAGATACCAGAACACAGGCTGGGACACGCCCGTGTCGAACCTGACACGCACGTGTTCCAGGCCGTGTTCACGGCCGTGTTCAAGGCCGTGTACCTCTCTGACTCAAACAGGCCATTTTCCGATTTTAATGTGTGACACGCCCTGGGACACGCCCGTGTCCCAGGCCGTGTCGCCGCTTGACGACCGCTGACCGTCAACTTGACACCGCGACACGCCCAGAACGGACACGTATCGAACACGCCCTGGGACACGCCCGTGTCGAAGGCCGTGTCCCAGGCTCGACGATCGTCGACTATAAATCGTCGACTAAGCTGAACACGCCCTGGGACACGCCCGTGTCCCAGGCCGTGTACACCCGACACGCCCTGGGACACGCCCGTGTCCCAGGCCGTGGCTAACAGCCTCCAACCCAAAACTGTGCACAACATATTTTGAGATTCTGGGGTGTTACAATAGTTAGGAAATTGACACGAACCTTCCTCTGATATCAAATTGATGCAGGCTACGTCTCCCGATGAATCGCAACGGACAAACGACACCGATTTGTTCTCTCACGTTCCAATTTACGCGCGCACAAACTAAAATGCAGCACACTCGATTTTGCAGTTTTATTATTCCGATGCTAACATACGGGTCCGCCACACCCTTGGAGATCGAATAGAAGCTATATGCCAATATCCTCTCAAGCGAAAGGGATCTACTCGATTCGGTCGAGCGTGTGTTGTACCAAAAGAGATCTATCAAAAATAAATGATTCGGAAAATGTTTGATCTCTCCCAACAAAAGAAAACGAGGTCCGCCAAGTCTCACAAATTTAAATTGATCAAAGGAAACAACAAAATCGATTGGATACAAATCCACGAGGAAACCAAATTTTCCTGATTCACGCCAAAAGTAAACCACCACAAGATCTATCTAAGAGGGAATCACATAAGAGTAGTAAATTTTGTTACCCAATCGGAATAGATGATCCCGATGAAAAAGTGGTCGCTCTTCTTCGGTTCCGCCGGAGTTACGCCGAACGGAGAGAAACTCGTTCTCCTTCCTTTCTTCATGCCGGAGAAGGTTCGTCGTCACCGTAGTTATGAACCTTGGCCGAAATCCACCAAAGATGGGGGGTTGGTTGTTGGCCAAACACCACGAGGAGATCAAGGCTTGGCCGAAATCTCAAGGAGAGATCCAAAGGTGGCCGAACCTTTCAAGGAAGAATGAGTATTCGTTCTTGATGTAGTTGGAGAGGAGAGGGGTTATTAGGGTGGAGAAAAGAGCAGGGGAGAGGGGGAAAGAGGTGGTCGAACCACAAGAGGAAGAGAGGGGGGAGGTCGGAGGCGAAAGGAAGGAAAAGGGGGATTGCCAAAATTGTAAAGGTGGGAGAAGGAGGGGTGGCGGCCAAGGAGGAGAGGAAGAGGGAAATTCCTTAAATAAGAATTAGGTTTTTTTTTTCAATTTCATCAATCTTAATTCTCATTACACATACAAGCCTTTATATAGGATACACCACTCAATCTCCACCATTCAATAATAAACTAAAACTTAGATGGTTATATGCAACCCTTCATAAACATGAAATAGAGATATTCAATAATAAATAAAACACTTAAAAAATTAAATGCATAAAAATTAAATGCTTAAAATAAATAAACTTAAAGTATATAATTATAAATTAAATATTTATAATCATATAGTTTTATATGCATGTAACATGTAGCGGAGACTTGGCACGACGTTGGCGATAGATTTCGCGATAGAATCTCATCTTCAAGCTCTCAGCAACGACCGTCACAATCATCAAATTCTCTGAGGCGGAGATCATCGACCACATCATCGCCATCAATTGAATAGTCATTAGCATCACGAACACATGGTGGGGCTTCGTCGCGATCACCCTGACCGCAACCTAGCCGCGTAGAGTGCCCATTATTCCAATGCTGAAGAACTCTGTCAGTTGATCTACAAGCTGCCTAACCGCGAGATCTCTTAGTCGCTAGATCACCGCGAACTAAACAAGCCGCCAGAAGCGGAAATCTTATTGAACTGAGAAAAGGTTGTCGAAGAGAGAAGACTGCCTAACCATAAGTCGCGACCTACTGTTAACCGCTTGTTGGATCCCCAGTTTAGATTTGGGCTAGGTTCACTATTAGGTTATTGACCAACCATTTATAGCCTAGGGTCAATTTTTTTAGTTTTAAGTTCTAGGCCAGTCTAACTAGGTTAGACATCTTTGATCCAGCCCTCAGAAGAATTCAGAGATTCAGACTTAAAAGAATTACAGTTTTTAAGAGTTCAGAAAAATTTGAAGTTCTTTGAACTCAGCTCGATGATCGTCGATCGAAGATCGACGAACTCATAGTTTCAACTCTGAGCCGAGCTCAATGTTATACGAGCTCAGGTCGACGATCTTCCTTATTCTACTCAGTTTATCTTGTCGATGAAAGTCTATCTTAGGACGATGAACTTGGTGCTCAACATTGATAGATATTTTCCAGATCAATTTTCTCTGAGCTCAGCTTGATGAAGGAGATTTCTCCGCTCGATGAACTTGCAGTTCAGGTCGACAAATTCTGTCCTGAGTTTGACGAATTTCTGTCAGTATCAGTTTGATATATTATCTCTCATTTTGACTTCAATTTATATTGTTCTAAGGCAATAATTCTCCGGTAATTAATGCTCATAGTCTCAAGAATATAGTCGTTGCTTGGCAGCATTAATTATGGTTTTCACAGAGTTAATTACTTGACTTATTTACTGGGACAGTTGAGGAAATACATTAAAGACAAATTCCAGTCGTTCTCTCCCAGGATCTCAGCAATAAATTCAGGATCTTATTCAAAGTTCAAAAGGCTGAAATCTCTCAGAATATAAAAGCAATTTTCTATCTTTAGAAAAACATCCCTCACGAGAGACCTTACACTACAACACCATTACACAAGAAACAAAAACTTATACAGAGAGAAGCATTGCTATTGTTCTTACAGGAAATTGAAGAAGAACATTAACATACAGGTATTTAGTCTTCTTCAGTTTTTTGCTTCAGGCGTCAAATGGACAACTCATCAACATCAGTCCAAGAAGCTTCTGAAGATCTTCCTCAAGGCCTATACCCTATGTAATGCTCTCATCTTCCTGAACCTTTCTTCATCTTAGGGGGAGCTTTGTCAAAAACATCCACTAAGTCTTCTCAGTTGTTTGAGAAAGAGAAGACAACATCATTTTCTTTTCCTACTGTAAAAAGGGTTTTTAACTCCCTTCAAAAGTTATCACTTGGTTGTCAAGTCTCCTTATCAAAAGACTTGGATTGGTTTTTGGGCACCTGATCAAAAGCTCAAAGGGTTATGAGATCTCGCTAAAATAGATCTTGTGGTGATAGGGCATCTGAGTAAAAACCTGTGGTGGCATGGAATTTGATGAAAAACCTGCTAGTGGATTCCTACCAGGCTAGTAGAAGAGTGGATGTACCCAGTTTGGGGAACCACTATAATTTTCTTGTGTCTTCTGGTTGTTCCATTCTTTATTTTTGTTGTGCTATGATAGTTTCTTTTTCTTACTTCTCTTTATACATATACTAATATCACTTATTTTAATTTCACAATGAAAACTAATCATGTTTTTAAAATACTCTATTCACCCCCTCTAGAGTTAGTCAGATTTATCCCCACTTTCAACTAGTATTAGAGGGCTGGTTCTTTGGTTTCACTGGCTAATACCTGATCCAAATATCCTTTAATAGATCTTAATACCTCTATTATCTCTCTTATATCATGGCACAAAAAAAAAGAATATTCAAACACCAGACCCACAGTTTGCAATCTGAATAAGTTTGCAATCTGGAAGGCCAGAATCAGATTATATATAAACTCTATTGATGAAGATATCTAATATTCCATTCTGACAGGTCCTCCAAATCAAGAAGCTACTTCAACAAGCACAAATACAGTCTCATAACCTGAGTGGACTGATGCACAGAAGAAGGAAAAGATTGCTGATGCAAAGTCTATGAATATTCTGGCACAAACCATGTCGGATGACATATTCCATAAGGTCGCTGAGTGCACTTCAACAAAAGCCATTTGAGACTCTCTAAACCAAATGGTTACAGGACCAGCTGATGAGAGAAAGGGCAGAAGATCTCATCTCATCTCTCAATATGAGAATTTCCAGAAAGATAAATCTTAGTCAGTGGCTGACATGTACAACGGACTCAGCCTAATTCTCAATGAGCTGAAGAACCTGGATAAAAATATCTCACTGACTGAGATAAATGACAAGATTCTTATATGCTTCCCCAACACATGGTACTCCAGGATCTGGCCAATCATGGAGGCCAGAAGCCTGAATAAAATATCCACCGAGTCTTTACTAGGTAAGCTCAAATCCTATGAGCAGCTTATAAAGACAAAAGAAGCAGCTGAGCAGAAGACCTCCTCATCAGGAAGGAAAGAGAAAAACATTGCTTTTAAAGCATCTAAAGGACCAGAAGCTCCTTCAACAAGTGATGAACTCCAAAGCTTACTGGACAAAATATTTTACAAGGAGGCTAGAAAAGATTTCAGAAGGAAGTCAACTAGACAAGATGGCAGACCAAGATATAACAAAACTCCTACCAAGGAAATTGTTTGCTTTGGTTGTAGAAAACCTAGACACATTCTTCTTGAGTGTCAAAAAAATCAGAAGGAGAAAAGAAGAGACAAGAACTCCAGAAAGTAGTACAACAAGTACTCCTCAAGCAAGCATAAGAGGAAAGAGAAAGGCTTTGTTGTAGAAACTTGGAGTGAGACAGAAGAAGAATCTTCATCTTCCAGCTCCATTGAAGATGACGAAGAAGCTAAAGCAAAAGAAGTTTGCTTGATCGCTATCAATGCACCAAGCAACCTTTCAGAAGCTGAAAATTCAGAAAATGAAGATTCTGAATAAGAAGAGGATCAGGTAATATCCTCATTTGATTTTAATTCAGATCTATTCAAAACTGAATTTAAATTATTATGTAATGATCTAATCAAATTTGAGAAGGAAATCAAGCTTCTCAGAGATAAGCTAACTGAACATGAAAATCTATTATCTGAAAACATTAAATTAAAGGATGAACTAGTTATAGCTTTGAAACAAATTAATTCTTTAAAAATTAAACTAAATGAGGCTAAGTAATTTAAAGAATCCCTAAATGGGAGAAGCATTTAATTGATGGACATCACGAGCACTGTAAATGCCAGGCTAAATGGCAAGCTGGGTTTAGGTTCTTCATCAAGCCAACCTCCTTTAATTCATAAAAACACACTCTCAACCCCCATTAAATTCATAGCAGAAAAGGGCAACGAAAAGGCAGATGAGAATAACAAACTAACTAAAGTTAATCAGAAACCCAAGAAAAATAGAAAGTACAAAAAAACCTTAATCATAACAATGTTCAACATATTTCGTCGAATTAAGATTGACGAAATGTGTACAGTTCGTCGAATTCAAGTCGACGAACTCTGAACGCAGAATTCTATTATAATTATTCTTCGAACAACGATTTATGAAACAAATATGGTTCGTTGAGACGTGATCGACGATATTGGGGCACAGAGAATGAATATTTCCATTCTCCGAGCGGAGTTTGATGAACTCATCCCTATTCGTTGAACTCAGTTTGACGTACTTATCAAAATTCATCGATCCCAGTTCAGTTTAAAAAAAACTCTAATTATCTCTGAACATTTAATCAACCAAAATAATTTGTTAACCCATTTACCCAATGGATAATTCCACCTTGGAAATTTCATCCTCTAGGATATAAGCACCAACTTGAATGCACTTACATTTCTAGTTTTAAATTTGAAAATAATCAAGGACCCAAGGTTAATCGGGTCAAGAACACCTAATTTTTCATTCTGTAGGTAAAATACTATCCTACCACAGCGAAACAGTGGTACCTGGATAGTGGATATTCAAAGCATAAGACAGGAAGCAAGAACAACTTAACAAACAACAAGTCCAAGCTTGGTCCAAAAGTGATATTTGGTGACTCCAACTGTGGCCAAACTGAAGGCTCTGAGATTGTCAAGCTTGGATCTGTCACGTTCAGGAAAGTAGCATATGTGAGTTGTCTAAAACATAACCTGATATCAATAAGACAATTATGTTATGAATGTTATCAGGTATCTTTTAACCACTCTTCTTGCATTATTTCTTCTGTAGATAATAAAACTTTCTTAATTGGCATTAGGCAAGAAATATTTATATTGTAAACTTCAAATCTGCTAGGTCAGAAATTTGCCTATTTAATCAAATTAGTAATAATAATGAATTATGACATAAAATATTAGGACATGTTAATCTTAAAAATATTGCTAAACTCACTAGGGACAACCTTGTTAGAAGATTGCCTACTTGCCCCTACATGAAGGAAAGCCTTTGTAGGGCTTGTATATTAGGCAAGCAAACCAAAAATAGTTTTAAATCTATTAATAAGAGTGATTCACCCAGGATTTTAAACTTGCTACATATAGATCTATTTGGACCCATTGTTGTAAAGAGCTTGGGAGGGAAATCTTATACCTTATTATTGTAGATGACTTCTCTAGGTTCACATGAGAGTTCTTGAGAAACAAGTCAGATAACTTTAAAGTTTTTACTGATTTTCTTAAGAGCATAAAGATTGAGTATTCTACTCCAATTGCATTGATCAGAAGTGATCATGGTACTGAATTTGAATCTCTTCCTATGCAAGAATTAAGTGAGATGGAAGGTATCACACATTGCTTCTCTGCTCCTAGAACTCCTTAACAAAATGTGGTAGTAGAAAGGAAAAATAGAACCCTCATTAAAGCTACAGGAACATTCCTTGTAGATGCTTACATGTACTTATCCTTTTGGGAAGAGGCTATAAGCACAACAAATTATGTTCTGAATAGGAGTTTAATACATAAACTTAAGGGCGAGACTCCTTATGAACTACTCAAAGAGAAGCAACCTAAAATAGATTACTTTAGAATTTTTGGCTGTAGATATTACATTCATAATAATAACAAGAAACATCTTAGAAAGTTTGAAGTCAAAGCTGCAGTGGGAATTTTTCTTGGATATTCCATAGTCAGTAAGGCCTATAGGGTTTTTAATAAATCAACCTTAAAAATGGAAGAATTTGTATATATTACATTTGATGAAGCTAACATGTATTACAAGGAGAAGGATTCTTCTACCAAAGATTTATTGTAGGTACCACAACTGTGTGAGAAATTGGATGATTTAAACCTCACCAATGAGGCCATATCATATCCTTCTCCACATGTTGATATAGAAAGCGAAGAAGAATTTAGTGACATGATTGCTGAATCTCCAACAACAGACATAATTCCACAAGAGGAATTAATTCCAAATGATGTTGCTGTCCAAACTCCTCCTACTAATCTTATTACACTTAGAGATCACCCTATATCTCAAGTGATTGGAGACATATCAGTTGGTGTGCAAACAAGGCATCAACTCAATCAAAATTTGATGCATTCTTGCTTCATATCTCAACTTGAGCCCCAATCCTTAAAAGATGTAGAGCAAGATCCCCATTGGATTATTGCAATGCAAGAGGAGCTCAATCAGTTTGATAGATGTAGAGTGTGGGATTTAGTTCCTGGACCCAAAAGGTTTCCAAGTCATTGGAACTAAGTGGGCATTCAGAAATAAATTGGATGCACAAGGAGCCATCATCAGGAACAAAGCAAGGATGGTAGCACAAGGATAAAGGCAAGAAGAAGGAATTGACTATGATAAAACCTTTGAACCTGTTGAAAGACTGGAAGCTATCTGAATTTTTCTTGCCTATATAGCCTACAAAAAGTTCAAGGTCTACCAAATGGATTTCAAGAGTTCTTTCTAGAATGGTGAACTCAAAGAGGAAGTATATGTTGAACAACCACTATATTTTATTTCTCCAACTCATCCCTCTTTTATTTTCAAATTGAATAAAGCTCTTTATGATTTAAAACAAACTCCAAGAGCTTGGTATAAGACCCTAGCTAGCTTTCTTTTAGAGCATAAGTTCACTAGGGGCATTGTAGATAGAAATTTGTTTACTAGGCTTTATAATAATAACATATTGTTAGTACAAATATATGTAGATGATATCATTTTTGGCTCTACTGATTCCAAACTATGCAAAAGGTTTTCTGGCCTAATGCATTCCAAGTTTTAAATGAGTAGCATGGGTGAGCTTTCTTACTTCCTTGGTCTCCAATTGAAGCAATCCCCAGATGGCATTTTCATATCCTAATCAAAATATACTAAGGAACTAATTAAAATATTTGGGATGACTGATGCCTCAGCCAAGAAAACACCCATGGCTTACAATGTTGTGATTGATTCTGATGAACATGGAAAGCTGGTTGATCAGAAAATATATAGGGCAATTGTTGGGTCATTGTTGTATCTCACATCTAGTAGGCCAGATATAATGTTTGATACATGTATTTATGCTAGGTTCTAGGTTAACCCTAATGAATCTCACCTTATTTTCTTAAAAATAATTTTGAGATATATAAAGGTTGCCCAAATCTAGGACTCTTTTATCCAACTGAGTCAGAATTTGAATTGACTAGATTCTCAGATGCTGACTTTACTGGAATTATAGTTGACAGGAAAAGCACATCAAGAACATGCCAGTTCCTTGGTGATAGGCTTGTGTCTTGGTTTTGTGAGAAACAAACATCTGTGTCCACTTCAACTGTAGAAGCTGAATACATTGCAGTTGGCAGTTATTGTTCACAAATACTGTGGATTCAAAACCAACTCATGGATTATGGTTACAATCTAAATAATTCAACAGTATTTTATAATAGTACCAGTGCAATTTCCATTGCACAAAATCCAGTGCATCATAGTAAGACCAAGCATATAGAAATTATACATCATTTCATTAGAGATTGTGCGGACAAAAAGAAATTTTATCTTGTCTTTATCTCTACTGATTTCCAAAAAGCAGACATCTTCACTAAACCTTTAAATGAGAAGAAACTCTATTCTTTCTAAATCAGCTAGGTATGATCAATGGAGAAGGTTAATTTAATTTTTATCCAAGGTTAAAGAATTGGTCACAATTCGTCGAACAAAGATCGATAATATGAGAACTGTTATTGAGAAATTTTGTCGACCTGAGATTGACAAACTCTCTGTGTGATGTTATTTTTGACGAGCGAAGATCGATGATCCTTTTTCAGAAAAGTTTTCGTTGACCTGAGAATGATGAAATTTTCCCCTCTTCAAACTGAGATCGACGATATCATTTCTTCATGAAATTTTTCGTCGACCTAAGAATGAAGATTTGTTTTCTTTTTGCAGGACGGAATTTACCGCTTCATATTCTAAAAACCTTCTAACTATGTTTTCTTCTAGCTATATCCTGTGCTTTCTAGTTTTCTTGTACTTGATTACTCTCTATCATTTTGTAGGAAAACAAATGGCGATTTCGGCGCTTGCTCTTTCAAGCATGTAATACGATACTGGTTTCAACCTCGACTTTGAGTCTTTCAGTCATTCAGATCAGATCTTCACGGACATTCTGCAACTATTTGAAGATCAATAACTGAAGAAGTTTATGATCATAAGGATCAAACTGCCAGCCACAGAGATCAAGGAGTGGGTCTTTACTTCTTCTTCCCCAGATGTAGAGACAATTATATGCTCAATCGTAGGACAAGAAGTTACCCTAACTCCTGGTATTTTATCCGAGGTTTTTGGTTTTGTGAATGGAGAAGAGGACATTGATATAGAAATTTCTGAATATGATTATATGCTTATTAAAATTTGTCACTCTGAAGGAAACCCTAATAAGCTACTGAAAAAGAATTTATCTGTTAAGTATAAATTATTGGTAGATGTTGTTGGTAAGGTTTTGCTTGGCAAACACACAGCCCATGACAATATAACCAGGCACCAATTCTTGGTGATGTGTGCCCTGGTTAAAAAGATAGATGAAAAATTGGGCAAGTTGTTATTTGAGTTAATCAATAAGAAAAATTCAAAGAAAGAAGTCTGTTTTGGCAAGATTTTAGGAATCTTCCTATATGCCAAGGCTCCTGAACAACTGGTCTCCCAGGCCATATTCATCAATGTCTCAAAAGGCTCGCATCTACCTTATTAGGTTATTGACCCACCATGTATAGCCTAGGGTCAATTTTGTTAGTTCTAAGGTCTAGGTCAGTCTGACTAGGTTAGACATCTTTGATCTAGCCCTCTGAATAATTCAGAGATTCAGACTTAGAAGAATTGAAGTTTTTTAAAGATTCAGAAAAATCAGTTCGAAGTTCTTCGAACTCGGCTCGATGATTGTCGATCAGAGATCGACGAACTCAGATTTTAAACTCTAAGCTGAGCTCGACAAAATACGAGCTCAGGTCGATGATCTTCCTTCTTCTACTCAGTTTCTCTGGTCGACAAAAGTCTATCTCAGGTCGACTAAATTGGAGCTCAACATTGACAGATATTTTCTAGATCAGATTTCTCTGAGCTCAGCTCGACAAAGGAGATTTCTCAGCTCGACGAACTTGGAGTTCAGGTCGACGAATTCTGTCCTGAGTTTGACTAATTTCTGTCAGTATCAGTTTGACGTATTCTCTCTCATTTTGACTTCAATTTATATTGTTCTAAGGTAGTAATTCTTTGGTAATTAATGCTCATATTCTGAAGAATATAGCTGTTGCTGGCAGCATTATTTACGATTTTCACAGAGTTAATTACTTGACTTATTTACTGGGATACTTGAGGAAATACATTAAAGACAAATTCCAGCAATTCTCTCCTAGGATCTCAGAAATAAATTCAAGATCTTATTCAAAGTTCAAAAGGCTGAAATCTCTCAGAATATAAAAGAAATTTTCTCTCTTCAGAATAACATCCCTCACAAGAGATCTTACACAACTACACCATTATACAAGAAACAATAACTGATATAGAGAGAAGCATTGCTATTGTTCTTACAGGAAATAGAAGAAGAATATCAACACATAGATCTTAAGTCTTCTTCAGTTTCTGCTTCAGGCTTCAAAAGGACAACTCATTAACATCAGTCCAAGAAGCTTCTAAAGATCTTCCTCAAGGCTTACACCATGTGCAAAGCTCTCATCTTCCTGAACCTTTCTTCATCTCAGGGGGATCTTTGACAACAACATCCACTAAGTCTTCTCAGTTGTTTGAGAAAGTGAAGACAACATTATTTTCTTTTCCTACTATAAAAAGGGTTTTTAACTCCCTTCAACAGTTATCACTTGGTTGTCAAGTCTCCTTATCAAAAGACTTGGATTGGTTTTTGGGCACCTGATCAAAAGCTCAAAGGGTTGTGAGTCCTCCCTTGAAATAGATCTTGTGGTGATAGGGCACCTGAGCAAAAACTTATGGTGGCAGGGCACCTGAACAAAAACCAGTTAATGGATTCCTACCAGGGTGGTAGATGAGTGGATGTACCTAATTTGGGGAACCACTATAATTTTCTTATGTCGTCTGGTTATTCCATTCTTTATTTCTGATGTGGTGTGATAGTTTATTTTTCTTACTTCTGTTTATACATATACTAATATCACTTATTTTAATTCCGCAATAAAAACTAATCAAGTTTTTAAAATACTCTATTCACCCTTCCCCCTCTAGAATTTGTCAAATCTATCCCCTTGCTTTCACCACTGATTGTAACCCCAGAGACCGCACTGATCCCTGACTGAAGTCAGAACCAAGTCTCTGGCTTCTCAACACTGTCGGCACAGTCTGCACAACAAAAAACCCATCAACTCCTTAAAACCACGTGAACACAAAAAACCTGTCCGCATCAACCACCCGACCTCACTTACTGTTCATTCAGTTGTACTGTTGATGTGATAGGGGGTCATATTTAAAGGTGCGGAGAGGAGTATGGTCACCTCCCTAGCCTATAGGATCACCACCCTATCTCGCGATGAGTATTGAGAGTATATATATAGCTGTGGACACAAAGCCAATCTGCCATATCTCCACGGTTAGGCTGGACAGCCAAACCGCCAAGGTCGAACCACCAAGGCCGGATAGAAATCATATCTGCCTTATCGCCACAAGGATAAGCCATTACTCGTCCTCCACACCAGCAGGCCATACTAAAACACTACCAGTCCACAAACAAACAGACACAACTCAAGTCTGCACACCCTTGTGAACACTGGTCAAGTCCGCACACTCTTAGCCCACAACTAGAGCACACTAAGGCCGATAGTTGCTGAACTCGGCAGACATTTAAATTCTATGTTTTAAGAGTAGCTAAACACCTAGATGGAGTGGGGGGTGAATAGGTTTCCTAGTCTTTATAACTACTTAATAATTTGTTGTGTTGTGAGTTAGCTTATTTAGCTTGCTTTCAAGAACACAGATCAACACACTAGTATTTATAGTGGTCCCCAAGATATGGGTGCATCACTTTCCCTCCCACCTTTTTAACAGTATGTTAGACATGACAATTTTCTCCAAACTCATATCAAAGAGCTTACAACACAGATCCCGCTAGATCTCTCAGAATTACTCCCATTCCTACCTCATGCATAACCCTATAACTCAGAGATAATATTTCCTACAACTCAATGATCTACAGATCTCTTACCTCAGACTTAATCAAAAGTCCTTCAATTCAAGCTAGGAGGATAGCCCTACACTTAGAGAATATAACTCTCCTACAACTCAGATCTAATTTAAATCCTACCTCAGGACAAAGGACCTACCTCAGATTCTCAACAGAATCCAACCTCAGGCACACATGCCCTACCTCAGATCAATAATAGGATCCTACCTTAGATCTACAAGAAGATCCTACCTCAGATCCATAACAGGATCCTACCTAAGCACACATGTCCTACCTCTTAGCTATTATAATCTTGGTTTACAACTCAGATCAGGATTGATACTACAGAAAGAGTATGTTTGATGCTGACTATTGACTCCAGAGAAAGTGTCCTCTAAGCCTGTCTTCCTGGACTGAGTAAACATAGCCCTAACTTTGACTCTAGAGAAATGATTCTCTGAGTCTTCTTCATGAACTGAAAAAGCTCAGTCTTATCTTCTTCACAACAATAGGATGGTTAATCTTCAAGTTTGTTCTACTTGTGCTGAGAAGACAACTACAGAGCACTAATTCCAGAGAAAATGATCTCTGAGCCTTCTCTCTGGATTGAGTGAGCTCATCCCTAACTTTTTCACAACACTAAGGAAGTAGATCTTTAGGATGTTTCTGCTTGTGCTGGGAAGATACCTACAGAGCATTGCTTCTTCAAGCCTTGATTATAGTAAAAATTAGAGTAGTGGCCTTGAAGATGAGCAACAACTTTAAGCTTGCTCTACTTCTCCTGTTTACTCAGAAAATAATATTTCTGAACTCGCTGTTGAAGATAAACTGATTCTTCAGTTCTCTATTTCTTCAACCAGCTAACTCCTTCTTTGCTTCCCCTTCAAACTCAGAAAAAGTAATTTCTGATCTTGTTGTTGAAGACAAAATGATTCTTCGGTGATTTATTTCTTCAACAGCTTACTCTATCTATGATTCACAGACTAACTATAAGAGCAAGTTCTAGGAAAACTTCTTGTTCATTAGAGGAAGAAGATGACCTGAAAGCTCTGTGTCTTTTTTTATTCGCTCTCCACTATTTCTTCTTTCTCCGGACACTTCTTTTGTATCCTGTCGTTCAACTGCTCTTTGTGTAGTATGGAGCACAAGAGTTGGTAACTAAAACAGTTCTTTTGCATTAAATATTGTACTAAAGGCAAGCAACTCCTTTTGTAATCTAGCATGCAAAGCCCGTGACATTTGAAATCTTAATGATGTCAGTACGACTCAGCGCTTGTGGACTTTAAAAATTTCAAACAATCTGCATAGGTGTTTAGTGAAGTCCTTTCACTCAACAGAAAAGTACTTAGCAGAATTCTGCATCTTCAGGGGTTGAGTGAGCCTTCATCACTCAATACTTCTTGACTTGATTGAAATTTCTCTACATGAAGGCGTTGAGTGAAGCATCTTGATTCAATGCTTCTATCGTTAGACAGATTTTTAGATGAGGCGTTAAGTGGCCCGTCTTCACTCAATGCTTCTATACTTAGAAATCTTGTTGAGTAGGCGTTGAGTGTACTGTCATCATTCAATGTTTCTGTCCTTAGAAAGATTTCTTGATGAGGCATTGAGTGGTCCATCTTCACTCAACGCATCTATACTTGGACAGATTTCATGATGAGTAGGTATTGAGTTAATTGTCTTCACTCAATGCTTCTGTACTTAAACATATTTCTTGTCAACAACTCTGAGGCTTTGATAGTCTTCTTGATAAGTAGGAATTGAGTGTACTGTCTTCATTAAACGCTTCTATCCTTAGACAGATTTCTTGATGAGGCATTGAGTGTCCTGCCTTCACTCAATGCTTCTATACTTGGACAGATTTCTTGACGAGTAGGCATTGAGTGAACTATATTCACTCAATGCTTCTGTCATTATACAGATTTCTGGTGAACAACTCTGAGGATTTGACTTCTTTAGGTTCTATCAGCGCTTTCAGCCTCTTGATGTTGAATGAACTATTTTCACTCAACGCTTCGGGACTTAGTAGTTTTTTTACTACACCAGCATCCTGCCTTGAGTCCAACAATCATTGTGACTCTGACTGCCTATCAAATCAATATAGCAGAGTACAACCTGCCTACAATGAACTTAAACATATATTAAATACATTCACTTGTACACTATTTACTTATGGGCCTTCTTCAAATCTAGGATATTGTGATCAATGGACCCAATAATCCCCCCTATTTGAAGAAGTCAGAACCCTAATCAATGATATACACTAGCATATACAGACAATAAACATTCACATTATATGGGAGCAAAAATTGATACACACACAAATATGAACATCAAAATAGATAGTGTGCATATAACAAAATGTTCACACTCCTAAAGCCCTCAAGGAAAACACGAAACATGTCATGTTTCAGGCTCCTTGAATATTATCCCCCTGCTGGGTTCCTTTGAAGATTTTTACATGCTTGGCTCAACAACATCTAGTACCACAACTCCAGACATTTTGTCTCTTCTATACTTCCTCTTCTTGCTGAGCCAGATCTCTTCCTCTTCCTCAACAACAGACTTGCCTCTTTATCTAGCTATCTGATCAACAACAGAAGAGGGTTCAGCCCACTGAGCACCATCTTGAACATCACATTGATCTGCCCTTTGATCATTATACTATTCATCATACAGTCCTTCTTGAATAGGAGGAATGTTGTCATATATGTAATGTTCATGCCTCAATGAACCTCTCATTACATTGGAAACCCAAACAACATTCTCCCCTTTGATCATTGCCTTCTCCCTTGATCATTGCCTTCTCCCCCCTTTATGACTTCTTCTCCAATAGGTTGTTCAAAAATAGTTGTAGTCAGGGAGCCCTTGGAAATAGAGAGTCTTTGATCTATCTTTTCATCGAGAAAGTTCACTATTCTCTAAAATATCAATGACACTCTCATTTTCTTGAGCAGGGGGTTCTGTTGGAATCTTCCCCCCAATCTTAGTATTCCCCATAGGAATTTGTTGAATTGTATCAACTATATCTTGAGAATCTTTAGTCATTTTATTAGAAACTTGCTCCCCCTCATCTTGAGGACAGAAAGGAGTCACTTCAAGACTTAAGCAATCCTATTTTACAGATTTTCAATTAAGAAAGCCAGCTATTCTTAAACTAAATGCACTGGCTCTCCCACGATAGGTGCAACCATCTGGGTAGTCTCCCCCTTAACCTCAGCATTGTCCATAGGGACATTCTGATCTTTAGCAGTATTGTTCTGATCTATTTTTTTGTTGGAGATTCTCTAGGTAAGAGTTAAGCTTGTCCAATATACCAGACTGAACTTCACCCCCCCCCCTCAACAGTAACATCTAGCTTGTCAGTATCCCACTCAATATTTGTACAGATCCTATCCACAAATACTTTTAGTTACCATTTTAGCTACCTCTACTGGAATGTTCTCTAATTTGGAGCAACTAACTTAGACATTCTTTGTTGTAGATTCAGAAGATATTGAAACCAGAGCACTCCTATCTCTTCTTGTTTCCTCAGAAGAATCAAGCAACTGAGGATCATGTACGTCTTCTTTACTGCTAGCAAAAGAGCTGCTTCCTATGCTTTCCTCTGTGATGAGTTCAGCCTTCTTTTTCTTCTTCTCACTAGTCTGTTGATGTGGCAGCAAAACTCTTTCCCACCAGTCAAACATCTTTGAGTCCATCCTTGTGTTGGGAATCTACCTTGTAGATCAGAGCTTCCCGACTATATTTTCCAGAACCTTTCCTTTGAGATTCAGATCTTTTCTCAAGACTGATCCAGTAGTGTGCTTTGGAATTCCGTGGATTTCTCAAGCTTTCATCGCAGGGATATAGAATGATTAAAGGGCTAGAAACAATGCATTTTATTTTAAGCACACACACTTCTATTTATACTTGCGTCTTATTTAAGAATATGGAGAGGCACGTACCTGTTGATAATCAAAAGGAGATCAATGGCTGCATTAATCCCTAAAGATAGCCACAAACAGAAGTCCTTGGGAGTATGCGTTGAGTGTTCTTGATGCACTCGATGCTTTCAACATCGGGACACTTAGAATCAGCGCACTCGACGCCTGATGTTGTCTTAGCGCACTCGATGCCTGGACACTTAGACTCAGCATATTCAACTCTTGGACACTTAGTCCATATCTTCTTTATTATCCTGCATGGATTAATACTACCTGCAAGTAAAATGCATGAAGAGATACTGAAGCTATTTTAAGTTAATCATACCTAATTCAAATTTGAAGGTGTTGAACTTGGCTTCATCTAGTGGCTTGGTTAAGATATAAGCTATTTTTTTGTCTGTAGAGACAAACTCAAGACTGATGTCCTCACTTTCCATATGCTCTCTAATAAAATTATACCTAATCTTTATGTGCTTAGTCCTGTTATGAGATATAGGATTCCTAGCAATAGAGAATACACTAGTAGAATCATAAAATATAGGAGTTCTAATTAGCTTTAGATTGTAGTCCTGGAGCTGATGTTGTATCCACAGTAGCAGTGCATAAGAACTACTAGCTGATATGTATTCTGATTCAACTCTTGAGATTGCAACACTTATTTGCTTCTTTCTTCTCCAAGCGACCAATCTTCTTCCTAGAAATTGACAGGTGCTTGAGGTGCTTTTCCTATCTTCTCTACAACCTGCAAAGTCTGCAACTGAATACCAAGTTAATTTAAAATCATTCTTCCTAGGGTACCACATGCGAAGATGAGGTGTGCCCTTAAGATATCTAAGAATTCTTATTCTTGTAGAATAATGAGACTCCTAAGGCTAGCATGGTATCTAGCACAAACACATGTAGCATACATAATATCTGGCCTACTAGTAGTTAAGTAGAGGAGGGAGCCAATTATGCCTCTATATAAGATTTCATCAACAGGTTTCTTAGTCTCATCCTTGTCTAATGACACATTTGACCCCACAGGATTTTTCATTTCGGAGGCACTCTCTATTCAAAATTTTCTAATTATCTACTTAGTGAACTGAGACTGAGAGATGAATAATCCATTCTCAGACTATCTTACTTGGAAGCCCAATAAGTACTTGAGTTCACCCATACTGTATATCTCAAATTTTCCTTGCATAAGTTTAACATACTTCTTGTAGAGGCCATCAACAGTTAACCTAAAAATAAAGTCATCTACATAAATTTGGAGTAGGATGATCTTACCCGTGATTTCCCTTAGGAATAATGTCTTCTCTATCTTTCCCCTTGAGATTTTGTTCTCACTGAGAAAGCTAGACATGGTTTCATACCATACCCTAAGGGATTGCTTCAACCCTTATAAAACCTTTTTAAGCTTAAACACATAATCGGTAAAGTTAGAGTTAACAAAACCCGAGGGTTGCTCAACATTGACCTCCTCTTTTAGGTCACCATTTAGGAAAGCAGACTTTAAATCCATTTGGTAGACCTTGAATCCTTAATGTGCAGCTTATGCAAGGAATAGTCTTATAACATCCAATCTAGCTACTGGTATAATGGTTTGATCAAAATCTAGAACTTCCTCTTGTCTCTAACCCTTCGCTACCAGTCTAGCTTTTTCTTGATTATAACACAATCCTCATCAAGTTTATTCATAAAGATTCACTTGGTTCTAAGGATGTTATGTCTTTATGGTTTGGGAACCAGCTTCCAGACCTTGTATCTCTTGAACTGGTTCAGTTCTTCTTGCAAAGACACAATCCAAAATGGGTTTATGTTGGCATATTCAAATCTCTTTGGTTCAATATGAGACAAAAAGCTTGAATATATAGAAATATTGAGGCTTCTGCTCCTTATTGTAACAGCTTGCCCTTCATCACCTATAATTAGTTCTTTCAGATGATCCCTCAAATTCCTGACATCTGCTGGCAATCTATTCTCAGCATCTTGAGTTTCAATGTTTAAATTATGCTGGTCTTCATCCATGCCCTGTGTACATTGTCCTTCTTCAGGAATGCCTATAACATACTCTTCCTCTTGGGCAGTTGGAGGGTTTTTGATGGTCAAATTTTCCATCTTCAACTCTATACTTGCAGATCTAAAGGAGATTGACAGCTCACTATTAATCATAGATGATTCATCAAACACAACATTGATAGAATCTTCTACCATTTGATTTTTCAAGTTGTAGACTCTATAGACTTTGCTATGATTGTTGTACATAATAAAGATACCATCATAGGATTTGATAGCAAACTTAGTCAAGTAGGACTTCCCATTATTGAGCACAAAGCACTTGCTTCCAAAGATCCTGAGATAGGCTAGATTTAGTTTTCTGCCTTTCATAATCTCATAGTGAGTCTTCTTGTAATACTTGTTGATAGAAGCTCTATTCAAGACATAACAAGCAATGTTCACTGCCTCAGCCCAGAAGTATTTTTAGAGGGAGGTGTCACTATGTAGTGTCCTGCCAGCTTTTATGAGAGTTTTATTTTTCCTCTCAGCAATTGTAATGCCCCTGACTTTTCGATTTTTATTTTGACCTCTTTAGTGGTGTAATAATGGCATAGGGCATTACTTTGATGCATAGTTAACAGTACGGCGACATAAGTGCGTGATTCTGCACATTGGGGCAAGTCGGCTAGTTTTTAGACTCATCAAAATTAGAGTTTTTGGCTTGGGAAAATTTAAGTGGTTAATTTTAAGCGTGCTTATGAAGTTTTGTTGTGATTCGGGCTTAATTGGAGTCTCGGTGAACTTTATAAGGATTTTTTTAAAAATTTTGGGAAATTTTAACCCGAGTGTGGGTTGTCAGATCCTGATTTCGATATCACCATTGGATTTGTAGGACTGACATTTATCTTTGGTGTGAATTTTATCAAAAATCGTTGTGATTTGGTCACACTTATTATTTGAGTTATTCAAGTTATTGTATTAATAATATTATATATATATATATATATACCTATAAAAAAGAAAACTCTATTCATCCTTCTTCCCCAAAATTTCGGTCCCGAGAGAAGAAAGAAGAGGGCAACGACCTTCCTCCGTGAAACTTCTAGAAGTCATTTCAGGAGCTACGGTGGACGAAATCTTCTACGGAGCATAATACTGAAAGCTCTCGCTGAGATCTTCTAGTGTGTGGTAAGTATTCTGGATTTCGTAGATTCTTAGGGTTTGAGGTAGTAGCCTAACCCTTATTTTGCCTTGAAAGTTTCAGAGATCTTAGATGAGGAGTTCTTTTGGCCGAATCTTGAAGTCGAGGGCTTGGGAGTTTGAGCTTCAGGTGATTTTTAGGCAAGTTATGGTTCCACCCTCTTGCTTGTTCTTTTGTTCCTATTATATTTTTTTTCTTTCATGCATAGAACTTAAGAATAGGATAGTAATTAGGGTTTGTTGAATCTGTGGAGGGTAGTAATCGGTCCAAGTTAAATTCTTCGTGTGCGTCGAGTGAAGTTAAATTCGTCGACTGCGTTTAGAGAAGTTAAATTCATCGAGTGCGTCATGTGAAGTTAAATTCATCGAGTGCGTCGTGTGAAGTTAAATTCATCGAGTGTGCCGAGTGAGGTTAAAAGCGTCGAGTGCATCGAGTGAACAGGCCTTAGCGTCGAGTGAAGTTAAATTCGTCGAGTGAATCTAGTCTTGGCATCGAGTGAGGTTAAATTCGTCGAGTATCCTTCAAAATTGTCGAGTGCGTCGAGTGATGCAGAAAAGCGTGTAGTGCATCAAGTAAAGCATCCTTGGCATCAAGTGAAGTAGAAAAGCGTCGAGTGCGTCGAGTGAAGCAACCTTGGCATCGAGTGATGTAGAAAAGCATCGAGTGTCTTCCAATTCGTCAAGTATTCTCGAAGAATCTGTGTGTTCTTGGAACTTTTAATTAGGTGAACTTAAATTCATCGAGTTTACTATAAGAGTTTTTTTTGTTTTTTCTTCCCTTTGTGTGGTTGTAAAAATCCGACACTGATTCTTGGTTTTTTCATTCGTTATTAGCATTTTTGGAAGTTTATTTGTTGCCTGGGATTGACAGTGGACAAAGGACCACCACATTAGTGCCAGCTTGTGAATCATTACACCTGTTCGGTTTTTTTGGACTGTTGGGTAGTGTTAGATAATGTGGCAACCACAACTATGCCTTTTCAAGATGTTTTGTGTTGGATAATGTGGCCACCGACTCAGTACCATTTTTTACAGGTGTTAATGATTTACGTGTTTGAGCTGATCAATCTCTCTTTTCTTGTATATATACATATGTTTACATGCATATTCTTGCAGATGTTATTGAAGCATAACTCTAAAGTGCATTTGGTGCAATTTTACATGTGAAAGTCTTTAATTAAAGGATAGCTAAATCACCTAGAGGGGGGGGGGTGAATAGTTTATTGGTCTCTTTTTAAAGTTCTTTTATGTTTCTTCTTTAAGAGTTTTGGCTTTTAGGTTTTTTATGCTTTCAAGATGTAAATAAGTTGCATAATGAAAACAAAAAAGAAAATCACACAGTGATTTATAGTGGTTTCCCAAATGGGTACATCCACTTTCCCTCCCACCTATCCAACTATCTTGTTGGACAAGGCACATCTCCAAAACTTGCTCCAAAGAGCTTACACCTCTAATACCTCAGAATCTCTAAGTCTCCTCGCAGACTTACTTCTCAGCCACACGGGCCTACAACTCAGTGGTCAGCAGACCACCTACCTCACGCTGTTAAGCCTTACACTCAGGCTGGGAGGATAGCCCTACCTCAAATCCACAGGGGATCCTACCTCAGAGCTCTGCAGTGCTCCTACACTCAGTAACCCTCAAGCAATCTACCTCAGCCTTATCTCTAAGCCCTACAGCTCAGGCTTTTCATCCCTACAAATTCAGGCAAAAGGTCCTACTCTAAGAATGCTGCAGCACTCCTACAACCTAGTACCCAATAGGTACCTACCTCAGTGCCCTTCTAGTCACCTACAGCTTAGTGACAAGCTTGTCACCTACCTCAGGCCAAAATGCCCTACACTCAGATTCATATTTGGATCCTACCTCAGAGAGCGACACTCTCCTACCTCAGGAAATTAAGCCCTACAGCTCAGGTCCACTCTTGGATCCTACAGGATGAATGTGGGTTCATGGTAACTCTTGACACAAGAGATGTTTCTCTGTGTCAAGATTCTTGAGTATGGTAAACTCAGCCCAACTTATGACTACAAGAATTTCGATCCTAAGTCTATCTTTACTGAACTAACAAGTACTTAGTCCTAACTACTTCAACAACAACAAGTGTATATTTACATGAGCGATTAGTGACTATTAGAATAATGTTTTGCTTCTTTTTGGACTGAGCTTGAAGCTCAGCTCTAACAACTTCTTCACAGAACCAAGGATTTTTCCAGCTGGAACTGAGAAGTTACTGTAGCCAATTGCTTCTACCTGAGCTGAGAAAATTTCAGCTCAACCTTTACAGACTAAGATAGCTCTACCTCTTCTTCCTTTCCTGGGATGAGGTGATTCAGCCCTAACTTTGACTCCTGAGGAATAGTCCCCTAAGCCTTCTTTCAGATTTCTACTTCTTCAAGATTCTTCTCTGCACAGCTTTTAGATTAAGATCTTCAAGATGTTGCTTATAGAACTAGAACTGTGAAGAACTTACAGCAAGGGTCGGCCCATAACTGCTTCCTCTTTCCTCAGAGAAATACTATGAACTGCTGAAGTTGATGAAGATGACAACAGCTAACTTGCTGTTGGAGATATTGATTTCCAACAGCTACCTTTATCTTTGACTTACTAACTTGAGCTTCCTGTTCTTCAGCTCCACAATAATGGCGGAGAAGAAGAACTGACTTATGCTTTTTCCTCGAAAAGAATCCTTTCTCTGTAAATGTCTTTTTCTTTTATTGATTTTTTCCCAATGGTTCTTGAGCAGTGGGCCCCACATTATTAATGGCCAGCAATAACTTTGCTTTAACACAAATTGTCATACAGTAGGTCTGCGACAACATTTGTCGCGTACTGTAGCCATCCTGCCACTAATTTGAAATATGTTGACTTGTTTACTTGCTGACGTCTACGCCTGTGGACTTAGCCAAAAATCAAACAATATTAGCATAAGCGTTGAGTGATTAAGCATCACAAAATGCTAAAACACTTAGACAGATTTACTGTGTCTTGGTGTTGAGTGAGTAACCTTCACTAAATTCCAAACTACTTAGAATATAAATCTTTTTCTAGGCGTTGAGTGATTCAGCTTCACTCAACGCCAATCTCGCATTATCAGCTTTCTGCTTCTTGGCATTGAGTGAGTGAGCATCACTCAATGCCAAACACCTTAGACAAAATTCTGTCTTCACTAGGCATTGATAGTGTTGAGTGAGCAATCTCCACTCAATGCTTTTTGCCTTAACTATATGTCTGCCTCTGTAGTATCTTAGGCGTTGAGAGCATTGAGTGTGCTTGCCTTACTCAACGCTTTCTTCCTTAGACAATTTTCTGCCTCTACAGCATCTTAGGCGTTGAGAGCGTTTAGTAAGCTTGCCTCACTTAACGCGTTCTTCCATAGCCAATATTCTGTGTTAATAAAACACTGGCTTAAACTATCTTACATTGAACTGAGTTCGACGACTGGTGAACTGATCTTGACAAACTTTGAACTTAGTTCGACGAATTCTCAACTGAGCTTGACGAACTCAGAATCTCAAGCTCTGAATTTTGCTCAATGAATGGTGAGCTCAGCTCGATGAACTTTAAACTCAGTTCGACGAATTCTAAACGGAGTTCAACTCACAGCTTTTTACTATATGGCGTTGAGTGTGCCTTCATCACTCAATGCCAAACTACTTAGCCATATTTCTACCAATAGTAGTGTGGCGCTAAGTGAGTCAACTTCACTCAATGCCTATGGACATAGCCACATTTCTAGCTAGCCTATATTCTATCTTACCTCCGGCGCTTAGTGAGCTTGCTTCAGTCAACGTCTGTGGACTTAGCTGCATTGTCAACTGCTCCTTGACTTCTGGCATTGAGTGAGCTTACCTAACTCAATGCCTGTGTACTTTTGCAAATTCCTGCCTTTGCAGCATCCTCCCTTTATGTCCACCTTTCTGTCTTATGACCACCTGTCACATCACTTAGACAATCTGTCTAGTCTTATTCCATGGAACAACATGCACAAGATGAGCTTAAATACCATCAAATGCCACTATACTCTTAGTATTGATGGTGATGCCTCTTCAAATCCACTCTAGGGAACATTGTGGGCAATGGACCCAACAATCTCCCCCTATTTGAAGAAGGCAGAACACCCAGCAATACTAAGAGGCACTACCATAATAGGCAGAATAATTTCATGTAGCTTTACATTATAATCTTGTACACATGCTAGCTTATGCTATTTTAATTGAATGTGCTCCATTTAATTGTATTGATATAATAGGTTAGGTCAAAGCATCCTCATACTACTTGAGCAATTGCTCAAGTAATATGCTCTCTCTTTTTTCCCACGTAATATTTAAATGAAGCACCACTAGAAGCACTTACCTCAAAATATGTACTGAAATTTATAATGGCTTAACATGTAGTCAATCACTGCATTTCTCATAATACTTGAATCTTTTCAAATAATATGTACTGACTCAACATGACCTAGCCAGGTCAAGTATTACTTCTATATCTCCCTCTTATGTTTTTCCATTCATCTCCCCCTTTCCGTCTTATTCAATAGGCATATCTATTGAGGGAGTAGAAAATATCTTGGGAGAGATTATCTCTTAATCCTAGTCAAGGTCCTATTTTGATACTACTATGGAGATCATCCTAGTGAAAAATCTACTTTTTTAGGACCCAAAACTTTTGTGTTGATACATTGATACAATACAACACTGCAACATTTGAGCTAACAACAAACATAGTTCCACTTGTGTTGGTTTTTCCCCTTCTCCAGTAGCAGGACTGTTCTTATCTGACTCAGAGAAGATTATGACTATATCATACATAATCTCCCCCTTGGTCTGTGCATTGTCCTTAAGACAAACTGATCAGTAGTTGAGACAGCTGATCTACTGCAGTAGCTGTCTTCTCCCTCTCAATTGAGGCATCCTTTGTCAGATTCCTGGTAGACATTCTAGTCTATGCCAGTCTGGATACCACTTGATGGTCTTTATAGTCTTGATGTCACATAAAGGACTTATCTACTTGCAAGAAGAGTAAATCATGTAATACAAACTAGAGCTTGGAGCTGCTGAAGCTATCCTAAGTTCCACATACCCAACTCAACCAAGTGGGTGTTGAACTTGACTTCATCTAGTGGTATGATATGCACGACAGCTACTTGTCAGTCAGGACAAGCTCAGGATTGAGTTCTTCTTTATGCTCCTAAACTTATCGATACTTAATCTACATATTCATAGTCCTGTTATGATAGTCAGGATTCCTAGCAACTTAGATTACACTAGTAGAATATTAATATAAGAGAAATTCTACTTATATGGAGGTTATGGTTGTGATGCCATAAAATTTCTGTTAGGCAATTTTGAGTTCAACGAAATATTCGAATTTTATCGAGCTCCGTTCGACGAATTCTTCTGATTTCATCGAGCTCCGTTCGATGAATGAAGATTATTTCATTGAGCTCCATCCATGTTGATGCTTAGCAACTCTATTACACCTTGCACAGTCTTTATTTGCTGAGCCAGATCTTCTCCCCTTCTTTAGCAACAGACTTGCCTTTGGCTCTAGCTTTCTGATTAGCAGCACCAGAGTATTCAGCCCACTGAGTACAATCTTGATCATTACATTGATCTCCACACTTAATAACCACTTGATCAATCCCTTCTTAGATTCTGAATAGAGAGGGAGGAGATGGTATGCTTCTCTTCTCCCCTAGTTGATTGTAAATGATACCATTGGTGCAGCTGCCAGCATTCTTTTCTCATGAGGCTAAATTTTCTTCTGCAGCTGCTAGACTTCAAGATCATTTTAACCTTGATTGATCTTTCCATGAACCATCCTTTCATTCTGATACCAAGTCTTTCTTTATACTGTTATTCAAATAGGAATGTGCAGACTTTTATCACCAACAACTAGAGCAATCTAGCTGTTCTTGTAAGCTGATTGGCTTGCCTTCTTCCAATAAGTGCCATCACTTGGGTAGTTTCCCTCTCAATTTCTGCAATGTCCATGGGGACATGCTGATCCTCAGCAGTAATGCTAATCTATTCTATGCTGGGGAAACTTTGGATAAGATTCAAGCTTGTCTAACAACCTTCCCATCAGCAGGAGTATCTTAGCTTAATAGTCTCGCCCTAAACATTTGCACAGATATTGTCCATATTATAATCACTCATCAATTCAGCTGATGATACACTTGAATGTTTGACCCTTCTGTATATTGAGTCTGATCAGCAGAGCACAGCGTGCCTCTTCCTTGCTGCTCATAGACGATCTACTTGTGCTTTCCTCAGAGATGAGTACAACCTACTTGTCCTTTCAAGATTTGTTGGTGTGGCAGCAAGAATTTGTCCAATAAGACATTCTTGCTTGTTGGATCCAGCTGCTCTTAGCCCAATACTTGTGCAATTTTTCTTCTTTAGGAATGCACACAACATTCTTATCCTTGGGGTATGAACCATAGGATAACTTCCTTATTCAAGTCCAAATTCTGGAACATCTTTTGTCCAAGTGCCACATTGGGGATGGTCACTTAGAATAACCTGCAAAACAGAATTACCATACCTTAGTACCCCAATATCTATTGGGTCCTAGTTTCTTGTTAGCATAAGAATGCATATATGTACCTGCTGGAGTCCTATCAGGAAGATACTGCCTAGAATTAGCACACTGGGGTTGTGCCAATAATCTATGGCAAAGTGGCCTACTTTGCCACAACACTAATATTCATGGATGTTGTATCTCCTTTTCTAAACACACTTCGAAGTGTGCAAGCCATTTTTGGCTGCTTGTTTAGTGGGGAAAACTGTGGCCTTCTTCTTGTTTCTATCAGCAAGAGCTTGACCAAAAGTGAGTCTGCCAGTGGAGGAACATGGCTTACCCTGAACATCATTAGTAACAGTCTTCTTTGCAGATGTCATGTTCTTCATGGGTTTAGGGATAGCTAAGGTAGACTTACTGACTCACTTACCTTTGGTTTGAGTTCTTGCGGGAAGAACCTTAGAATAGGACATTGCCACATCCTTGACTGTAGGGGCTGGGGCACCAAATACAAAAGGTCCAGGTTGGGCCTTTTGAACTTCTACATGGTGAGCCTTCTGAGCACTCAATCCCATGATCTCTTTTCTTCCCTTGTAAGGTACTTTTGTAGTCTTATAAGGAAAATTCCCACTCCTCTAGTGACCATACATATAGTCATGGTCATACCTATTGAATGGGAGAATTATCTTATGAAAGGTAGACTAAGGCTTGATAGGAGCTTGGCCTCTCCTTTGTGATTGGATAACCTTAGAGATCCACTCAGATTCAGATTTTCTCTTGATAACATTTTTCTTAGAGAAATTGGCCACAATCCTCTTCTCCCTTTCAAGTTTCTCTTCAAGAACCATGATAATAGAGTCCTTATATTTCATGGACTCTACATGGGTATATACCATGGTCTTCAGATGACCAACTTCCCTCATCTTCAGATATAACAAAAATGAAGTCTCATCTTGCTGGGAAGCAGTCAGCTCTAGGGAGGCAATTTCCTCTGCTTGCTTCTTAACGAGCAACCTGCTTTCCTTGAAAGCTTTTAGAAGTATAGCACGATTCTCAATCAATTGATTGATATCATCTTCTGATAGAGGACTATCAACACCCCTTGATGAGGAAGCATCAGAGTATGAGCTAGACTCATAACCTGAGCAATAAGAAGAACTGGACAGGGATTTTACCTGATCTGGATCCGGTAGATCCAGGCTAAATTCTTCCTCTTCTGGTGTAGCAATCAACCCATTGCATCTGCATTCACCTTCCTCAGCTTCATCCACCTCTGAGTCACTATCTGAGTGTTACATAGGGGCCCTGATATCCATTCTTGCATCTACATAGACATCGTCATCTACAAGAGCTACCAACAGTCCAATGTGGTCCTTACTCTCACTGCAGACTTGAAATTCATTGAGCTCCACCATATATGGTTCTCTTTTAAACCCACCAATGCAAACCTTTTAGCTATCCTTTGAGTTATACTCAGACTATTAAGTCCTTTTTGAGTAACCTCCCTATGATACCACTTGAAAGTCTTTAATTCAAGGATAGCTAAAACACCTAGAGAGGGGGGGGGGGGGGGGGTGGTGAATAGGTTATTGGTCTCTTTCTTAAGTTCTTATATATTTCTTCTTTAAGATCTTTGGCTTTTAGTTATTTTATGCTTTCAAGATGTACATAACCTGCAGAAAACAACACAGAAGAGCACACAGTGATTTATAGTGGTTCCCCAAATGGGTACATCCACTTTTCCTCCCACCAATCCAACTATCTTGTTGGGCTAGGCATTTCTGCAAAACTTTCTCCAAAGAGCTTATACCTTAGATCCCTCAAGATCACTATGTCTCCTCCCAGACTTACTTCTCAGCCATAAGGGCCTACAACTCAGTTGTCAGTAGACCACCTGATAGTTTTACTTTCAAGACAACCTAAACACCTAGAGGGGGGGGGGGGTGAATAGGTTCTACTTCTTTATAAAAACTTCTAGGCAGAATTCAATTCAATGGCTAACACAATAATCACAGCAATCACAGAAAATAAAACATCACAGATTGCACAATGATTTATAGTGGTTCCCCAAGGTCTGGGTACATCCACTTTCCCCCTTCACCTATCTAGCAGTATGCTAGATTCGGCCAAACTTCCACTAATCTCAGATCAACAGATCCTACAACTCAGAACCCAACTGGTTCCTACAACTCAGGCACAACAGCCCTACCTCAGCCTTGCCCCAAGGCCTACAACTCAGAGAAGACCCTTCTCCTACACTCAGGCAAGCAGCCCTACCACTCAGAGTTCAACACTCCTACACTCAGCCTTTATAACACAGGCTTACAACTCAGATCTGTGTAAACAGATCCTACAGAAATATAGAAAATATTATTTAACTGTCTTGCCTGAATTGAGAGAGAAAAGGCCAAGACAATTCTTGATCAGCTGATGAAATCAACTGTATCTGAGCTTTCTTCAAAGCTTCTTGAATATGAACTTAGCTGAGTTGATTTCCAAACAGCTTCTTGAGAATCCACTGGTGGTTTCTTTCTTCTTCTTCAAATTCTGGCTTGATCTCTCTCTATCCAGCACTTTGAATGATTCTTCTGAATTCTGATTAGAACTCTTCTTTGATCTATCCTTAGATAGTCTTCTTTGATCTTCCGGAGAAGATCTTCTTAAGTGCCTAGCACTTTCTTGAAATGAATTGGATTGTAATCCTTCTCAACTTTTTGATTCTTATCAATGTTTTCAAAAGTTACTTTCTCCTTCTGAATCTGTCTATTTATAGACTTTCTTCATGGTAACCGGCTGATCCGGTTTCTAACCGTTTTCTGACAAGTCTGACAGCTTCAGTTAACCGGTGGCAACCCACAGCTGTCAAGTCTTCAAACAAGTCCTGTGCCTTAGTCTTGAACCACAAGTTGTCGAGACAATCTGTCAGAAAGTGTCGAGACCATCTGTCTATCTGTGTCGACACAACTGACTTTGGTGTCGACACAGTCTTCAGTGATGTCGACTAAGTTGCCTTTGAGTCGACACAGCTTCTTTTGAAAATAACTTGGTCTTGACTCTTCAGTGTGTCGACACAAGTCCTGTGTGTCGACACAGTTGTTGTAGAATCATAACTTAGTAAGTGTCGACTTAGCCTTCAGGTGTCGACACAGTCTTCTTCTAACACTGCTATAATGTGTCGACTCAATCACAATGTGTCGACACATTCTGCTGGTGTAGACAAACTTGAGGTCGACTATATTCTTCTGAGTCGACACATCCTGCTGGTGTCGACAAACCTGAGGTCGACTATATTCTTCTGTGTCGACACATTTTCCCAATGTTGAGGTCGACGCTTTTCTTCTGTGTCGACACAAATTCCCAGTGTTGTGTCGACTTACTTCTTCTGTGTCGACACACTTTCCCAGTATTGTTGTAGACTAACTGCTATGTGTCGACATACTTCCTCTGTGTCGACACTTTTTCCCAGTGTAGTTGTAGACTAACTGCTATGTGTCGACACTGCTTCCCAGTGTTGTGTCGACTAATTTCTTCTATGTGTCAACACATCCTTCTCTGTGTCGACACTTGGACTTAGAATCTTTCTGCATACTTTATCAATTCTTCACCTGCACATGTCAACTCAAAACAACATCAAATACACCTTGATGTATATCATTGAGCTAGTTTGGGCTTCTTCAAATCAGGTACACATTTTCCAATGTACCCAACACCACCTACCTCAGGCTGTGAAGCCCCACACTCAGGCTGGGAGGACAACACTACCTTAGATACATAAGGGATCCTACCTCAGAGCTCTGCAGTGCTCCTACACTTAGTGACCCTCAAGCCACCTATCTCAGCCTTATCCTTACGGCCTACAACTCAGGCTTTTCAACCCTTCAAATTCAAGCATAGGCCCTACTCTCAGAGTGCTGCAGCACTCCAATAGCTCAGTACCCAACACGTACCTACCTTAGGGCCCTTCTAGGCACCTGTAGCTCAGTGACAAGCTTTTCACCTACCTCAGGGCAAAAGTCCCTACACTTAGATCCACACTTGGATACTACCTCAGAGATCAGCACTCTCCTACCTCAGGAAATTATGCCCTACAACTCAGATCCACACTTGGATCCTACAGGATGAATGTTTGTTTATGGTAACTCTTGACACAAGAGATGTTTCTCTATGTCAAGCTTCATGACTGCGTAAACTCAGCACAACTTATAACTACAGGAATTTAGATCCCGAGTCTACCTTTACTGAACTAAGAAGTACTTAGTCCTAACTACTTCCACAACAACAAGTGTATATTTACTTGAGCTGGAAGTGACTTGCTGAACAATGTTCTGCTTCTTTCTAAACTGAGCCTAAAGCTCAACTCTAACTACTACTTCATAGAACCAGGGATTTTTCCTACTTGAACTGAGAAGTTTCTGCAGCCAATTGCTGCTACATGAGCTGAGAAAATCTCAGCTCAACCTTTGTAGACTAAGATAACTCTGCCTCTTCTTCCTTTCGTAGGCTGAGGTGATTCAGCCCTAACTTTGACTCCTGAAGAATAGTCCCCTGAGCCTTCTTTCATATTTTTGCTTTTTCAAGCTTCTTCTCTTCACAGCTTCCAGATTAAGATCTTTAGGATGTTGCTGGTACAATTGGAATTGTGAAGAACTTGCAATAATGGTCGGCCCTTGGCTGCTTCCTCTTTCCATAGAGAAATACTCTGAACTGCTGAAGTTGATGAAGATGACAACAACTAACGTGTTGTTGGAGATATTGATTACCAACAACTACCTTGCTCTTTGTCTTGCTGACTTGAGCATCATGTTCTTCATCTCCACGATAATGGCAGAGTAGAAGAACAACCTGATGTTTTTTCCTCGAAAAGCTTCCTTTCTCTATAAAGGCCTTTTTTTATTAATTTTGCCCTAACGGCTCTTGAGTAGTGGGCCCCACATTATTAATGGCGAGCAGTAACTTTTCTTTAACGCCAACTGTCATACAGTAGGTCTGCGACAATATTTGTCACGTACTATATCCATCCCATAACTAATTTCAAATACGTTGACTTGTTGACTTACCGACATTATGAACTGTGGACTTAGCAAAAAATCAAACAACATTAGCATAGACGTTGAGTGAGTAAGCGTCACTCAAAGCCAAAACACTTAGACAGATTTATTGTCTCTTGGCATTGAGTGAGTAACTTTCACTCATCGCCAAACTACTTATAATATAAATCTGTTTCTAGGCATTGAGTGATTCAGCTTAACTCAACGCCAATCTTGCTTTATCAGCTTTCTGCTACTTGGCATTGAGTAAGTGAGCATCACTCAACGCCAAACACCTTAGACAAAATTTTGTCTTCACTAGGCGTTGACAGCGTTGAGTGAGTAACCTCCACTCAATGCCTTTTTGCATAACCATATTTCCTCCTCTGCAGTATCTTAGGCATTGAGAGAGTTGAGTGAGCTTTCCTTACTCAACGCTTTATGCCTTAGCCAATTTTCTGCCTCTGTAGTATCTTAGGCAATGAGAGCGTTGAGTAAGCTTGCCTCACTCAATGCTTTCTGCCTTAGCCAATAATCTGTGTTTTAAAAACACTGGCTTAGACTGTCTTACTTTGACTGAGTTCGACGAATGGTGAACTGAGCTCAACGAACATTGAACTTAGTTCGATGAATTCTCAACTAAGCTCGACGAACTCAGAATCTCAAGCACTGAATTTAGCTCGACGAATGGTGAGCTCAGATCGACGAAAACTGAACTCAGTTTGACGAATTCTGAATTGAGTTCAACTCACAATTTTTTATTGTATGGCGTTGAGTGTGTCTTCATCACTCAATGCCAAACTACTTAGTCATATTTCTGCCAATAGGTATATGGCATTGAGTGAGTCAACTTTACTCAACACCTATGGACATAGCTATATTTCTAGCTAGCAAACATTCTTTTTTTCCTCTGGCGTTAAGTGATCTTGCTTCACTCAACGCCTGTGGACTTAGCTGTATTATCAACTATTCCTTGACTTCTAGCGTTGAGTGAGCTTACCTCACTCAATGCCTGTGGACTTTGGTAAATTCATTCCATTCTAACTTGCTCTCTTGGTGTCCACCTTTCTGCCTTATGACCACCTATTACATCACTTAGACAATCTATCTAATCTTGTTCCATGGAACATCCTGCACAAGATGAGCTTAAACAACATCAAATGCAACTATGCTCTTAGTATTGATGGTGATACCTCTTCAAATCCACTCTAGGGAACATTGTGGGCAATGGACCCAACAACATGTTTAACCCCCCTTGAGTTTTTCATGCTTACTACTTTATGAATTGGATATTGTGGTTTGACAGTTTTCTATCTTTGGATGGGAGTAGTAGTGGTCTGAGCAGTTAAAGTTGGTGGTTTTTGGCATAGGCTTAGTAGTTGTGGTTTCCTTCCCACAGATTCGTGAGGTAGTTTTGTTGTTCTTGATCTAGATCAGACATACATTTTTTTGTGGGTTCGTGTCTGGTTGTTGGTACCTATAGTATTTATTGTAGATGTAAGACTATTTGCTAGATGTTATGGTACTTTCATGTTGGTTTGTTTTACCTACTTGCTCTCTAAGAAGGATTTATGCTAGGTTACATGTTAATTATTTTCAATGTATAAAAAATATCAATGTTCTTAGCTCATACTCATAGCACCTCTTTAAATCAAATGTTACTCTATTTTAGCGAAGGTAAAAGCTCTTTTGGTACGTATATTATACCTAGAGATGTGCATAACATGAATTCTTCCAATGGATTTTCATGCTCATATAGGACAATAAATGAACAAAATAAAGTATTTTCTGCTGCATATATGTATATTTTTACCCATGGAATAGTTGATCCCCTGAGTTAAGGGACATGACCATCAAAACTTAAACTCAAACTATATTTTTATCATAAAAAACTTGAGGATTTCTTGAAAAGTATTAGGAGTAGGTTCTGGCCTGAGCATCTACAATTGTCCCCTGCATGACATGGCATCGTGACATATATTGTCTCTCAATCTGATATATATTATTTAGCGCTGAAAAAATGAGGATTGTGATAGTTGGTATCAGAGCGAGGTTTGTTTGACAATTTGGTCAAACGACTGCGTCTGATAATGTTTTGGCTGTCTTGTCTCATTGAATATATATACTGATGTGTCATCAGAATTCCTTTGCTGAAGCATGAGCACTACACTCATAAGCATGTCAAGAAGTGTACGAGACATATCATGTAGTATGAGATGCATAATATGTGATTGTTTTTGGATCCTCATAGGATGCAACATGTGACTGTTCTGTAGTATGAGATACATAATAAAGATCATATGGAAGCCCATTATGCTTTGCTTTTTCATTACATGTGATATTATGTAGTATGAGATGCATAATATTTCATGTGTACGCCATTAATAACATGCATTAAGGCCTTTGTTAAAATGCATAGCACAACATGTATAATATAACATAGCATAAGCACACGTGAAAAGTTAAGATCTACATGATGACACACGTACACACATAGTTTTAAAACAAAGTAATTAGAATTTATGCATTCATATTATATGCACATGAGTTAGTAGGATGATGGTAGATATCCTTAAGTTAAAGCATAGCATCACTTTAAAAAATCCCTGAGCAAAGTAGTAGCAAGAGCAAGTATTACATATGGTCTGAACTAAGTTGAGTATTTCTAATGTTAAGCTAGGTTTTGATGAGTTGTTAGTTTATACTACTAGGAAAGCTGCCTAAGCAGGTTATGACAAGGTCGACTCCATAGACTGAGGTTGAGTCATTAGGTGGTCAAAGTGAGGTCGTGAATTAAGGGCTATGGTAGAGCAACGAGGCTCTATCAAGGCAAATGGTTGAAATGCAATCACAGATCCAGGCATTTTTGACTGATGCCTTAGGGAAGCAGCATGGGGTGCAGGACCCTATAGTGGGTCAGACTGTACCTAATCCTACTGCTCCTCTGGTGCCTCTGATTCTATTGCCACCAGAGATGAATTTCATTTCACACTTCCATCACTTGGGACCTCCTACTTAAGACGATAGAGCCGATTTCATGGCGTTAGATGACTGGATCATCACTATCGAGGAAATGTTTTCCTATTTTGGGATTCTACTGAACAAGTGGTTATGGTCGCCCCGTACTAGATGAAGGGCCTTGCGAAGAGCTGTTGGTTAAGGGAGAAAGAGAACCTTACAGATGTATCTTCGTGGGACTCATTTAAGGGGTTGTTGCTCAAGAAAATTTGCCATCGGTTGAGCAAGACCGTCTGATGAATAACTTTCTGCACCTAAAGCAGAGACAACTCATCTTTAGTGAGTATGAAGTTGAATTTAGCAAGTTGAACATTTTTTACCCAGATTTGGTAGCCTCTGAAGTGGGCAGAGAAAAGCACTTTCTGGGTGGTCTTTGGAGCGATAACCAGTAGTTGGCAAGCGGATATAGATCTGAGAATTATGCTGAAGCAGTTAAAGTTTCCCTGAAGATCGAGGCAATCAACACAGAAAAGAATCGAGGTGCGCAAATGAGGAAGGATAAGAGAAATTCTTATGACAGTGGAAGATCTCGGGCATCAGGCCTAGCTTCAAAGAAATGAAGGAAGTGTGTTGTTTCTATGGCCAGACAGGCCATCCCTTCGAGAAGTGTTTCAAGAGATTGGGAGCTTAGAAGCAACATTAGATGCTTGCAATTTAGAGCATGACCAAATGAGACCTAGTCAGTGCTTCATGTAAGAAAAAGGGGCATGATGTTTCCCATTATTGGACAAAGGATAAGGTCTGCTTTTAGAGTGGGCAGAAAAGGCATTTAAAGTCTTGGTGCCCGCAATCTTAGTCCCCGCTGCAGCCAGTTCCACTTTAAGCCTTGTCGTCACCGCCGCAACACCTGGATAAAGGGCAGGGCAAGTTAAATGTGGTGACCATAGAAGAAGCACATTATTCCACCTAAGTGATCTCAGGTTACATTCTAATCTAATTCTTAGCTCTCAACTTTAGTTTCAATATTGTTCAGCTAGTTACGTATACAATTTTATAGGGGAGTTTAAGGTAAAGAATAGTTGGACGCGCACCCTATTTGATTCTAGTGCTACCCACTTGTTTGTGGCTAGGAATTTTGTAGTACGTAATCCTCTGACTCTCAATCAAGTGGGCGATCCGTTTTGCGTTAAGTTTCCCTCTAGTGACCCTGTGGTGTCGGATTGGGGAATCCAAAGTTGTCCTATTCTTTTAAGTGACTTCCTAGCTTTAGCTAATCTGAATGTACTAGAACTGGAAGACTTCGATGTAATTTTGGTCATGGACTGGTTGTCCAGATATGATGTTGTTATCCAATGCAAAGTAAAGCATTTGGACTTCAAGATGGACAATGGCCATCCCATGCGTGTGTATGGTTTTTCGTGCAAGGATTCCCAATTATTTTTGCAGTATGTGCTTGAAAACTCTTAGATTCCAGTTGTTTTGATTACCTAGTTTCTAATTTTGAAACTGTTAGTAGTTTGCCGCGCATCGAAGATATTCTTGTTGTACGAGAGTTTCACGATGTTTTCCTAGTTATTCTTCATGGTCTTCCGCCTGAGAGAGATGTATAATTCGTCATTGATCTTGAGCTAGGTACTCGTCCTATTGCTAAGGCATCGTATCATATTGCCCCGATTGAGTTGGAAGAGTTGCATACCCAGCTAGATGAATTGCTGCATTATGGTTTTATTAGGCCAAGTTCTTCTCCTTGGGGTGCACCTGTCCTATTTCTGAAAAATAAGGACGGTTCCATGAGATTGTGTATTGATTATAGGGAATTGAATAAGGTAACCATCAAGAACAGGTATCCATTACTTCAGATAGATGATTTGCTTGATCAGTTGTATGTTAGTACGGTGTTCTCGAAGATTGATCTTCGTTCAGGCTACCATCAGTTGAGGATCTGTGAGTCGGATGTTCCGCAGTCCGCTTTTCATTCTCGGCATGGACATTTTGAGTTCTTTGTGATGTCCTTTGGATTGACGAATGCACCATCTACTTTCGTGGACTTGATTAATAGAGTGTTTATAGATTTCTTAGATCATTTTGTAGTCATTTTCATCGACAATGTTCTTGTATATTCCCGGAGTGCTGAGGAGCATGCCCAACACTTGCATTTAGTTCTGTCTACTTTAAGAGAGCATAAGTTGTATGTGATGTGGAGTAAGTGTGAGTTTTGGCTTTCTCAAGTGTCCATTTTGGGTCATGTTTTGAATGAGGATGGAATCTCTATTGACCCAGAAAAGATTATTCTCGTGATGGATTAGAAGAGACTTGTACGCCCCTGATTTTTCGATTTTATTTTAATTCCTTTAGTGGCAAATTTTTGACGTCAGGGCTTTACGTTGACGTGTAGTTGGCGGGTAACGTTGTTGGAGCGTGACTTTTGCTCATTGGTATCCGAGGTTTTGAATTAGAATTTTAGCAATGCTAATTTCTAAGGTGTTTTTGAGATATCCCTTGCGAGCCGGGTTTGTTTTGGAACTCGGTGGAGGTATTTTGGGATATTTGGTGTTTTGACTTTGGGGCATTTTTACCCAAGTTTTGTTTGTCGAATTTTGATTTCAACTTCGACATTAGATTAGTAGCATCAATATTAGCTTCGGGGCGAATTTCGTGAAAATCCGAGCTGATTGGATTTATCAATACATTAGACATTTATAATAACAATAATAATAATAAAATATTATAAGTATAAATAGTCTTACGATAAGAAGAAACCCTATTCATCGTCTTCCTCCCGAGCCATCACACTGTTTTGCGAATGAGAGGAATGAAAGTCTTTGCTAGGCTTTCGACTGTCGATTGAAGGAGCATTAGTACTCGAAATCATCATCAGAGGGTAGATTCAGATTTCTCTCACCGAGATCTACATTTGTGCGGTGAGTTTTTCCTATTTCTTGACATTTTGGGCGTTATATTATTCGGTTTTGAACCTCTTTTTCGTCAAAAAGTTTCAGAAATCATTTTCTAGTTGTTCTTGCGGCAAGATCCTTGAGGAGGAGCGCTTGCGTAGCCAGTTTTCGGGCGATTCAGGGCAAGTGGTG
The DNA here is from genome assembly GCA_039513925.1 of Platanthera zijinensis. NCBI lineage: Eukaryota > Viridiplantae > Streptophyta > Magnoliopsida > Asparagales > Orchidaceae > Platanthera > Platanthera zijinensis. The sequence goes on along the minus strand of CM077089.1, from coordinate 123,483,667 downwards.
ATTTCTTCCCCTTGCCAAGTTCATTTCTTTGTGTTCTTTGTTGCTTTTCTTCCTTTCTCTCCTTAGAAAATTGGAGCAGTGTAGGGTTTGACCGATCTGCTGAGTAGTGTAGGTTTTGCGTCCAATTTTAACTTCCTTGTTTATGTAGGAGACAGCTTGAGTATAATTCGTTGAATTTGGATTTAATCTAGTTATGTTAATATGTCGAGTAGATTACTGTTAGTCTAGGATAATTCGTCGAGTATAATACAATTAACTTTAGTCTAGTTTTCGTCTTATATAATAGTCCGCCTAAGTTTAAGTTCGTTGAATAAGAGTGAAAGAATTCATCGGGTGAAGGTTGATTTGGTTTAAGTAAAATTCGATTAGTATTAGCTGTAGTAGAGTCGAGTTTGTCGAGTATCCATTGAAATTCGTCGGCTAATGATGTGGCATTGAGTTAAGTCCAATTCATTGAGTATTCTCGATGAATCCCCCGAGTATTAGCCTTTGGCGTTGAGTGTAGTCTTATCATTGAGATAATCTTGAGACTAAGTCAAATTCATCGAGTATTCATGATCAATTCTTTGAATGCCAACCTTAGTGTTGAGTGATTTAGCCTTGGCATTGAGTGCATCGAGTAGTCTATAAGACTAAGTCTAAAGCGTCGTGTTATCTCGACAAATTTGTCGAGTATGGTCAGTTGGCATTCAGTGCACTGAGTTAATTCAGTGAGGCGTCGAGGGAAGGAGTTGAGTGATGTAAACCTTGCTGAGTTAAGTCCAGGCATCGAGTGATACTGCTTTGGCATTGAGAGCGTTGAGTGAACTCCAGATTCGTTGAGTATACTCGATGAATTTTTCGTGGGCTTAGTTATTTCGCCTATTCGTCGAGTATCAAGGTAATTATGTCGAATCGTTGATTCTCATTAAGATAGTTGATTTTGCCAAGTTTTATTCGTCGTGTATCTACTGTATTCATCGAGTATACTCGATGAATCAGTATGGAATTATTATTTACTCGCCAAATTCAGTCCAATTTGTCAAGTATGGCCCTTATAGTGAATTTCAGGATTTTCTTCGTTCTTGTCATTGGAGAAGCCCGGTGCTTTGGTTTGGGTTTTATAGGTGTTTATGAATGTTTAGGTGTGACCCATGGTTGGCAGTAGATAAAGGACCACCAATCTAGTGTCAGCTCGTGAATCACTGCACTTGGTGGTTTTTTGGTGTTTTCTCGTGGATTGTTGGGTTGAGTTGGACCTTGTTGCCACCACCACAGTGCCTTTTTGAGATGTTTGGACTATTAGGTTATGTTGGACATTTTTTCCACCACTGCAGTGCCTTTTTGAGATTTTTGGACTGTTCAGTTGTGTTAGACCTTATTTCCACCACCACAGTGCCTTCTCGAGTTATTTGGGTCTGTTAGTTCGTGTTGGACATGATAGCCACTGACTCAGAACCATTTTCACCGGTGTTAATAATTCACATGTATAAAGTTATTCAGTCTATTGTTTCTCATTTTTTTAGACATATGTCTTTATGCCAACTCTTGCAGATTTTATCAAAGCATGGTTTCGTTTTGCACTTGGTGCAATCTCCTTACTCTTGTACTTTTTAAGTTAATAACTCAAAACTGTTGAAAGATTTTGTTTATAGATCCAAAACACCTAAAGGGTGGTGGTGAATAGGTTCATATCCAATTTTAACTTAAGAAATTAAAATGTTAATCAAAGTATAGCAAATTAATCTACAACTATCACAACACAGGATAAAACATGCACGGGAAAACACAGCACATCACACAGTGTTTTATAGTGGTTCCCCAATTCATGGGTACGTCTATACTCCCCCTTCACCTAGCCAGTTGAGTGTTGTATTTGGCCAAACTTCCTTCCACTAACTCAGATCCTCAGATCCTACAACTCAGAACCCAACTGGTTCCTACAGCTCAGACTTCTTCAAGTCCTACAACTCAGATCCTTCCCAAGAATCCTATCTCAGGCAAACAGCCTTACCTCAGCCCTTATCACCAGGCCTACAACTCAGATCACAAAGATCCTACCTAAAGCTCTCAGCCCTACCTCAGCCTTTATAAACTTAGGCTTACAATTCAGATAGATAACTCTCTTACACTCTTATCTATAAAAGATCTTATAGAAAAATTGATTATAAAAGTGATAAATCCTTCACCCAGGTAGAGAGAGAAAGGGCTGAAGGCTTCTTGATCAGTTCTTGATTGATCTGACTGCTTAAGGTCCAACTTGTCTTAGCTTCTTCAAAGCTTCTTGATTCTGAACAAAGTAAGGTTGATCTTCTTGTTAAGTTAGAGATGATCCTCAATCAAGCTTCCTCCTCCTATTCAGAATTTGAACTTAATTTTTCTTGCAGACTTGTTCAGGATCTGCCTTCTCTTTATGACTTGTAGATTTCAACTATTAGAAAAAAAATGTCAAGTCCTTTATTCTTAGATCTCTCTGGTTTGATGATAGAACAAGTATTTATATTGACCCATCTGACGTTACCGGTTGATCTGGTTCATAATGGCCATTTAACAGCCCTGACAGATGCATTAACTTTGTTAGTTATGATAGTTGTCAAGTCTTCAGTCTTGACACCTGATATCTCATTGTACTCTATCTCAGCAGAAAAGCATCAGACAATAATCCAAATATATCAACACAAATATACCATGTGTCGACACAATTCTTGATGATATTGACACAACTCACATAAAGTCGACACAACCCTTCTTTATCTGCTCGACACAGCTTCTGTGGAATGTGTTGACAAAAGTCTGTGTGTCGACACAATAGCTTCTAGTCTTGACATAGTTGGCATTGCCAGAATTCTTGTGTGTGTCGACACAAGTCTTGTGTATCGACACTATCGTTACCGATAGAGTTTTTGAGTGTCGACACAAGTACTGTGTGTCGACACAATCTGGCTTCTGGTGTCGACACATTTTCTTCACAAGTGTTGACACTTGTACTTAGAATATTTTTCTGCATTTCTTTAACCTGTACATGAAAACTCAACATCCCATCAAATACATATTTATGTATATCATTGAGTTAAGTGAGACTTCATCCAAATTAGGTACACAGTTTCCAATGTACCCAACAATCTTCCTCTATTTGGAGAATTCATAACCTTTAGTCAATGATATACACCACTTATAATAAAACAGAGATTATGATGTATAAAATCATTACACAGACAGGGTAACTCATAAACAGCAACAACATGTAATATCATCACAAAATATGATAAAATACAGTGAACAAGAATCAATTTTTTTTAAAATTACAAGGATTTTAGAACAAAAGATTACATAGTTCTAAACCTAGTCAATCTATCCCTAGGATTGATCAGGCTCCTTGATGATAATTCCTTTACCAGATTGAATCCTAGCTTGTACATTTGCTCCTGTGTCATCAGCCAACTTCTTTCCTTTCAGATCCTTCTTCTTGAGCTCTTTAGCCTTGATCTTTTGCCTTTCAAAGTAATGAAAAGGCTTCGGGATATACTTATTAGGCTCCATAGAGTTAGCAGGTATCTTCCCAGCTCTAAGGTCTCTTTTGAACTTATATATGGCATCTTGCCGCTTCTGATATTTTCTCCATTCCAGTTCAGAATACCACTTGCCTCTATCATGTATATTCTCTTTAACAGCTTGCCAAGCAGTAAGAATAATATTCCTGGAGGTTGGACTCCATTGTTCACAATCAAGTTTTAATTCTGCCTGTTCTCTGAATCTTTTCTTAGACAGTTGAGCTTTTTTCTGAGAATCCCTTGCTCTTTGTGCTTCTTGTTCTTTTTGTAATGCAGCTGGAGGCATTTCAAAATTTTCAAGAATAACATTATGTTCCTCCTATGGATGGCTATACATTTGGTGTACTACCTATTGGATTTCTTCAAAATAAGAAGGGGGATAAATTACTTGGGCTACATCCTACTGAACCCCTTCAATGTAAGTAGGTTGAATTCCTGATTCTGCAGTGTTGTCAGCATCACAAAGGTGTGGATAACTAAGAGTTGCTCTGATGCAATTTGTTATCCATTTAACATGATTTGAGCTTTCTTTGACTAATACTCTCTCCCTCTTTATGACTTCTCTGGCCACATGGTCTCTCAGATCATCCTTTTGAAACCTTACTTGATTTGCTAGATAATCTGTTCCTTCTTTGTAGTAGGTACTGAACTTCTTCATTTGATCTGAGATAGCTTTTTGAGATGCCTGGATTGTTGTTTGGAATGCTGCTAAATCTTCTTTGATTTGCTTTGACACTTCAGTCTTTACATTAGTGACAATACTCCCAAGCTTTGTTAGAATAACATAATGTGAGTCTTGGAGATTTTCATTCATTTTGAGTTGATTTTCTAGGACATAACCTTATTTGAATGCAATATTTGTTATTTCAGTTTTAATCTCCTGTTGTTGCTTGTCCAAGTAAACTACAACATTACCTCCTTTATGGAAGCATTCTGTCATCTCTTTTTTTATTCTAATTGACCTCAAATCTGATGGATTTGATATCCTAGTCCAGCTAAAATGGCAGGTCCTTGTTGGTCTCATCCACATACTTTTCAAGAGTAATTCTTTGCTCATCCAATTTCACTTGCAGTTACACCAAAAGTGAACTGAAGTCTACTACAGGAGCAGGTGTTTTTGGGACAGTCTTCAAGGCTTTCATATATCCTGAGCTCCTTATCCTGAGCTCCATAAGTTTCCATTTCTTTGCCCTAGAGGCTTCTTCATCTTCATCAGAATCAGAGTAACTAGCTATGTTTACTGTGTCTTTTGGACTAGAGGCAATGTTTTGCATCTCCCCTTCAGTTCTTAGCATCTCCCCCTCAGTTCTTGCTCCTTGTAAGTCAGGAAATAACTTATCTAGAGTTACCTCTTGTTGTATCTGAACTAGAGGAATAACTTTCTCCTTCTCAACAGATGGATCCCCCTGGACATGAAAGTCCTCTTCCAGGGTTTTCTCTATATTAGGAGAGTTTTGTTGTTCAGATTGATTTGGATCAGACATATGCACATTTTGTGCTTCTTTCTCAGTAAAGGTGGCTGTAACATTATTGATTTCTGAAACTATGGTCATGACTGTGTCAGTTGCATTTTAACTATCTAGTGCAACTTCATTTATACCTCCCCCTAAGTCTGGTAGCTGTGGATATTCTTGCTCATAGACAAGTGTAGTTTCACTATTGTCTCCCCCTGGAGTTGATACCACCTGGTTGTTTGGAACTTGGATGCTCTCCCCCAGGACTTATCAACAGTGCCAGTTTCTAGAGTAGGAGATTTTCTTGTGCTCTCTGGTCCTTCTTCATCTGAGCTGAAGACAACTTCCTCCTCTGAATCACTATAAGATTCTGCTTCCTTGGTTGGAGTTTTCTTTTTCTAAACCTTTTTCATGTGTTTCTGAGGTGTAAAAACATCCTTGGTCAACACCCTATCCCATTTGGATAGTATTCTTAAGTCCATTCTCCTCATATGATTAATCTTAGTACCAGACATTTTGCTTAGTGTTTCTGGAATACAAGCAGCAAGATAGAGGCTAAGTATTCTACCCAAATTGGGCTTCTTGAGACTTTGTTTGATCTTTTCAAACACAACAGCAGACCAGTTAGTTTTCATCTTGAATATGTCTCTGATCATGAGATTGAACATATAGGCTGAAATCCTATCATGTCCTCTTGATTTGCACAGAATAACCTTGCCGATAATCTCAGATAGGAATTTTCCCTGGGAATTCTTTCCCTTCCTGTTCATTGATGATCCTATATTGGTAGTGGGATCCAGTCCACACCATTGGAGAGCATCTCTTGTTATGGAAGATTTTATGTCATCTTCTTCCTTAATCTTGGGAAGCTGAAGTGTTTTACTTAAACTCTTCTATGTGAGTTTCACCTTAGTACCTTTGATAGATGATTTAATCTTCATGCCCTTCGAATCCATTGATGCCAATGATTAGAATTCAAGAACCTCCTTCTTCCATATCCTGGTAAGTTTAGAGACAAGGTACTCCAATCCATTGTCGGCGATTAGGGTAATCACGTCTATGATTTATTGTGAGGCAGTCTCAAACGCATTGTGAACAAGTTCATATCCCTCATTTACTTTGGCTTCCATTTGCAACTCCATGGATGAAAGTGAGAAAAGAGAGTAGACTGAAGAATTTCTTGTCGACACTGGGTTTAGAGTCGAGAGTTCTAGATTACACAGTCAACTAGATTTTGTTTTCCCCTATTTATAGAATTCTTGTAAAGGGTAGGTCAAAAGACGCACCTAAATAAGAATCTTATAAGTCGACATAATTTTTCATGTGTCGACATAGACTACTTAGGTCTCGACAGAGAATTGAAGGTGTCGTCAAGTCTATGTGCCGACATAGATTTTTGTGTGTCGACACAGAAATCTTCTAATACTAGGTAGCGACAGAGTTGTGTCGACACAAACTTTTTCTATCGACACAGATTTTATTTTTATGTCGACACAGTTTATTCCTTTGTGGACACAACTAGCTGATAGTATCGACACAGTAAGCTTGTGTTGACACAAACTCACTAACTTAGCCAATTTTTGAGAAATTTTGTGTTGACCTAACATTTTATTCTAGGTTTATCATACCAAATTCAATCTTAAAATAATTGAATTTACTTTCATCTAGAGGTTTTGTAAATATGTCAGCAATTTGATTGTTAGTGTTGACAAATTCTAGATTTTTCTCTTCTTTTTCAGCATGTTCTCTAATGAAATGAAACCTGAATTCTATATGCTTTGTTCTGTTATGTGAAACAAGATTTTTAGCAATAGATATGGCACTAGTAGAATCAAAATATAATGGAGTTCTAATTACCTTGATGTCATAGTCTTCAAGTTGATGTTGTATCCACAATAGCTGAGCACAGCAACTGCCTGCAGCTATATATTCCTACTCAGTGGTGGATATAGCCACATTTGTCTGCTTTTTGCTGCTCCATGACACCAATCTTCCACCTAGGAACTGACATGTGCCTGTGGTGCTTTTCCTATCTTCTTTGCAGCCTGCAAATTCTGCATCTAAATAACCTATTAGCAAAAAATCTTTATTCTTAGGGTACTAAAGAGCAAGATTTGATGTTCCCTTAAGATATCTTAAAATTCGCTTGACAGCAGAATAATGAGATTCCTTTGGGCAAGCTTAGTATCTAGCACAGACACATGTGGCATACATGATTTCTGGTCTACTAGCAGTCAAGTAAAGAAGGGAACCAATTATCCCTCTATAAAAAGACTCATCAATAGGTTTTACTGCCTCATCTTTGCCTATAGGCATACTTGACCCCATTGGAGTTCTCATGGTGAAGGATGATAATACGTTTTGTACCCTAAACTATTATCGTATTTTCTATTTTATATTGTGCAAATTATGTCTATTATTAGTTTATTTTTATCATTTTTCTGTAAATATTATTGCCACTGACTTTTTCTTGTCTTTTTGCAGGTTTCCAGAAAATTGGCCAAAATGACCTGTCACGCCCCCTTGTCACGCCCTCCCAGGGCGTGACCTAGGGCGTGTCACCCGATCCCCAGGACTCCTGCTGGAAGGGGCAGGAAAATGGTCAAAACCGCTGTCACGCCCCCTGACACGCCCTCCCTGGGCGTGTCACCGGGCATGACTATGGGCGTGTCGCCCTCTGCCGCAAAGCCTGCGCTGGTTTTTATCGTCGTTTTATAAAGGACTTCTCCAAGATCACAAAGCCCCTCACCCATCTCTTAGAAAAAGACGCTCCATTCATTTTTGATGACTCTTGTATTTCTGCCTTTGAATCAATTAAAGAAAAGTTAATTAACGCACCGATTATGATAGCTCCGGTGTGGGACCTTCCTTTTGAGATTATGTGCGATGCGAGTAGTTTTGCGGTGGGAGCCGTATTAGGTCAACGCATATCTAAAAACTTCCACCCCATCTATTACGCTAGTAAAACCCTCACATCTGCACAAGAAAATTACACCACAACCGAGAAGGAGCTCTTAGCTGTAGTATTTGCGTTTGATAAATTTCGCCCTTACATTACTCTTTCAAAAATCATTGTTTTTACGGACCACTCGGCCCTCAAGTACCTTCTTGCCAAAACGGATGCCAAGCCTTGCTTGATTCGCTGGGTCTTACTCCTCCAGGAGTTTGACTTAGAGATCTGTGATAAGCGAGGAGCCGAGAACTTGGCCGCCGACCATTTATCAAGATTAGATAACCCCTTTATAGAAAAATTAAGTGAAAAATCTTTTAATGATTATTTTCCTGACGAGAAGCTGCTTTTAGTTAATACATCTACTTCTCCTTGGTTCGCGCACATCGCCAACTATCTAGTGGCCCGGGTACTCCCAAAGGAGTTCTCCTCTCAGCAAAAGAAGAAATTCTTTTCTGAGCTGAAGAACTACTTTTGGGAAGACCTATATCTTTTCAAAATTTGTGCGGATCAAGTGATAAGGAGATGTGTTTCTTTTGATGAAGGAATTGATATTCTAAAACATTTGCATGAAGGTCCGACAGGTGGGCACTATCAAGCTGCTCGCACCGCTCATAAGGTGCTTTGCGCAGGTTTTTACTGGCCTAGCCTGTTTAAAGACGCGCAAGCCTTTGTGAGCAGGTGTGATAGTTGCCAACGGTCGGGCAACATTTCTAATAAAAATGAAATGCCGCAAAATTATTTCTTAGAGTGCGAAATTTTCGACCTCTGGGGAATTGATTTTGTTGGCCCCCTTCCTTCTAGCTTCGGAAACAAATATATTTTAGTTGCTGTTGATTATGTTTCACGATGGGCTGAGGCCCAAGCTCTTCCTACGAACGACTCCTGAGTTGTGGTCATGTTTTTTAAAAAATTATTTTCTAGATTCGGTACGCCTCGCGCAATCGTTAGCGATAGGGGTTCCCATTTCTGTAACGCACAATTTTCAAAAATCCTTACCAAATACGGCGTTACGCATAAGCTGTCCACTGCCTACCACCCCCAAACTAACGGACAAGTCGAAGTAGTTAATAGAGAAATAAAAAGAATATTAGAAAAGACTGTTTCAACTTCTAGAAAAGACTGGTCAGCCAAACTTGACGATGCTCTATGGGCCTACCGAACAGCGTACAAAACCGCCCTCGGATGTACGCCGTATCGGCTGGTCTATGGAAAATCGTGCCATCTGCCCGTAAAGTTAGAACCCCGCGCCTTTTGGGCCTTAAAATTTTTAAACTTCGATCCCCACTCAGTCGGTGACCTTCGAAAATTTCAACTAAATGAACTCGACGAGTGGCGCTCTTATGCTTATGAAAATAACAAACTTTATAAAGAGCGGACGAAGCGTTTACACGATAAACACTTAAGGCACCCTAAAAACTTTAAGCCGGGCGACCAAGTCCTTTTATATAATTCTCGTTTACGTTTATTTCCGGGCAAATTAAAATCTCGCTGGTCTGGCCCGTTTTCTGTTTTAGAAGTATTTCCTTATGGAACTGTTTTAATTTCTCACCCTAATAAGGGTAATTTCAAAGTGAATGGTCAGCGTATTAAACTCTACTTTTCTGGTGATGATGATGTCAGTCCAAACATTATTAAGTTTCTGCTTCACGAACTTTAATCTTGAACTTTTATTTTTTTGCTAAAAACAATTTTATTTCGGAACAACAATAATTTTGGACAATATTATTTTTTTTGATGCGTCGAGCTCAACGACGCTTTAACCAAAGGGCGCTCTTGGGAGGCAACCCAAGTTAACTTTTTCTGTTTTCTTTATTTTCCAATTTTTGCCTCGGACGGCTCCGACAAGCTGAAGCTTCTGCGATCGCCTGCTCCAACATTGCTGAATCCATCACGAAGTCCAAAGAAGACATTCGGGGGGCGGCATCACTCAGCTTTCGCAGCAAATAAATCCGGGGAAGTACCTGTATTTCAATTCTGTCTTTCAATTCTGTACTTTATTTTTCTCTCCTTCTCCAATCCCCTTCTTTAGCCTTTGAGGACAATGTCTGTTTTAAGCTTGGGGGAGGATTTCCTCCTTCATTTTTGCGTAGTGTAAATAATCTTCTTTTTGTATATATTGTAAATATTTCCAAAAAAAGAGAATATTTCACAAAAAAAAAAGAGAAAAAATCCAAAATCCAAAAAAAAAAGAGAATATTTCACAAAAAAAAAAATATGTGTTGTTGAATAGTTTAGACATTTTGGTATTTCAATAGTACCCCTAGTTTTTAGTTTTGTTTTACTCAAAATCTCCTATAAACAACTTAGTTAATTATAATATTTCTAATCATTCTTTTTAATTATGTTTCACAAGTAAAATGTTGGCTATGCTGTGTTTCTAATTCACGGTAGCATGTTAAGGTGAAATATTTTTCTAAAACTCGCATTTCTATTATGGTTTTTTGTTGTTTATTTCCTTTACTTTCTTAAAAAATTCATCATCCACTATTTTCTTTTTCGTTTTTGAATAATTTTTGTAAAGTCAACTTTTGAATAACGTAGTAGATGTGAACGATCCAAGTCACCTATTATTTCTATTTTCAAGTTAATTTCATCAATCTTCTTTTATTATCTAGGACTCGCTTTTTGAAAATTTTTCAAACCTTTGTTTTAAATAAATTCAAAAGCGTGAAAATGATTTAGGCCGTTTTTGTTTTCGTTTGAGCTTTCCTGCCAACCTAAAAACTTTTACCACTAGTTAGCCGTTTTTGAGCCTTTTTTCCGATTACATTTGATAGCTCCTCCCTTCATTTCAGTTTCACCAAAGCCAAAATTTCCAACCTATCGAATCACACTAGCCTTTTTGAGTTTCATAAATTAGTTTGACGATTTTGATAGGATATTTTGTGATTTTTGTGGGAGAAAGATTTTTGAAAAAAAAAGGGATGTCGAAAGTGATGTTTATTTTTGTTTGGCCAACTCAAAAAGGAAAATAAAAATATTTATGGCCTTTGTTTTGAAAAAAAAAATGAAAAAAAGAGAAGAAAAAGAAAAAAATGTGTATATATTTTTATGAAATTTTTTGAAACTCTTTGCTTTGGTTTAGTGTGATTTTAAAACCTTCACATTTATCTTTGAATTCCACTCCTAATCATATTCCTAAGCCAAACGTTTCTGTCCTATTTAAGTCCTTTTGATTCACGCTTTTTGATTTTTATTTAATAACTAAGAAAAGAAAAACAGTAAATCAGTTTTAGTTTTGGATTTAAACCTAGATTTTTGTTAATTAAATTGATATAATTATAATGCGTTGCTTGGATCTAGTAACAACTCAATGCGTGTTTTTCATTTTCGTTGCTTTACTTAAGTCCATTTAAAAAAATCTCGTTAAAATTTTGGATGATTTGTTTTTATTAAGTAAAGTTTATAAAAGTTTTACCATACCTAAATAATTGTTTTAGACTTACATTTCACCTTTTCCATACTTAGAATTTCGCATAGTACTTGTGTAGGCATAATTAGAACTTTTTGATTAGTCCTTTTTATAAATTTCTAGTTTTTATATTTTTGCTTGGGGATAAGCAAAGCTTAAGCTTGGGGAAATTTGATAATACGTTTTGTATCCTAAACTATTATCGTATTTTCTATTTTATATTGTGCAAATTATGTCTATTATTAGTTTATTTTTATCATTTTTATGTAAATATTATTGTCACTGACTTTTTCTTGTCTTTTTGCAGGTTTCCAGAAAATTGGCCAAAATGACCTGTCACGCCCCCCTGTCACGCCCTCCCTGGGCGTGACCTAGGGTGTGTCACCCGATCCCCAGGACTCCTGCTGGAAGGGACAGGAAAACGGTCAAAACCGCTGTCACGCCCCCCTGACACGCCCTCCCTGGGCGTGTGACCGGGCGTGACTATGGGCGTGTCGCCCTCTACCGCAAAGCCTGCCGCCGCATTAAATGTCGTTTCTCCACAGCACGAAAATAGTACTGTCACGCCCCATATCACGCCCGTGACATGGGCGTGATACCCTCCTTTTTTCAGTGAATGACGGATTTCCGACCAATGATTTGGACATGACGTGCCTGTCACGCCCCCCTACACGGGCGTGACCTAGGGCGTGACCACCGACGTACCGAAGCAATCATCCCTCCCGCAAGAATCCAGAGCCCGAGGTCAACATAGTACTGTCACGCCCCCTGACACGCCCCCCTAGGGCGTGTCGGAGTGCGTGACCAACCCGATAAAATTTTCTATAAATTGAGCCCCCCTCTCCATTTCAGCAAGCTTTGGTTGAGAGGGGGAGGTGATGCCCCTTTGGTTCTTGAGTTTTTTTATGCTTCTCTCTCTCTCTCTCTCTCTCTCTCTCTCTCTCTTCCTTTGTAATTTTTGCTTAATCATGGTTTAATATTTAGTTGCCCTAGCTTTCTTTGTAATCCTTAGTGTTGCTTAGTGCTTAATATAGGGCTAGAATAGGATTTCAATTTCATGCACTTGTAATTTTATTTTCAATAGTGTAGCTTGCCCCTTTGAATTAATAAAAGTGTTTTTTTTGTTTAGCTTGTGTTCCTCTTATGCTTTACTACTCATCCCCCTTCCTCCATTCCATAATGATTAACTAATCCTCCTTGTACTCGATCTTGATGATCCGAGGTTAGAGCGATTATGTTATGATGTTTTAATTAATCTTTTCTTTTTAGGTTAGGGCCTTGAATTACTCTTGATTAATCACGGGTTGGAGATATATTTTCGATATATACTCTCCGCCTTTGCTTTCATTCTAGGCTAGCCGAGAGGCCGAAAGAATGAAGTGAGCATTCAAGAGTAAAGGGAGTTGTACGCACCCCTCGAGAGAGGCAGACGTCCAAATCTCCCGGATTGGAGTAAAATCCAATAGTGGGGTTCACCGCGTAAAGCGAGTTTTAGGCCTCCGATTTAGACGAGAGTCGGTCGGACCTTCCTAAACTCAGTTGGGCACGACTTTGAGAGAAGCGTGTTCAAGCTTTAGGAACCTCCACGGTCAAGGACCTTTATCCTATTAAGTTCAAATTTTTATCGCATTTTCTTAATCGTCTTTAGCCGAGGTGAATCTTGATTGAGTGCATTTCCATTTCATATTTTCTACCTTTCGTAGTAATTGCCTATCTTAAGCTCTTTGATTAACTGCAGTAGTTTCCTTTCTAGCATAGTTGTTTGCTTAATAGCTTTACTTAATTGCAGTAGTTCTCTTTCTAGTATAGCTTTACTTTCTCCCCTGCACTTAGATTTTCTAAAACCCTAGTTTTTTCGTCGATAAGATAATAGCGTTCGTATGAGTAAGCATAGCCAACAGTTCCCGGATTTCAATACGAGACTTGTGTCCCCTTGCTACAATTCGATAGGTATACTTGCCTCATCGGGTTGCTAGTTCGGTTGCATTTATTTTCTTCGAACCCTAGCGCGCAACAAAGGATGCTCCATGCCATATTTCTTAATTAACTCCTTGGTGAACATAGACTGGGATATGGACAATCCATCATCAGTCTGTCTAACTTGGAGTCCCAAGAAGAATTTCAGCTCACCCATGCTGCTCATCTCAAACTTCCCTTGCATAAGTTTAACAAATTTTCTACAAAGGTTGTTTTCAGTTGATCCAAAGATAATGTCATCAACATATATCTGGACTAGGATGATCTTGCCTTTTGATTCCCTAAAGAATAGAGTCTTGTCAATTTTCCCCCTTGAGAAGTTATACTCAATGAGAATAGTAGACAGAGTTTCATACCAAGCTATAGGGGATTGTTTCAATCCATATAGAACTTTCTTAAGCCTATAAACATAGTTAGAATAAAGAGGATTTACAAAACATGAAGGTTGTTCAACATAAATCTCCTCTTTTAAGTCACCATTCAAAAATGCTGACTTTACATCCATCTGAAATACCTTGAACCCTTGGTAAGCTGCATAGGCAAGGAACAATTTTATTGCTTCCAACCTTGCCACTAGGACATTTGTGTAGTCAAAGTCTATTCCGTATTCCTGCCTATAGCCTATGCTACCAGTCTAGCTTTGTTCTTGACTGCAATGCCATTTTCATCTAACTTGTTCCTGTAAATCCACTTAGTCCCTATGACATTATGATTCTTTGGATTAGGAACCAACTTCCAGAATTTACATCTTCTGAATTGATTCATCTCTTCTTGCATGGCATCAATCCAATTTGAGTCTTGTATAGCCTCTTCAAATTTCTTAGGTTTCATCTAGGACAGGAAGCTTGAACATAGAACTGTGTTCATGCTCTTGCTTTTGGTGAGAACTTCATGTCTTGCATCACCAATGATTCTGTGTGCTGGATGATCCCTCAGATGACTTATTACTGGAGAAAATCTATCCACCTCTTGATTTTCTTCGTTTTCCTCAACAAGCTGTACTTCGTTGTCTTCATCTTCAGCTTGCGGGTCTTGTACTCCCCATAAACAACATCCATCATTTTTCTCATCCTGTCTGATATGTTGGTCTGTACTGATGATTTGCTTGTTCATCTTGTCTATTAACCCTGTAGTGCTAGAAAAGTGCTTGACAGCTCACAGTTAATTTACTTGATTTCATCAAAGACTACATGAACAGATTCTTCTACAACTTGAGTAGTCTTGTTGTAGACCTTGTATGCCTTACTACAATTGTTGTACCCAACAAATATCCCTTCTTGGGATTTGACAGCAAACTTAGTTAAATAGTGTTTGTCATTGTTAAGAACATAACACTTGCTACCAAAGATTCTAAAGTAGGATATATTTGGTTTTTTGCCTTTCATAATCTCATAGGGTGTCTTTTTGTGGCTTTTGGTGATGGAAGCTCTATTGAGAACATGAAAAGCAGTGTTTACTGCCTCAGCCCAGAAATATTCTGGGAGATAAGTGTCACTTAGTCGTGTTCTTCCAGCCTCAATAAGAGTCCTATTCTTTCTTTTAGCAATCCCATTTTGCTGGGGAGTTCTAGGTGAGGAGAACTCTTGATGAATCCCAAGTTCTTCACAGAACTTTGTCATGCATTCAGACTGAAATTTTGTCCCATGGTCACTTCTTATTTTGACCACTGAATTGTTAAGTTCATTCTGAATCTTCCTAACAAAATTTTGGAAGACAGTAGGGGTTTCAGTTTTCTGCTTCAGGAAGAAAACCCATGTAAATCTAGAGTAGTCATCCACAACCACAAATATGTAAGCTTTCCTACCTAGACTATGAACTGGCATAGGACAAAATAGATCCATATACAGGAGGTATAAACATCTCATAGAATCTTTGGTATCATGTCCATGGAAAGAGGTCTTGGTTCGTTTGCCTTTTTGGCAAGCTGAACATACACCCTCTTTAATGTACTTGACCTGAGGACCATTCCTCACTAACTCCATACTAAAGAGTTGGCCTATTGACTTGTAGTTCAGGTGAGCTAGCCTCTTGTGCTATTGGACACAATGAGAAGCTTTCTCACCTACAACTAGACAAATAGAAGAGTTCTTACTCTCAAAACTAAAATTAAGACAATAGACATTTCCTTTCCTAGTGCCTGTTAGAATGATCTCTTGATCGCCTGACCTTCTTATTTGGCACACACCCTTGAGGAAAGAAGTGCCATAACCCAGATCACTTAGTTGGCTTATGATAATTAGGTTATGTTTCAGACCTTTCACATAAGCCACTTGGGTGATAGTGATAAAGCTATTGAAATATTACCAAACCCTTTTATGACCCCATTTTTAGATCTACCAAAGATCACTTTGGGTCCATTTTCTATGTGAGAGTAATCCTTCAGCATACTTCTTGTTCGTCATATGCCTGGAATATCCACTGTCCAAGTACCATATTGGGGTATGGTCACATGGACTCACCTATATCAAATAAAATTACCTATCCTTAGAACCCAATTGTTATTGGGTCCTAGGTTTAGGTTAGCTTGGAATTTGACATGCTTGCCTGCTGTCTTTCTGACGGGTATGCTGGCATTTTTCTGGACACTAGCATAGTGCCAACAATCAATGGCATAGTGGCTCACTTTGCCACAACACCAACACTCATATTTGTTATACCTTCTTTTAAGTACAGGCTTAACAACATTGCTGTCAGCAGTTTTTTTAAGTTCTAGGGTTGGTGCATCAAACACACATGATTCCTGAAGGACATGGTGTGTTTGCTCATGGGCTGCCCTATTAGCAATTGCACCCTTGCCATCCTGATCACCCTGCTTATAGTGATCATATTTAATGTCATGATCATACCTAATAGTAAGCTGCATCACTTTCCTGAAAGAAATAGGTGGTTTGGAGGCTAGTGGCTGAACTGGGGCTTTGCCTTTTCTATTGGAATTAGCTGCCCTTCCCTTGAAGCCTAATCCTGTCTTACCATTTTGGGAGATGAAGTTATCAATTAAGGGTAAGACAGACTTTGGCTTTGAAAATTTAGCCACAAGATCCTTCTCTCTTTGAAGTCTTACTTCCAGACTCTTGATGTGATCATTTTTTAAGGTAATTGTACCCATCTGAATAACAGTTATGTTTTTCATTTTGATAACTTCATTCAACTTCAAATCCACCATTTTTGCTGAATTTGATGCAACCAATTTAAGAGATGCAATTTCCTTAGCCTGCTTTTTGACAAGGATTCTGCTTCTCTTAAGAGCTTGCAACAGACCACCATACTCATCAATTAGTTGATGAACATCCCCTTCAGATTCAGAACCATCCTAATCTCTTGATGTAGATGCTTCTGATTCTGATCCAGTATAATAATCAAAAACTGAAGATAGATTGTCAACCTTACTGGGACCAGGCTTATCCAGACACTGATCTTCCTAAGACAAAGCCATCAGCCCTCTGCAATGATGATCTTCAATCCCATTTATAGAGTCCAGCATTTATAAGAATTCAGATTCTAATGAATATTGTTTAGTAGTGAACAATCCAATATAGGTTTCAGCTTCAGCCTCTTTTCCAGATTCTGATGATGAGGAGTCAGTCCAACCTTTCTGCTTTTGAGCAACAAAGGATCTCTCCTTCTTGCCTTTATTTTGAAGCTTCTTCTTATCATTAGATTCTTTTATTTTATCAGGATAGTATGCTATGACATGTTCTGGCCTATTGCAACAATAACAAACAATTTTAAAAGAAGATTTTTTATTGGGATTAGAGCCATACCTTTCATCCTTAGAAATTTTCTTCTTCTTATAATAGTCATCCTTGGAGGAAGATGAAGATGGCTTTGTTCTCCATTTCTTCTTCTTCAAGAACCTTTGAAACTGCCTTGTGAAGGTAGCAAAGTACATCGGAGTTGTGGCTGTCTGAAGTGTTGATGTCAGTATTTTCTGATTCAACTTCAGCAATTCTCCTGGGAGGAGAAGGAGACTTTCACCCGCCCTTTCTTGTGGCTTCAGCCTTGAAGGCTATTGACTTCTCTTTGTATTCAAACCTATTTCTTTTCTCCTCCTTCCTGGCAGTGAGCTACATCTCATATGATAACAGTTTTCCAAATAAGGTTGGTGGAGGTGTATCAACAAGCCTGTCCATCTCTCTGATGGCACATATTTTAGTATCCCAGTCCTTGGTTAGTGATCTGAGAAACGTGTCATTTAGTTCATATGTGCTAAAGACTCTTCCATAGGTAATTAGCTCATTTACAATTCTAAAGAATTTCTTATAGCATTTAGCTATGCTATCAGTCTTGGCTCATCTAAAACTCTCATATTCTTGATTTTGCATAGAATTTCTATCCTCTCTTACTTCTTCTGTTCCCTCCAGGTAGACAATCAAAGTAGCTCACATCTCTTTGGAGGTTTTGTATTAGACGAGATTCTCGAATATAGAATCATCTATAGCACTCACAATAATGTTTTGTGCCCTCTTGTCTAAGGTTGCTAGGATGAAATGTTCATAAGAATAAATGGCCCTTCTAATATTGTGATGTAAATTCTTGGATCAGATGCTTCCATGAACAATCTGACCCTCTCTTTCCATATACCAAAATTTTCTTTCCTATAGATAGGAAGTTTCATGGATCCAAGTTCCTTCTGATTTTCACTTGAACCCATTCTGGCTAATAGATAACTTCCTTGGAGATCAACTCAGTCTGTTAGGTCTATATTTCAGTTAACCTCCCTATGATACCACTTGAAAGAGTTAGTTTATAGATCCTAAACACCTAGAGGGGGGGGGGGGTGCATAGGTTCAAATCCAATTTTAACTTAGGCAATTAAAATGTTAATCACTGCATAGAAAATTAAGCTACAACTATTATATCACAGGATAAAATAAGCACAGGAAAAAACAGCACAGCACACAGTGTTTTATAGTGGTTCCCCAATTTGTGGGTACGTCCACTCTCCCCCCTTCACCTATCTAGCTGAGTGCTGGATTCGGCGAAACTTCCTTCCACTAACTCAGATCCTCAGATCTTATAACTCAGAACCCAACTGGTTCCTACAACTCAGACTTCTTCAAGTCCTACAACTCAGATCTTTCCCAAGAATCCAACCTCCGGCAAACAGCCCTACCCCAGCCCTAATCTCTAGGCCTACAACTAAGATCACAAAGATCCTACCTCAGGCACTCAGCCCTACCGCAGCCTTAATAAACTTAGGCTTACAACTCAGATAGATAACTATCTTACACTCAGATCTATAAAAGATCTTACAGAAAAATTGATTATAAAAGTGATAAATCCTTTACCCAGGTAGAGAGAGAAAGGGGTGAAGGCTTCTTGATCTGTTCTTGATTGATCTTACTGCCT
The DNA here is from genome assembly GCA_039513925.1 of Platanthera zijinensis. Lineage (NCBI taxonomy): Eukaryota > Viridiplantae > Streptophyta > Magnoliopsida > Asparagales > Orchidaceae > Platanthera > Platanthera zijinensis. The sequence goes on along the minus strand of CM077089.1, from coordinate 123,464,992 downwards.
AAGATCCAACCTATCTTAGCTTCTTCAAAGCTTCTTGAATCTGAACAAAGTAAGTTTGATCTTCTTGTGAAGTTGGAGATGATCCTCAATCCATCTTCCTCCTTCTATTCAGAATTTGTTCTAAAATCTTCTTGCAGACTTGTTTAGGATCTACCTTCTCTTGATGACTTGTAGATTTCAACTGTTAGAAAAAAAATGTCAAGCCCTTTCTTCTTAGATCTCTCTAGTTTGGTGATAGAACAAGTCTTTATATAGACCCATCTGAGGTTACCAGTTGATCTGGTTCATAACGGCCTTTTGACGGCTCTGACAGATGCAACAGCTTTTTTAGTTATAATAGTTGTCAAGTCTTCAGTCTTGATGCCTGATACCTCATTGTACTCTATCTCAGCATAAAAGCGTCGAGACAATACTCTAAATGTGTCAACACAAATAGACCATGTGTCAACACAATTCTTGATGATGTCGACACAGCTCACATAATGTCGACACAACCCTTCTTTATCTACTCGACAGAGCTTCTGTGGAATATGTCGACACAAGTCCTGTGTGTCGACATAATAGCTTCTAGTCTAGACATAGTTGGTGTTGACAGAATTCGTGTGTGTGTCGACACAAGTCATGGGTGTCGACATAATCGTTGCCGACAAAAATTTTGTGTGTCAACACAAGTCTTGTGTGTCGACACAATCTGACTTCTGGTGTCGACACATTTCCTTCACAAGTGTTGACACTTGTACTTAGAATATTTTTCTGCATTTCTTTAACCTGCACATTGAAACTCAACATCCGATCAAATACATATTATATATATCATTGAGTTAAGTGAGACTTCATCCAAATCAGGTACATAGTTTCCAATGTACCCAATAACTATTTTATTTTTCATTTTCTATGGTTTGGCAGCTTTCTTGTTTGGGTTTATAACCCTTAAAATCTTTAACTTTCATCTACAAATGATCTTTTTACCACTTGCATTTCTTGCTAAGGTATTATTTTCTTTGGAATGCATCAGGTTTGGAGTAGAAGTCGGTTGAGCAGCTAGTTTGGGTGGTTGCTGGTGTTCTGCAATCGTCGCAGTCATCTTTTCCTCACCATTGTGAGGTAGTGTTTTTGTTTTAATATTTAGTTTAGACATACATGTTCCTTTTGGGTGGGTTCATGTCAGGTTGTTGACGCCCACCAGAGATTTTATATTGTTAAGTTACTTGTTGTTGCTAAGGCTATTTCTTGATGACTTGTTGGATTTACTTGCTCTCTGGGAAGGTTTTATGCTAGGATTACGTATTAGTTATCTTTAAAGTATAAAAGCATCATTTTGGCTATCTCATTCATAGAATTGTTTTAAACCAAAGTCATTATATTTTAACGAACGTAAAAGCTATTTATATACTTATATTAAATCTAGTGGTATGCATATCACGAGTTGTCCTGTTTGTATGATTATGCTAACGTAGGAGGTTAAACCATATAATCAAAGTATTTTCCGCAGCGTATATTCATATTTTCACTTGTTGACTAGTTGATCCACTGAACTGAGGGATACAACCATTAAAACTTAACTTAAATTATAGCTTTCTTCATAACAAACTGGGGGATTTCTTATAATGTGTTAGGTTCGGGTTCTTTCCCAATCACCTAATGTTATTCCCTGCATGGAATGGCATCACGACACATGTTTTCTCTTACTCTGATAAATCATTTAAATGTGGACAAAATGCGGGTTGTGACAGTTGGTAATAGAGGGAGAGGTTGTTTGACACTTGGTCGGACGACTATCTCTGGTTAGTTTTAGATTGTCTTATTCCATTTCATAAACATACCGATGTATCATCAGTACATCTTGGTAGAAGCATGAAAACTACACTCATAAGCATGATAAGAAGTATACAAGGCATATTATGTAGTATGGGATGCATAATATGTGTTTGTATATGGATCCTTATAGGAAGCAACATGTGACTGTTATGTAGTATCGGATGCATAAAAATCATCACATGAATATATATTAAATTTTTCTTTTCGTTGCATGTGATATTATATAGTATGAGATGCATAATATTTAATTTGTACGCCGCTCATAACATGCATTAAAGCCGTTTTTTTATTGCATAGCACAACATGCATGATATAATATAACATGAGCACATGTGGCAAGCTAAAGATCTACATGATGACATATGTACACACATAGTTTTAAAGCAAAATAATAAGAGTTCATGCATTAAAGGTTTATGCACATGAGTCAGTAGGATGATGGTATATCATCCCAAGTTTAAGCATAACATCATTATGAAAATCCCATAGCAAGTTACCAGCATGAGAAAGTATCGAAACATGTATGGTTTGAACTAAGTTGTGTAGGTCTAGCGGTTAAGCTAGGATTTGATTGGTTGTTCGTTATATTTTTTAGCATACCGCCTAAGCTTGTTGCGACTAGATCGACTCCCTAATCTTAGGCCGAGTCATCTGGTGTGTAGAGTGAGGCTGTGATTGAGGGAGTGTGGCAGAGCAATGATGCTCTGTCTAGGCAAATGGTGGAGACTCAATCGGAGATCCAAGCGTTGTTTATTGTCATTTCAGGATAGTAACCGAGAGTATAGGACCGTGCTGTGGGTCAAGCCATTCCTATTCCTCCTACTCCTTTGGTTCCTCCAGTTTTGTTGCCACTAGAGATCAATTTTATTTCACATTTCCAGTGATTAGGACCTCTTACCTATGATGGTAGAGCTGATATCATGGCGTTGGATGACTAGATTGTTACTATCAAGGAGATGTTCTCTTATTCAGGGATTTTTACAGACCAGAGAGTGATGGTCACCTCTTACCAGCTTAAGGGTCCGGCCAAGAGCTGGTGGTAAAGAGAGAAGGAGAATCTCATAGATGGATGCTCGTGGGAATCCTTTAAGGAGTTGTTTTTAGGAAGTTTCTATCGTCGGTCGAGCAAGACCGCCTGATGAACAACTTCCTGCATATAAATCAAAGATATCTTACAGTCAGTGAGTATGAGGTGGAGTTTGACAAGTTGAGTCGGTTTTCCTCGGACTAGGTTGCATTTATAGCTAGCAGAGTTAAGCAATTTGTAGGAGGTCTTAGGAGTGACATCCAGTAACTGGCTAGCGCTTATGGATCCGAGAACAATGCTAAGGCAGTAGAAGCTGCCCTAAAAGTTGAAGTTATATATAATGTTAAGAATCGAGGAATGCAAATGAGGAAGGACAAGAGAAAGTCCGATGATGGTAAGAACTCTTGGGAGTCTGGTCTCGCTTTAAAGAAAAGAAGCAAGGAGGTATGAAGTTTCGTTGGCCAATCAGGCCATCAGTTCGAAAGATGTTTTCAGAGGCTGGGAGCTCAGAAGCAGCAGCAAGTGCAATCAATTTACAGTGCTCCCAAAGGGGCTTTGGTTTGTGCCACCTGTAAGAAAAAGGGGCATGATGCTGCCCATTATTGAAGAAAGGATAAGGTTTGTTTCTACTGTGGATAGAAAGGACATTTTAAGTCAAAGTTCCCGCAGACTCAGCCCCTGCTGCAGCAAGTTCCACTTTGAGCTTTACCGCCGCCGCAATATTTGGACAAAGGGAAGGGCAAGCTAAATGTGATGAATATAGGGGAAGCACAGACATCCACCCAAGTGATCTCATGTTAGATTTTAATCTAGTTCTAGATTTTAGCTCATGGCTATAGTTTCGATGTTTGTTCGTCTAGTTATGTTGCGATTTTATAGGGATGTTTAAGGTAAAGAATAGTTGGGTGTGTGTTCTTTTCAATTCTGGTGCTACTCACTCGTTTGTGGCTAAGTCTTTCGTACAATGTCATTGTTTGACTCTCGATCTGGTTTGAGATTTGTTTCGCTTAAAGTTTCCATCTGGTGATTCGTTTGTGTCGTACCAAGGTATCCGGAATTGTCCGATCCTTTTAGGTGATTTTATAGATTTTGCTGATTTGAAGGTGTTAGACCTGGAGGACTTCGTTGTGATCTTGAGCATGGACTGGTTGTCAAAATATGATGCAGTTATCGAATGTAATGTTAAGCATTTGGACTTCAAGATGGAGAATGACCACCCCAAGAGTGTTTATAGTTTTCCGCGCCAGGATTTCCCCGAGTATTTTGGTAGTATATGCTCGGAAACATTTGAATTCTGGTTGTTTTGCATATTTGGTTTCTATTTTAGAAACCGTTGGTAGTTTGCCACGCATCAAGGATGTTCTAGTGGGGTGAGAGTTTCCTAATGTCTTCTAAGATATTCTCCCTGGTCATCCACCTAAGAGGGATGTGGAGTTTGTTATTTATTTAGAGCCGGGTACTCGCCCTATTGCTAAAGCACTATACCGTATGGCCCCACGTGAGCTGGAAGAGTTACGTACCCAGATGGATGAGTAATTGTAGTATGGATTTATTAGGCCAAGTTGTTTTCCTTGGGGCGCTCTCATGTTGTTTGTAAAGAAGAATGATGGGTCTATGAGGTTTGCATCAATTATAGGGAATCGAACAAGGTAACTATCAATAACAGATATCGTTTGCCACGAATAGATTATTTGTTTGATCAGTTGCATGGTAGTACAGTATTTTCAAAGATTGACCTTCATTCAGGCTACCAACAATTGAGATTCCATGAGTCAAAAGTTCTGTAGACTGGCTTTCGTTCTCGGCATGAACATTTTGTGTAAGACCCCCTTTTTTTTCTTTTTAAAACCCGGGGTCTTAGGCCCAGAATCGCCGCTTTGCGGTGACACCTTCACGTCCTGAAGGGTCATCACCACAAGGCGCCAATTCTGCCGGCCAATTCGATCACAGAAAGGTAGCACAATAATTGAAGTAAGAGCAATGCAGTCCACAATAATAAATCACATATATAGAATAAAATCTCCACGAAGGGAGTGTCCACAGAATAACAATAATCAGAGTACTATAAATGCGGGCTTATGCCCGATACATCATGTCCTCACTACAATCTCTCATGCGGAAGCGAAAATAGAAACTACTCAGGGTCGAGACTCACGATCCCGGCTGTATGAACTCCGGAGCTAGACTGCCCCATCTCCAGGCGCACCGATCTCTGGGGCTGCTCCTCCATGCTGGGCTCCACGATCCCCTAAATGATGCGGTTCGAAAACCGTTAGTCATAAAGACTAAGCCCTATCATCCCCTACCCCTTCCCCCATGGCTCCTGGGTACCGAGCAGAGAGGAAGAAAGGGAAGGACATGAAGGTGGAGATTAATCAAGAAACAAATGGCAGCGGAACTAATCTAGCAATTTAATAATAATATGACAGAAAACAGAAAGTAAGAAAAGTAACCTTAACTTATGTGCGAAAGCGCATAAGCCAAGGGATCTTCTGCCAGGCTCCCATCGTATAGAGTGTCCCATACCACCTATACGTTGGGGTGTCGGTTATCAAACAACAGCATATGTTCATATATTGAAATTAACCTTTGATTTATAAACTTGCCTACACAAGCTTATAGACCAAGGGGTCGTTTTGCAGGTCCTAATGTATAAGCGTCCCATACCACTTATACTTTAGGTGTAAGGGTTAAATGAATCGATTATGCTATGACATGCTAGTGGGTATGATGAAACATGCAAGTGCAACTCACACACCCGACTCTGTGCACACAGACATTTAGTTCCCCCTTTCGGAGCCGTTACCTCCCAGGATACCTCCGTAGTGGCGGACGGAAGCGGTGGATTGGGCCTCGCCCACCTCAAAACCAGTAAAAGCACCACTGGTCTGACCTATCGTACGCCTCAACGCTTGGTGCACTAAGCGTACGCCTGCGTACTCTTGCCGGCTGGCGCACCAGACTTCTGTTGGCGAAGTGCTAATCACCTCGCCGAGTCAATGATATCGGTGTCGGTGCAATCGAACTCTCCGATACCGAAAACCCACCACCTTAACTTTTCCCTATTTTATGCACATGCAAGTTTAATCGTAAACACACAAAAACCGAGCCGAAGCCCCCAGACCAAAACGTCCGTCTCCAAACCAACCGAGCCGAAGCTCCCTGGACCAAAACGTCCGTCTCCAAACCAACCGAGCCGAAGCTCCCCGGACCCAAACGTCCGTCTCCAGACCAAACCGAGCCGAAGCTCCCATCAATCTTCCTGTGCCAACAGTGTTTGTGAAAGGTGCAGCCCTAGTTACTAAGTTACTCTTGCCAGTTAGTTATTACCGTTTACGTTAGCCCAGGACTGCCCCCAGTATTCCCCGTAAAGGGCTCTCAAGGGGCACTAGGAACCAAGACGGCGGCATTACGGCCCGAAGTTCCCTTTCGCAAGGCACTTACTTTAATTGGTTTCTCACCTTACCTTTTTCCCTTTAAAAGTTACATTAAACTAAACCTAGGGTAGCTTGACTCTTCACCCTCTCCACACGGAAAGACGGTCTTCCGTCATACCTGCGTAACACCTAATCTTCCAACTACCATCAGTGCTAAACCAAACCTCCTAGGGACTCACCTAGGCTACACGATAATCAAGATTACACGTAATTTTCTTTTTCATCCAAATGCCACCATTTATTTATCGGGGGTCTATCCTAACAAGATTTGCCTAAATCCAAAATATTGGAATTTTCCTAATAAATCCGATAGCTTATTTATTTATTCTTAAGGGTCTAATATCATCATTTTGAACATGAGGTATAACATTCTAGTTGATTCCAGCTATCACAAAATTAAGGTAATTAATAGTAGGCCTAAATATCAGGTTTCCAAAGTTTGATAGTTTTACAATGATTTTCAAGGGCCTAAACTTATTTAATCATTATTTCAGTTATTTCAAGCTTAATGAATAAACTACCTTAATTTGTCCTCCAAATAATTCAAATAAAATACAGGGTGCTGTTTTATCAAGAAAATAACTTTGACAGAATCCCATAATTTTCTTGCTGGTAATTAAATCTTAATAAATCAAATACTAAATTACAATCTAACATGCTTTGTGAATAAAGTGCTATAACAGTAACTCTAAAAATTCCCAAATAATTCCCAGTGATATAAAAGGGCCTAAAAACCTTAAGTTCCAATTATCATAATTTCTCAGCAATTGTACAAGCCCTAATTTATTTTTATGCTCAAAAGCCCATATTAAAACATTGCGCATGAAACTCTAAAATTTCTCAACATAAAATTCTCTAAAAAATTCAGGGATCAATTTTCTACTAGTCAAGATCTAAATCCAGAATTTTAATTGATTATAATTAATTTAAAACTTCCAAATAATTGAAACAACATCTCGGGCTAATAATCATTTAACACATGAAGTATAATATTTATTAATCATAAAATTCCAGGAAAATTACCATAAGTCTAAAACATCCTAAAACTCCCTCCTCCCGAGTTTCATAGTTTTTGGATTAGATTTAGTGCTTAAAATAACTAAATTACATTTTTATCCTAATCCAAAATCTCAACTTTCGAGGTACCTAATTATCTCCAATTCCTTCACTATTTCAACCAGAGGGTTTTCATCATATCATCCCCCTCTCCTCCAAATTTCAAGGGCATACAAGAGCTTTTGCTCCTATGTCCTTCACAAAACTCAAACTCCCACCCACTGGACTTGAGCCAATCTCTTAGGGTAAAATCCACCCTAATCCACACCATGTTACCCAAGAGGGTAGATATAGACTCAGCAAATCAGTGGCCACAACATCAGCCCCTTTTGAGGAGATTTGTCCACTCCATTTCCAATCGTACTTTTCCCCAAAGTATCCCTCACCAAGACCTATCTAGGACTTGATACTTCCCTATTCAAAACTCGACCAATTGAGTTGAAATTTTGTACAAATCTTAACATTGATGCCAGGGACCACCACCCAAAATTTGGGGGAGTTTGGACTTAATTTCATCTCCTAATTAATTTTATAATGTTTATTAAAATTTTACGAAAACTTTAGGCAAAAGTATCTCCAAAAATTCCCATTTTTTGTATGCAGTTAGGTATAGCTATGGTTAACCCCCTGCCCAAATTTCAGGTCATTTGGACAAGGGACGAAGAGTGGGCATCCATTTTAATTTCTGCCCAACTCTAGGTGCAGCCCCCACTAAAACGGGTGCTGCGGCCGAACCGCTTACCCAAACGAGATGAAACCGATTTTAAATTAATCTAAACTCAAAGGGTTACAACTTTTGTGACTGGTCATTTTTCTTAAAACGGCCTCTAAGCGCCTCATTTCGCAGCCTCAAAATATACTCAGATAATATATCTTTCCTCTTTGTATTATATACTTAGTTTAATAATTATAAAAATTGATTTTACTGTTCATCTTCTACATGAACCCGAAAACAGAACTCAGAAAAACCATTTTTCCTGTAAGCTTTCCGTGATCCGTCGCCGGCAGTTCGGTCACCTCCCTGGCTAGCCACCACCACCACCACCTCCATTGAGGCGATGGCTATCGGTCGTCGGTGGTTTGGCCGCCGGAGGTGGCGGTTTCCGGCGGACTCAAGAATACGTTTTTTCATGGTTTTCCATGAAAACGAGAGATGGGTCCGGCTCCGTTGAGCGCGAACTTCCTTTTTAGGAATCCTAAGATCTACCCATGAAAGAAGAAGCAGAGGAGGACCTTGTTTGCGGTTTGGAGGCGAGATGAACGACGGGGTGCCATGGCGCAGTGGTGGCGTAGCCGAACTCCTCCTACAGCAAGAACAAAGATCTGATCCGTTTGATTGAGCGTGTAAACTTCTCCTCTTGCTCCAAGTGGGCTTTTATAAGTCAGCAAGTGGGGAGATGAAAGGGTAAATCCTTAATGGTCAAGAATGTTCTCCCCTAACGTTTCGGTTATGATGCAGGGCAGTTGAAATGCTGGAAAACGAAAGAGTGTTCGCCAGGTGGTGATTTCCTATTGGATCAACATTTTCTTATTTTTTTAAATAATTAAAGAAGGAAACGGCCCATAAATACTCCGGGTGTAACTTCCCATAATCAGAATTGATTACAATGTCGGTTACCGAAATTTCCAGTCTGGCTGACGTTTCGGCCTTGGTCACGGGCGTGACACAAAAGTCACGGGCGTGACAGGCCCGGATAGCCAATTCTGGGTTCGACGATCATCGAACTGAGATCGACGATCATCGAAGGGTGGTCACGGGCGTGACAACTGGGTCTCGGGCGTGACAGGCCCGGGTGGTTAATTCTGGGGTCGACGATCGTCGAACTGAGATCGACGGTCGTCGAAGGGTGGTCACGCCCTAGGTCACGGGCGTGACACCTAGGTCACGGGCGTGACATGCCTGAACGGCAAGTTCTGAGGTCGACGATCGTCGAACTTAGATCGACGGTCGTCGAAGGGTGGTCACGCCCTAGGTCACGGGCGTGACACCTAGGTCACGGGCGTGACAGGCCCGAGTTTCAATTTCGACGATCTCCTTACGGAGATCGACGATCGTCGAAGGAGTCACGCCCTAGGTCACGGGCGTGACACCTTGGTCACGGGCGTGACATGCCCGGGTAGCAAGTTCGACGATCATCTCACGGAGATCGACGATCGTCGAAGTAGTCACGCCCAAAGTCACGGGTGTGACGGGTCGGTCATGGGCGTGACCAACCCGTGACCCGAAATCTCGATCGATTTATTTCAATTTTTGGGCTTCCTAGGGTTCTGTCACGACCAACCGACTCCTAAGGGTCTAGCCAGAAATGGGATGTTACAAATCCCAATAAACAAAACAAAAATTTCGTCCCCGAAATTGAGGTTGAGCCTACGGGGATTTCTATCGGAATAAACTAAACTTGTAACATCCCATACGATCTTTCTATTGGGTTCAGGCGACTATTCGTTTGATAAACGAAGACAATCTCCCCAATAAACAAAAGATTAGCCCCTACCTTTCTGATTGAGTGTGCATGCCTAGGTCCTGAATTTTCCTTATCTAGTCTTAACTGTCCAAAACAAGAAGACAACCTATAGTATTCCGAGAGGTGGTGAGATATACCTGACTGAACAACTCCGGGTATCTTTGCCTCATCAGGTCCTGCGGTTCCCAGGTGTGCTCCTCCTGACCGTGGTTTCTCCACAGAACCTTTACTAAGGGGATCTTCTTGCGGCGTAAGATCCGTACTCCTTTGTCGTCGATCCGGACCGGCTCCAAGTGAACAGACCGGTCTGAAGCTACCGGCCCTTCGGTGTTCAAAATCTGCTGCTCCGGGCGTAGTAGAGCCCTTCTCAGCGAAGAAATGTGGAAGACGTCGTGTAGAGCTGCCAGCTCTGGCGGCAACTCTAGCCTGTAGGCTAGAGGTCCGATCCGCTCCAAGATCAGGTAAGGGCCCATATACCTAGGGCTGAGCTTCTTCCTCCGACCGCGCACCCGTGAGACTCCGTGCATGGGTCGGATCTTCAAGAACACTCGATCTCCTAACCGAAACTCCACCTGACGATGCCGGGCGTCATAGTATTTATCCTGTCTGCTCTACGCCTCCAACATCCTATCTCTGATCAGTCTCACCTGAGCCTCGGTGTCTTCAACAAAATCCGTTCCCAACACCTTCGGATCCTCGTCTTGAACCCAAGAAAGCGGCTACATTTTCTTCCATACAAGGCTTCATAAGGCGCCATCCTGATGCTGGACTGGTAGCTATTGTTATAGGAGAACTCGACCAACGGTAACATCTTCTCCCATGGCTCCCCTCGATCCAGTATACACAGTCGTAGTAAATCCTCCAAGGTCCGGTTGGTGCGCTCTGTCTGCCCGTCTGTCTGAGGGTGGAAGGTCGTGCTAAAAGTCAACCGGGTGCACAAATATGCCTGCACTGACCGCCACTCCCTGGATGTAAACCATCCATCGCGGTCCGACACTATCGTCCGGGGCACGCCATGATATCGGATATACTGCTCCACGAACTTCCGTACCAGCACTCCCACCGAGTCATCCTTCCTAATCGGTATAAAGCGGGCCACCTTCGTCAACCGATCAACAATCACCCAGATCGAGTCGTTCCCCGTCCGAGACCGGGGAAGACCATGTATAAAATCCATAGCTATATCGTCAAATTTCCACTCCGGCACTGGGAGTGGCTGCAATAATCCTGCGGGGTTCCTGCACTCCGCCTTCACCAACTGACACGCCTCGCAATGGGTCATGAAATACGTAATGTACTTCTTCATGCCCGGCCAAAACATCGTCTTCTTCAGATCAGCGGTCATCTTTGTGATTCCCGGGTGCACAGAGTACCGGCTGCAATGCGCCTCCATCATAATATCCTCTCGGATCTGGCCTCCTACGGGTATATATACTCTGCCTCTGAAATGTAGCAATCCATCTCTCAGGGAATAATCTCCTATCGAATCTTCCTCCAAGGCTCGGAACATCGGCTCTGCCCATGCATCTGTCCTCTGTCCGTCCCGAATGCGATCCCGAATATCGTCTATTGCCACCATCGATGTCAGATACTCGCTATACAGCTCTGGATCATCCTCGGACACTAGGGATATCTACATATCTCTGAATGACCGGACTAGCTCCATGGACATAACCTGGGGCCCAGCTTTGGAAGTGGCAGCTCTCCGACTCAATGCGTCGGCCACCACGTTTGCCTTCCCTGGATGGTAGTGCATCTCATACTGATAGTCAGCTAAGAACTCCACCCAGCACCACTGCCTGATATTCAGCTCCTTCTGAGTGTCCACGTATTTCAGGTTCTTGTGGTCGGAGTAGATGTCGCAGTGGACTCCATAAAGATAATGGCGCCAGACCTTCAGAGCAAAAACGACCGCTCCCATCTCAAGGTCGTGCACTAGGTAGTTCTTCTCATGGGTCTTCAGCTGGCGGGAGGCATATGCTATGACGTATTCGTTCTGCATCAGCACTGCTCCCATCCCCTGGTATGATGCGTCGGTGTACACCTGGAATCCTTCCTTTCTAGATGGAAGGGCTAGAATAGGGGCTGAGATGAGTCGGTCCTTCAGCTCCTAGAAAGCCGCCAGACACTGCGGGGTCCAAACGAAAGGTGCCTCCTTCTTCGTCAAAGATGTGAGGGGGAGGGCAATCTGAGAGAACCCCTCCACGAACTTCCGGTAGTAACCGGCAAGTCCCAAGAAACTTCTTACATCGGTGGCTGTCTTCAACTGTGGCCAATCTCGAACTGCGCGAATCTTTGCCGGATCCACTGCCAACCCGGCTCCGCTGATAATGTGGCCTAGGAAGGCCACCTCCTTCAACCAAAACTGACACTTGCTGAATTTTGCATAAAGGCGATGCTCCCGCAACCTCTCCAGAGTGAGTGCCAGATGCCGAGTGTGCTCCTCCTCCATCCTAGAGTAGATCAGGATGTCGTCTATGAATGCTATGACGAACACATCCAAGTAGGCCTCGAAAACCCGGTTCATGAGGCTCATGAACGCCGATGGTGCATTTGTGAGCCCGAAGGGCATCACGGTGAACTCATACAGGCCATATCTGCTACTGAAGGCCGTCTTCGGGTTGTCCTCCTCCTGGATCCGTAACTGGTAGTATCCTGACCTCAAGTCCAGCTTCGAGAAATAATGGGCCCCCTCCAGCTGATCGAACAATTCGTCTATCCGTGGGAGCGGATAGGTATTCCGGACGGTCAGCCTGTTTAGTGCTCGATAATCGATGCACAGGCGGAGTGTCCCATCCTTCTTCTCACGAATAGGACCGGTGCTCCCCATGGCGAGGAACTCGGTCTAACAAATCCTGCCTCAACCAATTCCTGCAACTGAGTACGAAACTCTGCCAACTCCTTTGGGGCCATTCGATAAGGGGCCCTAGATGCCGGCTTGGCCCCCGACACAAGCTGTATCTGAAAGTCCTGCTCTCGGTGTGGAGGTAGTCCTGGCAGTTTCTCTGGAAAGATGTCAGCGAAATCTCGCACCACCGGGATGTCTGTCACCGACTCCTTAACTTCCGCCATCTCAAATAGAATCTGATAGACCTCCTCTCCCTGCAGATGGGCCTTAACGGCCTGTACCGAAGATAAGAGTATACGAGAGACAGGTCTTATACCTTCGATGGTAATGAAAGAGTCCCCGTGTCTCACGGTTGTCCTCTTTGCCTGGCAGTCAATCTGGGCATGGTTCCAGTGCAGCCATACCATGCCCAGGATCAGGTCGTAGTCCGTTAGCTTCAAAATCGTCGCTGGAGCCTCGAACGCTTTTCCACCAATTTCTGCCTCCATATTACAGTTATTCGTGGTAAGGAGCTTAGATCCATCTGGTAGTCGCACCCTCATCCTCGAGCCTGTGAACCGCTCCACACCTTCCAGTCCTTCTACGAACATCTCCGACACAAAGGAGTGAGTAGCTCCTGTATCGAACAGCGTGCGGGCCGGCTTACCGCTGATGAAGACTATACCTGGGGTGATTAGATATCTTAGGGTTCTATAGTGAGTTTTACTTTCCTTGCTAATCTATCTGGTGCGATTCAAAGTTTTAATCATTGAAAGGGAAATTCTATGAAAATAAAGGGCATTGCAGCGTACCTGCTATGACCTGCTCCGGATTCCGAGGCTGTGCGAGGTCCAAGGCATATACCTACTCCCTTTCCTGTCTACGATCTCCCCCCTGGTATCCACGACCGCGGCCGCGTCCTCGGCCTCCGTATTGCTGAGCTGGTGGGCCGCCCTGTGGTGCTGGAGGTGGTGCCCCCCTCATGGGGTAGTTCCTCCGAATGTGCCCAATCTGATGACAAAGGAAGCACTCTGGTGGGGGATACGCCATTCCCCCGGGTCTCGGCATCTCCTGCATCTGAAGAGGTGGAGGGGCCAATATCACTTGTTCCCTCGACTCCTGCCTCACGTCCTGACAAGGCTGGTCCTTTGTCCTCCTCTCCTCTGGTACAGCACCTCGCCGCTGGTCATTTCTACCTCTCCGTCCCTGATCCTCCGCTGGCCGTTTCCGGCCCCGGATGGCGTGCCAATCTGCCTCAATCCTTTTTGCCATCTCCAAAATCCGGGAGATGGGCCCGTCAGATACAAACAACAGAGCCTCCCTCAAGTCCTCCCGCAGGACCTTATAGAACCTCCTGATATACCCTGCCTCGTCCAGCTGGTAGGAATCTGCGTATCGAGCCAGATGGTCAAACTCTCGATGGTACTCCACCACGGTCCGGGTGCCCTGCTTCAGCTGTAAGAACCGCTCCTCCAAATCATCCCTAGCCGACTGCGGAACGAAATGCTCCAGCAATGCGGCCCTGAACTCCTCCCAAGTAACCTCCGCAACCTCCCTATCGGCAAATGTCGTGTCCAACAGCGTCTTCCACCACCTCTTTGCATGGGACTCTAGGCAAGAGACAGCTAGAGCCACCCTCTCCTCCCAGGGACACCGTATCCCGGTCAGTATCTCGTACATGATATCTAGCCACTCTTTCGTCCGAACCGTCGACTCTGTCCCCAAATAGGACGGGGGAGAAAGACCCCGGAAGATGCTCAGCAAGTTGGCCCCCGGGTTTGGCTGCGGGGCCGGAACCTGCTGGGCCCTGAAAGCCTTTAGGATGGCAGTCAGAGTCTGTCCCATGTCTGACTGAAGGAAAGGAGTGGGGAACGGTGGGGGTGGTGCAACATCTTGAGCCTGTTGAACTCCACCTTGTGGCGTAGGCCGTGCTGGAGGCTGCGTACCAAAAACACATGCTGAGAAAACGTTCAAATATTACATAAAGGTGGACAATTTATATGTGATCCCCATATGGGCACACCACTGCTTCCGCTGCTTAGTTTGTCCCCAAACTAAACTCGAGCGGGGGTGACCTAGGGTTAGTGGACTGCTACCTTTTCAGATCGATGTTTCCCTCTGATACCACTTGTAAGACCCACTTTTTTTCTTTTTAAAACCCGGGGTCTTAGGCCCAGAATCGCCGCTTTGCGGTGACACCTTCACGTCCTGAAGGGTCATCACCACAAGGCGCCGATTCTGCCGGCCAATTCGATCACAGAAAGGTAGCACAATAATTGAAGTAAGAGCAATGCAGTCCACAATAATAAATCACATATATAGAATAAAATCTCCACGAAGGGAGTGTCCACAGAATAACAATAATCAGAGTACTATAAATGTGGGCTTATGCCCGATACATCATGTCCTCACTACAATCTCTCATGCGGAAGCGAAAATAGAAACTACTCAGGGTCGAGACTCACGGTCCCGGCTATATGAACTCCGGAGCTAGACTGCCCCATCTCCAAGCGCACCGATCTCTGGGGCTGCTCCTCCATGCTGGGCTCCACGATCCCCTAAATGATGCGGTTCGAAAACCGTTAGTCATAAAGACTAAGCCCTATCATCCCCTACCCCTTCCCCCATGGCTCCTAGGTACCGAGCGGAGAGGAAGAAAGGGAAGGACATGAAGGTGGAGATTAATCAAGAAACAAATGGCAGCGAAACTAATCTAGCAATTTAATAATAATATGACAGAAACAGAAAGTAAGAAAAGTAACCTTAACTTATGTGCGAAAGCGCATAAGCCAAGGGATCTTCTGCAAGGCTCCCATCGTATATAGTGTCCCATACCACCTATACGTTGGGGTGTCGGTTATCAAACAACAGCATATGTTCATATATTGAAATTAACCTTTGATTTATAAACTTGCCCACACAAGCTTATAGACCAAGGGGTCGTTTTGCAGGTCCTAATGTATAAGCGTCCCATACCACTTATACTTTAGGTGTAAGGGTTAAATAAATCGATTATGCTATGACATACTAGTGGGTATGATGAAACATGCAAGTGCAACTCACACACCCGACTCTGTGCACACAGACCTTTAGTTCCCCCTTTCGGAGCCGTTACCTCCCAGGATACCTCCGTAGTGGCGGACAGAAGCGGTGGGTTGGGCCTCGCCCACCTCAAAACCAGTAAAAGCACCACTGGTCTGACCTATCGTACGCCTCAACGCTTGGTTCACTAAGCGGATGCCTGCGTACTCTAGCCGGCTGGCGCACCGGACTTCTATTGGCGAAGTGCTAATCACCTTGCCGAGTCAACGATATCGGTGTCGGTGCAATCGAACTCCCCGATACCGAAAACCCACCACCTTAACTTTTCCCTATTTTATGCACATGCAAGTTTAATCGTAAACACACAAAAACCGAGCCGAAGCCCCCGGACCAAAACGTCCGTCTCCAAACCAATCGAGCCGAAGCTCCCCGGACCAAAACGTCCGTCTCCAAACCAACCGAGCCGAAGCTCCCCAGACCCAAACGTCCGTCTCCAGACCAAACCGAGCCGAAGCTCCCGTCAATCTTCCTGTGCCAACAATGTTTGTGAAAGGTGCAATCCTAGTTACTAAGTTACTCTTGCCAGTTTGTTATTACCGTTTACGTTAGCCCAGGACTGCCCCCGGTATTCCCCGTGAAGGGCTCTCAAGGGGCACTAGGAACCAAGACGGCGGCATTACGGCCCGAAGTTCCCTTTCGCAAGGCACTTACTTTAATTGGTTTCTCACCTTACCTTTTTCCCTTTAAAAGTTACATTAAACTAAACCTAGGGTAGCTTGACTCTTCACCCTCTCCATACGGAAAGACGGTCTTCCGCCATACCCGTGTAACACCTAATCTTCCAACTACCATCAGTGCTAAACCAAACCTCCTAGGGACTCACCTAGGCTACACGATAATCAAGATTACACGTAATTTTCTTTTTCATCCAAAAGCCACCATTTATTTATCGGGGGGTCTATCCTAACAAGATTTGCCTAAATCCAAAATATTGGAATTTTCCTAATAAATCCGATAGCTTATTTATTTATTCTTAAGGGTCTAATATCATCATTTTGAACATGAGGTATAACATTCTAGTTGATTCCAGCTATCACAAAATTAAGGTAATTAATAGTAGGCCTAAATATCAGGTTTCCAAAGTTTGATAGTTTTACAATGATTTTCAAGGGCGTAAACTTATTTAATCATTATTTCAGTTATTTCAAGCTTAATGAATAAACTACCTTAATTTGTCCTCCAAATAATTCAAATAAAATACAGAGTGCTGGTTTTATCATGAAAATAACTTTGACAGAATCCCATAATTTTCTTGCTGGTAATTAAATCATAATAAATCAAATACTAAATTACAATCTAACATGCTTTGTGAATGAAGTGCTATAACAGTAACTCTAAAAATTCCCAAATAATTCCCAGTGATATAAATGGGCCTAAAAACCTTAAGTTCCAATTATCATAATTTCTCAACAATTGTACAAGCCCTAATTTATTTTTATGCTCAAAAGCCCATATTAAAACATTGCGCATGAAACTCTAAAATTTCTCAACATAAAATTCTATAAAAAATTCAGGGATCAATGTTCTACTAGTCAAGATCTAAATCCAGAATTTTAACTGATTATAATTAATTTAAAACTTCCAAATAATTGAAACAACATCTCGGGCTAATAATCATTTAACACATGAAGTATAATATTTTTTAATCATAAAATTCCAGGAAAATTACAATAAGTCTAAAACATCCTAAAACTTCCTCCTCCCGAGTTTCATAGTTTTTGGATTAGATTTAGTGCTTAAAATAACTAAATTACATTTTTATCCTAATCCAAAATCTCAACTTTTGAGGTACCTAATTACCTCCAATTCCTTCACTATTTAAATCAGAGGGTTTTCATCATATCATCCCCCTCTCCTCCAAATTTCAAGGGCCTACAAGAGCTTTTGCTCCTATGTCCTTCACAAAACTCAAACTCCCACCCACTGGACTTGAGCCAATCTCTTAGGGTAAAATCCACCCTAATCCACACCATGTTACCCAAGAGGGTAGATATAGACTCAGCAAATCAGTGGCCACAACATCAGCCCCTTTTGAGGAGATTTGTCCCCTCCATTTCCAATCGTACTTTTCCCCAAAGTATCCCTCACCAAGACCTATCTAGGACTTGATACTTCCCTATTCAAAACTCGACCAATTGAGTTGAAATTTTGTACAGATCTTAACATTAATGCCAGGGACCACCACCCAAAATTTGGGGGAGTTTGGACTTAATTTCATCTCCTAATTAATTTTATAATGTTTATTAAAATTTTATGAAAACTTTTGGCAAATGTATCTCGAAAAATTCCCATTTTTGGTCTGCCGTTAGGTATAGCTAAGGTTAACTTCCTGCCCAAATTTCAGGTCATTTGGACAAGGGACGAAGAGTGGGCATCCATTTTAATTTCTGCCCAACTCTAGGTGCAGCCCCCCTAAAACGGGTGCTGCGGCCGAACCGCTTACCCAAACGAGATGAAACTGATTTTAAATTAATCTAGACTCAAAGGGTTACAACTTTCGTGACTGGTCATTTTTCTTAAAACGGCCTCTAAGCGCCTCATTTCGCAGCCTCAAAATATACTCAGATAATATATCTTTCCTCTATGTATTATATACTTAGTTTAATAATTATAAAAATTGATTTTACTGTTCATCTTCTACATGAACCCGAAAACAGAACTCAGAAAAACCATTTTTCCTGTAAGCTATCCGTGATCCGTCGCCGGCAGTTCGGTCACCTCCCTGGCCAGCCACCACCACCACCACCTCCATTGAGGCGATGGTTATCGGTCGGCGGTGGTTTGGCCGCCGGAGGTGGCGGTTTCCAGCGGACTCAAGAATACGTTTTTTCATGGTTTTCCATGAAAACGAGAGATGGGTCCGGCTCCATTGAGCGCGAACTTCCTTTCTATGAATCATAAGATCTACCCATGAAAGAAGAAGCAGAGGAGGACCTTGTTCGCGGTTTGGAGGCGAGATGAACGACGGGGTGCCATGGCGCAGTGGTGGCGTAGCCGAACTCCTCCTACAGCAAGAACAAAGATCTGATCCGTTTGATTGAGCGTGTAAACTTCTCCTCTTGCTCCAAGTGGGCTTTTATAAGTCAGTAAGTGGGGAGATGAAAGGGTAAATCCTTAATGGTCATGAATGTTCTCCCCTAACGTTTCGGTTATGATGCAGGGCAGTTGAAATGCTGGAAAACGAAGAGTGTTCGCCAGGTGGTGATTTCCTATTGGATCAATATTTTCTTATTTATTTAAATAATTAAAGAAGGAAATGGCCCATAAATACTCCGGGTGTAACTTCCCATAATCAGAATTGATTACAATGTCGGTTACCGAAACTTCCAGTCTAGCTGACGTTTCGGCCTTGGTCACGGGCGTGACACATAGGTCACGGGCGTGACAGGCCCGGATAGCCAATTCTGGGTTCGACGATCGTCGAACTGAGATCGACGATCGTCGAAGGGTGGTCACGGGCGTGACAACTGGGTCTCGGGCGTGACAGGCCCGGGTGGTTAATTCTGGGGTCGACGATCGTCGAACTGAGATCGACGGTCGTCGAAGGGTGGTCACGCCCTAGGTCACGGGCGTGATACCTAGGTCACGGGCGTGACATGCCCGAACGGCAAGTTCTGAGGTCGACCATCGTCGAACTGAGATCGACGGTCGTCGAAGGGTGGTCACGCCCTAGGTCACGGGCGTGACACCTAGGTCACGGGCGTGACAGGCCCGAGTTTCAATTTCGACGATCTCCTTATGGAGATCGACGATCGTCGAAGGAGTCACGCCCTAGGTCACGGGCGTGACACCTTAGTCATGGGCGTGACATGCCCGGGCTGCAAGTTCGACGATCGTCTCACGGAGATCGACGATCGTCGAAGGAGTCACGCCCTAGGTCACGGGCGTGACACCTTGGTCATGGGCGTGACATGCCCGGGCAGCAAGTTCGACGATCGTCTCACGGAGATCGACGATCGTCGAAGTAGTCACGCCCAAAGTCACGGGCGTGACGGGTCGGTCACGGGCGTGACCAACCCGTGACCCGAAATCTTGATCGATTTATTTCAATTTTTGGGCTTCCTAGGGTTCTGTCAGGACCAACCGACTCCTAGGGGTCTAGCCAGAAAAGGGATGTTACATTTTGAGTTCTTGGTAATGTCATTAGGTTTGATGAATGCACTGTCTACCTTCATCGATATGATGAACAGAGTGTTCAAAGATTTCCTGGACCGTTTTGTGATCATATTTATTTATGATGTTCTGGTTTATTCCCGGAGTGCTAGGGAGCATGACCAGCACTTGGGATTAGTTCTATCTGTCCTGAGAGAGCATAAGCTGTATGCAAAGTTGAGTAAGTGCGTGTTTTGGCTACCTCTGATTTCCTTTTTGGGTCATGTTGTGAATAAGGATGGAACTTTTGTTGACCCAAAAAAGATAGCTACTATAATGGATTGGAAAAGACCTACCACACCCAAAGAGATAAAAAACCTCCTAGGGTTGGCTGGCTATTATAGAAGGTTTGTGGAAGGATTTTCTACGTTGACTACGCCGCTGACTAAGCTTATGCAAAAGAAGACAGAGTTTGTTTGGAGCGATAAGTACCATGAAGCTTTTCAGGAATTGAAAAAGAGATAGTTCACTGCTCTAGTGTTGACTTTGCCTACCGAAGTATTGGAGTATGTTGTTTATGTGGATGCATCGCACGTCGGGCTTGGATGTGTATTGATACAACAAGGCAAGTTAATTGTGTATGGGTCGCGACAATTAAAGATACATGAAAGGAACTACCCTACTCATGACTTGGAGTTTGTGGCAATAATTTATGCTCTGAATATGTGGAGTCACTTTTTATATGGTGCATTGTGCAAGATTTACACGGACCATAAGAGTTTGAAGTACATCTTCACTGAGAAGGAATTAAATTTGTGCCAGCATAGATGGTTAGAATATATCGCGAAATACGATGTCGATATCCAATATCATCTGGGAAATGATAATGTGGTATCTGATTCCTTGACAATAAAGACCGTGCAAATCTTTGGACTTTCAGTGGATTCCTTGATGGAGGAGTTTATGTTGATGGGTATCTCGGTCGGAAGTAGTGACTCGCCAAGCAGCTTGGAAGTAACAGAGCCTTCATAGATTACGCTTAAAATGCTACATCAAAAGGATGATCCTGATTTGCAACACCTTTGTAGTAGAACTGAGAAAGGCGAATTACCAGACTTTTCTATTAATGATGCAGGTACTTTGAAGTACCACGGTAGATTTGGTATCCCCGCTGTTGAGGATATTCGATAAAAGTTGTGTAGTAAGGCGCATGGTTCTAGTGTTTCCTACCTCACTGATTATACTAAGATGTGTAGAGATATGAAACATATCATTTGGTGGTTTGGAATGAAGAACGATATATCCAAGTTTGTGTCTGAGTGTTTCACCTGCAAGCGCGTGAAAACAGATCATGGAAGGCCAAGTGGCAAGCTGACGCCTTTGGAGATTCCAAGTTGGGAGTGAGAGAGTATTTCTATGGATTTTATCACTGTTTTACCAAGATATCCCCAAGGACATGATTTAGTGTGGGTCATAGTTGACAGGCTAATGAAGTGTGCTCACTTCGTGCCATTCAAAATTGATTACTCCATAAAGAAAATAACAGAGTTATATGTGGATGAGGTCATCAGACAATATGGAGTACGTGTTAGTATTGTGTCGGATCGAGATTCCAGGTTTATATCTCAATTATGGAAACGTTTACAGGAAGGGTTGGGTACCGACCTCAGATATTCAACCGCTTATCATTCGCAGACCAATGGTCAGATGTAGAGAGTTAATCAGACTATTGGAGACATGATTTTCCTCAAGGGTTCTCCGATGACTGGTGTTAAGAGAATTGGAAAGAATCACAAATTGGATTCCAGGTATATGGGATCTTTCCAAGTTGTTGAACACATCGGAGTGTGCGCTTATAGGCTGTATTTGCCTGCAAATTTTCCAATTGCGCACAATGTGTTTCATGTGGGAGAGTTGTGGAAATGTGTGATTATTAGTGACTGACAGGTTCTTGATTCGATGACCCAGTTGCAGCCTAATCTTTCTTATGTTGAGATTCCTATTCGCAGTTTGGATACTCAAGATTAGGTGTTGCGAAGGAAGATAATACCCATTTCAAGGTTTTGTAGCGAAACCAAGAAGTGGAGAGCGCAAGGCAGTTGGAGTAAGCTATGAGGGAGGCTTATCCTTATCTGTTCCCCTAGTTTCTTGGTTAAGTGTTTTTATTCAATAACCCTTAATTATTTTACTTCTTTAGTGGATTCAGCTGTGTGTCAAGTTACAGGATAAAACTTCTTTTTAGAGGGAGTGGATGTTGAAAAATATTAGTTGTCTACCTAAATCACCTAGAGGGGGGTGAATAGGTAAGTTGCGCATCTTTTTACGAAATAAAAAAATTTAGCGAGCTATGCACAAAAAAATAACCAAGCAATCACAAATGACACCAAGAGTTAAAGTGGTTCCCCAATCTTGGGTACATCCACTTTCCACTCACCGATATAGCAATGCACTAGAGTCGGCTAATCCACTAATCTTAGATTGGAAACAATCCTACAACTCAGAACAACGTTCGTACAACTCGATCCAAAAACGGGATCTATACTTGGAAGAGAAAAACTTTCTACAACAACTCGGAGAGCAAAGCTCGTACACTCGGAGAATAATCTCCTACAAGAATAAATCTAAATAAAAAATACAAACCATATTATCTCTCAGATCTGAAAACCTCTGCCTTTCTTCTTTCTTGAAATTTGCGGCTTTTTCAGAAAAGATTGAAGAAGAATCGTCTAGATCTCTGATCTGAAATATCTGGACTCAGAAGATCAAGTACAGGATCTATCGATTGTAGAAGATCTTGATCTGTTCAGTCAACTGCTTCGAATCATTTTGGATCGAAAGCTTTCTTGGCGATGAAGAAGAAGAGTGGTGGCTTCCGCATATAGAAAGAAAATTAGGGATTCAGAGTTCTTAGAATTTCTTCTTACACGTCTTAGGGTTGGTCAAAAATGACAAGACCTTTTATAGGACATGCCTAACGGTCATAATTATAATCAATGATAGCCACGTGGAACAATCACGTAAAATGACATTTTGAAATTCTCGATATTCTGGACTTAAGAACTTTTCAGAAAATAGTGTAGCATTTCTCGAGAGGAAAGTTGTACTCGAGAAGAATGATTGTTGATCTCGAGAATAATGATAGAAATCTCGAGAAAGATGACTTAAAAGATTTTTTGAAAACAGTATAGCATTTCTCAAGAAGAAAGGTTGTACTCGAGAAAAAGAATTTTGTTCTCAAGAACAATTATGGTGAACTCGAGAAAAATACTTTGTAAAAAATGTGGAGGTGGAAAACAACAGTCTCGAGAATGAAGGAAAGTACTCGAGAAAAACAAATGTTGTTCTCGATAAGAAAAACTAGTACTCGAGAACAAAGAGTTATTTTCGAGAAGATTGCTAGATGGTCTTGGGCTTATTCGAGAACAAGAAGACTTCTACTCGAGTACAACAAACATTACTGGAGAAATAAACATAACCATCTCGAGAACTAATCAAGGTCTTCTCGAGAAAAACTCTTAGAGAAATTCTGTTTGGAAGGGAAGTTACTCGAGAAGAAGTATCATGAATTACTCGAGTACATAAGCCTTTCATGAGAACAACAAGAAGCTTTCTCGTGAACAACTTCTGCCACTCGAATTCATGATAAGTCTCACTCGAGAACTTACTCTAGTCCTTCTCGAGTACAAAACTTAGTACTCAAGAAAGGCACTTAGAAATTCTTTGAGTCTGAAAACTTAATTTCTTCAAGAATATAACAACATCCAAATTTCCACACATGCCCATAGTGCTTGAAAAAGAAGTGTATTCCAATAGAGATGCTACAAATGAGTCAACACCATGGATCACACAATGAGGAATTATATTGTATGGTCCTGTGTTTAGAGACTCATTGTAGACTGACAATGGTCTACACTTGGCATATATGTCTTGCAAACACTTAACTAAAAAGAGCATCAAATACAAACTTAATTCATCTTAGTTCAAGGGTGACTTCATACAAATCTGGATTATTGTGGATGCAATACCCAACAATCTCCCCCTATTTGTAGAAGTCAGAACCCTCTACACTAAGGTGAATTTCATCAAGAAAATGAATAATGAAACTAATAGCCTTGATAAGTAGAATAAAAACTACTATGGAGAAAAATCAGATCAGCAAAAATAAAAGTTCATATAAATAGAAATTTGTCCAAGAGAAATTTTAATTCCACAATTTCAAAAATGAACTTTCAAAATATCTTCAACTTCTACTGATCCTATTGTTGTTGCTATCTTTCAAGCTTTTTCTATTGTCTTTTCTTATAGCTGAACAGTTTAGGGTAGTACCTTGGGGGTCTGGGTGCACCCTTGAGATTATTTCTACCATATTCTCTGTCATATATTCTCCTCTTGGTCATGAATTTTTCATATAAACCCCATTCATCAGAGCTGTAATGAAGGCTTCTGGGTTCATTGAAGTAAAGAAATAGCTTGAGAGTTTCAAGTATAAGTGATTTGGAGGTTGGACTCCACACTTCAATAAACTCTTGAGGTGTTTTCCCTTCAGCTTCAAGATGTGGAGTTGATCTACTAGCTGAGGCTCCATCCCCATATTTTCTTCTTTTTTTCTTTCTGAACTTCTAGAGGATGAGGAGGCATACCTGTTTGATCTGATTCCAAAACTTGTTCATATACATCAGGAGATGGTCCTACAAAGTAATCTGGAGGTGGTCCTTCAAAATATGCTGGTGGTGGTCCTTCAAAATATTCTAGAGGAGGAAAGATGGTTGGCCTGTTTACATCCAAGTGTGCAGGAGGAGGTGCAGTAGGATACATTGCCATCTAAGGAAACAGTTGATTGTGCATCCAAAATGTTGTGTCATATGTATATAACTTAGTACTTTTGACTTATTTAAGCACAAATGTCTGAATATCTTTCAATTAATTTTCCCACTGTTCTTTCATAGACTGAGCTAGTTTTTCCATTTATTTTTCCTGTTATTCTTTCACTTTATCCTCCACCTTTCTGACTTCTAGAGTGAGGGTGCTGATTACATCTTATTTAAAGGTGAAAAATTCTTCACAAGTTTTGAAATTCCTTTCTTGGGCATTCTTTTCAAGCTAAATCTAATTGTTAGAAATGGTAAATGATTATTCCATTACATTACCAATGCTTGTGATTGTATGATCTAAAGATTTTCCTCCAATTTGGAAGAGCCTTTTAAGTTCATCTATATTATGCGGGATTTCAGTAAATCCACAACTAATTTCTTTTTCTAATGCAGTCATTTCATCAGTTACAACTCTCAGAGAATCATCAAAGTATTGTCTCTGGGAAGCAAGCATAGCTTCAACTTTTCTTAAAATATGGTCTTCAGGTAGGGACTTTGTAGGCTGAGTAGATGGTGGAGGTAGAGTAGGGGCTATTCATGGAGGAATCTCTTCAATAATAACTGTTGAAGTAGAAGCTAATTTCTTGTTGGTAGTGCTGTCTTAATCTTTAACATCAGTGGGCAGTAAGGAGGGAATATTGAAATGAAGACTTGGAAGTCTTGGTTTAGCAGCTTCTATAGGAATTTCAGCTTCTGAATCATGAATTGATACAACTTCATCATCATATAGATGTTCAGGGGATTTCTTTGGTTCAATCAGGAGACTTATCTGCTTGAGGAGAACGATACTTTACTAGAGACTTAACTAGTTATTCAGGATACTTTGGAGATGAGGGGTGATCTTTAGGAATAGAGGATGGAGGCTCTTTGGAAGTGAGCTCCTCTATTATCCTGGTAATGTCTTCATCAGTGGATAAGAGCTGCTCTTGAATCTGATCATCTGTCAAGATGTCTGAGTCTGGAAAATATTCAGCATCAGTAATATCTATAGCTTCTGTATGCAGTAGAGAGGAAGAACCAGCAGCAGATGT
Source organism: Platanthera zijinensis (assembly GCA_039513925.1). Lineage (NCBI taxonomy): Eukaryota > Viridiplantae > Streptophyta > Magnoliopsida > Asparagales > Orchidaceae > Platanthera > Platanthera zijinensis. The sequence continues at coordinate 123,439,266 of CM077089.1, read as the reverse complement.
AAATGGAATGTCTTCTTGGACTGGATGACTGACAACAGGTGAAGAAACTTGAGGAGGAATGGCTGAAGTAGCTGGAGTAGAGACTTGTGCTGGAAGTTTTGTGTGGATTGGTGCTTGAGCTGGAATTTTCTGAGCTGGGACAGATGAGGAAGGCCCCCCCTCCATACTTAAGCAAGTTATCTGATGAGAAGGAGGAGATGGGTTCCTGTCCATATCTTCAATTTCCTTGCAGCCTTATCAGTTTTCTGCAATTTAACCTCCCATCTCTCTATGGAGGTGATGGAAACCTTCTTCATATGGTGGAGGGCTATGCCCTTTTTCATGGAGAAGACTTCCGATTTCATCTGATTAAGATGCAAGGAAATAATTCTGCCATAGTTTGGGGATTGAATGCATGCCTTAATTTTATCAAAGAGCATCATGCCCCACTGGAACTTCTTTCTACATATCACTACAGTCATTAGATCAAAGAATTCTGGAGTAATGTCGATGATAGAACTTGTCTTACAGAGGAGTACTTTGCCAAGAATATCTGTCAGTAGCTTGCTTTCAGCATTCATGAACTGTCTTCTAATTATGTGAGAGGATTGGGGAATCCTACAGAAACTAAATGCTCTCTCATAATCAAGTTCGATGATATCATCTTTCATGTCGATGATAGGAAGTTGCAGAAGCTGAGAAATAGAGAGGGCAGTCATTTTTACCTTAATCTCGCGAACTTTAGACTTGAGCACCTTTCCATTGCGTATAATCTTAGAGTGTCGGAAGAACTTTTCAACATCAGAAGTCAAAATTCGGCATGGATGTTGCAGAACAAATGACAACCCGGCTGTATCCAGTAGAATGAGAACATTCTTGAAATCATTTGAAATCGCGACAATTCCAATAGAAATCAGTTCACTCCCGATCCCTAGCTTGGAAGACGAAGCCATTTATGTGTATGAAATGATTTGGGTTAGTCGGCAAATAGAGAATCGGGCTTGCGGCAGACGGCAGAGACGGGGAAGATGAGGCGGTTTTTCTCGAGAGGAAGGGTTTTGAAATCGAGAATATAATTTCTTGGACCTAAGTCTATTTATATTTACCTTTAATTTTGATGAAAAATTATATGAAAAACATTTAAAATACCTGGAACGAGGCGGTTAATATGTTGGGTTCCAATAAGAAAAATTTGAAATTAAAGTCCAGATGAACACTTGATTTCTCGAGAGAACAGTTTGTTCTCTAGAAGAAGATTAACCGCACTCGAGAAGAAGTAGCCTTTTTCTCGAGTAGAAATATTTATTCTCGATAAGTAGCTTCATTGTTCTCGAGAAGTAGGTCTTCTGTTCTCAAGAAGTAAGTCAACTATTCTCGAGTACCAGTGTGGTACTCGAGAAATGAAGTCCATTCTCTAAAATTTCTTGGATTTTGAAGTTAAGCATGAACTTGAACTTGCTTGAGACCTTTTTCTTCATTCTTCTGCATCCCTGTTGAGCATACCAAGTTCTGCTTTGAAAAACGAGAACTTGGCCTCGTCCAGTAGCATGGTGAAAATATGTGTAATTTCCCTGTAAGTTGGGACATACTGTACATTTATTTCCCCATGCTCCACATGCTCCCAGATGAAGTGGTATCACTGCTCTATGTGTTTTGTCCGACTGTGAGAGACTGGGTTGTTGGCTATTGCAATCACACTGGAGGAGTCACAAAACAAATGAATTCCTTTGACTTTTTGGTTGTAGTTTTCAAGTTGGTGCTTTATCCAATGCAATTATGCACAAGAACTGCCGGAAGAAATGTATTCTGACTTGGCAGTTGAAATTGCGTCACAATTCTGCTCTTTGTTGCTCTAAGAAATGAGTCTCCTTCCAAGGAATTGGCAAGTCCCGGAAAAGCTCTTTCTATCATCTTTACTTCCTGCAAAATCTTCATCTGAGAAACCAATTAGTTCGCTGTCATTACTTCTTGGGTACGATAAGCCAAGATTTGGTGTGCCATTAAGGTATCTCAAAATCCTCATTGCAGCACATAGTGAGATTCCTTAGAGTTCACTTGAAATCTAGCATATACACAAGTTGAAAACATTATGTCAAGTCTACTAGAAGCAAGATAGAGCAAGGACCCAATTATGCTTATGTACTTGGTTTCATCAAAAGGTTTTCCTTTCTCATCCTTGTCTAGAGATATAGTTGAACCCATTGGAGTCCTCATAGAGGTTGCGTTCTCCATTCCAAATTTCTTAATCAACTCCCTGGTGAACTTCATCTGAGAAATGAAAATTCCATCTTCAGAGTGTTTCACTTGAAGTCCTAAGAAATACTTCAGTTCTCCCATCCTGCTCATTTCGAACTTCCCTTGCACAAGTTTGGAGAACTTTTTTGCAGAGGTTGTTATTAGTGGAGCCGAAAATGATATCATCGACATAGATTTGCACTAGCAAAATCTTGCCTTTTATTTCCCTAAGAAATAATGTCTTATCTATCTTTCCTCTTGTGAACTTGTTCTCAAGAAGAAAGTTAGACAACGTCCCGTACCAAGCTCGAGGAGCTTGTTTCAAACCATATAATGCTTTATATAAAAGATAGACATGATCAGGAAAGTTAGAATCAATGAAACCTGGAGGTTGTTCCACATACACCTCTTCCTTTATGTCACCTTAAAGGAAGGCAGACTTCACGTCCATTTGATAGACAGTGAAGCCCTTAAGTGCAGCATATGCTAGGAACAACCTGATTTCCTCCAGCATTGCCACTAGAGCAAACGTCTGGTTGAAGTCAATTCCTACTTCTTGCCTGTATCCTTTGGCAACGAGTCTGGCCTTATTCTTTATGATTGTCCCATACTCGTCCATCTTGTTCCTGTAGGCCCACTTTGTTCTGATAACATTCTTGCCTTTGGTTCTTAGAACAAGCTTACACACTTGACAACACTTGAACTGATTCAACTATTCTTCCATAGCCATTATCCATGATGCGTCTGAGTTTGCTTCCTCAAACTTCTTCGGTTCAACTTGTGAGAGAAAACTCAAATATAAATTTTCATTAGTTGTACATCTACAAGTTCTGCACCATCCCGGGTATCTCATATGATTTAGTCCATTGGGTGATCCTTCAGATGTCTGAGCTCTAGAGTCCTTTCATCTGGAGTTTCTTCAACCACAGGAGTGACTTTATCAACTTGGATGATTTCTTCATTTTGATCATCAGCTTCTCCAATTAGCGTTAGAGTGGTGATCTTGATGAACTTTTCTTCATTTTCTTCAGTCAGCTCACCCAAGTTAAGTTCTTTCATCTTTGAACCTACATCTTCAACAAACAGACTAGAAGAGCTGTCTTACAACAAACTCGTCTCATTAAATACAACATGAATAGATTTTTCTACAACTAGAGTTTTCTTATTAAAAATTCTATATGCCTTACTATGGCTACTATAACCTACGAAAATACCTTCAATGCTCTTTTCACCATGTTTAGTAGTGTGATACTTGACATTGTTAAGAATGAAGCAGTTATAACCAAAGATTCTAAAATATGAAATAATCGGCTTCTGCCCTTTAGAAGTTCGTAAGGTGTCTTATTATGGTTCTTGTTTATGAGTGCTCGATTTTGCACGTAGCATGCAGTGTTGATGACTTCAGCCCAGAAATATTCGTGTAGTGAGGCAACACTCAACATGGTCCTGCAGACCTCTATGAGTGTTCTATTCCTTTTCTCTACTAATCCATTTTGCTGAGGAGTACGAGGAGAGGAAAACTCATGAAAGATACCTAGGCTTTCACAAAATTCTGTCAAGGCCCCAGACTTGAACTCAGTTCCATTGTAACTTTTGATTTTGACTACGGAACAATTATGTTCATTTTGGATCTGCCTGACAAAATTTGTAAAGATGTCAAAAGTATCTGACTTATGTTTTAGAAAGAATACCCACACAAAGCGCGAGTAATCTTCGACGATAACCAATGTATAATTCTTACCTCCCAAACATTTAACTTGTAGCGGACCGAACAAGTCCATATGAAGTAGGTGTAAACAAGTCCATATGAAGTACGTCTATCTTTAGCGCACTTGATATTTGGGGCATCATATACTAAATTAAGAGAAAATAATTTATTAATAGTTTTGAAATTAACATGTGCTAACCTCTTGTGCCATTGGTCACCAAGAGACACACTATCTTTAGCCAAAAAGCACACTGGCGTAGAAGAGTCTATGCAAATAAAATTTAAACATAATATATTTCTACTACGAGTGCCTGATAGAATCATTTCAAGATTATCTACCGATTTTATCAAGCACATGTCTGTATGAAATTCTTCTATGTATCCTTTATCGCAGAGCTGGCTTATGCTTATGAGATTGTGTTCTAATCCTTCAACATAGGCCACATCTGAGAAGGATACACTACCATTCGTAATCATATTGTAGCCTTTAGTAATTCCTCTGTCAGAACCTCCAAAAATGACCTTTGGCCCATTCATGACTAGAGAATAATTATGGAGAATGCTTCTTATTCCGGTCATATGTCGAGAGCATCCACTGTCTAAATACCAGATACGAGTTTCGGTAGTCTTTGGACATGCCTGCAATCACAAACCAGTTTGCCTTAGGAACCCAAACTCATTTAGGTCCTTGGTATCTATTTAACATACTCCCCCTACGAGTATTAATATTATGAGTGGTCTTTCTCACATTGTTAACTCGAGGAATTACATAATTTCTGGAGTTAAACAAGCAATCAATGGCAAAGTGACAAATTTTACCACAACACCAACAGTCAAACCTGTTGTATCTTTGACTAAAATTCTCCTACTTGACCTTTTGAGAGTGTAGTCTAGCAGGGGCAGAAGCCTTGGAGGTAGAGGCTCCATGGTGATGGCATTCACATGGCTTCTTCTACTTAAGAGGCTTTTCCACAATGGGCTTTACTTTTGGTGCCTTCTTGATGTTATGACCATGATTATAACGGTCATAGCTCCGAAGAGTGATCTCTTCATTAGGTGCCTTGAAGAAACTCTCACCAAAGTCCCAGGGACGGGTCCATCCTTGGTAACGAGACTTGGTCTCTACATAAGTAGGCTAGCAAAGTGACCGTAGGACGAGTCAAGATCAAACTTGTTGGTTGGAAAGATAACCTTTTTGAATTACATCTGATCTTGAGGAGCTTTCCCCTTTTCTGTGGCCAGAGCCTTCTTGGCCCCTTTTTTATTTCTTTGAGCCTTATTTCTTCAAGAAAATTTACTAGGAGCATCAACAAGGCCTAAGCCAGCACTTTTCGCTAGAGCAGAGAATTCAGCAACAAAAGGAAGGATAGTCTTGGGCTTAGAGAAACTTTCAACAAGTTTCTTTTCCGCTTCAAGTTGTTCTTCCAATTCTTTGATGATCTTCTCCTTCAGATCTAGGTGCTCGAGAGCCTTATTGTACTCTTCAACAACAGCTTTTAAGTCTTCTCTGAGTGAGTCCATCTTGACGACTTCCTCTCTTAGAGTGCTCTCTTCATCCTTGAGATATTTAATCTCCTTGGCCTAAGTTTTCATGACTTTTCGACATTTTTCGTAAGCCTTGATTAACTCCTTATATTGAGCCATGAGTTCAGACTTATCGTCATGAGAGTTGTCCTCATGATCATGATCAGAAGCATCTCATTCAGAAAGAGGAGTATGAGAGTTTACCTTCCCAGTGAACTGGGGTTCTTCTTATTCATCAGTTTGTTCCATTAGCCCAAAGTAGGCTTCCTCTTCTTAACTTGACTCAGAAGATTCAGAGTCACGGAGAGTCTTGCCCTTTTTGGCTACTAGGCTTCTTTCAGTTCTCTTCTTGTGGTAAGAAAATTTCTTCTCCTCTCTTTTTCCACCCTCCTTCTTGTGAGGGCAATCAGCAATAACGTGACATGTCTTATTACAATAATAGTAAACCATGTCAGCAAAAATATGTTTGTTTTGTTTAGTATGATACCTATCATGGCTACTTGAGCCTTTCGTGTGTCGATCACCATCATGATGTGATCTTCTGTACAAGGCATCTTTGCCTCTCCATTGTTTTTTCTTGTTCAAGAATTCTTGAACTGCCTTGAGAGAAGAGAAAACTCTCCTTTAGATAACTCTGAGCCTTAGGTACTTGGATCTGAAGTTTTTTCTTCACTATCTTCTTGTGTAGGAGCAGGTGATGCAGCTTTGGATTTCCTTGAGCTGTCTACCTTTAGTTCAACAGATTTCTCCATGCATGAGAACCAACTCTTCTTTTCTTCAGCTTTTCTTGAATTAATTTGCAACTCATATGGCATTAGCTTTCCGAAGAGATTTTGAGGATCAGTCTTTACCAGCTTGCCAAACTCCCGGATAGCACAGACTTTGTTGTCCCACTCCTTAGTGAGGTACCTTATAAATTTATCATTTTGCTCTCCATTAGTGAAGACCCGGTCGTATAATCTTATGTCGTTAACAATTTTGAAGAAACTTTCAAAGGTATCTACAATTGAATCATTGGGTCCTTGTCGGAAAGCTTCATATTTCTGATTTAGAAGGGATCTTCTTTCATCCCTAACCTCTTCAGTGACTTCCATCAAGGTAATAAGAGACGGTCACATTTTCTTAGCAGATTAGTAGTGAATCAGGTTCTACAGCATAGAATCATTGACTGCACTTGCGATGATATTTTTGGCTTTCTTGTCTAAAGAGACAAATGCAATCTCATCATTATCAAGATCCATTAACTTCTTAGGAAACTTCTTGGTAGGATCAATAGTGGAGACGGTCATGGGAACATAAGAACCTTCTTCAACAACCATGAAGATCCTTGGATCCACAGCTCCATGAAAAATTTAATCCTTTCTTTCTACATGGGAAAGTTGGTCTTTGTACACAAAGGAAGCTTATCAAAATCTTTGGCTTTTTCCATGCTTGGAGAACTTAATAGACAACTTAGGGAAGATATGTTCAAGGTGTTAACCTTTTAATGAACTACCTCCCTCTGATACCTTCAAAAATATTTAAGTTGTGTACCTAAATCACCTAGAGGGGGGTGAATAGGTGAGTTGTGCGTTTTTTGTGGAATAAAAAATTTAGCGAGCTATGCACAGAAAAATAACCAAGCAATCACAGACGAATCCAAGATTTATAGTGGTTCCCCAACCTTGGGTACATCCACTTTCCACACACCAATCTAGCAATGCACTAGACTCGGCTACTCCACTAATCTCGGATTGGAAAAAATCCTAAAACTCAAAACAACGTTCCTACAACTCGATCAAAAAACAGGATTTACACTCTTAAGAGAAAAACTTCCTACAACAACTCGGAGAGCAAAACCCCCACACCCAGAGAAAAATCTCCTACAAGAATAAATTGAAATAAGAAATACAAATAGTAATAGCTCTCAGATCTTAAATCCTCTGCCTTTATTCTTTCTTGAAATTTGCATCTCTGTTAGAAATGATTGAAGAAGAATCGGCTAGATCTCTGATCTGAAATATTTGGACTCACAAGATCAAGTACAGGATCTGTCCTTGATCTGTAAGTCAACTGCTCTGAATAGTTCTGGATTGAAAGCTTTCTTGGCGATGAAGAAGATGAGTGGCGGCTTCCGAATATAGAAAGAAAATTAGGGATTCAAAGTTCTTAGAGTTTCTTCTTACACATCTTAGGGTTGGTCGAAAATGGCAAGACCTTATATAGGAAATGCCAAACGGTCATAATTATAATTAATGATAGCCACGTGGACCATTCATGTCAAATGACATTTGAAATTCCTGACAGTTTGTACTTAAGAACTTTTCAAAAAATAGTGCAGCATTTCTCGAGAGGAAAGTTTGTACTCAAGAAGAATGACTGTTGATCTCGAGAATAATGATAGAGATCTCGAGAAAGATGACTTTGAAGATCTTCTGAAAATAGTATAACATTTCTTGAGAAGAAAGGTTGTACACGAGAAAAAGAATTTTTTTCTCGAGAACAATTATGGTGAACTCGAGAAAAATACTTAGTAAAAAATGTGGAGGTGGAATACAGCAGTCTCGAGAATGAAGGAAAGTACTCGAGAAAAACAAATGTTATTCTCGAGAATAAAAACTTGTACTCGAGAACAAAGAGTTATTTTCGAGAAGATTGCCAGATGGTCTTGGGATTACTCGAGAACAAGAAGACTTCTACTCGAGTACAACAAACATTACTCGAGAAATAAACATAGCCATCACGAGAACTAATCAAGGTCTTCTCGAAAAAAAGACTTAGAGAAATTCTGTTTGGAAGGGAAGTAACTCGAGAAGAAGTATCATGAAATACTCGAGTACATAAGCCTTTCTCGAGAACAGCAAGAAGATTTCTCGAGAACTACTTTTGCGACTGGAATTCATGATAAGTCTCACTCGAGAACTTACTATAGTCCTTCTCGAGTACAAAACTTAGTACTCGATAAAACACATAGAATTTATTTGTGTCTTAAACTTACTTAATTTCTTCAAGAATATAACAGCAACCAATTTTCCACCAATGCCCATAGTTCTTGAAAAGGAAGTGTATCCCAATAGAGAGGCTACAAATGAGTCAACACCATGGATCACACAAGAGGGATTATATTGTATGTTCCTGTTTTTGGAGAGTCATTGTAGACTGACATTGGCCTACACTTGACATATAAGTCCTGCAAACACTCAACTTAAAAGAGCATCAAATATAAACTTAATTCATCTTAGTTCAAGAGTGACTTCATACAAATCTGGGTTATTGTGGATGCAATACCCAACAGATGTTACACCCATCATTTTTCGATGTTTATTTTAATTACTTTCGTAGCGAGTTTTTGACATCAGGGCGTTATGTTGACGCGTAGTTGGCGGGTAAAGTTGCTGGAGCGTGACCTTTGCTCATTGGTATCTGATGTTTTGACTTAGAATATTAGCATGGCAATTTTCTAGTCTGTTATCGAGATATCCCTTGCAAGCCGGGTTTGTTTTGTAACTTGGTGTAGCCTTTTTGGGATATTTGGTATTTTGACTTCTGGGGTTTTTACCTGAGTTTGGTTTGTCAGATTTTGATCTCGACTTCGTCCATGGATTTGTTGCATCAGTATTTATCTTGGGTGCGAAGTTCGTGAAAATCCGAGTTGATTGGATTTATCGGTATATTGGACGTTTATAATAATAATAATAATAATAAAATATTATAAGTATAAATAGTCTTACGATAATACGGAACCCTATTAATAGTCTTTCTCCCGAGCCATCACATTGTTTTGCAAAAGAGAGGAACGGTGGTCATTGCTTGTCTTTCAGCCATCGATTGAAGGAGCTCCGATGCTCGAAATCTTCATCGGAGGGTAGATTCGGCTTGATCTCATCGAGGTCTACGTGTGTGCAGTGAGCTCTTCTCATTTTTTGAAATTTTGGGCGCAAGGATATTCAGTTTTGACCCTCTTTTTCCTCGAAAAGTTTCATGAATCATTGCCTAGTTGTTCTTGCGACTAGATCCTTGAGGAGGAGCGCTTGCGTTGGCAGTTTTTGGGCAATTCAAGGCAAGTGGTGATTTCTACCCCTCGCAAAGTTCGTTTCTTTGTGTTCTTTGTTTCTTTTCTTCCCTTCTCTCCTTAGAAAATTGGAGTAGTATAGGGTTTGGCTGCTCAGCTAAGTATTGTAGGTTTTCCAGCCAATTTTAACTTCGTTGTTTATATAGGAGACAGCCTGAGTATAATATGTCGAATAAGGATTTAATTTGGTTAGGTTAATACGTCGAGTAGATGACTGTTAGTCTAGGATAATTAATCAAGTAAAAGAAAGTTAAATTAAGTCTAGTTTTCGTCGTATATAATAGTCCGCCGAATTCTAAGTTCGTCGTATAAGAGTGAATAGAATTCTTCGGGTGAAGGTTGATTTTGTTTAAGTAAAATTTGGCAAGCAATATTAGCTGCAGTAGAGTTGAGTTCATCGAGTATCTGTTCAAATTCATCGGGTAATGCTTTGGCGTTGAGTTAAGTCAAATTCATCAAGTATTCTTGACCAATTCGCCAAGTAATAGCCTTTGACGTTAAGTGTAGTCTTAATGTTGAGTGATTCTTGACACTAAGGCAAATTCGTCGAGTAATCAAGATGAATTCGTCGAATTCTAGCCTTGGCGTCGAGTGATTTGGCCTTGGCATTGAGAGCATCAATTGGTCTGTGAGACTAATTCTAAAGCGTTGTGTTATCTCGACGAATTCGTCGAGTAAGATTAGTTGGCGTTGAGTGCACTGAGTTAATTAAGCGAGATGTCGAGCGAAGGTGTTGAGTGAAGTAAAATTCATTGAGTTAAGTCCAGGCATCGAGTGAGACTGCTTTGGCATTGAGAGCATTGAGTGAACTCCATATTCGTCGAGTATACTCGATGAATTTTCAATGGACTTAGTTATTTAATCGATTCGTCGAGTATCAAGGTAATTACGCCGAATCGTTGAGTATTGTTAAGACAGTTGATTTTGCCAAGTATTATTCGTCGTGTATCTACTGTATTCATCGAGTATACACGACAAATCAGTATACACTTAGTATTTTCTCGCCGAATTGAGTCCAATTCGTCGAGTATGAGCCTTAGAGTGAATTTATGGATTTTCTTCATTCTTGTCATTGGAGAAGCCCGATGTTTTGGTTGGGGTTGTATAGGTTTTTTGGATGTTTAGGTGTGGCCCATGGTTGGCAGTGGATAAAGGACCACCAATTTAATGCCGGTTCGTGAATCACTGCACTTGGTGGTTTTTTTGGTGTTTTCTCGTTGACTCTTGGGTTGTGTTGGACATTGTTGCCACCACCACAGTGCCTTTTTGAGATATTTGGATTGTTGGGTTAAGTTCGACCTTGTTGCCACCACCTAATGCCTTTTTTTTTGATGTTTGGACTGTTGGGTTGTGTTGGAACTTATTTCTACCACCGAAGTGCATACTCAAGTTGTTCGGCTCTATTAGTTTGTGTTGGGCATTGTGGCCACTGACTCAGAATCGTTTTCACCGGTGTTAATGATTCATGTGTTTAGAGCTATTCAGTCTCTTATTTCTCATTATTTAGATATATGTTTTTATGCTTACTCTTGCAGTTATTCGTGAAGCATGGCTTCGTTTCCCACTCGGTGCAATTTCCTTACTTTTGGACTTTTTAAGTTAATAACTCATAAATGTTATATTTTTCATTTGCTATGGTTGACAACTTTCCTATTTGGGTTGGTAACCCTTAAACTTCCTTGCTTTCATCTACTAATGATCTTTTTACCACTTATATTTCTTTCTGAGGTATTCTTTTCTTTGGAATGCCTTAGGTTTGGAGCAGTAGCCGGTTGAGCAGCTTGTTTGGGTGGTTGCTGGTGTTTTGTAGTCTTTGTAGTCGCCTTTTCCTCCCCATTGTGAGGTAGTGTTTTTGTTTTGTTGTATAGTTTAGACATACATGTTCCTTTTTGGTGGGTTCGTGTCAGATTGTTGACATCCACCAGAGATTTTAAAATGTTAAGTTACTTGTTAGCTGCTAAGGCTTTTCTTGATGACTTGTTGGATTTACTTGCTCTATTGGAAGGTTTTATGCTAGGATTGCCTGTTAGTTATCTTTAAAGTCATTACTTTTAACAGACGTAAAAGCGATTTCTATACTTATATAAAATATAGAGGTATGCATATAATGAGTTGTCCTATTGGAAGATTATGCACAAGTAAGAGGTTAAACCATATAAAAAAATTATTTTCCACAACGTATATTCATATTTTCACTTGTGGACTAGTTGATCCATTGAGCCAAGGGATACGACCTTTAAAACTTAACTTAAAATTACAGCTTTCTTCATAACAAACTTGAGGATTTCTTATAATGTGTTAGGTTCGGGTTCTTACCTGAGCGTTTGCATTTATACCCTCTATGGCATGGCATTACGACGCGTATTTTCTCTTACTCTTATATATCATTTTAATGTCAAGAAAATGTGGGTTGTGCCAAGACCTACCACACCTAAGGAGATAAGAATCTTCCTGGGATTAGAAGACGATCATAGAAGGTTTGTAAAAGGATTCCCGGTCTTGTCTGCACCTTTGACGATGCTTGCACAGAAGAATGCAACATTTGTATGGAGCAATGAGGGCGAAGGAGCCTTTCAAGAATTTAAAAAGTGATTGTGCATTGCTCCAGTATTAACTTTACCTACCAAAGGAGCGGAGTATACTGTTTATGTGGATGCAACACAAGTCGGGCATAGATGTGTCTTGATGCATAAAGGAAAAGTGATTGCCTATGGGTCGAGACAATTGAAGGTTCACGAAAAGAATTATCATATGCATGTTTTGAAATTTTTTTGCAGTAATTTATTCCCTGATGCTTTGGAGACATTTATTGTATGGTGCGTTGTGCAAGATTTATACAAACTATAAAATCTTGAACTACATCTTCACTCAAAAGGAGTTCAATTTAAGCCAGCGCAGATGGCTGGAGTACGTCATGGATTATGAAGTCGAAATCCTTTATCATCCGGGCTAAGCTAATGTGGTAGTCGACGCCTTGAGTAGAGAGACTGCACAAATCTTTAACCTTTTTATCCAATCCATGGGCAGGAGGTCTTATTAGCGAACATAATTGTTGGGAGTAGCGACTCGCCAAGTAGCTTGGAAGTTGCAGAGCCTTCAAGAATTATGCTTATAAGGCTTCATCAGAAGGACGATCCGATTTGGAGCATATCTATAGTAAAACTTGAAGAGGGGAATTACCAGACTTTTTAATTGATGATGTGGGTACCTTGAAGTACCAAGAAAGATATTGTATTCTAGTGGTTGGTGATATTCAGACAAGGATTTGTAGTGAAGCGCATGGTTCTAGTATTGCATACCACCATGGCTCTACAAAGATGTGTAGAGATCTGAAGCAGTTCATTTGGTGGTATGAGATGAAGATCGATATAGCTAAGTTCGTATCTGAGTGCTTAACCTGAAAGCATGTTAAGGTAGATTATAAAAGGCCTGGTGGTAAGCCGACACCTTTAGATATTCCAAGTTTGAAGTGGGAGAACATATTTATGGACTTTATTACTAGTTTGCCGAGGTCTCCACGTGGGCATGATTATGTGTGAGTCATAGTTGATTGATTGACAAAATGTGCTCACTTTATGCATTTTATGATTGGCTATTCCATGAAGACGATAGAGGAATTGTATTTGTATAAAGTCATCAGACAATATGGAGTGTCAGTAAGTATTATGTCAGGTCGAGACTCCAGATTTATGTCCCCTTTCTGGTAAAGTTTGCAGGAAGGGTTGGGCAATGACCTCAGGTATTCAACCGCTTACCACCCACAGACCAAAGGTCAAATGGAAAGAGTTAACCATATTTTGGAAGATATGATCAGATATTATATTTTGGACCATGGTGGAGCATGGGATCAGCGTCACAAACTGATAGCATATAATAATAGTTATCAAGAGAGTTTGCAAATGGTCCCCTTTGAGGCTTGGTATGGGAGACATTGTCGAACTCCCTTGTTTTGGGCTGAGGTTGTTAAGAGACCGTTGTTAGGTCTAGAAGCCTTGGAATGAATGAGTATTTTTGTAATGCATATTCATGAAGAACTTCATGTAGCTCAGGAGCGTTATGAGAAGTATGCAAATCGACGAAGGGTTGATCTGGAATTTGCAGTTGGGGACATGGTTTTTCTGAAGGTTTCTCCGATGTCAGGTGTTAATAGATTTGGAAGGAAGCACAAGCTGGATCCCAGGTATGTGGGACCTTTCCAGATTTTTGAGCGCATCAGAGTATATTCTTATAGGATGAATTTTCCTTCTACTTTCCCTGGTGTTCAAGATGTGTTTCATGTGAGCCAACTGCAAAAGTGTGTGCTTATTGATCAGTAATTTCTTGACTCGGTGACTCAGTTGCAGCCTAATATTTCCTAAGTTGAAGTGCCAGTTCATATTATAGAGACTCAAGATCGGGTGTTATGGAGGAAGACAATTCCTATGGTCAAGATTCTTTAGAGAAACCAGGACGTCGAGAGCGCAACTTGAGTGTTGGAATCAACAATGAGAGAGTTCCATCCTCACTTTTTCTCCTAGTTTACTTCGGTAAGTGTTTCTATCCGGTAACCTTTGGTTATTTCTTTTCTTTTTCGGATTTGATTTATGTATCAAGTTTCAGGATGAAATCTCTTTTTAGGGGGAGTGGCTGTAATGCCCTAAACTTTTCAATTATTATTTTCACCTCTTTAGTGGTGTAATAATGACATAGGGCGTTAATTTGACGCATAGTTAACAGTGCGCCGATGTTAGTTCTTGATTTTTCTCATTGGGGCGAGTCAGCCAATTTTTAGACTCATCGAAATTAGAGTTTTGTCTTGGGAAAATTTAAGTGGTTATTTTTAAGCGTGCTTGTGAAGTTTCGTTGTGATCCGGGCTTAATTGGAGTCTCGTTTATTTTTATAAGCATTATTGTAGTTTTAACATCAGGAAATTTTAACCTGAGTTTGGGTTTTCGGATCATGATTTCGACTACGCGGTTGGATTCGTAGCACCAACATTTAGCTTTGGTGCGTATTTCATAAAAAACTTTGGTGATTTGGTCACCCTCGTCATTTGAGTTATTATAGTTATTAAATTAATAATATAATATATATATACCAGTAAAAAAGAAAACCCTATTCATACTTCTTCCCTAAAACTTCAGTCCTGAGAATGGAAAGAAGAGGGTGGCAACCTTCCTCCGCGAAAGTTTCAGCCATCGTTTCGGGAACTCCGGTGGACAAAATCTTCGAAGGAGTATAAATCCTGAAAGCTCTCGCTGAGGTCTTCTAGTGTGCTGTAAGTATTCTAGATTTCGTAGATTCTTGGGATTTGAGATAGTAGCCTAACCCTTGTTTTGCCCTGAAAGTTTCAGAGATCGTAGTCGAGGAGTTCTTTTGGACAAATCTTGAAATTGAGGGCTTGAGAGTTCGAGTTTCACGAGATTTTGAGGCAAGTGGTGGTTCCTCACCCCTCTTGCTTGTTCTTTTTTTTTTCTATTGTCAGATTTCTCTCCTGCATAGAACTAAGGAATAGGGTTTGAATTAGGGTTTGCTGAATTTGTGTAGGGAAGGAATCGGGCGAAGTTAAATTCGTCAAGTTCATTGATTGAATTTGAATTCATCAAGTGTGTTGAGTGAAGTTAAATTTGTCGAGTGCGTCGAGTGAAATTAAATTCGTCGAGTGTGTCAAGTGAAGTTAAAAGCATCGAGTGTGTCGAGTGAACCAGCCTTGGGGTCGAGTGAATCTAGTCTTAGCGTCGAGTTAAGTTAAATTCATAGAGTATCCTTCAAAAGAGTCGAGTGCATCAAGTGATGCAAAAAAGCATCTAGTGCATCGAGTAATGCAGCCTTGGCATCGAGTTAAGCAGAAAAGCATCAAATTCGTCGAGTGAAGCAACCTTGGCATTGAGTGAAGAAAAAAAAGCATCGAGTGCCTTCCATTTTGTCGAGTATTCTCAACGAATTAGTGTGTACTTGGAACTTTTCGTCAGGTGAAGTTAAATTCGTCGAGTATACCTGGGGAGTTTTTTTGTTTTTTCTTCCCTTTGTATCGTTGTGGAAATTCGACACCAATTCTTGGGTTTTTCTTTCGATATCACTGCTTTTGGAAGTTTATTTGTTTCCTTGGGTTGGCAGTGGATAAAGGACCACCACCTCAGTGCCATCTTCTAAATCATTACACCTAGTGGGTTTTTTTAGACTGTTGGGTTATGCTGGACAATGTAGCCACCACCACAGTGCCTTTTTGATATGTTTGGTCTGATGGTTTGTGTTGTACAATCTGGTCATCGATTCGTACTATTTTTTTACAGTGTTAATGATTCACGTATATGAGCTGATCAATCTTTCTTTCTTTGTATATATACATATGTTTACATGCATATTCCTACATATATTATTGAAGCAGGGCTCTAAAGCACACTTAGTGCAACTTTACATGTTTATCCCCCTTGAGTTTTTCATGTTTACTACTTTATGAATTGGATACTGTAGTTTGGCAGCATTTCTTTCTTGAGCTCAGAGTAGTAGCGGTCTGAGCAGTTAGAGTTGGTGGTTCTTGGAGTGGGCTAAGTAGCTGGGGTTTCCTTCCCTCACCTTCGCGAGGTAGTTTTATTATTCTTATTCTAGTTCAGACATACATTTGTCTGTTGGTTCGCGTCAGGTTGTTGATGGCCACAATGTTTTATTATTGTTGCATGTTAGACTATTTTCTAACTGCTATGCTATGTTCTTGGTAGTTTGTTTTACCTACTTGCTCTCTGGAAATGATTTATGATAGGTTCCATGTAAGTTATTTTGAAAGTATAATAAAGATCAATGTTCTTAGCTCATACTCATAGCATCTCTTTAAATTAAATGTCACTCTATTTTAGCGAACATAAAAGCTCTTTTGGTACTTATATTAAACCTAGAGGTGTATACAACATGAATTTTTCCAATGGATTTTCATTCTTAAATAGGAATAAATGAACTAAATAAAGTATTTTTCGATGCGTATATGTATATTTTTACCTATGGATTAGTTGATCCACTGAGCCGAGGGACACGTCCATCAAAACTTAAACTATAACTATATTTTTATCTTAACAAACTTGTAGATTTCATGAAAAGTATTATGAGTAGGTTCTTGCCTGAGTGTTTGTAGTTGTCCCTGCACGATGTTATATCATAACGCATATTTTCTCACACTGTGATATATATTATTTAACGCTGAGAAAATGCGGTTTGTGACAGCAATCCCATTTTGTTGGGGTATTCTTAGAGAAGAAAACTCCTGATGTATCACTTGTTCTTCACAGAACTATCATGCCTTTAGAATGGAAATCAGTACCATGATCACTACTGATTTTGACCATAGAACAATTCTTTTCATTCTGAATTTTCGTAACAAAGGTCACAAAAATGTCTAGGGTTTCAGACTTTTTCTTTAGAAAGATAACCCAAGAAAATCTGGAATAGTCATCAACTATCACAAATGTATAGAATTTTCCTACCTAGATTGTGAACTAGCATAGGACCAAACAAGTCCATATGCAAGAGGTACAAACACCTGTCAGAATCCTTGCCCCCAATGCTCTTAAAGGATGCTTTGGTCTACTTGCCCTTTTTACATGTAGAGCAAATGCCCTCTTTGGTGCATCTCATATTGGGTCCATTTCTGACTAACCCTTCACTGAAGAGCTTGCTAATTGTCTTGTATTTTAAGTGAGCAAGCCTCTTGTTCCATTACAAACAATAAGAGACTTTCTCATTTGCTACCAGACATACTGGTGAGTGTATACTTAAACACAAGAAGTTTAAATAATAAATATTTCCACTCCTAGTGCTTGTCAATATGACCTCTTGGACACTTGATCAGACACTCATCCCTGTGGAAGACAATGACATAACTAATATTACATAGTTGGCTTATGATAATCAGATTGTGTTGCAATCCTTCCACATAAGCTATTTTTATAATGGAGACCATGTCATTGGTGATCATACAATAGCCCTTGGTGATTCGTCCGTCTGAACCTCAAAAAATCTCCTTAGTTCCATTTATCACAAGAGTATAATTGTAACATCCCCAACACTTCTAGGCCCTATAAAGTTAGGGTTTGGGCTTGAGTGGTGCATGGAGGCCCTAGTGTGACCCTAACTCAGCTTGAACTTAGGGGAACTACAATGGGCACCCCTAATGTGCCCAAGCTAACCTAGGCCAATTCACACTCACATGAACTCACCACCTCCAGAGAAGCTCACTAACACTTCCCTAATCCTAAGAGAGCCGCAACTGAGCGATGTACTCAAGTCCGAATTGACCAAAGACAATCTTAGGTCAATATAGGTCAAACCTTCCCCTATGATGTTCTATTGGCCTCAAAACTAAAAGTTGACCCCATCCCTGGCCTTGTAATGTCGTTAGGGGCCAAGTGGACCCAAGAGCCCTGTCACGGGGTCACCAAGTTGACCAGTATGACCAAGGTCAAACTTGGCCCTATTTAGGTCAAATCATGTTATTTGGCAAAGGGGCCCAATTGGGGCATCATCATGACCCAATCAACATTAGTTGGTGTCAAGGGACTCAAGTTACACCCCTTGGACCAGTCAACCCTTCAAGTTGACCAAATTCAACCCCAAGGTCAACCATGGTCAAATTAACCTATAAAAGCTAAATGAGAGCCCATGCTAATTCAAGTGGGCCAAGGGCTTGCCAAAGGCCCAACCTAAGATCCACTAAGTTTATTAAATTTATTTAATCTGAATTATGTGATTTAATTATGGTTTAATGGAGGTAATTAAGGGGTATGTTTCATTTGGGGGAGGGGAATAAAGGAGGGAGGCCAAGTGACACTCCATTCTCCTTCCCCAACCCCTACTTTCATCTCCCCTAATGAAGAGGAGTTTCCAGCATTTCAAGGTCGGCCACCATCAAGGAGGGTCATTAATGGCCATGACCTACCACCTCCCATTCATGGATCTCCTATATAAAAGCCTCCAAAGCTCAATTCGACCCTTACAGCACCTTTAGAAGACCTCAAGTAGTTTAAATCGACTCTTGGATCGAATCTTGTGGTGGAGAATTGAGATCGTAGAGGTTCGCTGGAAAATGCAAAAATCAATGCCCACCTGCCGGAGTAACTGCATCCAAGCCCAAAATCAGGCATGCTTCTCCTCCTCTCCCCTTAAGATAGCTTCATAGATCAATAGAGAATGAAATTGGGCTCAAAGGATCCATTTTCCATTTTTAATTCCATGGAAAAATGAAGCTTTAGGCTTCCTCTCGAGTTCGCCAGAAATCGCCACCTCTGGCGACCAAACCACCGTCGGGCGATTTCCACAACCTCAACGGTGGTGGCGGTGGCAGTGGCCGGCCGGGGAAGTTGTCGGGTGGCTGACAAAATATGCTGCAAAAGCTCCATGTCAGGCAGATCACGGTGGTTGACTGTTTGGGGAAGACATAATCTAGGTCCTCCATTGTTTTTATATATAAATTTCTATATGTAATATATTATATGTTATTTTTACTGTACACCTTTTTAAACCAGAAAATGAGGCCATTAGGCACTGAACCATGAAAAGTGCCCAACATGAAAAATGTATCCATGCGAGTCTACTTTAATTAGAAATTAAAATCAGGTCATTTGGAGTTGTGTAGCTCCTAATAAGGCAATTTTCGTGGGACTGCTCCTTAGGGTAGGACAATCATTATTTCCCTAATAACTTTTTATTGGCTAAATGGACTTACAAGAAATTTGGGGCATGTTAGAATATACCATAGATACACCTACAGTCCAAAAATGAGAATTTTTAGAAAATATTTTCCTATTGTTTTAGGAAAAATGTGATTTTTAATAAAATTGAAACATTTTGGCGACAAATAGTTATTTTAATCCCAAATTTTGCTGAGAGATTCATTAGGATGCTAAAATACCCTATTAAAATGTCTGGTCCTTTGGACCTCTATAGGTTGGTGAATCTCACTTGCAAGTTGTCATGTTGTAGTGATGTGGTGTTCGTTTAGCTAAAAAGGTGTATCTTGCAAATTTAACAAGATTGGTTGGTCAAATCCAGTGAAATTTTATACATGCAATTATTTAGTGAAAGTACACCTCCTCATTAAGGTTTAGAACATTTGTAGTTGATTTGCTTAACGAATGATTTAATTAGTAGTTTTGTTATGCATGTGTATTATTGAAATTAGGGTGACTAAAATAGTTGCAAAAAATATGAAACCTTGCAAATAGCAATTGTTTAGTATTATAAACACTGGTTATATTAGTTGGAAATTTGGAAGGTCGAAATCTTAGGGTTGCAGATATAAATTTCATTTTTCCCCTTCTTTATTATTGAGGTAATTGTGCTCAAACTGAGTTATAAAATTATAAATTTTTGGACTTCTTCTTTTGTTGGCTATGTGAATGATCGTACTTGCCAGCAAGGTCGCTGTCTTATGGTGGCAACTAACTCATAGTTGGTGTCATTATAAGGCAACAGTCCTTGGCATAAAATCTCTCCTCGACCAAGCCAAATTCCCGGGAGAAGTGATTGCACAATTGGAATCATTGTACCACGATCATAAGCGAATGAAGTCCACAAACCAATGGGCCACCCCGCTTGAGCTTCAATTTGCGGACAAACTAAGCAGCGGAAGCTATGTGCCCATGTGAGAAAATCACATCTTTTGTCCACATAAATGTGATGAGGCCAACCTTATTTAACTATTAAAGTGTTTTAAACTACATGCTACAGTTCCCCCATTGCCAACTGTTTTTCCTTTTAAGTAGTTAGAGTTGGGCCAGACTCTCACAGCCATACTGGATACCTTTAGAGCTCAATAGGTTCTGGCATAGTAGTCGAACCCGAGCTTAAACTAGCTGACAACCTTCTGAGGCCTCTCCCCTCTGACTTACTATGAGATAGAGTTGATAGACAACACGAAGGAGTGGGTGGACACTATCTATGATTTTCTAGCTAGGATCCTTTGCCCAGCCAACCAGGCAGTAGCCATAAAAGTTATTGAAAGTGAGGGGACAGATCTAATTCACTCTAGAGGGGGGAATAGAGTATTAAAATCTTTTAAGTAATTTTTATAGTAGAATTAAGATAATTATTACTTATAAGTAAAAGAAAAAAATAAATCACATGCAATCACAACACAACAAAAAATAAAGAAAGATGACCAACCAGACGACAAAAAAAAAAATTATAGTGGTTCCCCAAATCTGGGTACATCCACTCTTCTACCACCCTGGTAGGAATCCACTTAGGTTTTTTATCAGGTGACATATCACCACAAGATCTTCTTCAGGTAGATCTAAAGACCCTTCATGCTTTTGATCAGGTGCCTAAAAAACCAATAGGTTTTTGATCAGATGACTTATCACCAAGGAGTTCATTTTTGAAGGGAGTAATAACCCTGTAGAGAAAAAGATAAAAGGAAAAAGGTTATTGTAGTCATCTCTTTCTCAAAGCAAATGAGAAGGCTTAGTGGATTCTTGTACTGCCAAAGCTCCCCCTGAGATATTTAGTAGGTTCAGGAAGATGGAAGCTTTGTCAAGGGAGTAGGTCTTCAATGGACTGAAGTTATGTTCTTCAGAATCTGTAGATTGATATTGAAAGTCCACCTAGTGTCAACTACTTACACCTATGGGGGGGGGGATAGGTGTCTTTGCAGCGTATTTGCGGAATTAAAGTTTTACCTGCACTTGAAAATAAAACAACACAGCACAGAAAGTACACTAGCAATTTATAGTGGTTCCCCGATTTGGGTACGTCCACTTTCCCCCTTCAACCTATCTCCCAACCAGGGACGACTCGGTCACTTCACCAACAGGATTGAAATCCAATCCTTGCACTAATGGAAGGAACCCTTCCACATGTAGGAGTCAACACTCCGACAACACGGGTTGCACCCAACCCTACAACTAGAGACTAATCGGTCCTTTACAATGAAAGAGAAAATGAAAATAGCTTGTAAGAAATACAAACAACGTGAAGATCCAGGTGTCCCTTTTCGTTAGACTACTTGTTCTTGTAGGCAACGAAAAGTCCACAACTCTATATCTTTCTTGGAGAGAATCTTCTCTAGATCGACGGCTTCAACAAGAGAGGCGGTGATACTATGTAGATCCAATCTTCTTAGCAAAGTCGGCAAGGTCTTCCAACGGTCACACTAGGATCGATCGTCTCGATCGATTCGGATGGGGAAGGTTTCCCGATCACAAATCAAGAGACAAAAGATCTCTGGATAGACGCGTGAGACGCTGTGCCCGACTAGGCTTCTATCGCCGGGAGAGGTAACGAAAACCCTAATCAACGGTGGCGAGCAACTAGCGAGAGGCGGAGAAGGTCGGCCGAGCTCGCTTCCGATCTAGGGCTTGACGGCGGCTTGTTTTTCTTCGATCTGTAATCCGTGTGTTTACTGTTCACAAATACAGAGTATTTATACACTAGGTCAAGAGATGACCGTTGTGGGCCCCACCAGCAGTAAGACCAAAGTCCGGTTCAAAATCCCGCAGATGTCGTGGACCGGTCCAGACAGAGTCGGAAAAATACCCAAGTCAAATTTGGCGAGAATCGTGGGTGATTCTCGACGAATCGGCGAGAATCACTTACGATTCTCACCGAATTCTACTTAGAGAATTCTGGCTGCACAGGTTATAGAGGCCGGGGAGAATCGGTGGGAATCACCTTGGATTCTCGCCGACTCGTCGAGAATGCAAAGTCATTCTCGACGAATCGGCGAGAATCACTTGGTGATTCTCGACGATTCTGCCTTAGATGATTTTTCTGACTGCATCGAGATAGCCGGCCCACCCCGGCAAGAATCAACTAGTGATTCTCGATGACTCGTCGAGAATCACTGGTGATTCTCGACGAATTGGTGAGAATCACTTAGTGATTCTCGACGATTTACACTTAGACGATTCTCGTCTTTTAACCCGTGAGATGGTCTTTGGCCCATCCTTGCTCCTTGTCTGCTCTTGCTTTATCATAGCCCTGTACTTGAAATTAAGTACACCCCAATAGAGAGAGTACACGTAGGCCAACACACTGATCTGCTCAACGAGGGATTACGTTGCACAGACCCGTGTATATTGACCCACTGCACCCTGACATTGGTGTGTACTTAGCATGGAATAACTGCAAGCACAACTAGAAGAAATTCATCAAATACATAGTGAATTCATCTTAGCTTTGATAGGAGGCTTCCTCAAATCCAGGTAATTGTGGATACAATACCCAACAATCTCACCCTATTTGACGAAGCCAAAATCCTTCTAAGCTAAGATGAATTTCAACATTCCAGATAAAATATGCATAAACCAGAAGAGTGAACAACAAACGTAATCATACTAATGTGAGAGTCAATTAATAAACCACACACATGAATATATAAATGTGAATATCCACACATAAATGTTCACAGTTTACTTAATAAAAAGTTTAAATGAGATAACCACAAGAGCTAACATCCTACAGATCTTTGTCCTTAGCTATGTCTTCTTTGAGTTGCTGAGCTAAGAATTTTTTGCTTTGTCGCTCAAAATACTCCTTGGGCTTAGGATAGTATCTCGGAGGGGGAGCTTTGTTTGCCACAGTGTTGCTTCTGAAGAACAAGTTTCTTTTTGCTTCATACATTTTGTGCTGCTCCCACTCGTATTGGCTATATACGTCATTCCTTTTGACTTGCCCTCCTTGTAGTAATGCAAAGGTGTCCAAGATGATACTCTTTGATACAAGACTCCATTTTTCGTTTCTCACATCCTCCTCCGACAATCTGATCTTCTTTTCAGCTGGTGTTTCCTTTGAAGTTCCTTCTTTGATTTGCCTTTTGCCTTTGGCTTTTGCTAAGGCTTCTTGGTCAAACCAGCTTCTTCTTTCAGCCCTCTCCGCAGCTTTCTTCAACTCGACTTTGCCCAGTTGTACTTCTTCAGTCCTTATATCACCCTCAGTAGTACCAGCACGACCCTCATCCTTAGGTGGAGCAACAGGGACATGTATTCCCGATGCTTCTGTTACCAGCCAGTGGGCCGTTTCAAACATGTACCTATTCAAATTATCAAATTTGTATTTGTCAATTATTATTTATTAAGTTGATTAAAGGTGCAGTTATGATGTGGTAGTTTTGAAAGGCATACCTATTGGTCTGATCGAAGTTTAGAAGTACTAACTCTTGAAGCCCTGCCATCTTAGCGTTATACGCTTCCTCCCCCTTTTTGGCTTCGGC
The DNA here is from genome assembly GCA_039513925.1 of Platanthera zijinensis. Lineage (NCBI taxonomy): Eukaryota > Viridiplantae > Streptophyta > Magnoliopsida > Asparagales > Orchidaceae > Platanthera > Platanthera zijinensis. The sequence goes on along the minus strand of CM077089.1, from coordinate 123,415,592 downwards.
GGCTATAGAGTTTGTATAGGAATGCAGAGATGCATCAATGTGCTTCATGATTTTACTGAATTCGTCCAGCAGTGATTTCTGATTTGCGTTCAGCGTTACCATGTTGGCATCAAATTTTTGTATGGTCTGTGCCACAACATGAACATTTTTATTGACTATTGTCAGGTCGTCAGTATTCTTCTTCAGTCCTTTCATGAGAAGAGAGACGGCTGTGCCTGCCTCTGTATATTTTTCATCAAATTTCTTCTCCATCATATCTAGTTTGTGGTTGATCTGAACCACATTCTTAAGCATGAGATCCTCAGAGTCTCGCAGTCTCTTTAGCACTTTGTTGTGGGATTTCTCATACGTATCCTTGAGCTCATCTAGCATACCTTGGACAAAATTGACAGTGTGATTTGCTATGTTTGCTTGAAGTGGAGGAGCTGCAGGCAGACCCTGGTCAGGCTCCCCCGCAGAAGCACTGGGAGAGCTGGATAGTAGTATGGAGTCCACAGGGGGAACAAAGGATTGCTCCCCCTCCATCCTTGCATCTGACCGCTTAGGAGCTTGTTCCTCAGATGGAACCTCAGCATCCTCCTGAGAATCTGCTGCTTTCTCATTCTCTGGTACTTCTTCCTCTATCTCAGTCTCCAAGTGATCATGCTTATCGGCAGAGTTGTGCACATCTTCTTCTACTTCTTCCTCCTCCTCCTCATCAGCCACCTCATCTCCCAGATCATCGTCGATAAGAGCTGCCTCATCGTTCTCAACCTCCTCATCATCTGCTACTTCATCTGCCACCATCTCCACAACATCTTTAGCTATCAGAGAAATATCAGATAAGATGTTTGCAGAACCGGTTACAGGCTCCCCCTTAGTTCCTGCAATCAGGGCTTCAGGAACTTCACTGGGTGCTGCCATAGAATGAGCATGAGCACTGGTGTCCACGGCTGGAGATGTTGCCTCTTGGTCTATTTCCTTGGAAGCCTGCCCTATTTGACGTTCCCATCAGTCGAATATGCTAGCATCCATCCTTTTCAAGTAGTGCAGAGGCACTCCCTTGCTCATGTCGAATGTGTCTCCGTCCAGTTGATTCAGATATAGGCTAATGATTCTACCAAAGCTGGGGGTTCGGAGTGTGTCTTTAATCCTGTGAAAATGCATGGATCCCCAGTTGAACCGCTTTCGGCATACGATTTCCACCAGAGTTTTGAACATTTCCCCAGAAATATGGTCGTGGGATCCAGGTTTGCAGATTAGAGCCTTCCCAACAATGTCAGACAGCAACTTTCCTTCCTCGTTCATATCTTTCCTTTTGATTGACCTGGTCCACCTGGCCAATCCACAGAAGGATAGGGTCCTTGCTCTATCCTCTTCCTCCAGGTACTCTTCTTCTTCAACACTGGATAACCGCATGCATTGGGTCAGTTTCCTGGCGGATAACTTGATTTTCTTCCCGGCCACTTTGCTCTTGATGGAGGTGTCTTCATGACGGAGCTTCGCAGTTGCAAAGAACTCCAATACTTCCTTGTCCAAGATCTTGCATGGGTGCTCCAGCACGAACTTCAGTCCCGCTTCTTCAAGCATGATGATTATGTTCCGGAACTCATCTGAGGCCTGGGAGAACCCGGTTGTCACTAGCTCACATCCAGTGACCAGGCCTGCAGTAGTCCGTGGGGCCATAGTAAACCTAGGAAGAAGGAGAATACCAATAGGATCTCCGATACCACGATAGAGAGAGTGAAATCTAACCAAGCTCAAGTCACAAAAAGGGACAATATGGAGATTACCTAGTGGGGAGATGCAGTGAAAGTTCCGGTTTCTTCACGACGGAGCACCCGAGGACGCATAAGACGCGGACCTGCGGCGAGAGTGGGTGGCAGAAGGCGTCGGTCGTTAGTTCACCACGGAGTTACGCAGGAGAAGGTCGCCGGGAGGTGAGAGAGACGGGGATTCCAGCGCGGGGTCTTGGCGAAACGGCGAACGGCGGAATACGAAGGGTCGGAGGGTATCGTCGGGAAGAGTAGGTTTGAGATGATTCCGGGTTTAAGTAATATCCGGATACTTGGCGACTAACCTATTCCCGCCGAATGGCTCCCCTGGTTTAAATATCTCAGCGAGATTTGACAATTCGGCAAGACTTGTAATTAGGTAAGTATGTGATTTGATATGACGAGTATCGCCTATATTCCAACATAACGTTTTTTGTCAAGGGTTGGAAGGGCTCAGGAGGCATACTTGCTTCTACATCCACTAAATGGATTGCCAAACTACATGGCTTAGGAGGCACATCAACTAGGATTTACTTGACATCATGACAGTGGCTTTGCCAATTTCACCGGTCATTTCTAGATGGATAAGTGCAATAATCTTGATGTCAGAGGTCATGTTCAGTGACTCTTCATGACGTATCTTTTCAATTTTCGGAGGCGGACTTATCCCCAAAAACAAATGTCAAACTAATCTCTACTAGTAGAAGTAAAGGTTATCTCACACATATACTCCTTCCCAAGGTGAATGAGCATACGCGAATACTTTTTCTATGAGACAATCTAATTTCAGACGAGGTGAATTCATTATTAAGTGTGGATATGTCAACATACATATATATACATATATGGAATTATTTATGCGATATGGCTCAAACATTTGGGCTAATTGCAATTACCTGTGATAACAAGACGTAACATTCAAATCATCAGCACAGGTTACATCAGGAGGTCAGTATGCATGTGCCTGTAATGATGGCACTGCTCCCATTCTCGACACTTTATCCACGTCAATCTTGGAGCATCTCCTGTCCAGTTCCCGTCAGGATTGTGGGAACCTAGACCACCCTGCAGGAAAGAGTTATCTTGCCTTAGGAACCCAATAAGTATTGGGTCCTAGGTTCCTGTCAGCATAATAATTGGGATGCCTCCCCTCAGGGATCCTGGAGGGAGGACTAACATTGCCTCGAGGATGTGGAAGTCCCCTTGCCTTTGACACAGAAGGGTTGTGCCAACAATCTATGGCAAAATGACCCACTTTGCCACAACACCAACATTCATGAATGTTGTACCGCCGTTTGTGACCTGAACCGGTGACTGAGGTAGTCAAGGACCTAGGTCTAAACGGGATAAAGCCGGATCTGTTCTCAAAATTGCCTCTTCCATCGTGACACTTGGAAGGGTGGAAGGAAGGCATGTAGTGAGCGTCATGAGGCCTGGGAGGTGGTGCCTTCCTTTCAGTCCGCACCCTTTCAGAGGCCCCATGAGCACTAACTGCATGACTTCTAACCCCCCTTCTTTGTGTCCTAGGGTGGTGAGAGGCGCAGTGAGAGCTGATATCAGCAGATTCATGCAGAGTTGGGGCTGTGGCCGAGAATACAAAGGGTTCAGAACGAGCCTTAGGCATTCTATCAAGGGTGGCCATGACAGCCCTTGCATTATGGGTGTTTCCACATGAGGGCAGATCACCCTTGCAGTGACCACGGTTGTTCCTGTGATCATACCTGTAGGCATGATGAGTACCCTTCCTTTCTGGAGTGGGGGGTCTAAATATCGTTTCCCCATTTCTCCATGAATTGATAATCCGGGAGATCCACCCATTTTCTTCCTTTCTTTTGAGAGAATCAACCTTGGAAAAGTTGGATACTATCCTCTTCTCATTCTCTAGACTACTCTCTAGATCTGAGATTTTAGAGTCCTTAACCTTATTGGATGCCAATTGGAGAACCAATAAGATCTTCAGCCGAGCAATCTCCTAAGCTTGCTCCTCAACAATCAGGTTGCTTTTCTGAAGGACATTCTTCAGGGCATCAGGATTTTCTGGAGGGCAATCATCCAAAATATTCCTGTCTTCAGGAACTTGAGGAAGAGAGGGGCAAGGTGAAGAAGTTACCTGGTCCTGACTTAGCTGATTAGGAATAGTGTTAGGACTGACCGGGGCAGCTGAGTCATCTTCAGCTGTGCAGTCTTCATCAACTTCCTCCTCAGTCTCTGATAAGGACACAAGAGCCCTGAGACTGAGAAATTGGTCATCACTTTCTTCTTCAGAAATACTGACCCCCATATATGCCTCATCCTCTTGCTGACGACTTATCCCTGTTCTGTTTGATCCCTCCATGAGGTCTGATACAGTTTGCCACAAGGACTTGGCCGTCTTACACTTTTCAAGTCTTGACCGGGAGGGTCCAGTCCAGACATCCAGGATGATTTTATGAATCATTTTATCCAAGTTGAAAAGAAAGAATTCAATCTCAGACATTTCAGTAGTCTCCTTGGGGATCTGCATATCCTTTCCAGAGCAGGAGGCCTTCATGGGAATGAAGGGACCCTCTTCCAGAATGAGTGATGCTCGAGGGTCGATGGCCTCCAGATGAAATAGTACTCTCATCTTCCATACATGATAGTACTCCTTTGTACAAGAGGGGAGTCTTAGAGGAGGGACATCATAATCCAACTCCATGCTTGAGTCTGATCTTCTTGTTGACACTAGATGCAGAAACTTACTCGAGGTGTTAACCCCTTTGATGAGTAACCTCCCTCTGATACCACTTGAAAGTTCACCTAGTGTCAACTACTTAGACCTATGGGGGGGATAGGTGTCTTTGCAGCGTATTTGCGGAATTAAAGTTTTACCTGCACAAGAAAATAAAACAACACAACACAGAAAGTACACTAACAATTTATAGTGGTTCCCCGATTTGGGTACGTCCACTTTCCCCCTTCGACCTATCTCCCAACCAGGGACGACTCGGTCACTTCACCAACAGGATTGAAATCCAATCCTTGCACTAACGGAAGGAACCCTTCCACACGTAGGAGTCAACACTCCCACAACACGGGTTGCACCCAACCCTACAACTAGAGACCAATCGGTCCTTTACAATGAAAGAGAAAATGAAAATAGCTTGTAAGAAATACAAACAACGTGAAGATCCAGGTGTCCCTTTTCGTTAGACTACTTGTTCTTGTAGGCAACGAAAAGTCCACAACTCTAGATCTTTCTTGGAGAGAATCTTCTCTAGATCGACGGCTTCAACAAGAGAGGCGGTGATACTATGTAGATCCAATCTTCTTAGCAAAGTTGGCAAGGTCTTCCAACGGTCACACTAGGATCGATCGTCTCGATCGATTCGGATGGGGAAGGTTTCCCGATCACAAATCAAGAGACAAAAGATCTCTGGATAGACGCGTGAGACACTGTGCCCGACTAGGCTTCTGTCGCCGGGAGAGGTAACGAAAACCCTGATCAACAGTGGCGAGCAACTAGCGAGAGGCGGAGAAGGTCGGTCGAGCTCGCTTCCGATCTAGGGCTTGACGGCGGCTTGTTTTTCTTCGATCTTTAATCCGTGTGTTTACTGTTCATAAATACAGAGTATTTATACACTAGGTCAAGAGATGACCGTTGTGGGCCCCACCAGCAGTAAGACCAAAGTCCGGTTCAAAATCCCGCAGATGTCGTGGACCGGTCCAGACAGAGTCGGAAAAATACCCAAGTCAAATTTGGCGAGAATCGTGGGTGATTCTCGACGAATCGGCGAGAATCACTTACGATTCTCGCCGAATTCTACTTAGAGAATTCTGGCTGCACAGGTTATAGAGGCCGGGAAGAATCGGTGGGAATCACCTTGGATTCTCGCCGACTCGTCGAGAATACAAAGTCATTCTCGACGAATCGGCGATAATCACTTGGTGATTCTCGACGATTCTGCCTTAGATGATTTTTCTGACTGCATCGAGACAGCCGGCCCACCCCGGCAAGAATCAACTAGTGATTCTCGACGACTCATCGAGAATCACTGGTGATTCTCGACGAATCGGTGAGAATCACTTAGTGATTCTCGACGATTTACACTTAGATGATTCTCGTCTTTCAACCCGTGAGATGGTCTTTGGCCCATCCTTGCTCCTTGTCTGCTCTTGCTTTATCATAGCTCTGTACTTGAAATTAAGTACACCCCAATAGAGAGAGTACACGTAGGCCAACACACTGATCTGCTCAACGAGGGATTACGTTGCACAGACCCGTGTATATTGACCCACTGCACCCTGACATTGGTGTGTACTTAACATGGAATAACTGCAAGCACAACTAGAAGAAATTCATCAAATACATAGTGAATTCATCTTAGCTTTGATAGGAGGCTTCCTCAAATCCAGGTAATTGTGGATACAATACCCAACAGATATAGATTGCTATATCTGTAGGTTTCTGAAGATGAAAAGCTGAAGAAAACTCAAGATGAATTTTTTGGTGTTCTTCTTCTATTTCCTGAGAGCAATGCGAATTTTGAAGACTGAAAGAAATCTGGGAGAAAATTTTGAAGTCTGTATTGAGAAGCTCTCTCTGTAGATTTTTCTAACTCAATGATAAGTCTGTGTGTACTCTATGTCCTTGATGAATCGAATGATAATAATACAGCTTTGAATTTCAAAAACAATACTTAAATTACTATAGAGATCGATGAGAAAATGGCAAGAATTGCAGGCATTTAATTAACTCCTTAACGGTCTTGGCCAATAAGTCAACACAATCACTATGTGAATACCATAGTTCATGTTGCAAAGTAACAGCTATAAGCCTTGAGAATATCAGCATTAACTACCAGAGATTATAAAAATAAGATTTAGATCTTCAATACTAATGCTGTAGACAAGTAGTCGAACACGAGATAAAATTGTTTATCTGAGCTAGGAGATCGTCGAGCTGATTTCAGCAATCTTCGAACTGAGAAAACTGTGAAGAAATAAGAAAACATCGACCTGAGCTCTTAGATCGTCGAGCTTAGTTCAGAGAATAAACTCTGAGATCATTGATGGGAGATCAATGATCGTCGGGCAGAGTTCGACGAAAGTCGAACTGATATATATCCCAGAATTCTTCTAAGTCTGAGTTCTGAATGAAATCCAAAGCTGGTCTTGTGAAGTCTGGCCTAATGAGACTAACTTAGACCAAGACCTTGACCCTGGATATACAGGCGGGTCAACATTCTAAGAGTAGACCTCGCCCAAATCCAAATAAGTGTTCCAACAATCTCCCCCTATTTTTGTGAGGTCACTCAACAAATAATAAAACTGAAAAATTCAATGCCATAGATATCTGATAGAATGTAAATTATCAGCAGATATAATATAATAATGTAATGCACCTAAAGTTCAGGTAAAACAATAAAACAGTAAAGTGCAGAAAATAAATCAAGGATTTGCAGGAGGAGGAGCAGAAGAAGATTTAGCAAAAGCAATCTTCCTAGAAGGGTCTTCTGCTTCACTTTTTGACATCTTCAGATCTTGCTCACCAAGAGTTTTCTGAGTAGTAGCTCTTGGTACAATTGCTTCTGGATGAAGAGTCATATACTCTGCTGAATTGAAAACTTTCTTACTAACCTACAGCTTTTCAAGTTCTTTTTCTCTAAAAGAAGACATGGTAGTAAACTGTGAGGTGTCCTGACCTTATTTTTTGGCTTTATTCATCTGAGATAGTCCAATCAGTTCATTAAGTCTAGCCATCCTGAAATTTGGATCAAGCTCTGGATAAAGAGGAGGAGAGGGAGGTCTCTCTTGATTTAGTCCTTGAGCACCATGAGGTAACTTCTGAGAGAGATTTCTGAATTGAATAGACTGGACTTGGAATTTTGTTGCAATAGGATTCCGCTGCTTCTGTCTATAGTAAAGAGAATTAGGAGGTGGAACTTCATTGAACATGCCTTTAGGCTTATGAGAGTAGGCAAGCCTCTGAGACTGAGAGGAGGCTATCTTCTAGATTTGAGAGGGTGCTGGCTTCTGAGGCTGAGTGGCTACTGATCTTGAAGACTGAGTTATATTAGATCTTTAAGACACATTACCTGAGGCTCCTGCAATAAGAGGAGGAGGAGGAGGTGGATCTTTCCTGAATTTCTTCACTGGAGAGGATTCAGACTTCTTCTTCTTCTTCTGTGCTTTAGCTTAATTTATAGACATCTTCAACTACTGAGGAGTTTTGGGAATGAGAGGAATGTTGTGCAGAATGTAATAAGAAACATCATTATCAGGATTAGGCTTGGGAGCAGCCGTTGCTGGAGCTTTTCTCTTCTTTGATTTAGATTTCTTAGCATTGTCAGATTCAGAATCATTAACTGGGTCATCTTCAGAAGAACTTTGTGGATTGTCATATAAAGCATCTATTTCTTCTATTGTTTCCTGTGAAATTTTCTGGTCTGTTTGAGGAGGAGGTGGAGGTAGAGAAACTTGAAGAGGGACAATAATCTCTGAAAGCATCTGTGAATCATTTGTGTCTTTATAAGTAAAAAGAAAATCATTTTTCTCTCAATCTTTTTACATTTGTTTAAACTCTAGTGCAATATCCTGTGCAATTAAATCAACTAGATTTGGTATAGGGCTGTCATCCATAACATAGGATGCACCAGATGACAAAATTATATCTATAGGAAAATCAAACTACACAACTGGTGGTTCTGGAACTTCCATATCCAATGGAGTTTGAAGTTCCGAGACTTCAACTATCAAGTCTGCACTTACAGGTGCTGCAAAACTTGCCTTTAGTTATCCTACAACTTCAGGACTTATTGGGTTTGTATAATAAATGAGGGCCTTGGAGAATTTGTATGCAACAAGAGGTAAATAATCTTTGTATAAAGAATTAAGAGGATCAAAATGATGAAGTAAATCAGATAAGTTTACTGAGGGATTGTTGAAACAATCACCAAAAGTTATAACTTTTGGGATTTCCTCTTAAAAAATGTCTGTTGAAACCAATTCTGTACAAACCATTTCAGTATCTTCTGAAGCTGGTTATGACTCTAGAACTGCTGCTGTTGCTAAAAGGGTCATTACTGGAACTGAACTTGATACTGTTGTGCCTAGAACAACTTCATAGGACATCTCCCCTGCTTGGTTTTAGTAATTACTGGAACCATGCCCCTAGATGAAAAAGGGATAGAGGAGGCAGTAAGAAGGGCAGTAATGGATGAAATAGAAGCAGCCAGAGGTAAGATTGCCTATGCTATCAAGGATTTGAGGGATGGAGTGATAAGCTCCGAGAGAGTGGAGATGGAAGGAGAGTCCATTTGCATGAACTCAAGAGGGGTTTGAGTTGATACAGATGAGTGAGAGATGGGAGGAATGAAATCTGTCATGATTTCATCTTGTAATGGAGAATTTGGTGGAGTAGGAATTGGTGTTGAATCAAGGTGAGTAGGGGAATTCTGAAGGGAATGAGGTTCTGGAGATATGTGAGATATGATTGGGGATTGAGGACGTGTGAGAAGATTGAAGTTTGGGAAGGTTATGATGTTGATGGATGGAGGTGTATAAAAATTGATGGAGAAGGAGAATATGGAGGGGTAGTGTGAGGTGCTGAAGATGATGGCTGTATTGGAATTGAGGTGGATGGTTGCTGGACAGCAGGAGGGTTGGCTAGATAAGGAGGAGCAGGGAATGCTTCATCAGGGTGAGGAGAGGCTGTGACAGCCCTAGTGTCCTCAGCAGTTCTAGAAGAGGTGGAGGCTTGGGATGGCTTTGGTATAGTTCTTTCCCATTTACCAAACAAGGAGGAGTCCAACCTCTTACTAGCATTAATAAATATGGTCTGATAGACCATTAATTCTGAAGCCTTAGACTGGAGGAAGATTCCCAGAATCCTCCTAAAGCAAACCTCCTTCTTGAAGTTCTTCCTTTTTATCAGATTAAAGAACAATTCAGCCCAATTGATGGACTTCTTACTAACCAATGCAGATATAAGTGAGAAATGTTGCCTGTTGATATTATCATGGGCAGAGTGCTTGCCCATCAGTACCTTGCCCACTATGTTTGCTAAGAACTTGTATTCTACAAACAAATTTTTCTTAAGCAACTTGGATGGTATTCCCTTTGGATGACCCATCCTAACCAGCATGCATCTGTACTCAGAACTATCTTATTCTAGAGTGTTTTCTCCATTAACTAATTCAAATAGTTCAGAAAGAATAACTGGGGAAAGAATAACCTGTTGACCTGAGATGGTTCCAACCATAGACGAGTCATCAGGAGTTGTTGACGTATAAACATATTCTTTTATTTTGTTGCTGACAATTTGATCCTTGTAGTCATGATCTTCCTCAAGCCACTAAATGAAGAGTGGAAAACAGTTTGTCGATCTCAGGTCGACGATATATTTTCTGAAGTAAAGTCGTCGATCTCTGGTCGACGATTTTAACTTCGCACAGAGATTTCGTCAATCTCAGGTCGACGGTAGAGCTCAAGAGAAGTTTGTAGATCGTCGATCTCCGTTCGACGATTTGGGAACAGATCTTCTACCTTAGACAGAAATTAAATTAATCCATTCCATTTATCATTCCAAGCTTATTTAGGAAGAATAGATGTTTCTTTTCATCCAAAGGCTTGGTGAAGATATCTGCTCTTTGAAAATCAGTGGAGATAAAGTTAAGATTAATTTTTTTTTTGTATACACACTCTCTAATGAAATGATGCCTTATTTCCATATGCTTGGTCCTACTATGATGCACTGAATTTTGTGTTATGGATATAAAACTGGTACTATCGCAAAATATAGTTAGATTATTTAAGTTGTATCCATAATCCAGTAGTTGGTTTTGTATCCACAAAATTTATGAACAACAACTGCTAGCTGCAATGTATTCAGCCTCTGCAGTTGATGTGGACACTGATGTTTGTGTCTTACAAAACAAAGACACAAGCCTATCACTAAGGAACTGGCATGTTCCTGATGTGTTTTTCCTATCTACTCTGCATCCAGCATAGTCAGCATCTGAGTATCCAGTTAACTCAAACTCTCACTCTGTTGGATACCAAAGTCCTAGATCAAGGTAACCCTTTATATATCTTAAAATTCTTTTTAGCAAAATATAGTTAGATTCTTTAGGGTTCACCTGTAACCTAGCACAAAGACATGTAGATAACATGATGTCTGGTCTACAAATTGTAAGATATAATAGAGACCCAACAATGACCCTATAAATTTTCTGATCAACAGATATTCCATGCTCATCAGAATCTATCACAGCATTTATAGCCATATGTGTCTTCATTGCTGAGGAATCACATATACCAAATCTTTTAACAAGCTCCTTAGCATATTTAGATAGGGAGATGAAGATACCATCAGATGATTGTTTCACTTGGAGACTAAGGAAATATGAAAGTTCACCCATGCTGCTCATCTCAAACTTTGAATGCATAAGGTCAGAAAACCTTTTGCATAGTTTGGGATCAGTAGAGCTAAAAATAATATAATCTACATAAATTTGTACTAACAAGATTTCATCATGATGATGTCTAACAAATAAAGTCCTATCTACTATGCATCTAGAAAATTTATGCTCTAAAAGAAAACTAGCAAAGGTTTCATACCAAGCTCTTAGAGCTTGCTTTAGACCATAGAGAGCTTTATGTAATTTAAAAACATAAGAGGGATGAGATAAAGAGATAAAACCTAGTTGTTCTACATACACTTCTTCTGTAAGTTCTCAATTTAGAAACACACTTTTGATATCCATCGGGTACACTTTAAACTTTTTATAAGCAGCATAAGCAAGAAAGATTCTTATTGCTTCCAGCCTTACAATAGGAGCAAAGGTTTGATCATAGTCAATTCCTTCCTCTTGCTTATAGCCTTGAGCAAGTAGTCTTTCTTTTTTTCTTATAATAGTTCCTTGTGCATCCAACTTGCTCCTAAATTGGATTGTTTTTGGGTCTTGGAACCAAACCCCAAATTTTGAATCTCTCAAATTGGTTGAGCTCCTCTTGCATTGCAATAATCCAGTGTGGATCTTGCTCAGCATCTTTAATGGATTGGGGCTCAATTTGAGATATGAAGCAGGCATGCATCAAGTCTTGGTTGATTTGATGCCTTGTCTGCACACCAGCTGATATGTCTCCAATTACTTGAGATGTAGGGTGATCTCTAAGTGTGACAAATTCAGTTGGTGTAGTTAGTTCAACAACATCATTTGGAATTAATTCCTCTTGTGGAATTGTATTAGCTGTTGGAGGAAGTTCAGCTACTTCCAAATTTTCTTCTTCACTATCTTCATCAACTTGTGAGGTGGAATGAGATGTGACCTTTTGAGTAAGGTTGAGATCATTCAATTTTTTACAAAGTTGAGGTACCTGCAAAGAATTACTGGTAGAAGCTTCCTTCTCCTTATAAAACATGTTACCTTCATTAAAAGAAATGTGAACCGACTCTTCCACTTTTAAAGTTGATTTGTTAAAAATCCTATATGCATTGCTGACATGGGAATATCCTAGAAATATTCTCATTGCAACTTTGGCTTCAAACTTTCTAAGATGTTTCTTGTTGTTGTGAATATAACAAATGCAACCAAATATTCTAAAATAATTTATTTTAGGTTTCTTCCCTTTGAGTAATTCATAGGGGGTCTTACCCTTAAGTATGTGTATCAAACTCCTATTCAGCACATACTTTGTTGTGCTCTCAACCTCTGCCCAAAAAGGATAGGGGCATGTGTGCATCTGCAAGAAATGTTCCTGCAGATTAAATGAGGGTTCTGTTTTTCCTTTCTGCTACCCAATTTTGTTAAGGAGTTCTAGGAGTAGAAAAACAATGCCTGATACCTTCCTCGTCACAGAATCTTTGCATGGGAAGAGTTTCAAACTCAGTACCAAGATCACTTCTGATCAATGCAACTGGAGTAGAAAACTCAATCCTTATGCTCTTAAGAAAGTCTGTAAAGACTTTAAAGTTATCTGACATGTTTTTCAAGAAGAACACCCAAGATAATCTAGAGAAGTCATCTATAATAACCAAAGTATAGTACATCCCTCCTAAGCTCTGTACAACAATGGGTCCAAAAATATCCAAATTAAGCAAGTACAGAATCCTAGGTGAATCACTATTATTAACTGGTTTAAAACTATTTTTAGTTTGCTTGCCTACTTGACAAGCTCTGCAAAGGCTTTCTTTCTTGTAGGGGCAAGAAGGTAATCCTCTAACAAGGTTGTTTTTGGATAACTTAGCAATATTTCTAAGGTTTACATGACCTTGTTTTTTTTCCAAAGGATATTATTATTACTGACCTGATTGAAAAGGCAAATTTCTGAGCTAGCAGAATTAAAGTTAACTAGATAAATGTTACCTTTTATAAATCATGTTAAAACAATTTTGTTGTTTAAAGAAATAATGCATTAAGATTCAGTGAAGCATACCTGATAACCTGCATCATATAATTGACTTATGGATATCAGGTTATGTTTCAAACAATTCACATAATCTACCTTGTTGAATGTAACAGCTCCAATACTGAAATCTCCATATCCTTCTGTCTGACCAAAGTTGGAATCACCAAAGATTACCTTTGGACCTAGCTTGTCTTATAGTTAATTAGCTTGTCCTTGCTTCCTGTCATGTGATTTGAGCACCCACTATCCAGATACCACTTATCCTGTGTGGTAGGATAGTTCTTCACCTGCAAGTAAACAACTCATATGTTTTGTACCCAAGTAACCATGGGTCCTTGTCACTTTTCATAAATGAAACTAGAAATAAAAGAGCATTCAGGTTGGCATTTATAACCAAAGGGGTGAAATTTTCTAGGTGGAATTACCCAATGTGAAAATGGATTAACAGATTTTGGTTTCTGGTTATTATTAAGATTTTTGTTACAGTTATAGTTTTGGTAAATCTTATCTAAGTTCGATAATTTATATTGAGATTATCGATCTGCGTTCGACGACCAGTATTGATCTCGTCGATCTTGGTTCACAGAATATTAATGGATACTATCTGTGTTCCACGATCGTCGATCTCTGATCGATGGAGTGTGATGGTATCGTTGATCACCCTTTGCTGAGTAATTAAACTCAAACTCTGGGTTCAGAGAATGTCGATCGACGTTTGATGAAAAATATTGCGATCGTCGATCTTGGTTTGACGACTTCTGTTTAGACTTATTATTTTGAGCTTGTCTCTTCTTCTTTAGTTCAATTTGTTTTAATACTTTATTAACTTTCTCTACCTGTTCTGTATTCTTCTTACCCTTATCTAAAATAAATTTTACAGGTTGAGATAAGATGCTTTTCTACATAATTGGTAGTTCACTAGTTGATGCACCTAAACCTAGTTTACTATTATTTAACCTAGCATTTAGTGTACTAGTGATTTTAACCATATGTAGGCTTCTTCCATTCTAGGTTTCTTCAAGTTGTTTGGCTTTGCCTAGTTCAGTTTTCAGGAAGATGATTTGTTTGCTATACTCAATTAATTCATCTTTCATTCTTATATTTTCATAGTCAGGTTTTCTATCTCTGCGAAATTTTATTTCCTTCTCATATTTTATAAGATCATTGCACAGTGACTTAAATTCTATTTTTAAATCTTCAGAATTATAATCAAAGGATGATATTACCTGATCGCAATCTGAGTCTTCTCCTGAATCTTATGCTTCTGATTCAGGGCTTGAAGCATTGATGGCCATTAGACATAATTCTCTTGACTTGGTTTCATCTCCTTCCTCATTAAATCTAGAGGAAGAGGATTCTTCTTCTGTCTCACCCCAGGTGTCAGCTACAAATCCCTTTTCTTTCCTCTTGTGCTTGTTGGAGGATGGCTTGCTAAAATGTTTCCTGGATTCTTTTTCCTTTCTCCTTTCTTTATGTTGTTTCTCTGGACACTCTGGTAGAATGTGTCCAGGCTTCCTGCAACCAAAGCATATAATCTCTTTTGTTGGAGTTTTATCATACCTTAGCTTATCTTCATTCCTGGATGACTTCCTCCTGAATACTTTTTTACCCATTTTGAAGAATCTTTTGGCAAACAGACTCATTAGTTCTTTATTTGAGGGTGTTACTTCTGATTCTTCAGAGGCTTTGAAGGCTGTGCTTTGTTCCTTCCTTGCTGGAGTAGGAGTCTTCTATTCATCTGACTCTCTTTTCTTTAGGAGCTGCTCATAGGACTTCAGCTTTCCTAATAGAGATTCAGTGGAGATCTCATTCAGACTCCTGCCTTCTTGGATTGGCCAGATTCTGGAATCCCATGAGCTGGGGAAGCACATGAGAATCTTGTCATTAATCTCAGTTAGTGAGATGTTCTTGTCCAAGGTTTTCAGCTCATTTACAATTATGCTGAGTCTATTATACATCTCAGCTACTGACTCAATTTCAGCTTTCTTGAAGTTTTTATAGTGAGAGATATAATGAGCTCTCCTATCTTTTCTTTCATCGGCCGATCCAGCAACCATCTGGTTTAAGGAATCCCAGATTCCTTTGGCTGAAGTGCATTCAACAACCTTCTGGAAGATTTCATCTGACATGGTTTTGGGCCATAATGTTCATGGCCCTTGCATCAGCAATCTTTTCCTTTTTCTGTGCATCTGTATTGTCTGGAGGAGGAACTGCATTCAAGTTTTTTGATGTTGTTGAGGTAGTTGCCACTGGAGGTGGTGGACCTGTCAAAATAGAGTTGAAAATATACTCATCAATAGAATTCATATATAGTTTGATTCTTGCCTTCCAGATAGCAAACTTATTCAAGTTATAGACTGGGGGTCTAGTACTTGCATAGTCTTTATTTTGTGCTATGGAAAAAGAAGAGAGAGAGAGAGATCTATCAAGGATCTTTAGTTTCAGGTGTTAGCCTATATAACCAAGAGAAACCTCTCTCTGATACCAATTGAAAGTGAGGGAACAGATCTGATTCACTCTAGAGGGGGGGGGGGTGTGAATAGAGTATTAAAATCTTTTAAGTAATTTTTATAGTAGAATTAAGATAAGTGTTACTTATAAGTTAAAGAAAAAATAAATCACAAGCAATCACAACACAGCAGAAAATAAAGAAAGATGAGCAAGCAGACGACACAAGAAAATTATAGTGGTTCCACAAATCTGGGTACATCCACTCTTCTACCACCCTGGTAGGAATCCACTTAGGTTTTTTATCAGGTGCCCTATCACCACAAGATCTTCTTCATGTAGATCTAGAGACCCTTTATGCTTTTGATTAGGTGCCTAAAAACCAATAGGTTTTTGATCAGGTGCCCTACCACCAAGGAGTTCACTTTTGAAGGGAGTAATAACCCTGTACAAAAAAAGATAAAAGTAAAAAGATGATTGTAGTCTTCTCTTTCACAAAGAAAATGAGAAGAATTAGTGGATTCTTATACTGCAAAGCTCCCCCTGAGATACACAGTAGGTTCAGGAAGATGGAAGATTTGTCCAAGGAGTAGGTCTTCAATGGACTGAAGTTATGTTCTTCAGAATCTGTAGATTGATATAGATTGATGCCTCTGTAAGTTTCTGAAGATGAAAAACTGTAGAAAACTCAAGATGAAGTTTTTGGTGTTCTTCTTCTATTTCCTGAGAGCAATGAGAATTTTGAAGAGTAAAAGAAATCTGTGAGAGAAATTTTGAACTCTATATTGAGAAGCTCTCTCTGTAGATTTTTCAAACTCAATGATCAGTTTGTGTGTAATCTATGTCCTTGAAGAATTGAATGATAATAATACTGCTTTGAATTTCAAAAACAGTACTTAAATTACTGCAGAGATTTAGGAGAAAACAGCTATAATTGCTGGCATTTAATTATCTCCTTAACTGTCTTGGCCAATAAGTCAACACAATCACTCTGTGAATACCATAGTTAATGCTGCAAAGTAACAATTATAAGCCTTGAGAATATGAGCATTAACTACCAGAGATTATAAAAATAAGATTTAGATCTTCAAGACTGATGCTGTAGACAAGTAGTCGAACACGGGATAAAATCATTGATCAAAGCTAGGAGATCGTCGAGTTGAGTTCAGCGATCTTCGAACAGAGAAAACTATGAAGAAATAAGAAATCGTCGACCTGAGCTCTTAGATCGCCGAGCTCAGTTCAAAGAATAAAGTCTGAGATCCTTGATGGGAGATCAACGATCGTCGGGCTGAATTCAACGAAAGTCAAACTGATATATATCGCAGAATTCTTCTAAGTCTGAGTTCTGATTGAAATCCAAAGCTGGTCTTGTGAAGTCTGACCTAATGAGACTAACTTAGACCTAGACCTTGACACTGACTTTATAGGTGGGTCAACATTCTAAGAGTAGACCTAGCCCAAATCCAAACAAGGGTTCGAATAGTTATGATACTGGAAGGCCATGCCAAGAGGTGGTTGAAGTCCCTCGTGGACTGCATCTTTGCTGATTACGAGTATTACCAGATTAGCGGGAGCCAGTTTATAGATTCCTTGTTGGAGCATTTTGTATCCTCGACGGATAGAGATGCGCTAGAGTATCGGTTTCTGCACATCAGACAAGGAAACTGGTCAGTGTTTGAGTTCCAACGGGAGTTCTCACCTTTGGCATGATTCCTTAGTCCCCTAAGTGAGAAGGATTATGCAAAACAATTTTATAGAGGGCTTCAAGACTCGCTTAGGCAGGATCTTTTATTCATTTTAGAGGCACGTTTGGCGAAGATTATCGAGGCAGTGAAGAAATGGGAGGCAGATCATCTGATGGTGTAGGGCAGAGGGAAGAGACCAACAGAGGAGATATATCATGGTGAAAGAAGTTGAGGGCCATAGCGGGGCAGGTTCATGAGGTACAAGGGAGGTAAATGTCATCCCCGTCCGGGTGTCAGGTCAGAGCAGCGACCTCCCATAGTGCTAGCCCCACAACCACACATCTAGGAGCTGCAGAGATTTAATGACAAAGGAAGCACTATAGTGGTATGCTTTGGATGTCACCAGCATGGGCACATAAGAGCCCATTGCCTTCAATGTTTCCCTCTACCTCCTCCACCTTCAGAATCCCTCCGGCACAATGGGGTAGAGGTCAAGGATGAGGTTGTAGAAGAGGACCTCACGGTGGCGGCCAAAGGACAGAGAAGATGTATGGTGTAGATCTTGCCCACCCTAGGAACCCTGAGGAGTTCATCACATGTAATTTAAAATTTTGTACTATAAATTTTTTATATAGTACCTTAGTAAACCTTTATATAGATAGTTGATAAAAATCAAAACAAACAACCTTAGATATAGTACAAATGTGCGGTAAGCCCACCCTCACCCTATTTGACAGGAAGCAATCGCACTCTTTCATCTCGGAATACTTCGCGAAGGATTTATATGGAAGCCAACGTTTCACCAGACTCCTCAGGATAGTCTGACTTCCAGATGAATTGGAGGTGTAGTCTACTATAGAGTGCAATATATCCATAGACATTGGACGGAAGCTGTTTGATACACCAGCGACAATCTTATCGCTACTAGACTATGATCTGATTCTGGGCATGACGTGGCTACACTGGCACCATGACAAGATCGATTGCCCATCTAAGAGGATCACATTGAAAAACGTATACTCGGAGGTTGTCTCCGAAGGTATTATTCCTATCTTTCGATTTTTATTATCATCTATACAGGCTGTTAAGGACATTGAGTATGGAGATGAGGTATACATGGTTTGTTTCGAGATGGTGGAGGTTGAGGCCTCCATTGGTGATATTGTGGTTATTCGGGATTTCCCCGACATATTTCCAGAGAAGTTACTCAGACTACCCCCACATAGAGGGGTTGACTTCCAAATACAGTTAGTACCCGGTGTATGACCTATCTCTCGGAAACCTTACCGGATTGCATCGAAGGAGCTTGCGGAGTTCCAAACTGATCTACAGGAGCTGGTGGATGCATGATTTTTTAGATAAAGTTCTTCACCATGGGGAGCTCATGTCTTGTTTGTGAAGAAGAAGGACGATTCGCTCTGACTTTGCATTGATTATCGGGAGCTCAACTGACTGACAGTGAGGAACACTTATCCGTTACAAAGGATCGATGAGTTGTTTGATCAGCTAGAGGGAGCACACTGGTTCTCTAATCTTGACCTAAGGTCGGGCTACTATCAGTTGCAGATTCAGGAGGAGGATATACTGAAGATGACATTCAGCTCACGCTACGGTTTTTTTGAGTTCACTGTGATGCCCTTTGGGCTCACGAATGCCCCCTCTACATTCATGAGTTTGATGAACCATGTGTTTGAGCTATTCCTGGACGAGTTCATCATAGTTTTTATAGATGATATCTTGGTCTACTCCAGGACCAAGGAGGACCATACCCGTCACTTTGCATTGGTCTTAGGGAATGTTGGGTCCTTTGATCTACATCGCCCAGATTTGTTAGAAGTCAAACAAGTCAATGACACACACTAGTTGTATTTGATGTGTGTTTGAGTTTATGCATGAAGGTGGACACCAAGCAAGCTTGTGGATAGGCTGGAAATCACTGAAGTCCACAGGCATTGAGTGAGGTCTATTCACTCAACGCCAGGTAAGCAAAATCATTGAGTGTAGCTAGGTTTGTCTAAGCCGAACAATTGGCAAGCTAAAATTGTGGCTAAGGCCATAGGTGTTGAGTGTAGTCTACTCACTCAACTCTACATAGCTTAAAGCTGTGAGACAGGCTAAGCCTAATAAGAAACAACTGAAAATGTGGCTAAGTACATAGGCGATGAGTGAAGTGTACTGACTCAATGGCATAGAACTAAAAGCTGTGAGTATGGCTCAACCTGTTAGAGCCTAATAAGAAACATGCAAGAATGTGGCTAAGTCAACAGGCATTGAGTGAAGTCCACTCACTCAATCTCATAACATCAAATTCATTGAGTATTGCTAAGTTAGTCAAAGCCACATAAAATCTGTGTAGTTATTTTGACTAAGTCCACAGGTATTGAGTGAAGCATACTCACTCAATGCCATGTGATAAAGAGCATTGATTGATTCTCATCAAGTCAGAGCCAGTGTTTCAGACACAGAAAATTAGCTAAGAATAAATATGTTGAGTGTACCTTACTCGCTCCGCCAGATAACAGAAGAATTTTTGTTAAGTAGTTTGGCGTTGAGTTAATCTTACACACTCAACGCGAAGGGACTAATTCTGTCTAGAGTATTATGGTGTTGATTAATGAAGACACACTCAACACTCTCAACGCTAGGTCACTAGAATTATTTATAAGTGGTATGGTGTTGAGTGAAGCTTACTCATTCAACGCCAAGAGGCAGAAAGATTTCTCTAAGTGTTTTGTCATTGAGTGACGCTTACTCACTCAACGCTTAATGACTGGAATATTTTTCTAAGTGTTTTGGCATTGAGTGATGGTTGCTCACTCAATGCCTAGTGACAGAAATTCTATCTAAGTGTTTTGGCGCTGAGTGATGCTTAGTTACTGAACACCTATACTACTGATGCTTGGTTTTGGATAAGTCCACAGATGGTGATGTTAGCATGAGTCAGCAAAAGTCAACAAAGTCAACACAATTCAAATTAGTTGCGGGAAATATGGAGTAAGCCATTGATGGAGCAGGCTGCCAGCTCTTGTCGTCTTTTACAAATGGAAGGTGGTAAATCCGAAATTAAGGCTTGGCTCCATAGTGCAAAGAGTCGTTGATCGACAAGCAATAAAAGGGAAGATTAGCTGAGTCGACAACAAGCAATTATGGTTTTCTAATTTCACAATTGTGGGTGAACTTCATCCTCCTCGCCATTGTTGTCGAGCCTGAAGATCATGTTCAGTTCAGTCAACCTAAAAGTTAAAAATGATAGTTGCTGCGACATTCATTTGCGACAGTAAGATCAGATTGATTCCTGAAAGAGAAGAGGCAGAGACTTCTACAAGCTACTTCCAGAATAAGCCGTTGATTCATCTGAAGATATCTGTCAACTTTTTGCTGTGAAGAAGAAGTTTGGGGACACTCAGTTTTTTCCTAGGAAAATAGTCACAGAGATTTTTCTCTGCTGGCTAATTAATTCAAATCTTTGTTGTTTGCTGTAGGATCCAATGTAGGATCTGAGTGTAGGATTTTTGAGTGAATCTGAGTGTATGCCTGTATTATAAATGCTGAGGTAAGATCTGTTGTAGATCGGTGTGTAGGATTCTTGAGTGAATCTGAGTGTAGGCCTGTAATATAAAGGCTGAGGTAAGAACCAGTTGGGATCTGAGTCGTAGGGTATATTGCTTGAGGTGTAACTCTTGAAGAAGACTGAGTGGTCCTGCGGGATCATGTTGTAAGCTCCTTGGAGCTAAGTTTTGGGGGAAGTGCCTTGTCTAACACACTATTAGAAGGGCACAGAGGGACAGTGGACATACACAAACTATGGGGAGCCACTATAAAATAAATATATCGTCTGGTTGATGTTCTTGAAAGCTTAACTTAACAAATCACCAAGCACAGGAAATAAGGTGCAGGTCTAAGATAATTAAAAAGAGACCTAAAACCTATTCACCCCCCTGTAGGTGTTAGCTGAGCTTGAAAACCAAGTCTTTTAAGTGGTATCAGATGGAAGTTACTCTTTAAGGACTCATCAGTCTAAGTAGATCTCCAAGGTCAGCAAGATAATCTATCTTTATGGGTTCAGGAGTGAACTATAAGGAGTTGGGTGCCATGAATCTTCCCATCTGCAGGAAGGAAGGGTTTGGCATCTCAAAGGAGAGGGTTAGGCTGTTCAAGGAGGCAGCTGACTCTAGAATCTTCATCATTGTCAAGGAAGGGCCCTTCATCCTAATGAAATTGTCTCTTCTTGATGCAAATGTCCAGACCCCCAAGACCTACTTTGAAATGACAAAGGATGAAGTTAACTTGGCCACTATGGTCAAGAGGGCACAAAATATCATAGTTAGTGCCATATATGACTCCACCTTTCAAAATCTGGTACACTGCAAGACTGTCAAGGAGATGTGGTACACAGTAGTGGTCTATATAGAGGGTACTGAGGAAGTAAGAGATGACAAAAAGTACATGCTCAATCAAGAGTATGAGGCCTTTAGGCAGAGCAAGACTGATAGCATAACTGAGTGCTATGAAAGATTCTTCAGGATTGTCAATGAGCTTAGGACATATGGAAAATTCTTCAGCACTTATGAGCTGAATGACAAGTTTCTCAGGTCCCTAACCAGAGACTGGGATACTAAAATTTGTGCCATCTGAGATGTTGCTAAGCTTGTGGACACTCCACCAGCAACTCAGTTTAGGAAGCTGCTGTCCGATTAAATGCAGTTGATAGCCAAAAATAAGGACGAGAAACTCAACAAGTGCCAAGATAAAGAAAAATAAGTGGCCTTTAAAGCTGAAGCCACATGGAGTAGAAGGAAGACACCTTCTCCACCAAGGAGGGATGCTGAATCTGACTCAGAAAAATAAGAGATCAGCACATCAGACTGCCATATGTATGATGAAGACTTTACTGCCTTTTCTCCAGGCAGTTCCAGAAGTTTATGAAAAAGAAACACTAGAAAAGCAGGCCCTCTTCCTCCTCTCATCCCAAAGAAGACAACTATAAGATAGGAAGAGATCTTCTAAGGAGGACATGTATGGTTCTAAACCCAACAAACATGTTTTATCTAAAGTGGTTTCCTATTACTACAGCAATCCAGAGCATGTAATAGCTGACTGCCCTATCAAAAGAAAGGAATCTGGTGAGATGAAAGACCACTAGCATAAAGGCAAGAAGGAGAAATCCTTCATTGCTAAGAAGAAGAAGAGCTTGACCGACTCTTCCTCCTCAGAGTCAGAAAAAGAAGTGGATGATGGAGCCAATATTGGGCTTGTTGCTGTTATGCTGGAAGAAGAAGAATAAAACTACTACCATGGACTGATGGCTCTAACTGATGATGAATTCATCCAGGAACAACCTAGTCAACTAAAGGTAAACTCTCTGTCCATGTCTTCTTTTGAGTCAGTCTATGAGACCAGCCCAGATTCTGAAGCTCATTCATCAAGACATGAAGGAGAATTTAAGTCTGAGGAAGATATCAATTCTGTAATTGATAAATATGGTATCCTTCTGAGTGTTTTAAAGAAAAGCAAACTACTAACTAAGAAGCAAGCTAAGGAAATTGTCTCCCTTCAGCTTGCTGCTTCCCAGCATGCTGCTTCAGCTTCACTGCTTGATTAGAAAATGAAAGCGATCAGTGAGCTTGAAACTATCTCCTTCAATCAGATATGTAGCATAGAGTACCAAGAAAATAAAATAAGGGACCTGTAAGTGCTACTGGAGAGAGAGAAGAGAATAGCGGGTAGCTATTCATAGCCCAGTTCAGTGCTTCCCTTGATAGACACCTTCACTTCCCAAAGGATAAAAAGGGGTTTAGATTCAAATGATCTATAAGAGTTGCCAATCCGAAAGGAAATGGCATGGCTCCAGCACAACCACTGGCCTCAAAACCTCTTGTTCCATTGAAGAGAATGGTGCTACCTTCCAACAGGTATGACTTGGTGAGCACCTATGATCACTAGATGAATAGCAGTTCCACTACTATAAACAAAGATTTTCCAAACTATAGTGGTAGATATAGCACGGGTGCAAGTGCCTTCAAGGCAGTCCATGAGGAAATTCAAATGGCCCACCCTGGACAATTTGTTTTTGGTGCACCGGCCCCTTTACTCAAGGGTAAAGCTGTAGACTACTCTCAGAACATTCCAACCCACTCGAAGACTAAGGGAAGTCTGTCAGTAGACCTAATTTGGGCATCTCAGAGGCCATCAAGTGTGAGCTGTCTGAAAAGAAGGCAACCAATAGTAGGGCTAAAGATATCCCAAGCACTTCTATTACTAGACCCACCACTAGTTAGACTGAAGCTGGGAAACAAAAGAAAAGAACTGCTAGTGAACCTTCAAGACCAAAAGCTGCTATCAATACAGCCACCAGATCAGTTCTTAAAAGACGGTACAATATTTATGAGTGTTGGTGTTGTGGCAAAGTGGACCATTATGCTATAGATTGCTGGCACAATACAGGTATGCCAAGAGCAAAAGAGATATTACTTATCAGAAGAGCTACAGGTAGGCATGGTTATTACGAGACTAACATGTTGTAACACCTCTACCCGTCATGTGCAATATAATAGAGGGTCCGGTCGGGGCCGCACACCATATTTTACAAACAGGCAAAGAAGCTACGAAATAATATCAAAACCATCGCATCCTAACACAAAGCATTCTAGCGGAAGCTTCATGGAAGAAAACTTGAACTCAAGATATACAAGAGGTGTCCACTAAACAGGATAGGAATGTATACAATAACAGTTTGGCCTTAAGGCCTTACAAGTTGCTCTTAACAAAAGTGTGGTTTACAAACTTCAGCACACAGGCAGGCCACACATGAACAAGAGTAATCAAAAATAGCCTTCAAGGGCTAGCAGCAGCAGCAGCAGCACGGACTTCAGCCCTTTATTTCCTGCTTGGACCTTCGCTACCTGTGCGAAGACAATCCACCAAGCGGTGGCAAACAAGGCAACGATCAGCAATTAGCTAATCAATTATAATGACCCAGCCCCTGACACAGGGCAGCAGAATTCCTTCCCTGCAAAGCATTTATTCACAAAGCAGTCACACAACATATATGTATAACAATCCACAGAGGAAGTGCACAGCCGCACAAGTCAATACATATCACAAATGCCTGCACAACGGCTAGGCGATCCGTGCACTCAAGGAACATTGCTGGTGTATCGGAAAACCAGGGTCCCACCACCGTTCAGAGGTCCCAGACATGACGGTCTACTATAAGCATTCCTAGTATTTACGGCGCACAGGCTAAAGACTCTCGCTATGTTATCCTAACAGGGCCTTAAGCACCCAAGGTTAGACAACCATAACGCGGGTATAGATCTGCTTTGCCCGTAGCTCATCATTATTAATCGTCACACTGGACTGACACGGGTACAGCTTCACCTTGCCCGTTCGCCACCAAGGCCTTTCAATTTGCAGCCCAATGGCTCAACTTTATATATACTGGCACTCACGACCCAAGTGATTGAGCACCAAGCACCAACCCTCAATAATTTTCCTGGACTTCTTCCAGTACTTTTTGCTGCACCAAGCTGCAGGTATCCACTAAGGACTCCATACAAACAACCAAAGTATACGGAGTCTCCTCCGATTTGCAAACAAAGCATCAACAATCCAGACCAACATGTCTAGATGGGCTTCTCACAGCAAGCCTAACCGTACTACTCACTTCTAGTTCAAATGCAAATAACCAAAGGATGAACCACCAATCCCAAGGGAATCACTTCCCATCCACCTTTTTGGTGGAGGATTCCTATACCAATATAGGAAAGAAGGACTTCACTTGTCCAAGTAGGAATTCATTACCCTAGTAAGATGCTTCGGAGCCATCGAAGTTCTAGCCGGTTGGAAAGTACCGTAGCAGCTTTGCCTCCACAGAACTGGTCTCAGATCTCGAATTGGAACTCAGGAGCTCCATCGATGGCTTGATCTCCTCCTCCTTCTTCTTCCTTCTCTCCCTTCTCTCTTCTCTTTTAGAAAGAGAATGGACAAATTAAGAATGGCCTCTTCATCCCATTCTCTTGCTTTAAACAAGCAGGAAATCACTTGAGCCCTTGGATCCAGGATGAAGAAAACGAATGACTACAAATTGGTCTCAAAGTCCAATATTTGGGCTGACACGGCCTGTGACACGCCTGTGTCTCAGGCCGTGTACTATAAGCGGTACACAAACCGACTCAACCCAGAGAAGAACACAGCATGTGACATGCCCGTGTCACAGGCCATGTGTCTTGATACGGCTTCCTACACACCCGTGTCTAGCCCGTGTTCTCTAGGCCGCACATCCTTGGCCAAAACCTAAGAGGGACACCCCCTATAACACGCCCGTGTCTATGGGTGTGTGCTTTCACAACACCACTCAACGCCCTCACATTGCGTTGAGTGCTCACAAAGAGGGACACGGCTTGGGACACGCCCGTGTCCTAGGCCGTGTGCTTCACTCAACGCCACTCAATGCCCTCACATGGCGTTGAGTGCTCATAGATAAGGACACGGCTTGGGACACGCCCGTGTCCTAGGCCGTGTGCTTCACTGAACGCCTCTCATGGCATTGAGTGCTCGAGATAACACCCAGAATATGACATAGCATGGGATACGCCCGTGTCCCGGACCGTGTTCCTCACTCAACGCTTTCTCGAGACCAAAAAAACACTATCGAAGAACCTTAGCAGGACACCCCCAGGGACATGCCCGTGTTCCAGGCCGTGTTGTCTAGCCTGAATTCCAAACTTGGGACTTTTGGGGTGTTGCACATGCACCTAGAACCCAATAATAATTAGGGTCCAAAGGATAACTTATTTATGCTTTGTAGGTTAGTCCAAATAGCCATACCCCTAAATGGTACTTAGATAGTGGGAGTTCTAGGCACATGACTAGAACATGGAACATGCTAAAGGAGTACACTCTAGTAGAGAATGGTCCCAAAGTCATCTTTGGTTATTCAAAAAGGGGAGTAAAAAAGGGGTATGGTAAGATATCAATTGGCATAATCACTATCATACAAGTAGCTTATGTGAATAGGTTGCAACACAACCTCATAAGCATAAGCCAACAATGTGATCTTGGCTATGACATTTCTTTCCTCAAGGATGAGTGCCAAATTAGGAGTTCAAGTGACTAGGGGGTCATCTTGACAGGCACTAGGAGAGGAAATAACTATTGTATTAATTTTGATTGTGAAAGTAAGGACTCTCCCATATGCCTTATTACCGATGAGAAAGCCAAATATTGTGTCCAATGGCACAAGAGGCTGGCTCATCTGAACTACAAGACCATAGGAAAACTCTTTAATGAAGAGTTAGTCAGAATTGGCCCCTTGTTGAAATGCACTAAGAAGGGTATCTGCTCTACATGCCAAAAGGGCAAACAAACTAATACCTCCTTCAAGTCCATTGGGGACAATGACTGAGTAAGGTGCCTATACCTCCTGCATACGGACTTATTTGGTCCTATGTCAGTTCAAAGTCTAGGTAGGAATGTCTATACCCTTGAGGTTGTTGATGACTTTTCTAGGTTTATTTGGGTGTTCTTTCTAAAGAGAAAGGATGAAACCCTTGAAGTCTTAAAGAGTTTTTCAAGCAGATACATAATGAACTAGAAAATAATATGGTCAAAATAAGAAGTGACCATAGGATTGAATTTTTGTCTACAAGCATGACAAGGTTCTGTGAAGAGCAAGGGATTCACTAGGATTTCTCCTCTCCCAGAACACCCCAGTAAAATGGAATTGTTGAGAGGAAATAAAACCCTCATAGAGGCTGGTAGGACCTTGTTAATTGACACATCTCTCCCAAAATATTTCTTGGTTCAGCAAGTAAACACTACATATCATGTCCTTAACAGAGCTTATATCACCAAAAGCGACAAGAAGACTCCCTATGAGATCTTGCAAGGTAGAAAACCAAACTTATCCAACTTTAGGATTTTTGGTGGAAAGTGTTATGTACCGAATAATGAAAAGTCCTATGTGACATAGTTTGCTGCCAAGTCCCATGAGGGGATCTTTGTTACGTATAACAACAATAGTAGGGAAAATAGGATCAACAACTTGACAAGTCAAGTTGTTGAAGAGTCACTTCATGTTGTCTTTGATGAATCAAACATGATTAACGGTGAGCTGCCTTGCTCGTCTTCTAGTTCTGTAAGCATATAGTAGGTGTTGGAAAAGGTTACCATCAAGAAAGATGCTCCAGCAGCCCAAGAAAAGAGAAAAGATGTGTGTTGTCTAGGAGGAGCTTAAAACTCATAAGTTGAGGATGAAGAACAACCAGCTGAATATAATGAAGAACAGGAAGCTGAAGACAATAAAGAATAACAAGCTGAAGTTTGATTGCCTCAAGCTGTAAGGAATCTGAGTGACCATCCAGCACACCAAATAATTGGTGATGCAAGCTATAGAGTCCAGACCGGAAGCAAGAGTATCAACACAGCTCTCTGCTCAAGCTTTCTGTCTCAAGAAGAGCCCAAGAAGTTTTAAGAAGTAATCAAAGATCAATTTTGGATTGGAGCAAGGCAGGAAGAACTAAATCAGTTCAGGAGATATAGAGTTTGGAAGCTGGTTCCTAGACATAAGGAACATAATGTCATAGGAACTAAGTGGATCTACAGGAAAATGTTAGATAAGAATGACATTATTTTCAAGAACAAGGCTAGACAGGTTGCAAAAGGATACATACAAGAAGAAGGGATAGACTTTGACAAGACATTTACCCCAGTAGCCAGATTGGAAGCAATAAGACTCTTCCTCATATTTACTTCCTATCAAGGATTCAAAGTATATCAGATGGATGTGAAGTCAGCCTTCTTGAATGGGTACTTAAAAGAGGAAATATATATGGATCAGCCACTAGGTTTTGTTGACCTTAATTCTCCCAATTTTGTTTATAGACTTAGGAAAGCTCTATATGGGTTGAAGCAAGCCACTAATGCATGGTATGAAACCTTATCTAGTTTCCTCATTGAGATCAAATTCTCAAGGGGGAAAATAGACAAGACCCTATTCCTAAGGGAATCTAAGGGCAAGATCATCCTAGTCTAGATAAATTTTGATGACATTATCTTTGGATCTACTAATGACAACCTTTGTAAGAAGTTTGTTATACTTATGAAAGGGAGGTTTTGGATGAGTAGTATGGGTGAGCACAAGTTCTTCTTGGGTGTCCAAGTTCGACAGACTAATGATGGCTTGTACATATCCCAGTCCAAGTCACCAGGGAGTTGATTAAGAAATATGAAATATAGAATGACTCCACCATGAAAACTCCCATAAGGACAAGCATGCCTTTAAATAAAGATAAAGCAGGAAAACCTATTGATGAAACTTTGTACAGAGGGATAATTGGCTACCTCTTATACCTCACTATAAGTAGGCCTAACATCATGTATGCTATATGTATCTGTGCTAGGTATCAAGATAGCCCAAAAGAATCTCACTACTCTATTTTAATGAGGATCTTGAGATATCTTAAGGGAACACCAGATCTTGGCCTATGGTACCCTAGAAATAGGGATTTTTAACTAACAAGGTATTCAGATGCAGATTTTGCAGGATGCAATGAGGACAGGAAAAGTGCTACAGGCACCTGTCAGTTCTTAGGAGGAAGAATAGTATCTTGGAGCAGTAAGTAGAAAACAAGTGTTGTTATATCCACTATAGAGTCAGAGTACATTTAGGCAGGTAGCTGCTGTGCTCAGTTGTTATAGATTCAGCATCAGCTCCAGGATTATGGCATCAAGGTAAGTAGAGCCCCTCTTTATTGTGATTCTACTAGTGCTAATTATATTGCTAGGAATCTTGTCTCACACAATAGGACTGAGCTTATAGAAATTAGATATAATTGTATTAGGGAGCATGTGGAAAAGTAAGATATTAGTCTTAACTTTGTCCCCAAAGACAAGAAAGTGGCAGACATTTTCACTAAGCCACTAGATGTAGCAAAGTTCCACACCTTTAAGTTTGAGTTGGGTATGTTAAACCTAGTCTAGCTTCAGTCACTCCCTATAGATTTATTTGGTGCATGATATGTTCTTTTTGCAGGAGATGAAGATCTTAAGTGGAAATAAGATCAATGTGACCATCAGTAAACTGATGTCATAAGTGGCTCCTATTAAAGGGATGCAAGTCCACCAGTTGCAGGAGCAGAATCAGCCTCATAAGAGGTAGCTAGTAGTTGTACTAAGGGTATCAACTACAATCAGATAAGAGGAGAAGTACATCAAAACAAGCCAGCTCTTCCATGACTATTCTTCAGAAGTCAAAAAGGGGGAGAGAAAGAAGAAATTAAGTGTAGAAAGAAGAAAGAAGTCACACATCACATGGCCTCAAGATTGATCAGTGTAGCATCATCAAGTGTGGCATCAGAGCTTGATCAAGTGGTATCAAACTCAGGGAGAGATAAAAATGCTGCTCTTATCATGTGGTGGCAAATTTAGGGGGAGAAAGAAATGCTCCCATGCATCATTCAAGTGGTATCACACAACTTGAAATGGATACTTGATTATTCGTCGAGACAAGGGTTGTTTGATCCAAGTTCTGTAGTCTATGTCCTGGGTCTGTGGATAGCGGCGAGAAATATTCTATTTATTCCTTGGTTATAAATAAAAGTCTTTAGGGTTTTATTCAATATTGACTTACTGTTCATTCTGTTTAAGCACACGAGTCGTACTGTGTGAAAAGATAGAAGCCCTTGAATCCCGACAGAAGCTGTTTCGCCTTTCGCCGTCGCTGATCCCGATCCCGGCGAGTGTCGCCGCCACCTCTCCTTCAACAGATCTAGTAGCCTATGGAGACAATGAGTGTCCTCTCCCGGCCTAGTGCTTGTACGACAAGTAGTTACGGGTTCTCCCGATCGTTTGGATTTCCTGTATAGGTGTGGATATTCTTTCTATGCTCAGGACTCAAGCTGCTAAGTGGCCGACTGACTTTTTTATACCACCAAGGTTGAGTATAGACTCAATCCCTCAAAAAAAATTTTATTTACAACAAGCTTTACTTCTTGAATGATGAATATTGGTCGATCCGAACTCTTTTCGGTTTTCTTGTTCCTTTTTTATGTTGCGTGCACAAGTGTTGTGCCATCCTAGTAAAACCCAATAGTAGTATAAGAGCAAGGTTACCGATAATAATAGTATAAGAGCGATGTTGCCGATAATATTCAACGTTTCAAAAGTTGCTATATCCATGACGTGTAGATTTGGAAATTTTACAAGTGTTCTAGAATGCCTAAACCTATTATTGCAACTCCACCAAGAACGCATGTGATTTCTTTATTATTACTCCTTAACAGTAACCGTCCCTCTTTTTGGTTTATAAAACCAAGTATGTGTTAGATTTTGTATCTCACATAAGAGAGACGAGCATGTATACTGTGTAAATGGAGTTTGTGTTGCTTATGTACAGTGCATGTAAATCTGAAGGTTTAGAAGGGTTTTAGATGTTCAGATTTAGCCTAGTTCATCAAGTGTTGATGATGATTATTGTGCACATCTGGGATGCATTTGGATAGTGTTTGCTGTTAATTTTAATATGTATGATATGCACACTAGTAAATTGATAACCATGATTAAAGTGTTAATCAAGTATAAAATCCCTTAAGCAATATTAAGTATTCGGATGCCTTCTGACTGATGACACTCTTCCTGCCTCGATCGATGAAGTGCGGGATTGCCAAAGCAAGTGGCATTAATCTATCGTGGTAAGGGTCCGAGCAGATAATTGTGATATCCTACTTTCGACATCGGGTCAAGCTTAACTGGGTGACCTAAAAGTTTGAGTGCACAGAGGCATAGGTTTGGCATGCACCATATAATGGATGTGAATAAAGAGTTATTCACAAGCCATATAGGAATACTATTGTGATGCAATTGGCAAGCGTTGCTTATCTAAATAGCTGTATTGTGAGAGAAAAGCCAATGCGGACTCATAGTGTTAGTGAAATATGGATCGTGTCCACTAAGAGAGTTTCTCGCATAAACGCTTCGAATTGATATCGAGGGTTATAAATCTGATAAAAATAGTGGAAGTTATTTTAATTAAATTCCTTATTGAAAGATAAATTATATTTTTAAAATGCAGTACTAATTTGCTTTGCTTGATCCTTGTAGAATTACCATGATGAGTGGTTCACACTCTACCCTGTCCCTCAGAGCCATCCTTGAGAAGGAGAAGTTGAGTGGTACTAATTATTTGGACTGGTACATGAGCTTGAGAATTTTTCTCAAGTAAGAGCGAAAGCTCTATGTTTTGGAAGAGGAATACCCTGAAGAGCCTGCAGGGAATGCGTCCCGTACTGATAAGGATGCTTAGAAGAAGTATCTTGACGACTCCTTAGACGTCGAATGTCTCATGCTCGCAACCATGAATTGTGAGCTCCAAAAGCAATATGAGAGCATGGGTTACAAGGAAATTGACGAGCATCTCCAAAAAATGTTTTAAGGGAAAGCTCGTTAAGAGAGGTTTGACATCACAATGGGGTTGTTACAGTGTAATATGGGAGCTCGAAATCTAGTAGGGACTCACGTACTCAAGATGATTAGGTATATAGAGAACCTTGAGAGACTAGGCTTCCCTCTAGGACAAGAGTTGGTCACAGACTTGATCCTGCAATCATTGCCAGACAGTTATGAGCAGTTTGTCTTAAACTATAACATGAGTGAAATAGACAAGACATTGGCCGAGCTCCTATGCATGTTGCGAACTATCGAAATTAATATGAAGATGGCCAAGCCTGATAGACCCATACTGATGGTGGATAAAGGAAAGGGCAAGGTCAAGGGATTCAAGAAGACAAAGGTAGTACCTAAGTCTGCTCTAGAGCCCAAGTATTCAGCACTGAAGAAGAATGGCTATGCGAAAGAAGGAAAATGCCACCACTGTGGCAATGCTGGTCATTGGAGGAGGAATTTTTCTTCGTACATTGAGGGTTTGTATAAGATGAAGGGAAGTTTGACTTCCGCTTCAAGTATTTATGTTATAGAGATAAACCTTTCTGCTCCTTCATCCTAGGTATTAGATATCAGATGTGGTTCTCACATTTGCATAAATGTGCATGAACTGAAAAGGAGAAGAATGCTGAGTAAAGAAGAGGTAGACCTGCGTGTCGACAATTGAGAAGGAGTTGATGCCATAGTCATTGGTGTTTACCACCTTTCTTTGCCCAGTGGGCTTGTAGTAGAACTAAATAACTGTTATTTTGTTCCTTCCATAACTATAAACATTATATCTATTTCATGTTTGGACATGATAGGATATTCTTTTATTATTAAGAGCAATTGTTGTTCTATACTTAAGAATGATATTTGTTATGGTATATCCCAAATGTTTAATGGTTTATATGTTTTGAACTTAGACCATCAGATCTATAATATAGAAAATACTAAAAGTCTAAAAACGAATGACTTGAACCCTACGTACCTTTGGCATTGTCGTTTGGGCCATATAAATGAGAAATGTATATCCAAGCTCTATAAATATAGACTATTGGACTCATTTGATTATGGATTATTTGAGAGATGCGACTCTTGTTTGTTAGGTAAGATGACTAAAGTCCCTTTCACTTGAAAAAATGACAGGACTGATGATCTCTTGGGTATAGTACATAGTAATGTATGTAGACCCATGAGTTCTATGTCTAGAGATGGGTATTTCTTCTTTGTTACATTTACTAATGATTTCAGTAGATATAGATACGTGTATCATATAAATTGCAAATCCGAAACCTTTGAAAAGTTCAGAGTTTAATAACAAAGTAGAAAATCAACTGGGTAAGAAGGTTAAAGCACTCCAATCTAATCTTGGTGGCAAATACCGAAGTCATGAGTTTTGTGATCACCTGAAAGAGTGTGGTAGTGTATCACCACTAACTCCACCTAGAACACCACAACATAATGGTTTGTTTGAGTGGAATAATCGTACACTATTAGTGTACAACCTCGAGCTCGCAGCCTGGCGAGAGGGTCCTGGCGAGAGGGCCCAGGCGAGAGAAAGGGTCCTGGCGAGAGGGACCAGGCAAGAGAAAGGGCCCTGGCAAGAGGGCTCAATCGAGAGGCTCCAGGCGAGCGAGTGGGCCCAGGCGAGGGGCCCCAGCCAGGCGAGAGGGCCCTGACGGGTGGACCCTAGCGAGAGGTACCCGGAGAGAAGGGCCATCTTGGTTCAGGGCCATTTCAGGTAGGTCCAGGCCCACCTTTTGGGTCCCAGGGGTATTTTTACTCCTTTACCTTGGGTGGTCTGCAATAAGCCTTTTAGGACAGCGGAGTTCGGCTGTTGGCAGACCTAGTCGGGGGCATTCCGGTAATTTCAGGATGGATTAGTTTAGTTATTTACAGTCCCAGTTCAAAGGCCTATAAATAGACCGGTATGGTGCCTTAGAAAAGCAAGCATTCTTGACTCCCTCTCTCTCTTCTAAGGCACCTAGCTCAGTATTGGCTTGGGAGGGGAAGAGCCATAGCTAGTCTCTTCCGGGTAAGAGGTGGGACCTCCTCACTGAGGCTCCCAGTCTAGTTCTTCGCCTTGAGCATGATCCCAAGGGAGTAAGCACGAGCTGCCCCTGTAGTTCCGAGCTTTAGGTGGAGCTGACTTTGTTTGTTCCAACATTTTTGGTGCGGTGAGCATGGAGAGTGGCCAGCACAGAAAAACTCAGTTGAACGTCGTGGCTATAGAAGAGGAACTAAGTGACGACCAGGGTCATGTGATGAAAGAAGTCCCCTCCCACCCCTCAGGGTCACTCCTGATGGTCTTGATGTTTTATCCCAAATGTTTTCCCTGTTCGTGCTTAAAAGAGCCAGAAGGAGATAATATCATTTTCCTCCCAGTGAGGGTGTGCTAGCAGGTCCTCATAGATCAGCATGAACCAAATCTAGTGGACCTAGAGTACGCAGTTTAGGGGAAGGGCAGGAGATGAGTTTTTCCTCCTGCACACGTTTCACACTTTTGAGTGGTGACGGCGAGACTTAGCATTCCTCCAACATGTTTCACATCTTGGACGAGTTTAAGGAAGGAGAAATTAGGATGGCCAAGCCGATGATTTCATAGGAAGGCAGTAGCAGTTGGGCAATTCTTAGTGCTAGATAGAACCATAGATCCTTATGAGGAGCTTTTTTGCCATCACTTGATACCCGACCAACCATTGATTCTTGGGTCGGTTCTCCTGATAATTTTTCTATAGCCTTCATAAAGGAGTGGCCAGGAGAGTTATTCGGAAATCTACATACCAAGTGGTATTGCTTTTTTGTTCAAGTTTTGATCTGCAGTCTCTTACACCATGTGCATCAATGAAAGCATTTAACAACATCGCAGTTGTTCCTTTTGCACATCGTACAAAATAGAGGTTCTTCTTCGACATCAAGAAATGGAAGTCAATCATCTGGGAGACTTGGAAGGAAATCAATGTCACCAACTAGCTCGAGAAGTATTGGTTCGTCACATAGTCATGATAGGGACCAATTCAGCTCTTAGAGTGATGGATCAGCACAAAGCGCCTCAGTATATGTTCAGACCACTCATTTCTAGTGTTCCCGCAACAAATCTCCGGCCCATTTTCTCGAGGAACTCTTCTCTTATAACTAGTAGCAATGCAAGCTCAGAACAAGGCGTTATTAATGTTGCATTTGATGTGGAAGGCAGAGAACTTGAATCAACAGAACAACTTATTGGATGGGAAAGGGCTGAAGATGAAACCCATGAGGAAGTATTTCTATTTGAGAGAGCGGATGAGATTATCAAAGATGCTAGTCATGAGGCACTCTATAGGAAGCCTAAGAGACTTGAGGAGGACTTTGGTAAAATTTCGTCAAAGAAATTTGATTCAGAAGATATCCAGAATCCCATGGTTCGCATTGGAATGCATTAAAGAAGATAGGACTTGTACTGCAGAAATAGATCTGACTTGTGTGTCTTTGACTAAAATTGTTGGGTCTCAAATGGACGCCACACCGTGTACATTAGGAAAAGGACTGCTCAATATTGATGCGCCTGAGTTTAATGAGGGTAATGATAAAATTATGCTTCATCAGCATGACAGGAACATCATATCGGAGTCTAATTCCTTACTGAACATCTTCTCTACACAACTGGTGAATCAAATGGAGTTTGAGAGTTCCGATCTGAATCTGGACAGAAATAAGAATATGAATAATACACAGCTATCAAATCATGCTGTTAATTCCAGTTTAACAGTTGATATTGATGAAGGAACGGGTGTCTCGATTCTTCTAATGTAGAGAAGTAGCAGTATTAAGTGGCCCATTTTACAAGGAATAACTGTGTCTGCTACAAATATTCTCTGTTCCGAGCTTTCTTATTCAAGAGATAATGCTTATAGAGGAAGCAGTGGAAGAGATAGTCCTTTAACTTCTTCTTCAGTTGATCTAGTAGGATCATGCATGCAGACAGACAATTCCCTTCAGCACCAGTTGTACAGGGAAGATGTTGTTCTAAAATGTGAGGAATGCCACTGATAGGGAAGAAACAAGTAGTAGTTATACAAAAATTTTAGGACATGACAGAGAAATACTAGTTGCTACTGAAGAACATGTCGACACTTTGGGGGGATCAAATGTTAATATATCTTCACCTTCAAGGACAGTCTTTTCTGATATTTACATAATATCAAAAGGGACTGATACTCTCAAGGCAACACTCGGTCCTGAAAGTGAACAAATTTTGGAATGACAAGGAAATCATGATTTACCTTGCCCTTGGGCACCAAAAACTATGTGCGACGAAGACTCTGTGTCATCCATTCATGCTGATGGACATAATAATGGAATCAATGCCCAAAGTGTGGATGAAAGAAATAATATTAGTGGTTTCTAAGAAATGGAGGGTGATTATACTAGGTTGGACTGTAATTCTCAATAGGATAATGTTGATGAAACTACCAAATATTCTTCCTCACTGAATATTTAGTTACTGCGAAGCTTCAGTGCTCTTGAGGACTGCCAACCTGAGTTTATAGGGTCACATTGTCCAGATTATCTTGAACAGTCCAATGGAGATACTGTCCCCCAATCAATGTGTAACATATCCTTGTCTACCCCAGAACAAATTATTGTTGTCTAAGAACATGGAAACCACGATAATGCCTTCAAAAAATGTGCCTTGGGGAGAATATCATATGATTGACCCTAGTTCCCAAGAGGGTGGACGTATCGGGTAGAGGTACCTCATGTCGGATTTTGGCTTGGTTGATCGGGTTAACGGTTCTTTTGAGTTTTTGGATTATCTTTATGTTTGATTTATAGTTGTGTTGGAGAGGAGACCCCCAGGTAAACCCGCTGCGCAGGCTCCCATCAAGCTGGCAGGTCCGAAGGCTCGCATGTGGGGGAAAGGTTGGCTTTTGAGATGTTCTGGTTTAGCCGCTTCTACGACACCCCGAGTCGGGCTCGGCCCCAGGTAGACCCACTGCGCAGGCTCCCATCAAGCTGGCAGGTATGAAGGCTCGCCTGTGGGGGAAAGGTTGGCTTTTGAGATGTTCTGGTTTAGCCGCTTCCACGACACCCCGAGCCGGGCTCGGACCCAGCCAGACCTGCTGCGCAGGCTCCCATCAAGCTGGCAGGTCCGAAGGCTCGCCTTGTTGAAACCAGTCGAACTAGTTTCTCCTAAAAGCTCGGATCTAAGGCTGCAACCCACGCTTACTTTCTTTGAACCACGCTCCCAACAAGACACCTAAAGGAACAGACCGGGAGCTTCAGCTCGGAGGTCCCACCGCTCACCCGGAAGGGCTAGTATCCTTCCCCTCCCTAGCCAGTGCTGAGCTAGGTGCCTGTGTGAGAAGGAAAAAGCAGGTTCCACACACCTCTTCTCAGACACCTTACCGGTCTATTTATAGGCTTCAGGATTTGAACTGCAAATAACCAAAGCAAGCACCTATGAAATTACCTGACTACCCTGGGTTGGGTCTGCCAACAGCCGAACTCCGTTGTTCTGACGGGCTATGAGCAGACCACCAAGGGTAAAAGAGTAAAAAAGACCAAAAGGGATGAACCGCTTTGCCAAGTGAACCGGTTCCCACCCAACTGCTGAACCGGCCTTATCTCTTCCGGCCGACCCGATGCTTGGCGAGAGGGCCACCTGGCAGCTAAAAAAGACTACCTCTCAGGCGAGACCCTCCGTCGGCATATATAAAATCTTCCTTTGATCCCTACCTGCCAGGCGAATGGACTCAACTTTGGCTCCTCCTGCCTAGCACGAGCGGACCCGCCTTTAGGCCCCTCTCGCCCATTGCGAGTGGACCCAACTTTAGGCCCCTCTCGCCTGGCGCGAGCGGACCCACCTTTTGGCTCCTCTCGCTTAGGGCCTTTTCTCCTCCTGGGGATTCTTCTAATCTCCTCTCTGCTGGGTTCCCTCCCGTGAGCCCGAGGTTGTACACAATCCCCGCTCTTTTTGGGGTTGTCTAAGCCCGAAAAGAAATGTCCAACCGAGGCTCACGTCATCTCAGCGACTTTAAAGCGGAATCTTTTTCGAGTGAGATTCTCCCCCCATGAGTCTATAAATATTGGGATCCTCCCCAAGTGCAACAGGCCTCCTCTCTTTGTTACAGCTACATCCACCCTGCTGCTATATCTCTTAGCAAAAGCTTTCGCGATCGTATCGCGTTGGTGCGCGAGCGGAACAAGGCGAGTGCGGCTGCCTTGAACCTAATTCCCGCTCGCACTTTTTCCTCACCCCCGCCCTCTTCTTCTCGCCCGAAGAAGGCGAGAACAACTGATCTGGTTCCCCCGTCGGGAGGACTCTTACCGGATCCCCCAGAGAGACGCATCCCTCCTACACCATCGCTTCCCTAGGGAAAAGTGGTAAGATCCTTGTATACCTCACCTGTTCGCTATCTATCTTTCATTGCTCCTTTTGCTGTTGGTTTTCAGAAAAGTCACGCACCCCTCGGTCAGTCTGGTAGCACACAAACTCATCTCGCCAGCCATCATCTAAACCCTGTCTCGCCTCCTCCTTCTACTCCTCCTTCTACTCTTGGTGGGAAAAATGGCGAGCCTTCCCATGTCGCTGGGACCTCTCGCCACTCTGGTTAGGAATCTCCTACCCTTGGTTCTAGCCTCTCTGGCCGCCCACCTTTTATTATGTCCTTCCTTCTGTTTTTGCCTTTGCAGATGTGCGAGTAGACTCATCTGCCGAAGACTCGCCTGCTGAGGAGCGCCCGAGGCGAGCGGTCTCCTCGCCTCCTCCTCCTATGGACGAGATCGAAGATTACCTTGGCGACCCTATGGATCCGCTGGCGATGAAGCGCAGGGTGGCCGAGATGTTCCGAAAACACGCGATCATGATTCAAGAGTTGGAGAAAGACAAGCAAACGGCTGACCGGCAGATTGATTGGTTAGAGGTGGAGGTTGCCCGCTTGACCTCTGAAGTTGATGCTGACATTGAGATAGATGAGACCGACCCCCAGGCGATTCTGAACGAGGTCGATCAACAACTCCGCCTCGCGCGCCGTGGCGTAGATGCGGCTCGTGCTTTTCACCTCCCCCACCGTCCTCCCTGCGCGAGGTCTCGCGGTGGGGGGCGCTGGCGGTGGCATAAGGATTAAATCCCTCGCGCCGCCCTACGCCTTTATTTTCTTTGTACTGCTCTTCGTTTTGTAATAACGTTTCCTCTCGCGGCTACCGCCCGAACTCTTTGGATCTACTGAATGGGTCTGCTTAATAACATCTTTTAGTAGTTCCTTTGATAATTTTTACCTCTAGTACCGTGCTTTTCTACATTGTGACTCGCGCGTCACATCTATGCTTAAATCATCACTTTTTCTTTTTATTTTTATTGTATTTTTATGATACTGTCCCGTCCCCGGCCTTGGACTTATGTTAGGTTACACCAATCGAGACTAGGAGAGAGAGAAGGACGGCCGACTCTTCCCCTTCCTTTACACTATATACTTTTTTGCCTCTTCGTATTTTTCTCTTTACCCAACGGGCTATAAATACCCCCCTATCCCTGGGGCCCGGATCATGCTCTCGATTTGTCTCGGCGCCCTAAACCTCACCTCTCTCTCCCTTCTCTCGCGAACTGATCCTGTTGGTGCCTCGTCTCGCCTGTTCTTCTCGCATCCTCCCTTTCGCTCTCTTTGTCCAGAATGGGGAAAAAGAAGGCTGAAGAAGGCGAGGGGCGAAGCCGATGCGGGAGGCGGTTTGGTGACCATGATTTTCCTCCCGGCCGGATTTCCGAGGAGGACTACAACGCCTTTACTCGCGATTTCTTGCCGAAAGGTTTTGAGTCACGCCCTCCAAAGGTGGGCGAGTCGATCAACACTTTTTATCCCGGTGAACTCGCCTTCCCCGTCCCGCATTTCGAAGCGGGGCTGAGGTTGCCCCTCTGGCCAGAAGTGAAACAGGTTCTCAAATACTTCGGGACTGTTCCTGCGCAACTGAACCCAAACGCTATCTCGGTACTCATTGCCTTCGCCTGCTACATGCGCCGGGAGCGAATCGAGTTCAGCCTGAACTCCTTCCGCAAGCTTTTTGTCTACCATGCCAATGCCAACGGCGTTTTCTATTTCACGGGGCAGGGTCTCAAGGTTTGCGAGATGCCTAACAAGAATCATCACTGGCTTACTCGCTTCGTCTTTATTCGCGGCAACATGGGTGGCATTCCGCTGGCGCCCGTGTCGCCAGCCGAGGTGTTCTATACCACTCCCCAGGTTAGTGGCACGGACAAGCTTCTCGGTGACTTTTTCATTGGCAAGAACTTCGAGGTTCAGTTCCTGAGGCGGGGCCTGACTCCCTCCTTCTTGTGCTTCCAGGCGAAGGTAAATGCTGGGGCCCTTTATTTTCGTCTAGGTCTAACGAATAGTTTTTGTAAACGCATCGTCTCGCCTTTTCCAGGAGAAAGAAATGTTCCCGTTCGCCCGCCTTACAAAAGCAGCATCAAACCTTCCAAAGATGTCGCCCTCGCCACAATGGCAGCTGAGGCGGCGAGAGAAAACCTACCCCTCTCCCTGAAGAAAAGACCTGCCGATGGCTCCGCCCCGTCTCGGCAGATTCCTTCAAAGAAAACAAAGGTCAAGAAAGGAGTGCCTCTTCCCTCTGGAAAGGCGAAGCAAGTTCCTGCTGAGATGGTAGACGTGTCGGGATCCTTATCCCCCATCTCTTTGGGGTCCCAATCTCCCCAATCCCCTTCTCGGCTTCTTGGTCAGCGGACCGTCTCGCCGATTGGCGGGACGGGTCAACCTGATTCTCTTGCTGACAACCTCCCCTCTAAATCTCCTACTCGCGAGGTGGGCTCTTCCAGCCGCCCGGCTCCCTCCACTCATCTGAACTTCAATATGGGCCCGGCGATCCCGGATGCTGCTGGAGAGCCAACCCTGATATGGGACAAGGAGGCGAACCGGGTCTCTATCTCTACCCTCCTTCCTCCCTGGATAGAGCGAGACCAACCTACGGCTCATGCGTTTTCTCTGGGCTTTGGCCTTTACGGTGGCGCAGAGCGAGAACCTGCCGCTGAGCCTCCCTCGCGGGATTTGATCCTGAGGGCCGCGCAATCCCAGTTGCGCACGCTAGAGCTCTCGCACCAGGTCTCACGCCGTCTGATTTACAATAATAAGAGCTGGAGGGATTCAGAGGCGAGCCTGGCGGCCGAGCGCGAGAAGTCTATGGATCTTGAGAAACGGTTGGCCGTGGCCGAAAACCTTCTCGCCAAAGCTCGGGGTGGTGTGGTGAGTTTCTCCATTGTCAATTCCTTCCCTTTCTTTGTTCACCTTCAACTTCCCCTAATGAATAAACCTCTCGCAGGATGCCGAGACGGCCGACAGGATGCACTCGCGCATAGCCACTCTGGAAGGGGAGGTTAAAAGCATGGAGTCCGAGATCACTCGACTTCAGGAGGCTGCTCTCTCGCCTTCTCGCGTGGTGATTCCCCAACCTCCTCCCTCTCATTATTCTCATGCTGAGGTCATGGGACTCTGCAAAGACGCCAATATCCGGACCGCCGAACTAATCGTGAAGATGATGAAGGAGATGGAAGTTATCAGGGAAGGCTGCGAGGAGGTCACTGCCCGCGACCTGGTACCCGAGATTTATGGCGAGGAGGAAGACGGCCCGTCCTCCAGCGCGGAAGAGTAGAGGATTTATTTTACAGTGTTTTTTGTATACTCCTCTTCTCCCCCCCTTTTTCTCTTTTGGATACTTATTGCTGAGGCATTTTTGTATTACGGCCTCTTTTTGTGGATGATATATATTTTATTTTTAAGGCCCTTCTTTTCATCTCTCCTGTATGCCTACCCTCTCTTCATTTTGCGGAACGAGATCACGACTTGTCTCTCCTACCGATGGAGGGGCTAGCTTTACCTGTGGCGTGAGTGGGCGGGCCCTCAGTGCTCTCGCGCAGGGACGTATCACTCCCTCTCGCCTTACCTCTGGACACCCCAGGCGCGAGTGGGTCTCGAATCGCTATTATGCTTAGTTTCGTTTGCGAGACGAAGGTACTCCTCTTCTCGCCCTTTGGCCGAAGAGCAGACCCCTTACTCTAGGTGCGAATAGTCATGTACCCTTCCACTCGCCTTGCCCCTGGGCACCCTTGGCGCGAGAGGATCTTGAGGGACCGACTCCTTCCTCCTCTTCTTCCTTTGGGACAAGGACCTTGCTTTTGATCAAATTATGAAACTCCCATCCATATGCTGCCCCTTTACCTAACCTCCGAGTGAGCCTACCGATCTGCCAGCTCGATGACAGCCTGGGCAGCGGGTCTTCTCGGGGGTCTCCTCTCCAAAACCAACTCCAACCACCGAGTGAGCCTACAGACCTGCCAGCTCAATGATAGCCTGGACAACGGGTCTTC
Source organism: Platanthera zijinensis (assembly GCA_039513925.1). Lineage (NCBI taxonomy): Eukaryota > Viridiplantae > Streptophyta > Magnoliopsida > Asparagales > Orchidaceae > Platanthera > Platanthera zijinensis. The sequence goes on along the minus strand of CM077089.1, from coordinate 123,373,560 downwards.
TCGGGGTCTCCTCTCCAAAACCAACTCCAACCACCGAGTGAGCCTACAGACCTGCCAGCTCGATGGTAGCCTGGACAGCGGGTCTTCTCGGGGTCTCCTCTCCAGAACCAACTCCAACCACTGAGTGAGCCTACAGACCTACCAGCTCGATGGTAGCCTGGACAGCGGGTCTTCTCGGGATCTCCTCTCCAAAACCAACTCCAACCACCGAGTGAGCCTACAGACCTGCCAGCTCGATGGTAGCCTGGACAGCAGGTCTTCTCGGGGTCTCCTCTCCAAAACCAACTCCAACCACCGAGTGAGCCTATAGACCTGCCAGCTCGATGGTAGCCTGGACAGCGGGTCTTCTCGGGGTCTCCTCTCCGAAACCAACTCCAACCACCGAGTGAGCCTACAGACCTGCCAGCTCGATGGTAGCCTGGACAGCGGGTCTTCTCGGGGTCTCCTCTCCGAAACCAACTCCAACCACCGAGTGAGCCTACAGACCTGCCAGCTCGATGGTAGCCTGGACAGCGGGTCTTCTCGGGGTCTCCTCTCCAAAACCAACTCCAACCACCGAGTGAGCCTACAGACCTGCCAGCTCGATGGTAGCCTGGACAGCGGGTCTTCTCGGGTCTCCTCTCCAAAACCAACTCCAACCACCGAGTGAGCCTACAGACCTGCCAGCTCGATGGTAGCCTGGACAGCGGGTCTTCTCGGGGTCTCTTCTCCAAAACCAACTCCAACCACCGAGTGAGCCTACAGACCTGCCAGCTCGATGATAGCCTGGACAGCGGGTCTTCTCGGGGTCTCCTCTCCAAAACCAACTCCAACCACCGAGTGAGCCTACAGACCTGCCAGCTCGATGGTAGCCTGGACAGCGGGTCTTCTCGGGGTCTCCTCTCCAAAACCAACTCCAACCACCGAGTGAGCCTACAGACCTGCCAGCTCGATGGTAGCCTGGACAGCGGGTCTTCTCGGGGTCTCTTCTCCAAAACCCACTCCAACCACCGAGTGAGCCTACAGACCTGCCAGCTCGATGATAGCCTGGACAGCGGGTCTTCTCGGGGTCTCCTCTCCAAAACCAACTCCAACCACCGAGTGAGCCTACAGACCTGCCAGCTCGATGGTAGCCTGGACAGCGGGTCTTCTCGGGGTCTCCTCTCCAAAACCAACTCCAACCACCGAGTGAGCCTACAGACCTGCCAGCTCGATGGTAGCCTAGACAGCGGGTCTTCTCGGGGTCTCTTCTCCAAAACCAACTCCAACCACCGAGTGAGCCTACAGACCTGCCAGCTCGATGATAGCCTGGACAGCGGGTCTTCTCGGGGTCTCCTCTCCAAAACCAACTCCAACCACCGAGTGAGCCTACAGACCTGCCAGCTCGATGGTAGCCTGGACAGTGGGTCTTCTCGGGGTCTCTTCTCCAAAACCAACTCCAACCACCGAGTGAGCCTACAGACCTGCCAGCTCGATGGTAGCCTGGACAGCGGGTCTTCTCGGGGTCTCTTCTCCAAAATAAAATCTTCCTGCTTTGAGGAGACAGCTACTTGGAACTGTATGGCAGTACCAGAAGGCCTTGCTAGGTTGGCTAACATTGGAAAGTGAGAGAGAAAAAACAAAGAAAACTACATCTCATTCATAATGGATAATGAACATGAACAAAAGTTTTAAGGATAGAAACGCTTTAGGTCGTCGCCGCTTCGGGCGCGATCTAGGGGTGTCCCGTCTACATCTTGGAGGTGATACCCTCCTGATTTCAAGACCTCTTTTACAATAAAAGGACCTTCCCAGTTGGGGTTGAGCTTCCCTACCGAATCCCCTCTCCTTGCTGCATCCACTTTCTTGAGGACCAAAGTCTCCCTTCTCAAACTGCTTGACTCTGACGTGCTTATCAAAATATCTTGACATCCGGCGCTTGACCTCTTCCTGTCGGATAGATGCCAGCTCTCTAAGCTCCTCCACCAAGTCAAGGGAGAGCCTTTGCTCTTCGTCATTATCTACCAGCCACTCCTCATCTCCCTTCCTTGCCGCAGCTACTCTAGGTGACTCAACCTCGAACTCAACAGGTATGACGGCCTCAGAGCCATGGGAAAGTTTGAACGGTGTCTCCCCCGTGGCGGAACTTGGCGTGGTCCTTAAGGCCCAAAGGACGGAGGGGAGCTGCTCCACCCAACTTCCCCTCAAGTTTTCCACCTTTTTCTTTAAGAGATTCACGATGACCTTATTCGCGGCTTCCACCTGCCCATTGCTTCGAGGATGATGCACTGAAGCAAACCGAAGGTCTATACCTAGTCGTATACAGAAATCCACGAACTCTCTGCTGGCAAATTGCGGTCCGTTATCCGTGACAATGGCCAGAGGGAGCCCATGCCTATAGATGATTTCCCCCCATACGAAGCTTTTGACCACCTGAGACGTCACCTTCGCCAATGCCTTCACCTCCAGCCATTTTGAGAAATAGTCTACCATGACCAGCAGGAACCTCCTCTGGCCACTGGCTTGAGGGAATGGACCCACCAGATCTATCCCCCATATGGCGAAGGGCCATGGAGCTGTGATCGTGCGCAACCTTTGGGCCGGGAGGAGCTGAAGAGGGGCAAATTCCTGGCACTTTCTGCACTTCCTTGCGAATTCCTCGGCATCCTTCCTAAGGGTGGGCCAGAAATAGCCTTGCCTCAACACCCTTCCTTCCAAGGTCCGACTCCCGGAATGGCTGCCGCATTCTCCAGAGTGAATTTCTTCCAGCACCCTCGCAACCTCCTTCTCGGATATGCATCGAGCCAACAGCCCCGACAACGTCTTACGGTATAAGATCCCTTCTTTTAGCAGGTAGTACGCCGACTTGTACCTGACTTGCTTCTTCTCGAGCTCTCCCTCGGGCAGACGTCCCGTCGTCAAGTAGGTGGTAAATGGATCTATCCAGGATCCCTGCTGATCTACTTCCATCAGTTCTCCCTCTTTGATGGAGGGCCTAAAGAGCTCTGTCATGGTTCCTCCGGCCCGAGGACCGTGCTTGGCGAGCAGGTCTGCCCGAGTATTTTCTTCCCTTGGGACGTGTTGAACTGAGAAACTGCGGAACTGCCCAATGATTCTCTTTACCTTTGTTAAGTACAACTGGAGGGTGGGCTCTCTTACCTCAAATTCCCCTTTTATATGCCTTGCCACTATCATAGAATCCGTGGAGACCTTGATATCTTGTATACCGTGCTCACGAGCCAACCTCAGCCCTGCTATAATGGCCTCGTACTCCGCTTGATTGTTGGTGAGGATGAAATGAACCTTCAGGGCCTGTTCGATCCGTGTTCCCTCAGGACTTACCAAAACCATCCCTCCTCCAAAAGAATTCTTTCCCGAGGCCCCATCTACTAGCATCTCCCAAGCTACTACGGGAGACGTCTCGGCCTCCTTGACCTCCACCGTGTAATCTACCAAGAAATCTGCTACAGCTTGCGCCTTGATAGCCAACCGAGGAACATAAGAAAGGTCAAACTCACTGAGTTCTATTGACCATTTAGCTAATCTCCCTGAGTGCTCTACCCCTTCCAAAATACGGCGGAGAGGGTGGTCTGTCACGATCTGGATGGAATGGGCCTGAAAATAGGGCATGAGCTTTCGGGCTGAGATAATGAGGGCAAAGGCTAGCTTCTCTAGGATAGGGTACTTTAGCTCTGCCTTTTTGAGGACTCTACTTACATAGTAAATCGGGAATTGCTTTTTACCTTCTTCCCGCACGAGGACCGAACTCACTGCCCATGCCCCTACCCCTAGGTACAAGAATAGAATCTCTCCTTCTCTCGGGCCTTGGAGTAGCGGTGCCTTGGTGAGCTGCTGCTTCAAGGCTAGAAAAGCATTCTCGCACTCGGAGGTCCACTCGAATTTCTTCCCCCCCCCCCCTCAATGTCCGAAAGAAAGGTGAGCACCTCTCTCCTGCCCTGGAAAGGAATCTGCTGAGCCCCGCCAACTTGCCGGTAAGACGCTGGACCTCTTTGGTATTCGTTGGAGACTCTAGTTCTAGGATAGCCCTTACCTTATCCGGGTTAGGCTCTACTCCTGATGGGGTGAGGAGATGTCCTAAAAACTTTCCCCTATTGGCCCCGAATACGCACTTCAGCGGATTAAGCCTCATCTTGTACTTCCTTACCGTTGCAAACGTTTCTTCCAGATCCTCAATATGAGACTTGAGATCTTGGCTCTTGATCATCAAGTCGTCTACGTAGACTTCGAGGTTCCGTCCCTTTTGTTCTCGGAAGATCCGATCCATCATCCGTTGGTAGGTCGCCCCCGCATTCTTCAACCCAAAAGGCATCATGTTATAGCTGAAGCATCCATCCTCGGTGATAAAGGTGACATCCTTGATGTCTGGTGGGTGCATGCGTATTTGATGGTATCCTGAAAAGGCATCTAAAAAACTCATTAGTGAAAAACCGACGGCTGAATCAACCAGCGCGTCGATTCGAGGCAAAGGGTAACAATCCTTGGGACATGCTTTATTCAAAAGAGAGAAGTCAATACACATTCTCCACTTCCCTTCCCCCTTTTTTACCATCACGACATTGCTCACCCACCCCGGATACTTGTTTGCGGATATGAATCCGGCCTGGAGCAGCTTTTCCACCTCCTCCCTGATAGGCTTGGCCATCCTGGAAGCGATGGCCCTTTTCTTCTGCTGGATGGGACGAACCGTGGGGTCAAGGTTGAGACGATGGCACGCCACATCTGCGTCAATCCCTGGCATGTCAGCCGCGCTCCAAGCAAAGATATCAATGTTTTCCTGTACGCACTTTCGGATCTCCTCCTGATCCTCAAGGCCAAGCTCTCCGCTGATTTTGATCTTTTCTTTTCTTCCTTCTTTTGTTCGGATGACCACCTCCTGTAGCTCGACTGCAGCCCTCAGCCTCGAGGGCTCTTCTTCGTCCTCTTGATCTTTTGGAATCTCCTCTCCCTTTTCCAGCCCCTGTCACAACCCGCATTTTCTCCGAATTAAGAATTATCAGAGTAAGAGAAAACACGCGTCATGATGCCACGTCAAGCAGGGGATAACTGCTGACGCTCAGGCAAATCCAACTACAATCTTTATGCAAGGAAATCATGTGCTTAATGAATAGAAAATCAGTTATGTTTAGAGTCCGTATCCCTCGGCTCAGTGGATCATCTAGTCCACAAAAGAAAACTATATTTAAATGCTGCGGAAAAATACTTTGATTAGGTTTTACACCCTAAAGAGCGCATAAGGGTCCCAAGAGAACCACTCATACTATGCAAGACACTACACTTAGTTTATATAATATATATAAGAAAACGGTTTTCGTACGTGATTTGGAAAGTAGTGATTAAGTTTACAAAACATGTTGATCATGAGCTTCATTTATAATAGTAATTATAGTTTAAAAATAACTAGCAACCTAGCATAAAACCTTCTCAAAGCAAGTAGACTATCTCCAGAAAATAAATGGTAGCAGCAATAGTATATATCTAGTACAAGGTAAAAAACTACTAGTGGGCGCCAACAACCTGACACGAACCCACCAGCACACATATATGTCTGTAAGAAAGTACTGAAAACAACCTCACAAACAAGGTAAACAGAACTCCAAAGGTCCGGAAGTCCACCAACAACACCACCTCCAACTAGCCACCAGACTGGCTACAGCTCAGAACCTGGGGTATTCCAAAAGAAAACAGAATACCTCAGCAAGCAAAAATCAAGGTAAAACTGCATGAAAGAGTCAACCAAAGGACAAAATAACAGAAAACATGCAGTAGAAAGAGTCACAACTGTCCAAAATAGGACAACAAGAAATGCACAACGTGCAAAGAAACAGCAACGATCCAGCCCAGGAACCACTTCCTGCAGGGCCTACTAGGCTACCAAGAGCCAAAATGCTGCAAAACTACCAAAGAAGAAACTTCTAACACCCTAAACTGCGGGAAGTGATAGTAGCAAAAACAACAACGAGGAACCGGATCGAAGGCAAACGAAGTCCCCCAATCCACCATGTCCAAGTCAAAAGCTCGAGGGTCAACACGTGAAAACACAAGGGACCTTCCACCCGACATGCCCAGCCCGTACCTGGAGCAAGAAATCCATGGGTGGCATTGGCTATATCACACAACTCCACCCCCATAAAGAGCTACAACCACCACTACTATTCACGACCCACGATTCGGCCTTTAGGAAAAATAAAGAAAACGGCCGACAAGGAAAACCCAGAAATACAACTGGAAAATCCACTCGGAAACGAAATACAAGGTAAAGGAAGAGTGTTGAAATAAACCAACACGACTAGGCGTTGAGTGAAACCCACTCAGTGCCTACCTAAACTTTGGCCTTGAGTGAGCTAGCCTCACTCACCGCCAAAATTATACCACTACCCACAAGCCCACTAAAGAATGCGGAGCTCGACGACAGTCGAACGACCAAGGCAGAAGATCCAGAACTCGAGTAGTTGCTTGCCACTTGAGTATCTAAACTCCCGCACTCGAAACCATCTAAATTCGCTTATCAAAAGAAAATATACAAAGCGCACGATCAGTGACGCACGATCAGTGGTCGTGCGCACTCATCGGCTGATGATCGTGCGAAACGAACCTGGAAACCTGACAGAAAACCTAGCAACTACGCACGATCAGTGTCGCACGATCAGTGGTCGTGCATACTGTTGCCAGCGCTCGTGCGATTGCCCGAGACAGAACTTTGGAAACTGAAATTTATACGTGCACGAACAGAGGCACACGACCAGTGGTCGTGCGCCCTAAAGGTTGATGACCGTGCGCGGCAAACCTGTACCGTTTGGAATTTCCCGAACGACACCGGAACGCGCACACGACTCATGCCACTGCAGTAGCAGTAGACAACTATCATTGTCGCACGCTACTACCATTCAAACTATGTCTAACCATTCGAATAATATCTTAACGAAGGAAATTGGCAACCACACCCCCCTCCTAACACTCCCTCTCGGCTACGCCCGAACCAGAGCAACCATAAGAGCAAGGAAACAACGGCTTCACGCCGACAAATTGGATTCCAAACATCACAACATAGGGGGGGTTTCAGTAGGAAGAACTAAGCCCTATAGTTAGCAAGAAAATGAGAACAACAAGGCCTCTAACCTGGGCTAACCGGGATTTCAATTTCAGCAAATAAATTCAGAGAAAACACTTGGCAAGGGCAAGAATACCACTTGCCTCAAATCTCAGCGAAGCTTTGGACTGCTTTCCTTCTCTTCGCACGGATCAAAATGGCCGCAACACCTAGAACAAAGATTTGTCCATTAATGGCGGAAAACTTCCAAAACCGAAAATTCCAATCCTTCCAAAACTCCACGAAAATCGAATTTCTTACCGCAGGAATGAAGGTCTCGACGAGAGCAATCCGTATCCACTCTCGGAATCGAATTCCGTCCACAAACGCTCCGGGAATCGGCGTCCGAAGGGAAGGCTCGGCGGTTACTCGTTTCTCTCGTACAGGACCGGCGGTTTCTTACGTGAAGAAGATGAATGATCGGCCCTATTCATTCTATATATATATATATATAATTATATAATTATATTATTAATTACAAAATTACATAAAGCACCAAATCGACGCGAAAACCGAACTACCTCGGAATTCGACGAAATTCGCACCGTAGCTAAATATCCACGCTACGAACACAACGGCGATGTCGAAATTAACTTTCGACGAGCAGGAATCGAGTTACACCCAAACGAAGCCAAACACAAACATCCCCCCGAGAGGCCTCACCGGTCACCAAAACGACTCGGTTTGCTAGGGAGATCTTGCCAACAGGCTACCAAATAGGGCACTCAGTTCTAAGGAGCTAAACCATACTCCACACATGGCACAAGCCACGGAAACGCGTCATCGTAACGCCAAACGAGAATAAAAATAATCGCTGAAAAGACGGGGCGTTACAGTCACTCCCCCTAAAAGAAAGTTTCGTCCCGAAACTTTACGCACAACCCTCCTACAAAAGAAGGAAAAGGTAACAAACAGAAGTTACAAAGGGAAACATACCGATCAAATCAGAGAAACAGGTGAGGGTACGCCCTCCTCATGGCCGACTCTAGCTCCCAAGTCGCGCTCTCCAAATCCTGATTTTTCCATAGAATTTTCACCATCGGTATGGACTTCTTTCGCAGCACACGCTCCTGAGTATCCAAAATACGAACTGGCACCTCAACGAAAGAGAGGTTGGGCTCTAACTGGGGCACAACATCCAAGAGTTGCCCACTGCTACGCACACACTTCCGCAATTGGCTAACGTGAAAAACATTATGAACACCAGGGAAGTTCGCTGGCAAATCCAGTCTATAAGCAGACACACCAATCCGCTCCAAAACCTCAAACGGGCCCACATACCTTGGGTCCAATTTCCGGTTTTTACCAAATCTCTTTACACCAACCATTGGAGAAACCTTGAGGTATACATGATCCCCTACTAAAAACTCCAAGGCAGACCTACGCCGATTGGCGTTCTTTTCATACCTCTCCTGGGCTAAACGAAGCTTCTCCCGAATAAGCTTCATGGCGACTTCCATCTCTTCTAGAGCATCAGGACCCAACAAAGGCTTCTCACCAGCCTCAGCCCAAAACAACGGAGTCCTACAGCGCCTCCCATACAAAGCTTCGAACGGAGCCATCTGCAAGCTTTCCTGATAACTGTTATTGTAAGCAAATTCCATGAGTCGCAGACGCTCATCCCACGCTCCACCGTGGTCTAAAATATAGCACCGGATCATATCCTCAACAATCTGATTGACCCGCTCCGTCTGCCCATTGGTCTGAGGGTGGTACGCAGTAGAATACCTCAGATCCGTACCCAAACCCTCCTGCAGACTCTGCCAAAAACGAGAAGTAAACCGGGAGTCTCGATCAGAAATGATGCTAACCGGCACACCGTGGAGTCGGATGACTTCATTCAAGTACAACTCCGCTATCTTCTTCATCGGGTAATCAATCTTATAAGGCATGAAGTGAGCACACTTCGTCAATCTATCCACTATAACCCAAACAGAATCAAATCCTCTCGGGGATTTTGGCAAACCCGTAATGAAGTCCATTGATATACTCTCCCACTTCCAAGTCGGGATATCTAGCGGAGTCAACTTACCACCGGGCCTTCCATGATCGGCCTTCACACGCTTGCAAGTGTGACACTTAGCAACATATCGGGCTATATCTCCTTTCATACCATTCCACCAAGCAATTTGCCTTAAGTCACGATACATCTTCGTAGATCCTGGATGGTAGGCAACGCTGGAACCATGAGCCTCACTGCAAATCATACTCTTAATGTCCCCAACAGTGGGAACGCAAAACCTGCCGCGGTACTTCAAAGTACCCGCATCATCAATAGAAAAATCTGGCAACTCTCCCTTCTCTATCCTGGTAAAAAGGTGCAACAGATCCGGATCGTCCTTCTGATGCAGTCTAGTCAAAGAAATCCAGGACGGCTCTTCCACTTATAAGCTACTCTGCAAACTACAACATCCCACTGAAATATCCATAAGGAGGAACTCCTCAACTAATCGATCGGCGGAGAGGTTAAAGATCTTTCCCGTCTTTCGGCTTAGGGCGTCGGCCACCACATTGGCCTTGCCCGGATGATACTGGATTTCCACATCATAATCTGCCACATACTCAAGCCACCGCCGCTGACGCAGATTCAACTCCTTCTGCGTGAACACGTACTTCAGGCTCTTATGGTCAGTAAAAATCTTGCACTGAGCCCCATAAAGTAAGTGCCTCCACAACTTCAACGCATAGATAACCGCTGCAAACTCAAGGTCATGCGTAGGATAATTCCGCTCATGAGTTTTCAACTGCCTTGACCCATAAGCAATTACTTTTCCATCCTGCATTAATACGCATCCCAGACCTATATACGAAGCATCCACATACACATCATAATCCACGCCCTCAGTAGGAAGGGTCAGAACGGGAGCAGTACACAATCTCCTCTTTAACTCCTGAAAAGCTTCTTCGCACTTCTCGCTCCAAACAAATGCCACATTCTTCTGAGTCAGCTTGGTCAACGGTGCGGCTAGAGAAGAGAAACCCTCCACGAATCTCCTGTAATAGCCAGCCAACCCTAAGAAACTTCTGATCTCCTTAGGAGTATTCGGCCTACTCCAATTCGTCACTGCTGCAATCTTTTCTGGGTCAACCGAGATCCCATCCTTGTTCACCACGTGGCCTAGAAAAGAAACCTGAGGCAACCAAAATTCGCACTTGCTCAACTTGGCGAATAACTTGTGGCTCCTCAACTCTGATAGGACCAAACGCAAATGCTGCTCGTGCTCCTCAGCACTGCGAGAATAAACCAACACGTCATCAATGAAGACCACAACGAACTTGTCTAGGAAATCCTTGAACACCCTGTTCATCATATCCATGAAGGCTGATGGTGCGTTGGTCAGACCAAACGACATAACCAAAAACTCAAAGTGCCCATGCCTCGACCTAAACGCAGTCCGTGGAATATCTGCCTCACGGATCCTGAGCTGATGATAGCCCGAACGAAGATCGATCTTGGAGAACACCGTGCTACCACGCAACTGGTCAAATAAATCATCGATCCTCGGCAGAGGGTACCTGTTCTTGATAGTGACCTTGTTCAACTCTCTATAGTCGATGCAAAGCCGCATCGACCCATCTTTCTTCTTTACGAACAAAACAGGAGCACCCCAAGGTGACGAACTCTGCCTGATAAAACCTTTAGCCAACAACTCATCTAACTGAATTCGCAACTCCTCTAACTCACGAGGGGCCATCCGGTACGGCGCCTTGGCAATAGGACGCGTACCCGGCTCCAAATCAATAACAAACTCCACATCCCGCTCAGGAGGGATACCAGGAAGATCATCAGGAAAAACATCGGCGAAACCACGAACAATAGGAATCTCCTCCAAGCGTGGCACGCTAACAACGGTTCCAACCGCCGAGACTAAACAAACACAACAATCAGAAAGAAACAATCTCTGAACACATACCGCAGAGAGAACAGGAGAATCCTGACACGGATCAGCATACACGCTGCCGGGCTGACCGTCGTCCCTGATGAAGTCCAAGCGCTTTCCTTTGCACTGAATGACCGCATCATACCGAAAGAGCCAGTCCATGCCCAAAATGACATCGAAGTCCTCTAGATCAATCATCTTCAGATCCGCCTTCGCAAGAAAATCCCCCAACAAAACCGGGCAATCCAAAATACCCAAATCTGACAACACAGATTCACCAGAGGGAAACTTGACACGGAAGGAATCCCGAACACGATCTAGAGACAACCGATGATGCTCCACAAAGGCTCTAGCCATGAACGAGTGGGTAGAGCCGGAGTCAAACAGAACACGCGCCCAGCGGTTCTTCACCTTAAATTTCCCTATAGGAACGCACAAAGCTAAGGAACTAGCACAACAGTACCGCAAATAAACTAGCAACTAAACTACCAGGCTAGAAAGAAAACAACAAACTACTAACCTGAGATCACCTGGGCCGAAGTCTTAGCCTCCTCGGAAGAAATCACGTTCAGCTTCCCTTTTCCCTTGTCCACACGCTGAGGTGGAGGTAATGCCTGCAATGGAACTGCAGGAAGAGCTGACTGGACCTGAGGACACCTCGACTTAACGTGACCCTTCTGCCCACACTGATAGCAGACTCTATCCCTGGACCAACACTGGGCTGCATCATGCCCGGATCGCTTGCAAACTGAACAGGAGACATCTCTCCCAGGAGCACCCTGAATAGCATGAACCTGCTCCTTCTTCTGAGCTGCCGCCTTCTTGAAACACCTCTCAACAGGATGGCCTGACCGGCCACAAAAACTGCACACCACCCTGCTCCTCTTTCCCGGAACAGCATCGGGTACCAGGGGTTTCTTCTCCTCTACCAACTTCCTCTTATCCTTCCTCAACTGCTGGCCTCTGCTCTTCGCCGTCTCAATGGCCTCAACCTTAAGAGCAGCCTCTACAACTCCAGCATAAGTCACTGTCCCATAAGCACTGGCCAACTGCTGCACCTCACTCCTCAAACCACCGAGGAATCGCTTAACTCGATCAGCCTCAACGCTGACCAATCCAGGGGCAAAACGGCTCAACTTACTAAACTCTATCTCATACTCACCCACCGTGAGCTGCCTTTGCTTCAGATAGAGGAAATCATTCATGAGGCGGTCACGCTCGACCGAGGGTAAGAACTTCCTCAACAGCATCTCCTTGAACACTTCCCAAGAGCATCCGGCTACCAGGCTCTCCTTCTCTCTCAGCCACCAACTCTTAGCCAAACCTTTAAGCTGATAGGCGGCTATCATCACCCTCTAATCATCTGAAATCCCTGAGTACGAGAACATCTCCTCCATGGAGATCAGCCAGTCGTCTATCACCATGAAATCTGCCTTCCCATCATAAGTGGGAGGGCTCAGCCTCTGAAACTGCGAGATGAAGGCCATCTCTGCTGGCACCACCACTGGAGGCCTCAAGGGTGCAGGAGGAGGAGGAACAGCTAACCCCCCTGCAGGAACTTGCGCACCCTGAGCCTGCCCTGCCACAACTGCCACCAAAGACTGAATCTGGGCTTGCACCTCCTCCAACTGCCTACCCATAGCTTCGCTACTCTGACGCAGACCCTCGATCACCGCATCGTTCTGAGCTCCAGAAGATTCACCCTCAGACAGGGGAGTCGATCGAGTCGCAGGACGCCTAGCCATCCTAAAAAAATCGATACAACGCAAATCAGATCCAAATCCCACGACGAGAACCGACTACCAGTACAGACAATACATATGTAGATATAGACTTAAAGCTGCTAAACTTGCTCTGAGAGTTTATCTTCTTCACAATAATTAGATGATATGCCCTAACCTAGGATGGTTAACCACCACCTCACTAACTCTTGTGCCTAGATCGGATGCATGAACTTATGTTAGTTTGAAAATTTATGTGTGTACATATGTCATCCTGCAAATCTTTAGCTCGGCGCGTTGTGCTTATGCAATGTTATGATATGCATGATTGTGTTATGCATTCTAAAAAGGCCCTAATGCATGATATGAGCGGCGTACACATGAAAATGTTATGCATCCCATACTACATAACATTTCCATGCAACGAAAAAGAAACGCGCTAGTCGCAGTCATGTGGTGAGGTTATGCATCCCATACTACATAACCCTCACATGTAGCCCCTATGGTGGATCCATATACGAACACATATTATGCATCCCATACTACATAATATGCCCTGTATACTTCATGTTATGCTATGAGTGTAGTGTTCGTGCTTTTGCCAAGACGTGCTGATGACATATCGGTGTGTGAATGACATGATGCTGAACTACTAAAAGCATCCAAGGAAGGTTGCCCAACTAACTTGTCAAGCAACCTCCCTCTGATACCAACTGTCACAACCCGCATTTTCTCCGAATTAAGAATTATCAGAGTAAGAGAAAACACGCGTCATGATGCCACGTCAAGCAGGGGATAACTGCTGACGCTCAGGCAAATCCAACTACAATCTTTATGCAAGGAAATCATGTGCTTAATGAATAGAAAATCAGTTATGTTTAGAGTCCGTATCCCTCGGCTCAGTGGATCATCTAGTCCACAAAAGAAAACTATATTTAAATGCTGCGGAAAAATACTTTGATTAGGTTTTACACCCTAAAGAGCGCATAAGGGTCCCAAGAGAACCACTCATACTATGCAAGACACTACACTTAGTTTATATAATATATTTAAGAAAACGGTTTTCGTACGTGATTTGGAAAGTAGTGATTAAGTTTACAAAACATGTTGATCATGAGCTTCATTTATAATAGTAATTATAGTTTAAAAATAACTAGCAACCTAGCATAAAACCTTCTCAAAGCAAGTAGACTATCTCCAGAAAATAAATGGTAGCAGCAATAGTATATATCTAGTACAAGGTAAAAAACTACTAGTGGGCGCCAACAACCTGACACGAACCCACCAGCACACATATATGTCTGTAAGAAAGTACTGAAAACAACCTCACAAACAAGGTAAACAGAACTCCAAAGGTCCGGAAGTCCACCAACAACACCACTTCCAACTAGCCACCAGACTGGCTACAGCTCAGAACCTGGGGTATTCCAAAAGAAAACAGAATACCTCAGCAAGCAAAAATCAAGGTAAAACTGCATGAAAGAGTCAACCAAAGGACAAAATAACAGAAAACATGCAGTAGAAAGAGTCACAACTGTCCAAAATAGGACAACAAGAAATGCACAACGTGCAAAGAAACATCAACGATCCAGCCCAGGAACCACTTCCTGCAGGGCCTACTAGGCTACCAAGAGCCAAAATACTGCAAAACTACCAAAGAAGAAACTTCTAACACCCTAAACTGCGGGAAGTGATAGTAGCAAAAATAACAACGAGGGACCGGATCGAAGGCAAACGCAGTCCCCCAATCCACCATGTCCAAGTCAAAAGCTCGAGGGTCAACACGTGAAAACACAAGGGACCTTCCACCCGACATGCCCAGCCCGTACCTGGAGCAAGAAATCCATGGGTGGCCTTGGCTATATCACACAACTCCACCCCCATAAAGAGCTACAACCACCACTACTATTCACGACCCACGATTCGGCCTTTAGGAAAATAAAGAAAACGGCCGACAAGGAAAACCCAGAAATACAACTGGAAAATCCACTCGGAAACGAAATACAAGGTAAAGGAAGAGTGTTGAAATAAACCAACACGACTAGGCGTTGAGTGAAACCCACTCAGTGCCTACCTAAACTTTGGCCTTGAGTGAGCTAGCCTCACTCACCGCCAAAATTATACCACTACCCACAAGCCCACTAAAGAATGCGGAGCTCGACGACAGTCGAACGACCAAGGCAGAAGATCCAGAACTCGAGTAGTTGCTTGCCACTTGAGTATCTAAACTCCCGCACTCGAAACCATCTAAATTCGCTTATCAAAAGAAAATATACAAAGCGCACGATCAGTGACGCACGATCAGTGGTCGTGCGCACTCATCGGCTGATGATCGTGCGAAACGAACCTGGAAACCTGACAGAAAACCTAGCAACTGCGCACGATCAGTGTCGCACGATCAGTGGTCGTGCGCACTGTTGCCAGCGCTCGTGCGATTGCCCGAGACAGAACTTTGGAAACTGAAATTTATACGCGCACGAACAGAGGCACACGACCAGTGGTCGTGCGCCCTAAAGGTTGATGACCGTGCGCGACAAACCTGTACCGTTTGGAATTTCCCGAACGACACCGGAACGCGCACATGACTCATGCCACTGCAGTAGCAGTAGACAACTATCAACGTCGCACGCTACTACCATTCAAACTATGTCTAACCATTCGAATAATATCTTAACGAAGGAAATTGGCAACCACACCCCCTCCTAACACTCCCTCTCGGCTACGCCCGAACCAGAGCAACCATAAGAGCAAGGGAAACAACGGCTTCACGCCGACAAATTGGATTCCAAACATCACAACATAGGGGGGGTTTCAGTAGGAAGAACTAAGCCCTATAGTTAGCAAGAAAATGAGAACAACAAGGCCTCTAACCTGGGCTAACCGGGATTTCAATTTCAGCAAATAAATTCAGAGAAAACACTTGGCAAGGGCAAGAATACCACTTGCCTCAAATCTCAGCGAAGCTTTGGACTGCTTTCCTTCTCTTCGCACGGATCAAAATGGCCGCAACACCTAGAACAAAGATTTGGCCATTAATGGCGGAAAACTTCCAAAACCGAAAATTCCAATCCTTCCAAAACTCCACGAAAATCGAATTTCTTACCGCAGGAATGAAGGTCTCGACGAGAGCAATCCGTATCCACTCTCGGAATCGAATTCCGTCCACAAACGCTCCGGGAATCGGCGTCCGAAGGGAAGGCTCGGCGGTTACTCGTTTCTCTCGTACAGGACCGGCGGTTTCTTACGTGAAGAAGATGAATGATCGGCCCTATTCATTCTATATATATATATAATTATATAATTATATTATTAATTACAAAATTACATAAAGCACCAAATCGACGCGAAAACCGAACTACCTCGGAATTCGACGAAATTCGCACCGTAGCTAAATATCCACGCTACGAACACAACGGCGAAGTCGAAATTAACTTTCGACGAACAGGACTCGAGTTACACCCAAACGAAGCCAAACACAAACATCCCCCCGAGAGGCCTCACCGGTCACCAAAACGACTCGGTTTGCTAGGGAGATATTGCCAACAGGCTACCAAACAGGGCACTCAGTTCTAAGGAGCTAAACCATACTCCATACATGGCACAAGCCACGGAAACGCGTCATCGTAACGCCAAACGAGAATAAAAATAATCGCTGAAAAGACGGGGCGTTACAGCCCCTCCTCCTGGTTTCCAAGCTCTTGCTCTCCACCCTCTTTTTTCTCCCCTGCCATGTCTACCTTTTCTGCAAACCTCCCCTCTACCCGCACCGGGCCTCCTCCTAGCACTGACTCTTCCATCTCTCCTATCTTTCTTTTCCTTCCTCTCTCCTCTTTCCCTTCTCCTACGACCCTTGACTCCCCTGCCATTACTGGCTCCTCCGCAATGCCACCTCCCAACTCCTCAACTCTACTCTCCTCTTCCCCTTCTCCTCCGACCCTTAACTCCCCTGCCATTACTGGCTCCTCCGCAATGCCACCTCCCAACTCCTCAACTCTACTCTCCTCTTGTTCCTCCCGTTCCAGTCTTCTCTCTAACTCTTCCGCATCCCCCCTCCATGAGATATTTTTTACTGCCATCACATAACACTCCCGGGCCGCCTTCGGATCTCCTCTCACCCTGATCTGGGTCCCTCCTGAATTGAGTTTCAAATATTGATGAAAAGATGATGGTACACACCTAAATGCACTAATCAAGGGGCGCCCGAAGATGGCGTTGTAACTGCTGGGAGCGTCCACTATCACAAAGCGGCAGTTCCTGGACAGCCCTCCCAAGGTTACCTGGAGACCGACTCCCCCCTCTACTTCTTTCCTTTCTCCTGAGAATCCGAACAGCGGTCCGTCCGCTGCTAACACCCTCCTGGCTTCCACCCTCATCTCATTGAATGCCTTTTTGAAGATAACATTAACCGAGCTCCCATTGTCCAGCAAGATCCTTGATACCGTGAAACCCTCGATAGCCGTCCGAATCACCAGCGCATCGCAGAACGGGTCTTCGTGATCCGGCAAGTCCTTCCTGGAGAAGGTGATCTTCTCGTCCGGGGGCGGGGCTTGCGACGTCGAGGCGACACCTCGACGGTACATTGTATGAAGGCTGGCCTTTCGGGTAGCCTCGATTCCCACCCCACCATGAATCACCCCGATCCCCCCTCTATCCCCCACATCTGACCGATCTACACATCTATCCTCCTCCCCCACTCCGGTCATCTCTACTATCCGCGCCGGTGGCTGCTGCTCTCCCGCTCCTCTTCTCCCCTTCAGCTCCAGAAACTCTGGACATGTAGCTGTCGCGTGACCTTCCTCCTCATGGAAGTCACAGAATGGTATAGCTACTTCCCCCTCCTGCCTCCCTTCTTGGTGATTCCTTCTCCTCCCTGCTCCGGCTCCCCCCCTTCCTCGCTCTCTTCCTCTTCCTCTTCCCCGGCCTATAGCCATAGCCTGCTGAGGCGGGGGTGGGAGTGGCCTAGGTCCCTGTCTCCACCCCAGCTGTGGCAACCTTCCTGCTCCTCCATGGTAGTAGTTTCTTCCCCCCAGGGGAAGACCTCTCCATTGCCCTTGAATTGGGCCTTCCGGTTGCCTCCCACCCAACTCCTGCTGTGCCGGCCCCCTTGGCTCCTCCCTTCTCCTCCCTTCCTGCTGCCTTGCTCCTCCTGGTTCTCTGGACTCTACCTCCGTCAGCCTTGCTAGTTTCTTGGCAAAAGCCGGGTTCGCTGCCTCCATCCCTATCTCCTTGGCTGCCTTCTCCATCAACCCTTCAAATGATAAGGGTGCCTTCCTGTTGAGGCTCATTTTGAAGAAGCCTTCCCTGAGACCCACAGTAAAGGCCATTTGGAGAGCGAATCCCGGCACCTCCTGAATGTCCAGGATTTCCTCTTGGAAGCGATCCACGTACTGGGCTAAGGACTCGTCTGCCTTCTGCTTGATCAGGAAGATGGACTCCGAGTTTTTCTTCCTCTTTTTCGAGGTCGAGAAGCGCAGCTGGAAGCTCCTACTCAAATCTTCAAAACCATATATTGACCCTGCTGGGAGTTGATGAAACCAGTCCCGGGCCTTGTCCTTCAAGGTGATCGCGAAAAGGCGGCACTTGAATGCATCCGTCATCGGCCTGATGGAGACCGCATCTTCGAACCATTGCAAGTGTTGGAGGGGATCATCCTTCCCCACATAATAAACCATCTCAGGCTCGCGGAACCCCTCCGGGACGGGAGCCGAAAGAACCAGCTCGCAAAAGGGGGACCCTCTCGCCAGGGGTCTCGCCGTCTCCACTCGCGCGACGAGATCTACTGGCGAGACGGCGCTCGCCGGGCTGGGGAACAACTCCCTTCCTGCCAGATCTCGCCCATTTCCTTCCACCACTTTCTCCTTTCCGGGCCGCCCTCCTGGCGCATCCTCGCCCACCCTTGCCGAGACGGCTCCTTTCGGAGGCAAGAGGCCCGGCCCCTGAGGTAGAGGGGTCACGCACTCGCCTCGCTGCGAGATCTGCTGCAACATCCCCATGATGCCCCCGATGGACGCCATGAATTCTTCCCTTCCAACATATCCTCCTGGGTTCTGGGACCCGCCCTCATTTCCTCCGCCCTCATCTCCTCCTCCTAGATCTCCTGCCATGAGATGATCCAAAGTTCTTTGACGCAGGCTGCGATCCACGCTCACCGCACCAAAAATGTTGAAACCAGTCGAACTAGTTTCTCCTAAAAGCTCGGATCTAAGGCTGCAACCCACGCTTACTTTCTTTGAACCACGCTCCCAACAAGACACCTAAAGGAACAGACCGGGAGCTTCATCTCGGAGGTCCCACCGCTCACCCGGAAGGGCTAGTATCCTTCCCCTCCCTAGCCAGTGCTGAGCTAGGTGCCTGTGTGAGAAGGAAAAAGCAGGTTCCACACACCTCTTCTCAGACACCTTACCGGTCTATTTATAGGCTTCAGGATTTGAACTGCAAATAACCAAAGCAAGCACCTGTGAAATTACCTGACTACCCTGGGTTGGGTCTGCCAACAGCCGAACTCCGCTGTTCTGACGGGCTATGAGCAGACCACCAAGGGTAAAAGAGTAAAAAAGACCAAAAGGGATGAACCGCTTTGCCAAGTGAACCGGTTCCCACCCAACTGCTGAACCCGCCTTATCTCTTCCGGCCGACCCGATGCTTGGCGAGAGGGCCACCTGGCAGCTAAAAAAGACTACCTCTCAGGCGAGACCCTCCGTCGGCATATATAAAATCTTCCTTTGATCCCTACCTGCCAGGCGAATGGACTCAACTTTGGCTCCTCCTGCCTAGCGCGAGCGGACCAGCCTTTAGGCCCCTCTCGCCCATTGCGAGTGGACCCAACTTTAGGCCCCTCTCGCCTGGCGCGAGCGGACCCACCTTTTGGCTCCTCTCGCTTAGGGCCTTTTCTCCTCCTGGGGATTCTTCTAATCTCCTCTCTGCTAGGTTCCCTCCCGTGAGCCCGAGGTTGTACACGCCTGTGGGGGAAAGGTTGGCTTTTGAGATGTTCCGGTTTAGCCGCTTCTACGACACCCCGAGCCGGGCTCGGCCCCAGGTAGACCCGCTGCGCAGGCTCCCATCAAGATGGCAGGTCCGAAGGCTCGCCTGTGGGGGAAAGGTTGGCTTTTGAGATGTTCTGGTTTAGCCGCATCTGCGGCACCTCGAGCTGGGCTCGGCCCCAGGTATACTTATGGTAAGTAAGGGTATATGGGCAGTTCGGTAGCAGGGAGCGTTACCAGTATCGAGTGGTTCAGAATGATCAAAATGGGCACGGAAAGTTTAGTGTTTTGAATGCAATTTTTGGGTTTTCTCAATTTTTTTCTTTTGGGTCGGCTCCCGCTCGCCGGATATTTGGGATTGGACATTTCTTTCCGAGCTTGTACCAACCTCGAAAAGAGAGGGGATTGTGTACAACCCCATATCCGGCCGTGCGGGATCCTCCCCAAGTGGCAGACTTGGTGCGAGCTACGAGCGACGTTTTGATGTAGCCCCATTCGAGGGCGTGCGGGTCCCCGCGCGTGCGTACGGAGGCCTTGTGTGCATATGCTTTTATATACCTTATATTATATATACATTATATTATATATATATATTATATTATATATATATTATATTATATATATTATATTATATATATATAATTTGAGAAGAACAAAAGAGGGGGATATAGCAGGTGGGGGGGGTACGGGCAGAGGGGGAAAGAAAAAGCAAAAAGGAAAAGTAAGAAAGAGAAAAGGCAGAGCTCGGGAGAGGGAGAGAAGAGGAAGGAGCAGGGAAAAAAAAGCTTTTAGGGGTTTTGCCCGATCCAGCCGCTGACCAAGCCTGGAGCGGCCTCCTCCTCCTCCCCCGCCGCCGGCTTCAGCAGCTCAATGCCGGGCCGAGCCCCGTAGCCGCCTCTTCCTGTCCAGGCCGAGCTCCGCCCCCTCCACTTTTTCCCGTCCAGGCCGAGCTCCGCCCCCTCCACCTCTTCCCATCCAGGCCGAGCTCCGCCCCCTCCACCTTTTCCCGTCCAGGCCGAGCTCCGCCCCCTCCACCTCTTCCCGTCCAGGCCGAGCTCCGCCCCCTCCACCTTTTCCGTCCAGGACGCCTCCAGCGGGGCAGAGCTCCTCTCGGCCCCCTCTTCCAAGCCGCCTCCAGCGGGGCCGAGCTCCTCTCGGCCCCCTCTTCCAGGCCGCCTCCAGCGGGGCCGAGCTCCTCTCGGCCCCCTCTTCCAGGCCGCCTCCAGCGGGGCCGAGCTCCTCTCGGCCCCCTCTTCCCGTTCAAGCCGCCTCCAACGGGGCCGAGCTCCTCTAGAGGGGGGGTGAATAGAGTTATCAAATTTTGCACAGACAAAACTTAATATTCTACCCAACTCCCTTGGAGTGAAGTGCGGAATGAAAAGATTATAGATATTGATTTAACCTTAAAGCCTAACACAAGTGATGTGTACAAACACAAGCTAACTGTAATTACAGTTAAGCTTGGAAAAACCTAATCAGCAACTAGCAACCTAGTTATATCTAATCACAGCCACAATGCAGGAATTAAACAAAGGAATCCAGACGACACAAGGAAATTTATAGTGGTTCCCCAAACAACTTGGGTACGTCCACTCTTCTACCCACACGGTAGGAATCCACTCAGGTTTTTGATCAGGTGCCCTGCCACCAACAGGATCTGTTTCAGGTAGATCCAGAAACCCTTTAGACTTTTGATCAGGTGTCTAAAAACCAAGCATAGGTTTTTGATCAGGTGCCCTGCCACCAAGGGATACTTTTGAAGGGAGTAATAACCCTGTACAGGAGGGGGAAGAAGGTTAAGATGTCTTCTCTATTTTACAATAGATTATAGAAGCACAAAAGCTTGCACTGAGCTAGAATGCTCTAAAGAATCAAGGCTCCCCCTGGCTCAAAGATGTCCAGGTGAAGTCTTGCTTCAGTGCAGAAAAACTCTTCAGAAAGTTCTGAAGGAAAAACTATAGGAAGAAAGTAAATAATAAAATCAAAGTTCTTCAAGCAGCTATCTTCTTCTTCTTCTTCTTCAAAGGAACTCTGAGTTTGAACTTCCTGAAAGCAGGAGAACTCAGGTGAAGAAGAGATGAAGATCTTAACACTTCTCAGTTAGATGGAGATTGCTGAGAGCAGGAAGCTTGAACTAGATGAAGGCTTGAGAGATTGAATGAACAACTGGTTAGATATTAGCTTCGGTTAACTAGCTTGAATCCTTCTTCAAAGGGTTCTTTATATAATCATCAGCAAGCAACGGCTCTCTTCCATTTGAATTATTTGTCTTCTTCTAAGCCTTGAGACCTGGGCTGTAAATATCAAGAAGACAGAAATATCTCTGCAGCAAAACATTCTATAAAGGGAATAAACCACTTTCTAAGAAGCTGCAGGCTTAAAACAAATAACAGAAGGACTAAATAAAGTCACATCAGAAATAATCTCTTTATAGCAAAAGAAGACTTTTCAGTCTAACGGCTATAAAAGGCTGACAATAGATAAAGTAAATTAAAAAGACAGCTAATAAGACAAACAACTTTATCTTAAAAGATTTGAACTCAGGCAAAAAGAATAGAGCAAATAATGCCTGGAAATTTTATCATACAGCTTAAAATACTGTGCCAGAAAATGTATTAATTAATTAAATATAATAAATAAATACAAAATACAAGGGCAGACAGAAAACGTCGAACGACCTTCGAAGATCGTCGAACGACGCACGGAGATCGTCGAACTATCGGGCAGATAGTCGAACGATCCAGATAGTCGACCTATCGAAGAAGATAGTCGAGCTACCCCGGCAGATAGTCGAACTATCAGAACAGATAGTCGAACTATCAGATAGTCGATCTATCAAGGACAGATAGTCGAACTATCAAGCGCACAGAGATAGTCGACCTATCAAGCAGATAGTCGACCTACCTCAGAAAACAGATAGTCGATCTATCAAAAGATAGTCGAACTATCAAAACCAACCAGATAGTCGATCTATCAGCAGATAGTCGAACTATCAGATAGTCGACCTATCAGGACAGATAGTCAAACTATCAAAACGAAACAGATAGTCGATCTATCAAGAGATAGTCGAACTATCAAGGCGGAACAGATAGTCGACCTATCAACAGATAGTCGAACTATCAGATAGTCGATCTATCAGAACAGATAGTCGAACTACCTCGCCAAGCAGATAGTCGAACTATCAACAGATAGTCGAACTATCAACGCAAAACAGATAGTCGATCTATCAACAGATAGTCGAACTATCAACGCAGACAAGGCGTCGACCAACTGATAGACGATCGTCGATCAGCCGATAGACTATAGTCGAGCGGCGTTCGACTATCGTCGAACGAAAAACTACTTAACCAAATTCTCAATCTGGAAAAGTGAGGACTCTACAGCTAGACTCCTAACCATTGACCATAAGTATTTCTTGGGTCAAGGGCACAAAGGAGAGGACTAAACTCAAATCAAAACTAGGGTACCAACAATCTCCCCCTATTTGAGTTAAGTCTCTCAAAATCTAAAACAGCTAGCAATAGAACACTAGAAATAAATTCAGCAAATAGTTAACAATAAACTGGCAGATTATCAATCAGATAGACAAATATAGCACAGCAGTTAATTAAACTATTAAGAATCTTTAGAGTCTGGTAAAGGATCAGAAGAACTAGAAACAAAAGAAATTTTTCTTAGAGGGTCATCTGATTCTTTCTTAGACATTTTCAGGTCCTGCGCACCAATGATCTTCAGCTCTGTAGCTCTGGGGACAACAGCTTCAGGATGCTTTTCCATGTACTTTGATGGATCAAAAATCTCAGGATTGACCTGGAACTTTTCAAATTCTTTCTTTCTGTAAGCTGACATGGTAGTAAAACCAGTTATATCTTTTCCTTCTGCTCTAGCTTTTCTTATCTGAGCTGCTCCTACAAGTTCTTGAAAGCGAGCCATCCTAAAGTTAGGATCGAGCTCAGGATTTTCATACACGGGCTCAGGAGAAGCAGCATCAGCTATTTTATCTAGATAAGACATTAGAGTATACTTAGCAGAGAGGTTCTTGCTAGATATTTTAACACAAAGTAAACTATTTACCTTTCGAAATACTTTTCTCAGATTGAACTGGAGTTGGAGATGAAATTCTCTTCTTTGGAGAAGGAGGTGGGGAAAAGGTTGGTCTTTGAACCACAGTCTCCTTCATTTGTCTTTGAGAACCATAAAATGATTTGCCTTGAGAGCTTTGATAACCTTGTCTTGGCTGGGGCTGAAACGATGCAGATCTTCCAGAAGAGGCACCAGGATTGACTGATAGGTTCCCAGAGGCTCCTGCACCTGGAGGAGGAGGAGGACCTCTGGGAGTCCATCTTGAGACAGGACTATCATACCTCTTGGTTCTTTTTCTTTCTTTTTGCTGATTCTTCGAAAACCACATCCAATGCTGAAATTCCTTGGATTTAGGGTCAATGCCCTTCAAAATATAATAAGGAATATCATTATCCTTACTGGGAGGTGGAGGAGGAGCAGCTTTTCTTTTCTTTGCAGCAGATTCCTTTTTCTTTGACTTCTCAGAAATATCAGAATCATCATCATCAGACTGAGATGAGGGAGGATTTTCATACGGATCATAGGCTTCTGAAATAGCCTTTTCTTTACGCTTAAGATCAGATCTTTCTCTTTCCTCTTCCATGGCATCCAGAGCCAGAAGGGAGTCTAAATCCAACCCTGGAGAGTCATCCCAGATGGTTGACTTTTCAATTTGCAAATCTTTCTCTTTCTCTTTTAAAGATTGAACTCTTAAATCCCAAGCTGCTCTTGCTTGAGCTTCTTCCAAACTCAGAACAGAGTCAACTTTGACTTCCTCTTTCTCAGACTCATCTTCTTTATTATCTAAGAAGGATTCCAATTCAAGGTCTACTTGAGTATCAGAAACACTTGGGTCAGCTTCACAAACAACTGCTATGATCTGAGCAGTTAAATCTTCTTTAATAATATCTTCATACTTAACCATCTCCCATGATTCATTCAGATAAGAAGTTATAATTCCTTCCAGGAATCTAGCAATCATAGGAGTGGTAAGATCTTCTAAGCAGACTTTAACTGCAATCTCAGATAGCAGGATTCCATCTGCTATATCCTTATCAGACAGAACTGGAACTTTTTCTTTCTCAGCAGGAGCTATCTCTTCCTGGGCTGGAGCTATTTCTTCTTCAGCTGGATCTATCTCTTTCTCAGTAGGAGCAGATTCATCTGGAACTGTTTCTATCTCAGCTTGAGCAGATTCTTCCTGGGCAGACATGACTGTATCCTTTATAGCTGGAGGAGAGGCAGGATGGTCTGAGGCATCTTCATTGAACATCTCCCCCTGCCTGATTTCAGTGGATACTGAAATCAGGCCCCTTGAGGAAGATGGCTCAGCTGATTTTGAAAGGGATTTGATGGAGACAGATAAGAGATCAATGGAGGCTGCAAGGGGAGCGATTGCCTCTTCAATCATGGTTTTGATTGATGGGGTAATCAGCTCCACAATGCGGGAGATAAGCTCAGGAGAGATTTCAATAGATGAAGGATGTGAGGTGGATGGAGCTGCAGCAGATATGGTAGTGGTGCTGGGATGAGAAATGGTGTGGACAGGGGATCGAGCAGGAGATGGAGCAGGAGAGTTTATTGGGGAATGAATTGGAGAATGAATTGGAGATACAGGAGGAGTAGGAATTCTCTCTGATCCTAACAAATCAAAGCTAGGAGCAGATATCCTAGCCAGATGAGCAGGTAGAGGAGAAGCTGGAGGGGAAAGAGGAACAACCGTAGTTGTTTCAGGAGCAGCAGAGGAAGAAGGTCGTACCTCAGCTGAAGTTGATGGTACTTCAACTGAGGCAGACGACAATGCAGAGGAGGAGGAAGGAAGAGCTGAGCCAGCTTCAACAGGTTGAGGAGCGACTGATACAGTCCTTGTGTCCTCAGATGTTGCTGGAGCAGATTTCACAAACGTCCTCTTCCACTTAGAGAACAAGTGGGGATCCATCTTCTTGCTGGCGTTGATTGTTGTTGCAGTTGAACTTAGCAGCTGGGGGAATTTCTCCTTAAGGAAGATTCCAATGACCCTTCCTAGGGTGACTTCCTTCTTACCAGTCTTCTTCCTGATTAAATCAAATACAACTGCTGCCCAATCGATCCTTTTTCGATTAACAATTGCACACATGAGTGCGAATTGCTGCCTTGTTATATTGTCGTGAGCAGAGTGCTTACCCAGGAGCACTTTTCCTACTACCTCAGCGAGGAACTTGATCTTGAAGGGGAAGTTTACTTTGAGCAGCTTGGTGGGAATGCCCTCAGCATGTCCCAGCTCAACCAGCATTCTTCCAAATTCCTGAGCATCTTGCTCATAATCCTCATCACCAATAACTAATCCAAAAACATCAGATAAGACGGCCGGAGTCAGGATAACTTCTTCTCCGCCTATGGTACCAGTCATCGATTCGTCTGTGGAAGACGACGTGAAAGCCCATTCTTTGATTTCTGGAATGTTGATCTTAATCCTTTCAGACATTAACTTCTCTAAACCCTGATCCCTGCAGAGCTGGAGAACTTCCACGATTCCGGCATCGCAGCTACTGAATGCTTCGAAATCCACACTGAATCCTGCATCAAACTTCACGACGGCTAGAACAGCTGGGGAAACTGCCATGGATTCGCTGGAGAAAGCTCGAGAAAACTGCAGAGAACGAAGAAGATGAAACGCCCGGAAATCGCAAGCGGGAAAGCAGAATGCGAAAGGGCACGCTCCGTCGACGATAAAGCAAAAGATCTTTTAACCTAGGTCGACTATCGGCTTTATATTGGACCGGAAATAGTCGATCTATTAAAAAGATACTTGACCCGATAGTCGAACGGCCGTTCGACGATCGGCTCAGAAGCAGAGTAGTAGAACCATCGTTCGGCTATTTCTGGCTTCACACGCAACAAGCTGTCGTCGTTCAGAGATCGACGATGAGCTCAACCTGTTCGACGATGGTCGAACGTCGATCGACGATCTTCAAACAGATAAGCTATCATTAACCAGAGGTCGATGATAGGCTCAATCCGTTCGACGATCTTCGATCATCGTTCGACGATCTTCAAGCAGATTTCAACAAAGGCAGATATAGTCACACTTAGTCTCGTCCATTAATCATGCCTAGTTGAACTAAAAAGAACAGATGCTTCTGTTCATCTAAAGGCTTGGTGAATATATCACCTCTCTGAAACTCAGTGGATATGAACTCAAGACAGATCTTGTTCTTTTCCACACAATCTCTCAGGAAATGGTGCCTAATCTCAATGTGCTTGGTTCTAGAGTGGTGCACTGGATTTTGTGCAATAGAAATGGCACTGGTACTATCACACATGATCTTGGTGTTCTTGTGTGAGTAACAATAATCCATAAGCTGGTTTTGAATCCACAGGATCTGTGAACAACAACTGGCAGCTACTATATATTCAGCCTCTGCAGTTGAAGTTGAGACAGAAGCCTGCTTCTTACAGAACCAAGAGACCAATCTCTCTCCCAGGAACTGGCAAGTTCCTGAGGTGCTCTTCCTGTCAACTCTGCAGCCAGCATAATCAGAATCAGAATATCCAATTAATTCAAACTCTGACTCAGCTGGGTACCAAAGTCCTAGATCTGGACATCCTTTCAGGTATCTCAGGATTCTCTTTAGAAGAATCAGATGAGATTCCTTGGGGTTGACCTGAAATCTAGCACAAAGGCATGTAGCAAACATTATATCTGGCCTACTTGCAGTTAGATATAATAGGGAACCAACAATGGCCCTATAATTCTTTTGATCAACTGGCTTGCCGTGATCATCAGAATCAATAACTACATTAGTAGCCATGGGTGTAGGCATTGCTGAAGCATCAGCCATCCCAAATTTCTTTACCAATTCCTTGGCATATTTGGATTGGGAGATGAAGATACCATCAGCATCTTGCTTAACTTGGAGACCAAGAAAGTAAGACAGCACACCCATACTACTCATCTCAAACTTAGAATGCATCAAGTTGGAAAACTTTTTGCACAGTTTGGGATCAGTGGAGCCAAAAATAATATCATCTACATACACCTGAACTAACAGGATTGTGTCCTTGTGATGCTTGACGAAAAGGGTTCTATCAACTACTCCCCTAGTAAAGTTGTGCTCTAATAGGAAACTAGCTAAGGTCTCATACCAGGCCCTAGGAGCTTGCTTTAGTCCATAAAGAGCTTTCTGCAACTTAAAAACATGAGAAGGCTGAGTTGAAGAAACAAACCCTGGTGGTTGTTCAACAAACACCTCTTCCTTAAGCTCACCATTTAGGAATGCACTTTTGACATCCATTTGGAACACCTTAAACTTCATGAAGGCTGCATAGGCCAAGAAGATCCTTATTGCTTCTAGCCTTGCAACAGGAGCAAAGGTTTGGTCATAGTCTATACCTTCCTCCTGTCTGTAGCCCTGAGCTACAAGCCTAGCTTTATTCCTTACTATGATTCCATTTGCATCTAACTTGTTTCTATACACCCACTTGGTGCCTATGATCAGTTGGCCTTTAGGTCTTGGAACCAAAGTCCAAACTTTACATCTCTCAAACTGATTGAGCTCCTCTTGCATTGCAATGATCCAGTGGGGATCTAGCTCTGCATCTTTAAAGGTGAGGGCTCAACCTGTGAGAGGAAACAAGCATGCATCACATCCTGTCTTAATTGGTGTCTTGTTTGTACACCAGCTGATATGTCTCCAATCACTTGAGATGTGGGGTGATCTCTAAGTGTGACAATATCAGTAGGTGGGATGTGATCTTCAGCAACAGTTGGGATTAATTCCTCAGGAGGAATTTGATCTACTGTTGGTGGTACAACAACAGCTTCAACAGCTTCAGCAAAGTCTTCATCACTGTCTGATTCAGTGATCTGAAGAGTTGATAGTTGAAGAATTTCTTGAGGGGCATCAGGTACTTGCAAAGAACTGGAGGAAGGAGAATTTTCCTTCTCCTTGTAAAACATCTGAGACTCATCAAAAGTCACATGCACAGATTCTTCTATCTTACAGGTTGATTTGTTATAAACCCTATAAGCTTTGCTTACTTGGGAATATCCAAGCATGATTCCCATTGAAGCTTTTGCTTCAAATTTTCTAATATATTCTTTATTATTATTATGAATATAAATAGTACAGCCAAAAATTCTAAAGTAATTAATTTTTGGTTTCTTTCCTTTAAGCAACTCATAAGGAGTTTTACACTTAAGTTTGTGTATCAAACTTCTATTCAAGACATAGTTGGCTATACTAACAGCTTCTGCCCAATAGGATAGAGGCATGTTAGCATCTGCCAACAATGTACTAGCAGCTTCAATTAGTATTCTATTCTTCCTTTCAACTACCCCATTTTGTTGGGGAGTTCTAGGAGCTGAGAAGCTATGTTTGATACCTTCTCTCTCACAGAATTCTTGCATGAGAAGAGAGTCAAACTCAGTACCATGATCACTTCTGATCAAGGCCACATGAGTAGAGTACTCAGTCTGCACACAAAGTAGAAAGTATGTAAGGGCTTTGAAGTTATCAGACTTAGTTCTCAAAAAGAAAACCCAACTGAACCTAGAGAAGTCATCTACAATTACTAATGTGTAATACTTCCCTCCTAAACTCTGTACATTTATTGGGCCAAAGAGGTCCAAATGTAATAAATACAGGATTCTAGGAGAATCACTTTTATTTACAGATTTAAATGAATTCTTGGTTTGCTTGCCTAGCTGACAAGCCTTGCATAGGCTCTCCTTCTTGTAGGGGCAAGAAGGTAAACCTCTAACAAGGTTGTGCTTAGATAACCTAGATATATTTTTAAGGTTTACATGACTAAGCCTTTTATGCCAAAGGGAATTATTATTAAGGGTTACTTCATTAAACAGGCAGATTTCAGAGTGAGATGAATTAAAATCTACTAAATAAATGTTGCCTATTCTAATACCTACTAAAACAACATTATTATTTAAAGTAATATTGCAAGAGAAATTAGAAAATGAAACCTGGTAGCCAGCATCACATAGCTGGCTGACTGAAATCAGATTATGCTTCAGTCCATTGACATAAGCAACTCTCTTGAAAGTAACTGCTCCAATTGTGATCTTGTCATAGCCTTCTGTCTGACCACAGCTGGAGTCTCCAAAGATAACCTTTGGGCCAAGCTTAGCTTTGAACTTTGACAGTAGATCTTTATTTCCTGTCATATGCTTAGAGCATCCACTATCCAAATACCACTTATTTTGAGTGATTGGATAGGCCTTCACCTGCAAGACAATTATTTAGACAGAGTGGACCCAGGTAACCTTGGGTCCCTTGTTTTTCACATAAGAAAAACTGGAAATATAAGAGAATGCAGGCTGAGGGTGATAACCTAGTGGGTGAGATCTCCTAGGTGGGATTCTCCATGCTGATGATGGGTCAACAAACCTAGGGTTTCTATTCTCATTTAGGTTTCTATGGAATTGATTATGATTTTGAAAATCATATTGAAATCGTCGATCGACGTTCGACGATGGGTGCTCAGATCGTCGAGCTTCGTTCGACCATGGAGCATCCGATCGTCGAGCGGCGTTCGACGCTCTTTGCATTTCTTTGAAAAACTTCTTTCTCTTTTCTCTCTTAGCTTTATTTAAGGTTTTATTTACCAGATTTACTTGCTCAGTGTTCTTCTTTCCACTAGCTGAAATGAAGTTCACTGGAGTTGAAAGATTATTTTTAAGAAGGACTGGGGGTTCACTGGGAGAAGCTCCTAAGCCTAGTTTATCATTACCTGACCTAGTGTTAGTCATGATGGTAATTTCTAACAGCTTAAGGCTTCTACCATTAAGGGATTCTTCTAATCTCTTAGACTTAGCTAACTCTATTTTAAGGAATTTAATTTCTTCACTACAAGTAGTGAGTTCTTCCTTTAACCTAATATTTTCAGAGGCTATAGATTCTGAGTCAGCTAACCTATTTCTAAGTTCTTTTATTTCCTTTTCTGAGCTAATTAAATCTAAACATAAAGATTTAAATTCTAACTTAAATTCTTCTGAAGTAAAATCATAAGAAGAAAGTACCTCATCTTCAGTAGGCATCTCTTCATCAGAATCAGAACTCTCTGCAGCAGAGTGGTTGCTGCAGGCATCTATTGCCATCAGGCAAACTTCTTTTGCCTTCTTCTCTTCCTCATCTTCACTGGAGCTTGATGAGGAGGATTCTTCATCAGAATCACTCCAGGTTTCAGCAATGAAACCTCTCTCCTTCTTCTTGTTTTTGTGGGAGGATGGCTTGGAGTGCTTCCTGTGTTGTTCTTTGTCTTTTCTCTTTTCTTTGTTCTTCTCCTCTGGACACTCTGGCAAAATGTGTCCAGGCTTCCTGCAACCATAACAAATAATTTCTTTAGCATGAGATCGATCATACCTTGGTTTGTCTTCATAGCGTGAAGACTTCTTTCTGAACTCCTTTCTTCCCATCTTGAGAAATCTTTTGGCAAACAATGCCATAAGTTCCTCATTAGATTGGCTGCCTTCAGAGACATCTGCAGCCTTAAAAGCTAGAGATTGCTCTTTTCTTGTTGGAGTGGGGGTCTTGGCTTCAGCTTCTGCTTCTCTAGTCTTCAGCACTTGCTCAAAAGACTTGAGCTTGCCGAGGAGGGCTTCAGTTGAGATCTCATTAGTACTTCTGGCTTCTTTGATGGGCCAGATTCTTAGATCCCATGTGCTAGGGAAGCACATAAGAATCTTATCATTGACCCTTGTCAATGATATGTCCTTGTCCAGGGTCCTCAGCTCATTGATGATTGAGCTGAGCCTGGTGTACATAGCTTCAACTGATTCAGCATCAGTTTTCTTGAAGTTCTCATACTGTGAGATAAGGTTGGACCTTCTGTCCTTCCTTTCATCAGCTGAACCAGCTACAATCTGGTTCAGTGTGTCCCACATGGCCTTAGCTGAGGAGCAGTCAGCCACCTTCTGGAACACCTCATCAGACATTGTCTGAGCCAGTATGTTCATTGCCTTGGCATCTGTAATTTTGGCCTTCTTGTATTCATCATTATAATCTGGAGGAGGCACTGCACTCACATCAGATGATGAGGCAGTGGCAGCAGCAGGTGCTCTTGGGGGACCTGACAAAATAGAAGCAAAAATGCTTTCATCAATAGAGTTCATATATAATTTAATCCTTGCCTTCCAGATGCCAAACTTTGCTAAGTTGCATGCTGGAGGTCTGGTGCTAGAATAATCCTTAGACTGGGCCATGATAGTGAATATCTATAAGCTCTTGGTATCTATCAGGATCTTGTGACTTAGGTGTTAGCCTATACAGTCAGTCAACCTCCCTCTGATACCAATTGAAAGTGAAGGGATAAATACTACTCTAGAGGGGGGGGGGTGAATAGAGTTATCAAATTTTGCACAGACAAAACTTAATATTCTACCCAACTCCCTTGGAGTGAAGTGCGGAATGAAAAGATTATAGATATTGATTTAACCTTAAAGCCTAACACAAGTGATGTGTACAAACACAAGCTAACTGTAATTACAGTTAAGCTTGGAAAAACCTAATCAGCAACTAGCAACCTAGTTATATCTAATCACAGCCACAATGCAGGAATTAAACAAAGGAATCCAGACGACACAAGGAAATTTATAGTGGTTCCCCAAACAACTTGGGTACGTCTACTCTTCTACCCACACGGTAGGAATCCACTCGGGTTTTTGATCAGGTGCCCTGCCACCAACAGGATCTGTTTCAGGTAGATCCAGAAACCCTTTAGACTTTTGATCAGGTGTCTAAAAACCAAGCACAGGTTTTTGATCAGGTGTCTAAAAACCAAGCACAGGTTTTTGATCAGGTGCCCTGCCACCAAGGGATACTTTTGAAGGGAGTAATAACCCTGTACAGGAGGGGGAAGAAGGTTAAGATGTCTTCTCTATTTTACAATAGATTAGAGAAGCACAAAAGCTTGCACTGAGCTAGAATGCTCTAAAGAATCAAGGCTCCCCCTGGCTCAAAGATGTCCAGGTGAAGTCTTGCTTCAGTGCAGAAAAACTCTTCAGAAAGTTCTGAAGGAAAAACTACAGGAAGAAAGTAAATAATAAAATCAAAGTTCTTCAAGCAGCTATCTTCTTCTTCTTCTTCTTCAAAGGAACTCTGAGTTTGAACTTCCTGAAAGCAGGAGAACTCAGGTGAAGAAGAGATGAAGATCTTAACACTTCTCAGTTAGATGGAGATTGCTGAGAGCAGGAAGCTTGAACTAGATGAAGGCTTGAGAGCTTGAATGAACAACTGGTTAGATATTAGCTTCGGTTAACTAGCTTGAATCCTTCTTCAAAGGGTTCTTTATATAATCATCAGCAAGCAACGGCTCTCTTCCATTTGAATTATTTGTCTTCTTCTAAGCCTTGAGACCTGGGCTGTAAATATCAAGAAGACAGAAATATCTCTGCAGCAAAACATTCTATAAAGGGAATAAACCACTTTCTAAGAAGCTGCAGGCTTAAAACAAATAACAGAAGGACTAAATAAAGTCACATCAGAAATAATCTCTTTATAGCAAAAGATGACTTTTCAGTCTAACGGCTATAAAGGGCTGACAATAGATAAAGTAAATTAAAAAGACAGCTAATAAGACAAACAACTTTATCTTAAAAGATTTGAACTCAGGCAAAAAGAATAGAGCAAATAATGCCTGGAAATTTTATCATACAGCTTAAAATACTGTGCCAGAAAATGTATTAATTAATTAAATATAATAAATAAATACAAAATACAAGGGCAGACAGAAAACGTCGAACGACCTTCGAAGATCGTCGAACGACGCACGGAGATCGTCGAACTATCGGGCAGATAGTCGAACGATCCAGATAGTCGACCTATCGAAGAAGATAGTCGAGCTACCCCGGCAGATAGTCGAACTATCAGAATAGATAGTCGAACTATCAGATAGTCGATCTATCAAGGACAGATAGTCGAACTATCAAGCGCACAGAGATAGTCGACCTATCAAGCAGATAGTCGACCTACCTCAGAAAACAGATAGTCGATCTATCAAAAGATAGTCGAACTATCAAAACCAACCAGATAGTCGATCTATCAGCAGATAGTCGAACTATCAGATAGTCGACCTATCAGGACAGATAGTCGAACTATCAAAACGAAACAGATAGTCGATCTATCAACAGATAGTCGAACTATCAAGGCGGAACAGATAGTCGACCTATCAACAGATAGTCGAACTATCAGATAGTCGATCTATCAGAACAGATAGTCGAACTACCTCGCCAAGCAGATAGTCGAACTATCAACAGATAGTCGAACTATCAACGCAAAACAGATAGTCGATCTATCAACAGATAGTCGAACTATCAACGCAGACAAGGCGTCGACCAACTGATAGACGATCGTCGATCAGCCGATAGACGATAGTCGAGCGGCGTTCGACTATCGTCGAACGAAAAACTTACTTAACCAAATTCTCAATCTGGAAAAGTGAGGACTCTACAGCTAGACTCCTAACCATTGACCATAAGTATTTCTTGGGTCAAGGGGCACAAAGGAGAGGACTAAACTCAAATCAAAACTAGGGTACCAACAGACTAGATGTATGAAAACCAAGTTTGGACCTTGGTGGAACCACTAGAAGGGGTATGACCCATAGGGTGCAAGTGGGTCTTCAAGAAGAAGACCGACATGGATGGGAATGTACGGGCATTCAAATGGATAATGGTGGCTATAGGTTTCAAGCAAATTCATGGTATTAACTATGATGAGACCTTTTCCCCTATTATCATGGATAAGTCCATCAGAATTCTGCTTGCTTTTGCTGCGTATTATGACTACGAGATCTAGCAGATGGATGCCAAAATAACTTTCCTAAATGAAAACCTCCTTGAGGAAGTGTATATGACACAACCCGAGGGTTTTGTATCTCCAGGTGAAGTCACTATAATATGCAAGCTGCAGAGATCCATTTATGGATTAAAACAGGCTTCTCAAAGTTGGGATCTTTGTTTCGAAGAGATCAAAAAGTTTTGTTTTATCAAGAACGAGGTTGAACCGTGTCATTACAAGAGGATTAGTGATAGCATTATTGTCTTCCTGATATTGCATATAAATGACATACTGCTTATCAAGAATGAAAAACGACCCTACAAGTTGTTAAGAACAACATAGGGGACTGCTTTTTATTGAAGGACTTGGGTGAAACGACTTATATACTAGGTATTAAGATCTATAAAGATAGATACAATAAATTACTGGGTTTGCCCAAAGTATTTACATTGACAAGGTGTTGAAACGATTAAACATGTTTGTGTCAAAGAAAGGATTCTTACCCATGTCTTATGGTGTGAGACTCTTTAAGGACCAGTATCCAAAGTCTTGTGAAGATAAGGACATCATGAAGTTGATTCCATATGCTTCAGAAATTGTGTTAATCATGTATGCAATGATATGTACTAGACCCGATGTCTCTTATGCCTTGAGCGTGACTAGCAGGTATCTGTCTGATCCCAGTGAAACTCACCGGATAGCCATCAAGGACATCCTGAAGTACTTGAGAAGGACTAAGGATACGTTTTTGGTATTTGGTGGAGAGGAAGAGCTTGTTGTAAGGGATTAAATAAATGCTAGCTTCCAAACTGATAGGGACAACTCAAAGTCTCAGTCAGGGTTTATATTTTTCCTAAATGGAGGTGCTGTTAGCTGGAAAAGTTCCAAGCAAGAGACAATTGTCGATTCTACAACTGAGTCCGAGTATATCACTGCTACAAATGTAGTGAAGGAGGCTGTATGGATTATGAAATTCATCGGCAAGTTAGATTTAGTTTTTACCATTATTCGTCCCATAATTCTCTACTGTGATAACAACGGTGCAATTGCACTTGCTTCGAAACCTAGATAACATCATTGCTCCAAGCACATACTTCGGCGGATCCATCTAATTCGAGAGATTGTCAATCGAGTAGATGTGAGCATTTGTAGAGCGCCGACTGTGGAGAACATTACGGATCCACTAACAAAGCCTCTCGCACAGAGAGAATATGATGGTAATGCTAGATATATAGGTATATGATACCTGAATGATCAACTCTAGTAGAAGTCTTGTGGATTGTATGTTTGTTGGCTATAATATTTCATTTGATGGAAAAAGTATTGTATACATTTCATTTATATATTTTGGAAAGTTCTTTTATTATGTTATTATTTCTATTGTGACAGAGTAGTTAACTGTATAAATGCCCTTAGAATATTTGCTTCCATAGGAGTCGAGTAGTGACTTAAAAGTGAGAGCCTATGATCTTAGAAGCTTCATTCTTAAAAGGTCCCTAGTTATCATATCAACTTAAAAGCTAAGGGCGATGATTATACCTTTAAGACTAACATGTGCATTGACTGATGACCCGTCGTCACAGGTCATGATATTATGATATCAAGTCATCACATGTGTACTTGTTATGAACAAGTTGTACTGGACAGACCCACCATGAGAATACTTTGTGGATTGTTATATAAATGTGTCATAAGTATAGCTTAAGTGGCAATGGTGTGTGTGGTTCTTTGACTTGAAGTCACAACATTTATCAAGTAAGGAAGAGCATTCTTTGATGCCATAAAAAGTTCAATCTTGAGAAAGTTGAATGATAAAGATGGTTATTGGGTATGTTATGAATCATTTGGGTGTTTGCGTGTGAGTGGAGATGGGATTTTCCCTTCTTTATGACAGGAGTTGCATCATTGAGCCCCTTGATGGAATGAGACTAAGAAATGCATGGCCATGCTTGGTTGAGTAAATATATGATATTGGGCTCACCAATTTCTATAAGTCCATTCTAGATCAAGAAACTAGGATGGAACACTTATGAGGGTGATACGGTCTATACCTCTAGTTCTATCCGGATGTAAGGGATGAAAGGGCATGACAACACTATAACACTGGTCATAATGGCTTTTGAGTTTATAAACTCTTACTATTTGGGGAGTAATGATGTATTGCTAGATGCCGCTCATTGTTTGTGAAGGTTTTGTTTGATACTTTCAAGATCAAGTGAGAGACTATTGGTGTTACCATTGTGATCTGGAAGTGATCAAGCATGTGGCCTCACTGCTAACTCAGTATAAGCCTATCAAGGTCGCACATAAGATTGTGGAGAAATTGGGAGATATGGATTTATATGGTTTAGCTCATATGATTAGTTAATAAGACTTAGTTCAACCTAACTAAATGGCATCGAGTGAATTGAGACTAGTCAACGCCTTCGTCGAGTTAAGCGTTAACTCAACGAATGACGGCGTTGAGTGTGTTGAGTATATTCAACAGTTCGTCGAGTTAAAGGGTTGATTCGATGAGTATGACACTTACGCACTGAGTGTGTTGACTATACTCGGTGATTCGTTGAGTCAAGGTATTGATTCGACGTGTCTGGGTCTCAGGCATTGAGTGTGTTGAGTTCACTGAATGCCTTCATCGAGTAAAGGGTTTACTTGCCGAATCTGGCACTTAGGAGTTGAGTGTATTGTGTTCACTCAATGCCATTCGACGAATCTGGCTTTTGTCATTGAGTGCGTTGAGTGCACTCAACGACATACGTTGAGTATGAATGATACTCGATGATTCATTGAGTTTGGCGCAGAAAGCATTGACAGAGTTGGGTCCACTCAACGCCTTCACAGAGTCAAGTATTGATTGAGCTAAGGATGGAGTTAAGTTCGCCGTGTATCCTATGGACACTCGACGATTCTTCTAGTATACTATGAAACTCGACGATTCATCGTATATGCCATGGATACTCAACGATTCGTCGAGACAAGGGTTGTCTGGCCGATGTTCTGCAAACTAAGTCCTGAGTTTGCGGATAGCGGCTAGAACTATTCTCTTTATTGCTTGGGTATAAATATAAGTCTTTAGGGTTTCTTTAATATTGACTTACTATTCTTTCTGTTTAAGCACACGAGCCGTACTGTGCGAAAAGACAGAAGCCCTAGAATCCTGACGAAATTTGTTCCGCCTTTCGTCGTTGTTATCTCTGATCCCGATCCCGCGAGTGTCGCATCCACCTCTCCTTCAACAGATCTAGCAGTCTATGGAGACGCTGAGTGTCCTCTCCCGACCTAGTGCTTGTTTGACAAATAGCTATGAGTTATCCTGATCATGTAGATTTCCTATAGAGGCGCGGATATTCTTTCTATGCTTAGGACTCAAGCCGCTAAGTGGCCAAACAATTTTTCTGGAGAACCAAGATTGAGTATAGACTCAATACCTAAAAGGTAATTTTATTTACAACATGCTTTACTTCTTGAATCATGAATATTGGCTGATCCAAACTCTTTTGGGTTTTCTTGTTCCTTATTTCCACTGCGTGCACAAGTGTTGTGCCATCCTAGCAAAACCCAACACTGTCTTCACTGAACGCTTCTGTCTTTAGGCATATTTCTTGTCAGCAACTCCGAGGCTTTTACTTCTTGAGGTACTGTCAGTGCTTTTAGCCTCTTGGCATTGAGTGACCTATCTTCACTCAATGCTTCTAGACTCAGTAGAATTTTTGCTATTCCACCATCTTGTCTTGAGTCTTACTATCATTGTGACTCTGACTCCCTTTCAAATCAATATAGTATAGTACAACTTGCATACATGAACTTAAACATATATTAAATATATTCATGTGTATACCATTGACTTATAGGCCTTCTTCAAATCTAGGACAATGTTATCAATGGACCCAACAAACATAGAAATCAGTCCGCGCTAACGACGGGATCTCCCAGACAGAGCACACCTAGTCTTGGTATAAAACCAGACCAAGTACACACCACCAGCCATCCCTGGTGGGAACAAAGCATCAGCAGATACATGAGACAGTCTACACACACAGGCAGACTCCAACACCAGTTCATAACAAACCGACGAACTCTATGGATAACCTTCCAATCTGCCCGGTTGCTTCTAGGAAATAAGCCAACTACAAAACCACTGGCTGACCTGGTTAGTCACCAATATTATCCGCAAAGACCACATGGTCAAACTTCCTAGACCTCCACAACTGTCCGTCCAGACCGCACGGACAGTCTGCCCAGGCTGCCACTTTCACTTCAAAAAAGTCAACACTCCCCATTATAGTGAGAAGTGGAAACTAGCCCCAACAGTCCCCTTAACCGAGTAAATATCCCCTTCAACAACGACTTCATGAAGATGTGTGAGATGTTACCCTTGCTCTGAAAATTTCCAACCATAAGAGACCCCTCCATCACTTCTACCCAATAAAATGGTGCTCAATCTCAATGTGCTTGGTTCGTGCGTGATAACCTGGATTATTAAGCATTTTAAGGGCACTTTTGTTTTACCATGTAGTAGAGTGGGACCACGCACTTCTTCATGGACGTCCTCTACAAGCCTACTAAGTCAAAATGGGTACCCGAGCAGCTAATGCCGAAGCCTTATACACCTCTTCTATAATAGAGGCAGACACAAAATCCTGCTTCTTGCTACATCACGAGATACCCGCTGATCCACACATGAAGACATAACCAGATGTCAACTTTTGGTCGTCTAAATCTCCCCCATAATCGACATCTGTGTAATCATGCAGGTTGAATCTCGTGTCTCTCATATAAGGGAGACCCATATCAGAAGTGGACTTCACATACATTAGAATACTCTTTGCCGCCACCAAATGAGGCTTCCGTGGTTCCTCCATATACCGACTTACTTGGCCTACAACATAAGCAATGTCTGGCCTCGTAATTGTCAAGTAAATAAGGCTCCCAACCAGTGCTCGAAACACTAAAGGATCTGGAAGTATCCTCCCCTCATCTCATCGAAGCTTAATGCCAACATCAAGAGGAGTAGAGCTACTCTTCCCCTGCCGCATATCGAATCACTGAACGATCAATTCCGCATACCCCTTTGGGAAGTGAGTATGCCACTCTCTTTCCTCTCCACTTCTAGTCCAAGGAAGTGGTGGAGCTCACCAAATTCCTTCATCTCAAACCGTATAGCTAGCTTTACCCTAAGCCTAGCTACCTCCTCCTTGAAGTTTCTCGTGATGATTATGTTGTCCACGTACAACAACACTAAGACATGATGCTCCCCCCTCTTTTGAATCAGAGTCAAAATAATCGCAGAACTTGAGATATTCTACGTGTTCCCATACCATGGTAATGGAGCCTACTTCAAGCCATAAAGGGCCTTCTAGAGCTTATAGACGTATCATGGATGATCTTCAAATACGTATCACGGTGGCTGAACCATGAAGGTGTCCTTATGAATTTCCCTGTAAAAAAAATAATTCTTAATGTCCAGCTGCCACATATTCCAACCTTAGCAAGCCGTCAAGGCCATAACCACTCGTACTGAAGTCATTTTGGCAACAGGACTAAACATCTCTTCATAGTCTTCTCCGTACTGTTGAGAGAACCCTCGAGCTACAAGGCGAGCCTTGTACTATTTGATGCTCCTATCTGTCTTCTTCTTCAACTTATACACCCACTTGAACTTCATAGGAGTAACAACATCGGCCTTGGGCACAAGGTCCCAAGTCTCATTTTTCCTAAGGGCAACCATCTCCTTATCTGTGGAATTATCCCACTCCTTGACTCTAGTGGCATTTCAAAGCTGGAAGGCTCCTGCTCGTCCAGAGGGCCTATAAAGAAACAAGATATGAAGCTCATCACATTTTCTTCGCTATATCGAGCTGGTGGTTTTGTGGTCCTCTTCGATCTCCGAAGAGTCTGACCCATGCTTACCACCTCCGCTGCTTCTTCTGAACTAGCTCTATTCCCAAACAAACTTGGAGCATCGCTACCCCTACTTCTTGAACTTGAAGCCTTCGCCCCGGAAATTGAAACACCTAGAGCTCTTAGTGACACATGCAACTCCACCAAAAGATACTTAATAGCCTCCTCCTGCCCGCCATCCGACCTGATTTCCTACAGCTCTACAGAAGAGCCACCTTCATATGACCTCAATTTGTCGAAGACAATATCTCTTGAAATGATGTACTTCTTCACCACTGGATCCAAACACTTGCATCCCTTCTTCCACTCGTCATAGCCCACGAAGACAAACTTTCTCCCCTTCGCATCCAGCATTGTCTTGAGAGCATCTAGGACATATGTAGTAGGTAGACCCAAATAGCTGATGGAGTTCCACACTGGGCTTATCCTTTAACATCATCTCACGACTTTATATTGATCGGGCTCAGAGGCATCCAGTTAATGACATAGGTTGCGCTGACCATCCATTCCCCGCCAGAAGGACCTTGGAATGCCTTTGGCATGAAGCCAACAATTACAGGTCTCCGTCAGATGACTGATCTTCCGCTATGGTA
Source organism: Platanthera zijinensis (assembly GCA_039513925.1). NCBI lineage: Eukaryota > Viridiplantae > Streptophyta > Magnoliopsida > Asparagales > Orchidaceae > Platanthera > Platanthera zijinensis. The sequence goes on along the minus strand of CM077089.1, from coordinate 123,332,584 downwards.
CTCCATTTTGTTGTGTAGTATGAGCACAAGTGGGCTCTCTACGGATGTTGTGCTTTCTGAAGAAGTTAGAGAACACATTTGAAACAAACTCACCTCTGTTGTTCGTTCTCAACTTCTTAATTGGTAGGCTAAGTCAGCCCTCCACTAGTTCTTTGAACTCCACAAACAAATGTAATGCATCAGACTTCTCCTTCATAAAGTACACCCAAGTGTACCTTGTGTAGTCATCAATCAACACCAACATATATCTGCAGCCTCCAAGGCTGGCGGTAACGGTCGGCCCCATCAGATCAGCATGGATACACTCCAATGGTGCTTTACTCCAAGTTTGCGACTTGTCAAATAGAAGGCGATGAGCTTTTCCATATTGATACCCCACCCAGACATGATCATCACGGAAGGATGATAACTTAGGCAAGCCTTTCACAACGCTCTTCACCCCCATTACTTTCAACTTGTCCATCTCGACATACGCCAACCACTCATGCCAGATAGCTGCATTATTACTCGCCTTCATCCGATCAACATAGGAATTCATTGATAGCACAAACAAGTCCCTTACACTTCTCCCTACATGATTAACGTCAGTCTTTATCGCTGACAGGTTGTGGAGAAACTTCACTTATGTTGGGCCGAACTGAATGTGATAGCCCGCGTCCACCACGTTGGTCATTCAAAATATGTTCTTCTTCATTCCCGGTACATGATAGACACTCCTCAAGGTAAGTAGACAATTATCACTACCTAAAGAAACAAAACCCTCCTTCTCGATGTATGAACTTTATCATCAACAATTATGATAGATTTGTTACCTTAGTACGTTGGTAGAGAGGAGAACTTCGACTCATCCCTAGTGTTGTGGTGACCACACCCCAAGTCCACTATCCAGTCATCTTTGTAGTTGATAATGGAAAAGGCACGAATACACATGCCCGTCATGAATGCATTCCCCCATCCAGCTTCCTCAACACTAGAACAAACTTCCTCTTTATCTACAATGTGCCCCGGCTACAGCTTGAACTTGCAGTCCTTCTTGTAGTGACCTAGCTAGTCGCATCTATAACACCTTAGCCCTTCCTTATTCTTCCAATCATGCATAGGAGTATAAATCCTCTCTTGCTAATTTGAAGTTGAAGGCCCATCACCAGAAGCAGGCTTGTTCTTCTTCTCCCATCTCTTCTTCTTCCATGGGAAGAGCGCTTTACTACCTCCTTCAGTGATACTGTCTCCAGCCATTTGTCTAGCTAAGCTCTGTTGCAAAGGCAGCAGGTTCTCCAGCTCTAGTAAAGACGGTTGAGTGGTCCAGCTTCGAACAAAAGTAACAAATGCCACATATTACTTCCACAAACTGCGGATTAAGTGCCTCTTCAGCTTCACATCCGAAATAGGCTCATCGAGGTCCAATGTTGAAAATGCTGTGTACAATTACTTTATCTTCGGGATGAACGTTGAGATGGGAAGATCTCCTTGAGTGGCTCTCGCCAACTCATTCTCCAGGAATTGTTTTCATGCTATAATCATCCTATTGAACAACCCATCAAGGGAAGTCCAAATATCCGTAGTTGACTGGTGGTCGCTAAGCTTCGAAGAAAATAAAAGCATCCAAACTAACAATCAAATGAGGCAAGTATACCTATCGAATTATAGCTAGGGGACACAAGTGTCGTATTGAAATCCGGGAACTGTCGAATAAACTTACTCACATGAAGACTATTATTTTATCGATGAAAAAACTAGGGTTCGAGAAACTAAGTGCAATTAAAGAAATAAAGCTATGATAGAAAGAGAACAACTATAGTTAATTAAAGAGCATTGTATGAAACGAACAAAAAACAAATTGGAGAGGTTTAACAGAAATTTTATTATCTAAAAAAGGTATCTATTACAAAAGTATGGCCTCCCTTTTATAGAATGGAGGAGAGAAGAGAGAGTACAAATAAGAGATGTGGGACTAAAAATTTACAGGACAAGCGGCCTATACACAAACCAAACTGCACAAGCCGCGCGGTTAGATGAGAAGGGCTAACCGCTCGGCTACCACCAGAGAGAGGGAAGCCGCCAGGGGAGACCGCTATGCCGCTCTATCTCAAAGCCACCAGAGACAAACCACTAGACCGCGCGGCCTTCAATCCGCCAAGAAAGGCCGCCAGACCGCCCGATCACTAACATCAACACTCCCCCTCACGCTGGAGCATATATATCGATCATGCCCAGCTTGTCACAAATATGAAGAAATGAGGCGGACACTAGCTTGGTGAAGATGTCAGCCAACTCTTTATCAGACGTGACGAAGGGAGTGCAAATTTGTTCCTTCAAAATCTTCTCACGAATGAAATGACAGTCAACCTCAATGTGCTTTGTTCTTTCATGAAATACTGGATTTTTGGAGATGTATATGGCAGTCTTATTATCACAGAACATTGGTAGAGGATGGTTGTAGACCTATCCTAAATCCATCATAAGCGCTCATAACCATTTTAACTCACAAGTGGTCGATGCAATACTTCGATACTCTGCTTCTGTACTTGACCTGGAAATAGACTACTTCTTGCTCTTCCAGCTCACCAGATTTCCCCCAACAAAGGTGAAAAAACCCGAGGTTGACTTGAGATCCCCTTTGTCATCAGCGTAACTCGCATCTGAGTATGCTTCAACACTTAGATGACCATTCTTCTGAAAGAGTAATCCTTTCCTAGGTGCTGCTTTGACATACTCCAAGATCTGCAAGACTGACTGTAGATGGCACTCCCTAGGCACTTGCATGAATTTACTCACCTTGCCCACAACATAGGAAATGTCGGGCCTAATATATGGGCTTACCAACAAGACGCCTATACCGCGTAACATCTGAAAGAGGAGGAGAATCATCTGTCCAGGTTTTGTCTTCTCTAGTTGTCATGGGGCATCGGGCAGGTTTTGAGTTGAATCAACTTTCCAGGTTTTGTCTTCTCCAGTTGCCATGGGGCATCGGGCAGGTTTTGCTCCAGTCAATCCTGCCTCTTTTAATAGATCAAGAGCATAATTACTATACAACCTCGGGCTCACACGAGGAGAAGACTCAGAAAAGAGGAGACTAAAAGAACCCTAGGAGAAGATAAGGCGCTAGGCTAGAAGGACCAAAGTGGGGATCCATTCGTGCTTGGCGAGACGGATCCAAGTGGGGATCCATTCGCGCTGGGCGAGACGGAACCAAGTGAGGATCCATTCGCGCTGGGCGAGACGGACCCAATTGAGGATCCATTTGCGCTGGGCGAGACGGATCCAAGTCGGGATCCATTCGCGCTGGGCAAGACAGGTCCAAGTAGGGATCCATTCACGCTGGGCGAGACAGACCCAAGTGAGGATCCATTCACACTGGGCGATACGGATCCAAGTGGGGATCCATTCGCGCTGGGCGAGACAGATCTAAGTGGGGATCCATTCGCGCTTGGCAAGTTAGACCCAAGTGAGGATCCATTCGCGCTGGGCGAGACGAACCCAAGTGGTGCTTTTTCCCGCGAGGCGGCGCTCTCGCCGAGCACCGGTTCAGCAGGAAGCTGGAGGGCCGGTTCAGTAAATGGGCAAAGACCAATTCAGTTGGCAAATGGTTCACTTTTCCTAGCTTCAGAGGTTTTTACTCCATTACCCTTGGAGGTCCTCCTATTGCCCTCCAGAACAACGGAGTTTGGGATTTGGCAGACCCGACACAGGGTATCCTGGTAATTTCACGAGTGATTCAATTTGGTTATTTGCAGTTCAAATCTTGAGGCCTATAAATAGACCGGTAAGGTGTCTGAGAGAGAGGCGTTGAACCCTTCTTTTTCTCTCTCACTCAGGCACCTAGCTCAGCATTGGCTAGGGAGGGGGAGAATTTCTTATTCTTCTGGGTTAGAGGTGGGACCTCCGAGCAGAAGCCCACGGTCTATTCTTCCGAGAATCAAATAGGGAGCGTGGTCCAAAGAGAGTAGGCGTCAGCTTCAACTTTAGATCCGAGCTTTAGGAGGAATCGACTTTGTTGGTTCCAACATTTTTGGTGCGGTGAGCGTGGATCGCAGCCTATGCAGAAGAACTTTGGATCACCTCATGGCAGAAGATCTGGGAGGAGAAGATGAGGGTGGGTCTCAAAACCCGGGGGGATACGTTGGGAGAGAGGAGTTCATGGAGTCCATTGGAGGTATCATGGACATGCTGCAGCAAATCTCGCAACGAGGTGATTGCGTGACCCCCCCCTTCCTCAGGCGCTGGGCCTCTCGCCTCAGGAAGGAATCGTCTCGGCAAGAATGGGCGAGGACGCGCCAGGGGGGTGACCTGGGAAAAAGAAAGTGGTGGAAGGAAGTGGGCGAGATCTGGCAGGAAGGGAGTTGTTCCCCAGCCCGGCGAGTGCCGTCTCGCCAGGGGACGTCGTCACGCGATTCTGAGATGACCTATTACGTGGGAAAGGACGACCCTCTCCAGCACCTACAGTGGTTTGAGGACACGGTCTACATCAGACCAATGATAGATGCGTTCAAGTGCCGTCTTTTTTGCCATAACTTTGAAGGACAAAGCCCGGGACTGGTTTCATCAACTCCCAGCAGGGTCGATATACAGTTTCGAGGACTTGAGTAGGAGTTTCCAATTGCGCTTTTCGACCTCGAAGAAGAGGAAGAAAAACCCCGAGTACATTTTACTGATCAAACAGAAGGCCGACGAATCCTTAGCCCAGTACGTGGATCGCTTCCAAGAAGAAATCCTATGCATTCAGGAGGTGCCGGGATTCTCTCTCCAGATGGCCTTTATGGTAGGACTTAAGGAAGGCTTCTTCAAGATGAGCCTGACCAGGAAGGCGCCGTTATCATTCGAAGGGTTGATGGAAAAGTCAGTAAAAGAGATAGCAATGGAGGCGGTAAACCCGACGTTTGCTAAAAAAATTGGCAAGGTTGACAGAAGTGGAGTCGAGAGAATTAGGAGGAGCGAGGCAGCAGGAAGGAGGAGGGAGGAGCCAAGTGGGCCGGCGCATCAGGAGTTGGGTTGGAGGCAACCGGGGGGCCCTGTTCAAGGGCAAGTAAGAGGTTTTCCTCCGGGAGGAAGGAACTACTACCAGGGAGGACCAGGAAGGGTACATCAACTGGGGTGGGGATGTGGTCCTAGACCACTCCCACTCCTGCCTCAGCAATCTATGGCCATAGGCCGGGGGAGAGGAAGAGGAAGAGAGCGAGGAAGAGCAGGAGCAGGGAGAAGGAGGAACCCCCAAGAAGGGATGCAGGAGGGAGAGGTAGTTGTGCCATTCTGTGACTTCCACGAGGAGGAAGGCCACCTGAAGGCTACCTGTCCAGAATTTCTAGAATTAAAGGGGAGAAGATGAGCAGGTGAGCAGCAGCTACCAGGGGGGATAGTAGAGATGATTGGAACTGGGGAGGAGGATCGATGCATGGACCGATCGGACGTGGGGATCGAGGGGGGATCAGGGTGATCCATGGGGGGGGGGATTAAGGCTACCCGCAGGGCCAGCCTTCATACCATATATCATCGGGGCATTGCTTCTATGTCGCAAGCCCCGCCCCCGGACGAGAAGATCAATATTTCTAGGAAGGACTTGCCGGATTACGAGGATCCATTCTGCGATGCCTTGGTAATTCGGACCGCAATCGAAAACTTCACGGTGTCGAGGATCTTGGTGGATAATGGGAGCTCGGTGAATGTCATTTTCAAGAAGGCATTCAACGAGATGAGGGTAGAGGCCAAGAGAGTGTTGGAAGTAGACGGACCGCTGTTCGGATTCTCAGGAGAAAGGAAGGAGGTCGAGGGTGGAGTGGGACTCTAGGTGACTCTGGGAGGGTTGTCAAGAAATTGCCTCTTTGTGATAGTGGATGCCCCAGCAGTTACAACGCCATCCTCGGGCGCCCTTTAATCAGCACTTTCAGATGCGTGCCATCATCTTTCCATCAGTGCTTAAAGCTCAATTTAGGGGGGACTCAGATCAGTGTGCGAGGAGATCCGAAGGCAGCCCGAGAATGCTATGTGACCGCAGTAAACACCATCTCTTGGAAGGGTGATGCGGAGGAGCTGGAGAAAAGAATGGAGCAATGGGAGAAGGAGGAGAATAAGGTTGTAGAGGTAGGGACAGGCATTACGAGGGAGCCAGCAAGGGCAAGAGAACAGGAATCAAGAGGAGAGGTGGAAGAAGTTGGAGGGAAGAAAAGAAAGATAAGGGACGTGGAGGAGCCATTCGAGATGGAGGCTCAGCCGGAAGGGAGGAGAGGATCATTGCTGGGAAGAGGTCTTGGGGAAGAGGGGGAGAAGTTCGCAGGGGAAGCGGCGACGGCCATGGAGGAGCGAGAGAGCAAGGAGCGAGAGCCCAGAGAATAAGAGGAGAGGAAGTGAATGGAAGAGGAGAGTCTGAGGGATCAGGAGGGAGAAGAGGAGCCCTCGAGGATGAGGGCAGCCGTTGAAGTACGGGAGATGGACATCTGCACGAAGGAGGGAAGAAAGGAAAAGATCAAGGTCAGTGGAGAGCTCAGCTTCAAAGACCAGGAAGAAATTTGAAAATGCATGCAGGAAAACATCGACATCTTTGCTTGGAGCGCAGCCGACATGCCGGGGATTGACGCGGACGTGGCGTGCCATCGTCTCAACCTTGACCCCAAGGTTTGTCCCATCCAGCAGAAGAAGAGGGCCATCGCTTCCCGGATGGTTAGGCCTATCAGAGAGGAGGTGGAAAAGCTACTCCAGGCGGGATTTATATCTGCAAATAAGTATCTGGGGTGGGATATCATCAAATACGCATGCATCCTCCAGATATCAAGGATGTCACCTTTATCACCGAGAATGGATGCTTCAGCTACAACATGATGCCCTTTGGGTTGAAGAATGCGGGGGCAACCTACCAATGAATGATGGATCAGATCTTCTGAAAATAAAAGGGACGGAACCTTGAAGTTTACGTAGATGACTTGATGATCAAGATCAAAGACCACAAGTCCCATGTTGTGGATCTAGAAGAAACCTTTGCGACCATAAGGAAATACAAGATGAGACTCAATCCTCTAAAATGCGTATTCGGGGCCAGCAGGGGAAAGTTCTTAGGACATCTCCTCACCCCATCAGGAGTAGAGCCTAACTCGGACAAAGTAAAGGCAATCCTAGAACTGGAATCTCCGAAGAATGCCAAAGAGTTCCAGCGTCTCACTGGCAAGTTTGCTTGGTTAAGCAGGTTTCTTTCCAGAGTAAGAGAAAGGTGCTCACCTTTCTTTAGAACATTGAGAGGAGGAAAGAAATTCGTGTGGACCTCAGAATGTGAGAAGGCCATTTTAGCCCTGAAGCAACAACTCACAAAAGCGCTGGTACTCCAAGGACCACGAGAGGGAGAGATTTTATTCTTGTACTTGGGAGTGGGGGTAGGAGCGGTGAGTTCGGTCCTTGTACGGGAAGAAGGTAAGAAGCAGTTGCCAATCCATTACGTGAGCAGGGTCCTCAAGGAGGCAGAACTAAAATACCTTATCCTAGAGAAACTAGCCTTTGCCCTCGTCATCTCAGCCCGGAAGCTCAGGCCATACTTCCAGGCCCATTCCCTAAAGGTCGTGACGGATCACCCTCTCTACCATATTCTGGAGGGGGTGGAGCACTCTTGGAGGTTAGCCAAATGGTCAATAGAACTCAGTGAGTTCGATCTTGCTTTCATTCCTCGGGTGGCTATCAAGGCGCGAGCGGTGACAGACTTCTTGGTAGATTACGTGGTTGAGGTCAAGGAGGCCGAGCTATCTCCCGTAGTGGCTTGGGAGATGCTCGTAGACGGGGCTTCGGGAAGGAGCTCTTTTGGAGGTGGAATGATTTTGATAAGTCCCGAGGGAACCCGGATTGAACAGGCCCTGAAGATTCATTTCACCCTCACCAACAATCAGGCCAAATACGAAGCCATTATAGTAGGGCTGAGGTTGGCTCGTGAGCTCGGCATATAAGACATCAAGGTCTCCACTAATTCTATGTTAGTTGCAGGGCATATCAAGGGGGAATTTGAAGTAAGAGAACCCACCCTCCAATCGTACTTAATGAAGGTAAAAAGTATCATCGGACAATTCCGCAGCTTCTCAGTTCAACACGTCCCGAGGGAAGGAAATACTCGGGCAGATTTGCTCGCTAAGCACGGTCCTTGGGCCGGAGGAACCATGACAGAACTCTTCAGGCCTTCCATAGAAGAGAGGGAATTGATGGAAGTGGACCAGCAGGGGTCCTGGATGGACCCATTTACCGTCTTCTTGACAAACGGACATCTACCCAAGGGAGACCTTGAGATGAAGCAGGTCAGATACAAGTCGGCATATTACCTGGTGAAAGAGGGAACCTTATACCGTAAGACGCTGTCAGGCCTACTGGCTCGGTGTGTGTCTGAGAAGGAGGTCGCAAGAGTGCTGGAGGAGATTCACTCGGGGGAGTGTGGTAGCCATTCCGGGAGTCGGACCTTGGAAGGCAGGGTGCTGAGGCAAGGCTATTTCTGGCCCACTCTTAGGAAGGATGCTGAGGAGTTCGCAAGAAGATGCAGGAAGTGCCAGGAATTTTCTCCTCTTCAACTCCTCCCGGCCCAAAGATTGCGCACGATTACGGCTCCATGGCCCTTCGCCATATGGGGGCTAGATCTGGTGGGCCCGTTTCCCCAAGCCAGTGGCCAGAGGAGGTTTTTGCTGGTCATGGTGGACTATTTTTCAAAGTGGCTGGAGGTGAAAGCGTTGGCAAAGGTGACGTCTCAGGTAGTCAAAAGCTTCATATGGGGGGGAAATCATCTGCAGGCATGGGCTCCCTTTGGCCATTGTCACGGATAATGGACCATAGTTCGCCATTAGAGAATTCGTGGACTTCTGTGTATGGCTAGGTATAGACCTTCGGTTATCCTCAGTGCATCACCCTTGAAGCAATGGGCAGGTGGAAGCTGCGAACAAAGTCATCGTGAATCTCTTGAAGAAGAAGGTAGAAAACTTAAGGGGAAGTTGGGTGGAGCAGCTCCCCTCCGTCCTATGGGCCTTGAGGACTACGCCAAGTACAGCCATGGGAGAGACACCATTCAAACTTACCCATGGCTCCGAGGTCGTCATACAAGTTGAGTTCAAGGTTGATTCACCTAGGGTGGCAGCGACAAGAAAGGGAAATGAAGGATGGGAGGCAGACAACATGGAGGAGCAGAGTCTCTCTCTTGACTTGGTGGAGGAACATAGAGAGCTAGCGCCCATCCGGCAGTAGGAGTTCAAGCGCCAGATGTCAAGATATTTTGACAAGCATGTCAGGATCAAGAAGTTCGAGAAGGGAGACTTGGTCCTCAAGAAAGTGGATGCGGCAGATAGGGGGGCCTCCGTGGGGAAGCTCAACCCCAACTTGGAAGACCCTTTTATAATAAAGGAGGTCTTAAAGTCAGGAGGGTACCACCACTAGGATGTGGACGGGACACCCCTCGATCGCGCCCGAAGCGACGATGATCTAAAGCAATTTTACCCTTTATGCTGTCTCTTTCATGTCTATTGCTTATTTCTTCTGAGATGGAATATTTTCGTTTTTCAATATTTGTAAACTTGGCGCGGTTTTTAAATGCAATACAAGTTCAGATATCCGTTTCCGTGTAATAAGATTGCTTTGGTTTTGGAAAGGAGACCCCAAGAAGACCCGCTGACTAGGCTACCATCAAGCTGGCAGGGTTGTAGGCTCACTCGGTGGTTGGAGTTGGGTGTTGGAGAGGAGACCCCGAGAAGATCCACTGACCAGGCTACCATCAAGTTGGCAGGGCTGTAGGTTCACTTCGTGGTTGGAGTTGGGTGTTGGAGAGGAGACCCCGAGAAGATCCGCTGACCAGGCTACCATCAAGATGGCAGGGTTATAGGCTCAATCGGTGGTTTGAGTTGGGTGTTGGAGAGGAGACCCCGAGAATACCCGCTGACCAGGCTACCATCAAGCTGGCAGGGCTGTAGGCTCACTCGGTGGTTGGAGTTGGGTGTTGGAGAGGAGACCCTGAGAAGACCCGCTGACCAGGCACCATCAAGCTGGCATGGCTGTAGGCTCACTCGGTGGTTTGAGTTGGGTGTTGGAGAGGAGACCCTGAGAATACCCGCTGACTAGGCTACCATCAAGCTGGCAGGGCTGTAGGCTCACTCGGTGGTTGGAGTTGGGTGTTGGAGAGGAGACCCTGAGAAGACCTGCTGACCAGGCTACCATCAAGCTGGCAAGGCTATAGGCTCACCCGGTGGTTGGAGTTGGGTGTTGGAGAGGAGACCCCGAGAAAACCCGCTGACCAGGCTACCATCAAGCTTGCAGGGCTGTAGGCTCACTCAGTGGTTGGAGTTGGGTGTTGGAGAGGAGACCCCGAGAAGACCCGCTCACCAGGCCTCCATCAAGCTGGCAGGGATGTAGGCTAACTCGGTGGTTGGAGTTGGGTGTTGGAGAGGAAACCCCGAGAAGACCCGCTGACCAGGCTACAATCAAGCTGGCAGGGCTGTAGGCTGACTCGGTGGTTGGAGTTGGGTGTTATAGAGGAGACCCCGAGAAGACCCGCTGACCAGGCTACCATCAAGCTGGTAGGGTTGTAGGCTCACTCGGCTGTTGGAGCTGGGTGTTGGAGAGGAGACCCCGAGAAGACCCGCTGACCAGGCTACCATCAAGCTGGCAGGGTTGTAGGCTCACTCGGTGGTTGGAGTTGGGTGTTGGAGAGGATACCCCGAGAAGACCCGCTGACCAGGCTACCATCAAGCTGGCAGGGCTGTAAGCTCACTCGGTGGTTGGAGTTGGGTGTTGGAGAGGAGACTCCGAGAAGACCCGTTGACAAGGCTACCATCAAGCTGGCAGGGCTGTAGGCTCACTCGGTGGTTGGAGTTGGGTATTGGAGAGGAGACCCCGAGAAGACCCGCTGACCAGGCTACCATCAAGTCAGCAGGGCTGTAGGCTCACTAAGTGGTTGGAGTTGGGTGTTAGAGAGGAGACCCCGAGAAGACCCGCTGACCAGGCTACCATAAAGCTGGCAAGGTTGTAGGCTCACTCGGTGGTTGGAGTTGGGTGTTGGAGAGGAGACCCCGAGAAGACCCGCTGACCAGGCTACCATCAAGCTGGCACAGATGTAGGCTCACTCGGTGGTTGGAGTTGGGTGTTTGAGAGGAGACCCTGAGAATAGCCGCTGACTAGGTTACCATCAAGATGGCAGGGCTGTAGGCTCACTAGGTGGTTGGAGTTTCGTCTTGGAGAGGAGACCCCAAGGAGACCCGCTGTCCAGGCTCCCATCTAGCTGGCAGATCTGTAGGCTCACTTGGTGCTGAGGAAGAATGGACCCGAGGAGGACATGCTGGCCAAGTCCCCCCAAGTCGGCAGAGTAAGTGATTCGTTAAGTCACAACATATATGGGGGAGCTTCTATAAAGAAAGGCTGCCAACGGATGACAAGATGAGGAAAATCCATAGTTTGAACATAAGCAGATAGGTTCCGGCTCGGGAAAAGTAAGGAAATAAGACAAAAAGGGAAGTCAGCCCCGTAAGACCCACTCGTACCAAGGAGGTCCAGAAGCAAGGCAATAGGAAGGGACATCAGCCTCCTACGCGAGGGCAACAAGGGCCTGACGACTCGCGCCTCGGGTAAAAAACTTGTTCTTCGGTCAAGGGGTGAGGGGAGGAACGCCCTCGTCTCGCAAACAAAAAAATGTATATATAAGTACAACTCAAGATCCACTCGCGCCAGGGGTGTCCAGAAGCAAGGCGAGAGGAAGGGACACCAGCCCCCTACGCGAGGGCAACAAGGGCCTGACGACTCGCGCCTCGGGTGAAATTTGTTCCTCGATCAATAGGCGAGATGAGGCATGACCCCGTTTCAAAAGCAGAGAAAAAATAAGTACATTGGAAAAAACAAAAGAGAGCCGAGACGTCTCGCATATAAAGAAGCATGACCATGCATTGAGGTCTAACTTGTCCGGGAGAGCACTTTTACAAAAAATGATAGGTTGTCTTAATACAAAAATGTCTTAATACAAAAATGTGTATACAAAAGAAAGCTGAAAGGCAGTCCTAGGTTTTCCTCCAAATGTCTTCTACTCTTCCGCGCTTGATGACCAACCATCTCCCTCCTCGCCGTAAATCTCCGGCACGAGGTCGCGAGCGGTGAAATCCTCGCAGCCCTCCTTGATAAACCCCATTTCTTTCATCATCTTCATGATCAGCTCGGCTTTTCTAATGTTGGCGTCTTTGCAGAGTTCCTCGACCTCCTCATGAGAATAATGGGGAGGTGACGGTTGGGGCATCATGCGGGAAGGTGAGAGGGAAGCATTCTGAAGCCGGGTAACCTGGGACTCCAGGCCCTTAACCTCTGATTCCAAAGTCGCTATATGCGAGTGCATTCTATCGGTAATCTCGGCATCCTGCGAGAGGACTATTCATTAGATGAGGTCAAGGGTATACGAAAAATAAGCTGAGGGTAGAGAAGAACTCACCACACCGCCTCGAGCCTTAGTAAGAAGGCTTTCCTCCACGGCCAACCTCTTTTCGAGATCTTCGGACTTCTCGCGCTCCGCCGTAAGTTTTGCCTCAGATTCCCTCCAGCTTTGATTATTATAAATCAGGCGACGCGAGAGACGGTGCGAGAGCTCCAGGGTGCGCAGTTGAGAGTGCGCAACCCTCAGAATTAAATCTCGCGAAGGAGGCTCGCCGGTGGGATCAGGCTCTGAACCACCATAAAGGCCAAAGCCCAGAGAGAAGGCATGACCTGTAGGCTTGTCCTACTCTGTCCAGAGGGGAAGGAGGGTAGAGATGGAGATGCAGTTCACCCCCTTATCCCATATCAGAGTCGTGTCATTGGCAGCATCAAAGATCACTGGACCCATGTTGAAATTTTGATGGGCAGAAGGGTCAGGGCGACTGGAAGGGCCCGCCTTGCTAGAGGGGGACCTAGATGATTGAGGGAGGGTGCAAGCAGGCCAGACAGACTTACTCGCCTTGCTAGTAGGCGAGATGGCACGCTGAGAAGGAAGCCGAGGAGGTGACCGGGGAGACTGAGACCCCGGGGAAATAGGGGTCAGGGATTCCGGAACCTCCACCAGCTCGATGGAGACTTGTTTCGCTTTTCCGGCGGGAAGGGACAACACTTTATAGGTCTTTTACTTTTTTGCGGGGCTCAGGCGAGGCGGGGCGGAGCCTTCAGAAGGCCTCTTCTTGAGGAAGGGGGTCAAGGTTTCCTTCGCTGCCTCAGCCGCCATGGTGGTGAGGGCGACATCCTTAGATGGCTTGATGCTACTTTTATAGGGTGGGCGAACGGGAACATTCCTCTCTCCTATTAAAGGCAAAACAAGACGTTACGAGCAAAGTAAAAATAAAGAAACGAAAACAAAGGGGGTGAGGCTACCTTCGCCAGGGAGTACAGGATGGAGGGAGTTGAGGCCATGCCTCAAGAATTAGACTTCGAAGTTCTTGCCGGTGAAGAAGTCGTAGAGGAGTTTATCTGTACCTCCAACTTGGGGAGTCACTGTAACGCCACCGATTTTTCTGCGATTATTTAAATTCTCGTTTGGCATTACGATGACGCGTTTCCGTGGCTTGTGCCATTTGTGGAGTGTGGTTTAAATCCTTAGAACTGAGTGCCCTATTATGTAGCCTATTGGCAATATCTCCCTAGCAAGCCGAGTCGTTTTGGGTGACCCGGTGTGGCCTCTCGGGGGAATGTTTGTGTTTGGATTTATTTGGGTATAACTCGAGTTCTGTTCGTCGAAAGTTAATTTCGACTTCGCCGTTGTGTTCGTAGCGTGGATATTTAGCTACGGTGCGAATTTCGTCGAATTCCGAGGTGATTCGGTTTTAGAGTCGTTTTGGGTGTGTTATTAGTAAAAACAAATTAGAAACCCTTTTAAATTAAGTGAACCGGCAGTTTAGGCAGCGGTTAGGGCCTAATAGGCGTGTCCTTTTATTATAAAAGCCTTGTTAAGAAGTGGCGGACCCACTTCTCCTTCCTCCTTCCCGAGACCAGACCGAACCGACGCCCCTCCTGTTCGCGAAAAACGGAGGAAAACCGCCGGCCTGCTTCCCCTTCGGACGGTGATTCCGGGCTTGTTTGTGGACGGATTTCTATTCCGAAAGTGGCGTTGTCTTGCTCTCGCTCAGATCTTCATTTCAACTGTAAGATATTTGATTTTCGTGGAGTTTTAGGAGACTTGGATTTCCGGTTCTTGTGGTTTTCCGCCATTAATGTACGGTTTGCTTGTTAGGCGCATCTCCTTCTAGTGCAGAACGAAGAGGAGGGAAAGCCGACCAAGCTTCGCCGGAAATAGAGACAAGTGGTATTCTTGCCCTTGCCATTGTTATTCTTTTGAATTTTGGAATGTTTCCCGGTTAGCCCTAGGGTAGAAACCATGCTTATTATCTTGCTAAGTTTTAGGGCTTAGATTCTCCTATGAGCCCCCTCCTTGGGCTGTTTGCTCCTCGTGCTAGTTGTGTTCACCATTTAGACTCCAGATTTGTAGTTCTAGTTGGGTGCTTTTGCTGGTGGAGCCGAGAGAGAGAGAGTGAGGGAGGTTGTTGTGGTAGGGCTCTGGTTAGAACTAGTCTTGGTAGACTCTCGAGTTTTGGTGTTGAGTGTGGTGCACACACTCAAAGCCAAAAGCCGCCCGGACTTGGCGTTGAGTGTGGTGGACACACTCAAAGCCATAGTTCGGTTTGTTCTTTGCGGCTGAGTGGTGGGGTGATAGAGTGGAAATTTTCGTTTAAGTCAAAATCGACGGGAATCACCACGTGATTCCCGCCGATTTCGACGTGTATCGTCAGTGATTCCCACCGATCGGCGAGAATCAACCTTGATTCCCGCCGATTCGGCGAGAATCATCCTTGATTCCCGCCGATTCGGCGAGAATCATTCTGGATTCCCGCCGGTCGTCGAGAATCATCCTTGATTCTCGCCGATTCGGCGAGAATCATCCTTGATTCCCGCCAATTCGGCGAGAATCATTCTGGATTCCCGCCGGTCGTCGAGAATCGTCCTGCATTCCCGCCGATTCGGCGACAATTAGTCGGCATTCCACCGACCTTCTCTTGTTGGTGTTGTCTTAGGGTTCTCCTGCGGAAGTGAACTTTGGCGTAGAGTGAGTTGACCTCACTCAACGCCAAAGCTGTTTTGGCGTTGAGGGAGGTAGACTCACTCCACGCCGCTGTTAGGTTTTGTGGTTTTGCTGAAGGCATTGAGGGAGTGGACCTCACTCAACGCCATGGCTGTTCTGGCGCTGATTGAGGCTAACTCTCTCAACGCCAAGGTCTGGTTAGGCACTGAGTGGATTTCACCCAACGCCGAGCCGTGTTGAGTAGCTTCAACACTGTTTCTCTTTCCTCGATTTATGTTCCCGAGTGAGTTTCCTTGATTATATTTGTAGTTTCCTTGTCGGCCATGTTTTCTTTCCTAAAGGCCGAATCGTGGGTTGTGGATAGTAGTGGTGGTTTGAAGCTCTTCATGGGGGAGGTGTTGTGTAATCTAGCCAAGGCCACCCTTATTCTTCTATCTTGCTCCAAGTACGGGCTGGGCAAGGGGGTGGAAGGTCCCTTGTGCTTTATCATATAGACCCCTGAGCTTGTTGGCATGGAAATTGGTGGTTGGGGGACTGCGTTTGCCTCCAACCCGGATCCATGCTGTTGTTTTGTTACTACGATCTCCCACATCTTAGGGTGTTAGAAGTTTCTTCCTTGGTAGGTTGCAGCACTTTGGGCTCTTGGTAGCCTAGTAGGCCCTGCAAGATGTAGTTCCTGGCCTGGGTTGTTGCTGTTTCCTTGCACGTAGTGCATTTCTTGTTGTCCTGTTTTGGACAGTTGTGACTTTTTCTACGGCATGTTTTTCAGTTACTTTTCCCCTTTGGTTGACTCCTTCATGCAGTTTTTACCTTGTTCTGCTTGCTGAGGTATTCTGTTTTCTTTTGGAATGCCTCAGGTTCTGAGCTGTAGCCAGTTGGGTGGCTAGTTTGCAGTGGTGGTGTTGGTGGTCTCTTGGACTTTGGAGATCCGTTTTCCTTGTTGGTGAGGTAGTTTTCAGTACTTTCTTACAGACATACATATGTGCCAGAGGGTTCGTGTCAGGTTGTTGGCGCCCACTGGTAGTTTTTACCTTTGTACTGGATATATTACTTATGCTGCTACAATTTTCTGGAGATAGTCTACTTGCTCTGAGAAGGATTTATGCTAGGTTGCTAGTTATTTTTAAAAACTACTATTATTATAAGTACATCGTATGATCAGCATGTTTTATAAAAGTAAAATCACTATTTTCCAAGCAGCATATAAAGATCGTTTTCCTATATATAATATAAATTAAATGTAGAGTCTTGCATAGTATGAGTGGTTCTCTTGGAACTCTTATACACCCTTTAGGATGCTAAACCTGAATAAAGTATTTTTCCGCAGTGCATAAGTATAGTTTTTAACTGTGGACTAGGTTATCCACCGAGCCGAGGGATACGGCCCCTGTTGGGTACATTGGAAAATGTGTACCTGATTTGAAGAAGCCCAACTTAGCTCAATGATATACATCAAGGTGTATTTGATGTTGTTTTGAGTTGACATGTGCAGGTGAAGAAGTATTAAAGAATGCAGAAAAATATTCTAAGTCCACATGTCGACACCTGAAGAAATTGTGTCGACACTTCAGAATATTTGTGTCGATACTTCAGAATATCAGTGTCGACACAGAGAAATATAGTCGACCACATTTATGTCAACACTGGGAAGCAGTGTCGACACATAAAGAAAATCGTCGACCTCAGCACTGGGAAGCAGTGTCGACACAGAAGAAGATAGTCGACTAGTGAAAGATAGTCGACACAGAAGAAGATAGTCGACTAGTGAAAGATAGTCGACACAGAAGAAGATAGTCGACTAGTGAAAGATAGTCGACACAGAAGAAGATAGTCGACTAGTGAAAGATAGTCGACACTGGGTGGATGTGTCGACACCAGAAGACTGTGTCGACACATATTGGCAGAAGTCGACTATGCTTATGTCGACACCAGAAGACTGAGTCGACACATTTTGGCAGGATTGAAGATTGCTGTGTCGACACCTGAAGGCTGAGTCGACACATACTGAGTTCTGAATCTACAACAACTGTGTCGACACACAGGACTTGTGTCGACACACTGCAGAGTCTAGACCAAGTTATTTTCTGAAGAAGCTGTGTTGACTTAAAGGCAACTTAGTCGACATCATCAAAGACTGTGTCGACACCAAAGTCACTTGTGTCGACACAGATAGACAGATTGGTCTTGACACTTTCTAATAGACTGTCTCGACATTTTGCTGTCCAAGGCTAAGGTACAGGAACTGTTTGAAGACTTGACAGCTGTGGGTTGCCACCGTTTAACTGAAGCTGTCAGACCTGTCAGAAATCAGTTAGAAACCGGATCAGCCGGTTACCATGAAGAAAGTCTATAAATAGACATATTCAGAAGGAATTAAAGAGATCAATTAAGAAAGATAACTGAAGAAGATCTAAGAAGAAGAAACAGAAGGATTACAATCCTGTTGTAGCTTCAATTCAAGAAAGTGCTAAGCTCTAAAGAAGATCTTCATCAGTAGATCTAAGAAGAAGAAGAAGAAGTCTGAAGTATCAGAAAAGGTGTTGGATAGAGAGGGATCCAGTCATCTTGAAGAAGAAGAAGGAAGCCATCAGTGGTTTCTCAAGAAGCTGTTTGGAAATCAACTCAGCTAAGTTCAGATTCAAGAAGCTTTGAAGAAAGCTCAGACTCAGTTGATTTCATCAGCTAATCAAGAAGTGTCTTGTCCTCTTCTCTCTCAACAAAGGCAAGACATCAAAATATCTTTTCTAAATTTCTGTAGGATCTGTTTACACAGATCTGAGTTGTAAGCCTGTGTTATAAAGGCTGAGTGTAGGAGAGGTGATCTCTGAGTGG
Organism: Platanthera zijinensis; assembly: GCA_039513925.1. Classification (NCBI taxonomy): domain Eukaryota; kingdom Viridiplantae; phylum Streptophyta; class Magnoliopsida; order Asparagales; family Orchidaceae; genus Platanthera; species Platanthera zijinensis. The sequence goes on along the minus strand of CM077089.1, from coordinate 123,314,739 downwards.
TAGGGCTATTTGCCTGAGTGTAGGAGAAGGTTATTCTCTGAGTGGTAGGCCTTGAGGCAAGGCTGAGGTAGGGCTGTTGAGCCAGAGTTGTAGGAACCTATCCTGGTTCTGAGCTGTAGGATCTGAGGATCTGAGTATAGTGGAAGTTTGGCCGAATCTAGCACATTGCTAGATAGGTGAAGGGGGAAAGTGGATGTACCCAGATCTTGGGGAACCACTATAAAACATTGTGCAATCTGTGATGCTTAGTTTTCTGTGAATGTTGTGCTAGATAATTTAATTTGCAATTGAATTCTGCCTAGATTTATAAACAAGAAATTAGAACCTATTCACCCCCCTCTAGGTGTTTAGGTAGTCTTGAAGGTAAAACTATCAAGTGGTATCAGAGCGAGGTTCCTCAAAAAGGACTTAACAGTCTGAGGTAGATCTGATAGGCATAATCAAGATTCAAAAAGATGGGTTCTGGTGAGAATCATAAGGAGCTAGGGTCTATGAAATTACCCATATGCAAGAAAGAAATTTTTGGAATTTGGAAAGAAAGAGTCAGACTGTTTATGGAAGCATCTGACCCAAGGATTTACATCACAGTACAGGAAGGCCCCTTCATACCAATGAAGGTATCAGTTCTTGATGCAAATATCCAAACTCCAAAGAGTTATTCAGAGATGACCAAGGATGAAATCATCTTGGCAACCATGGACAAAAGAGCTCAGAACATTATTGTTAGTGCCATAGATGATTCAACATTTCAGAATCTGATTCACCGCAAGACCTCCAAAGAGATGTGGGACACATTGATTGTCTACATGGAGGGATCTGAAGAAGTAAGGCAGGACAGGAAATCTATGCTCAATCAGGAGTATGAAAGTTTTAGACAAGGAAAATCTGATAGCATAACTGAGTGCTACAAGAAATTCTATAGAATTGTAAATGAGCTTATGTCCTATGGAAGAGTCTTCAGTACTTATGAACTGAATGACAAATTCTTGAGATCATTAACAAAGGATTGGGACACAAAGATCTGTGCCATAAGAGAAGTGGCTAAATTGGCAGAGATATCTCCTCCCACCTTGTTTGGAAAGTTGCTATCCTATGAAATGCAACTTATGGTGAGGAAGGAGGAGGAAAAGAATTCAAGAGGAGAGCATAGAGAAAAGACTGTGGCATTCAATGCAGAAGCCACTAGAAAGAATAGGATGAAATCACCATCTCCTCCTAAGGAAGTTGCAGAAGATAGTTCTGAAAATTCAGATAAGGGTTCAGAAAGATGTGATTCAGATGCAGACTTTGCTGCATTCACAAGGCAATTCCAGAGGTTCTTGAAAAAGAAGCAATGGAAGTCTAGGCCTTCCACATCATAGCAAGTTGATGACTATTATCAGAAGAAAAGGTCATCAAGGAAAGAGAAGAGCAGATCAAAGCCCAGCAAAGCCACTACTTCAAAGATTGTCTGCTATTGTTGCAATAGGCCTGGACATGTAGTGGCTGACTGTCCTGATAAGAGAAAAGAATCTTCAGACAAAAAGAAGACTTATCAGAAAGGCAAGAAGGAGAAATCCTTTGTTGCAAAGAAAGATAAGAGTCTAATAGACCAGTCAACTTCAGAGTCAGAATCTGAAGCTGAAGCATATATTAGACTATATGCTGCATCTGAAGAAGAGGAGTTTCTGCAGTTGCTAGACTCCATCAATGAACAAAAGGATCATCAGTGTATGGGGCTAATGGTAGGATCAGAAGAGGACATATGCCAGAATCAGTCTGGTCATAATAAGGTACAATGTCCTTCTATTACATCTGTTTGTTGTACAAGTAAAGAATCAGCTACATCTGCATCAAGTGATGTAGATGCATCTGAATCTGAGGGAGATGTCTATCAATTGATAGACAAGTATGGGGATTTGTTGCAGGCCCTTAAGAAAAGCAAGAACCTGGTTAAATCTCAGGCTCAGGAAATTGCTGAACTAAGGGTTGCTACAACTGAGTTAGAAAAAGTTATTGATCAAAAATTAAATGAAATTGCCCAGCTGAAGAATATAACTATTATTCAGATGGGCACAATTAATTATACTAATGATCAAGTGAAGAGTCTGGAGGCCAGACTTAGAATTGAATGGGATTTAGTGGCTAGTTACTCTAAGCCAAAATCTGTCTTACCCTTGATAGATGAATTTGTCACTCAAAAGGGTAAGGCTGGATTAGGATTTAAAGGTAACTCCAGAGCTGGCAGATTCAAGAGGAAAGGCAAAACTCCTGTTCAGCCACTAAATCTTTCAGTCCCCATAAAGTTTAGTAAGATGAAAGTGCCTTCTAACAAATATGATCATGAAGATATTCAAGGTCATATTAAGACTAATGTTCTGAAGAACAAGGGTGTAAATGCAAGCAGGCCTACCTATGGTCATAAACCCAATGGTTTTAAGAAATCAGTAGGTGAAGTTGCTGAAGCACCAGCAATGAACAGAAATTCTTCTGACAAGGATGTATCTAGATCTAGATACAATAAGTTTGAATGTTGGTGCTGTGGCAAGAGAGGCCATTTTGCACTAGACTGCTGGTATAACACAAGTGTTATAAAGAACAAAAGTCTACCTGTTAGAAGAGGTTATGGTAGCTTTATTAATGCTAACCTGAACCAAGGACCCAAGACTTACTTAGGTTCTAAGGGTAAGTAATTCTGTGTTGCAGGTGAATCCAAGTTACCATGCCCCTATATGGTACTTGGATAGTGGTTGTTCCAGGCACATGACTGGAACAAAGGGGCTGCTGAAGGAGTATTCATCTGTCAAAGATGGACCTAAAGTGATCTTTGGTGGATCTGAAAAAGGAGTCATCAAAGGGTTTGGTAACATTTCTTCTAACCTAATTACTATCACTCAAGTGGCTTATGTAAAAGGTTTGAAACATAATCTAATAAGCATAAGCCAGCTAAGTGATTTAGGATATGACATTTCATTTGTTAAAGATGAATGTCATATCAAGAGGTCAAGTGATCAAAAGATCATATTGACTGGGTATAGGAAGAGAAATGTATATTGTCTTAATTTTGAATGTGAGAATAAGGCTTCTCCCATCTGTCTTGTAGCTGATGACAATGCTTCTCATTGTGTTAAGTGGCACAAGAGATTGGCTCATCTAAACTACAAGACAATTGGCCAACTCTTTAGCAAAGAGTTAGTGAGGAATGGACCTCAAATTAAGTGTATAAAGGAAGGGATATGCTTAGCTTGTCAAAAGGGCAAGCAGACAAAATCCTCCTTTCAAAGCCTTGAAAACAAGGATTCTGTGAGGTGCTTATACCTCTTGCATATGGATCTATTTGGTCCTATGCCAGTTCATAGTATAGGTAGGAAGATCTACACTTTTGTGGTTGTAGATGACTATTCTAGATTTACATGGGTGTTCTTTCTGAGACAAAAATCTGAAACCCCAAGTGTATTACTTAATTTTGTAAAGCAAATTCAGAATGAACTGAATAGTACAGTGGTCAAAATCAGAAGTGACCATGGTACTGAGTTTCAATCTGAAAGCATAACAAACTAGTGTAAAGACTTTGGGATTTTCCAAGAGTTCTCCTCACCTAGAACACCTCAGCAAAATGGAATTGCTGAAAGAAAGAATAGAACATTAATTGAAGCTGGTAGAACTCTATTGAGTGACACCTCTCTCCCAGAATATTTTTGGGCTAAGGCAGTTAACACTGCTTGTCATGTAATCAATAGGGCTACTATCACCAAAAGCCACAAAATGACTCCCTATGAGATTGTGAAAGGCAGAAAACCAAATCTATCTTACTTTAGGATCTTTAGTTGCAAGTGTTATATACTTAACAATGGCAAGTCATATTTGACTAAGTTTGCTGCCAAATCCCAGGATGGGATATTTGTTGGGTACAACACAAATAGTAAGGCCTATAGAGTCTTTAACTTGACTACTCAAGTTGTTGAAGAATCTGTGCATGTTGTGTTTGATGAAACAAGATTAATCAACTGTGAGTTGTCTTGTAGATCAAATGACTCAACAGGTATAAGCAAAAGTATGGACAAGCTTTCCATTACTGAAGTATCAAAGGAAGATGGGGCATTGGAAAATGAAGGCTTCAGTCCAGGGGGAGAACAAGACACCATAGAAGCTGATGAAAATCAAGAGAATCAGTTAAATGAAGGAGCTGGAGATGTTCAACCAGAAGGAAATCTTCCTCCAGCTACAAGACATTTAAGAGATCATCCAGCTGATCAGATAATAGGTGATCCAAGACAAGGGGTGCAAACTAGAAGCAGAAATCAAAACACAGTTCTATATTCAAGTTTCCTGTCACAATTGGAGCCTAAGAAGTTTGAAGAAGCTATCCAAGACCAGCACTGGATTGATGCTATGCAAGAGGAGTTGAATCAATTCAGAAGGTGCAATGTCTGGGAGCTTGTTCCTAAACCAAGAGGCCACAACATAATTGGCACAAAATGGATATATAGGAATAAGCTAGATGAAAGTGGAATAATAGTAAAGAATAAAGCAAGGTTGGTTGCAAAAGGATACAGGCAGGAAGAAGGGATTGACTTTGATCAAACCTTTGCTCCTGTAGCAAGGCTGGAGGCAATCAGAATATTCCTTTCCTATGCATCCTATCAAGACTTCAAAGTATACCAGATGGATGTGAAGTCAGCATTTCTGAATGGTGATCTTAAAGAAGAAGTATATGTAGAGCAGCCATCAGGTTTTGTAGATCCTCTTAAACCTGATTTTGTTTATAAGCTTAGGAAAGCTCTGTATGGGTTAAAGCAAGCCCCAAGGGCTTGGTATGAAACCCTGTCTACTTTCCTTATTGAGAATAAATTCTCAAGAGGAAAAATTGACAAAACTCTATTCCTTAGGGAATCCAAAGGCAAGATCATCTTAGTACAGATCTATGTTGATGACATAATCTTTGGATCTACTGAAAACAACCTTTGTATAAAGTTTGCCAAACTTATGCAAGGGAAGTTTGAGATGAGCAGTATGGGGGAACTAAAATTCTTCTTGGGACTCCAAGTAAGACAGACTGATGATGGCTTGTCCATATCACAGTCTAAGTTCACCAAAGAATTGATTAAGAAATATGGTATGGAGTCATCCTCCACCATGAGAACTCCTATGGGAACAAGTACGCCTATGTGCAAAGATGATGCAGGTAAACCTGTTGATGAGACTTTGTATAGAGGGATAGTTGGCTCACTACTATATCTCACTGCTAGTAGACCAGATATTATGTATGCTACATGTGTCTGTGCTAGGTACCAAGCCTGCCCTAAAGAATCTCATTATACTGCAGTTAAAAGGATTCTGAGATATCTTAAGGGCACACCTAATCTAGGTCTTTGGTACCCTAGGAATAGAGATTTTCAACTAACAGGCTATTCAGATGCAGATTTTGCAGGATGTAGAGAGGATAGGAAGAGTACTACAGGTACTTGTCAATTCCTGGGAGGAAGACTAATATCATGGAGTAGTAAGAAGCAGACTAGTGTGGCAATTTCCACAGCTGAGTCAGAGTATGTTGCTGCTGGAAGCTGCTGTGCACAGCTATTATGGATGCAGCATCAGCTAAAGGATTATGGTATTCAAGTAAGTAGAACACCTCTTTTGTGTGATTCTAAGAGTGCAATTTCTATTGCTAATAATCCTGTTTCTCATAGTAGAACTAAGCATATAGAAATAAAATACCATTTTCTTAGAGAACATGTAGAAAAAGAAGACATCTCATTGGAATTTGTGAAAACAGATTATCAAATAGCAGATGTGTTTACTAAGCCCCTAGATGAGACAAAATTCAATAAATTCAAAATTGAATTAGGTATGTTAACCATTGATTAGTGTAATCACAAAATCATCAACAATAAAGTTGAAGTGGTAACAAGACATTCAAGTGATATTAAGACACATTGAAGTAGAATAAAGTACTTTGTTGTACTTATAAGTTGTGATGAACAAACAGAAATTGGCTAAGTAAGATGGTGTCGACACATTCAGTAATAATGTGTCGACTCAGGGTAGTAATGTCGACAAGTCAGAGATATTGTGTCGACACAGAAAATATGTGTCGACACTTAATAATCTTATTGTCGACTTATCCAGGAATGTAGTGTCAACTTCACCAAGATAGTGGTGTCGACACTTACAGATTTTATGTCGACACTTATACTAAGAGTCGACACAGAATTTCTGATGCTCTATTATATATCTCTGGTGTCGACATAACCGCAAATTGGTGTCGACACATAGTAGACGAACTTGTAGTCGAGACAATAGAAGCTTGTGTCGACACAATCCATCTGTGTCGACACTTATAGTCTGTTTTTGACGACTTTTGATCTTCTTTAAATAGAAGGTATAAATAGGTCAAAAACTCATTCTGTCGACACGCTTACAAGGTTTTCGAAACCCTGTGTCGACATTCTCCCTCTCTCTCTCTTTCTCTCATCTTTCAAGCTTTCTCGACTGCTCAATGGCGCCAAAGATTGAAGATAATGTTAATGAAGGATATGAGTTGGTGCGCCAGGCCTTTGCTGCTGCCCCTCCAGATGTTCTTGGGGTTATCTCTCTCCTCTCCGACTCAGGTTTAGAATTTCTGGTTTCCGAACCATCAAAGATATGGAAGAAGGAGGTGCATGAGTTCTTTACCTCTGCCTCTGTAAACTCTGAAAGTCATGAAATAAAATCCACAGTTCATGGGTCACCTGTGGAGATTACACCAAGTAAGATAAGAACAATTCTGCAATTACCTACAATTGAGAATGAAGAGGATGTCCCTGTTTTTAAATCTAGGGAGGCTCTTCAATGGTGTGGATTGGAATCCACCATGAAAATTGGAGCTGCGTTCAATAGGAAAGGAATGAATCAACAAGGCAAGTTCCTGTCAGAAGTAGTTGGAAAAGTTATTCTGTGCAAGTCAGGTGGACATGATAGGATTTCTGCAAATATGTTCAGCCTAATGACCAGGATTGTGTTTACAGTTCCAACGGATTGGTCATCTGTAATTTTTGAAAAGATTAAGGAAGGGATCAAGAAGCCAAATCTGGCAAGGATAATGAGTATATACCTAAGTAAGGAGATTCCTGAGATTATGCAACAATAACCTGGAACTAAAATTAATCACATGAGAAGGATGGACATGAGATTGTTCTCTAGATGGGATAGGGTGCTGACCAAATAGATGCCTGAAGTGGAAAGGCAGGATTCACCTGAGAAATCCCCAGGTCATGCTACCAGTACTGGGCATCCACAAGAAGAGCAAGTAAGACTAGAGGTTGAAGATCAGCCTGCATCTACACAAGTTCAGGATGCCACAATACCTGCAGTTCAAGAAGAAGAAGTAAGTATACCAGCTCAGCAAGTTTATTCTCCTACACAAACTGTATCTACTCATGACCAGGTACAGGTGCAGGGGGAGCTGGTGTATTTTCCTACAAAAGAGATTTCTAATATTTCTATTTCTGCACAGGTCCAGGGGGAGCAAGTGCTAGAAGATGCTCCAATTCATCAATCTCCAAATCTGAATACTGCAAATGATCAAGCCCAGAAGGAATATACTCTGGAGGAGTTATTTCCAAATGATGAAATAATAACTGATAATCTGGAAGTGGAGCAAGAAATTGAGGGGGAGCCAGTGCATGTTGAGACTGTACAACATGGCACTGAAGCAGCTGTTTCTCCTCCTCCCAAAGAAAGTGTTCAAATTGATAGCACTTCTGATTCAGATACTGAAGAAGCCAGGGTGGCTAAAAAGAGAAAACTTATGGTCTTTCAGAGAAGGAGCAAGAACTATAAGCAGGCTCTACAGTCTACAGCACATCACACTCCTTGTGACTTTGATTATAACAAGTTCTTGGTAGATTTGCAAGTGAAATTGGATGAACACAGGGTAGCCATTGAAAAATATGTTGATGAGAACAACAAGTCTCTGCAGTTTGACTTAGCTCAAGATATAAAATCTATTAGGTTTGAGGTCAATATGCATAAGAAGGAGATGACAGATTGCTTCCATAAGGGAGGTAATACTGTGGTATATCTGGCGAAATAACAACAGACTATCATCCCTAAGGTGGATGATATTGCTTTAAAGCAAAGCTATGTCTTGGAAAATCAGCTAAGGATGAATGACAATTTAACTGAATCTCATCATGAGATCATTGAGGAATTGAAAAAGATTGTTCCAAGTCTGCCTGCATCTAGATCAAAGGAAATGGAAGAATTTGATAAGAACTTTCAAGCTGCTATTGATTCTGTTAAGACTGCAATCACTACCTCTCAAAAAGAAATATCTGACAAGCTTCAAAAGTTGAAACCATTTTTTAAAGAGGGTGTGAATTATCTGGATGGCCAAATCAGATTTCAAAAGGAAGATCTCAGAGATCATGTTTCTAGAGAAGCCATAAAGGGGGAGAGGATGCTAGTTCATGCAGGCTCAGAGCACACCAAATGGGTGACCAATAGTATTCGAGCCACATTGGGATATCCCCCATTGTGTGATGATGCTATGGTGGCTGAGTCAGGAATACAAACAAGTCTACTTGAAGGCAATCAACCTGAGTTTGCCCAAGTCATTTACCCCCTCCAGATTATGATATGATTGATTAGCAGGTTCAAGGGATGTATAGTCCTCCAAAGGAGGTTACTAATATTGTTATTGGGAAGGTTGATAAGCCTGAGGCTACTTTGAAAGACCAGCAAGATGCTCTTCTATCTAAGAAAAGGTTTAGAGAGCAGGCTGAACTTAAGCCAGACTTTGAGCAGTAGAGTCCTACTTCTAGAAATATAATACTCACTGCATGGAAGGCTGTCAAAGACAAAGTCCAGGAAAGAGACAAGTGGTACAATGAGATGGAATGGCAGAAGTATGAAGCCAGGCAAGAGGCCATTGTACAGTTTAGAAGAAAATCCAAGCTGGGTAGGCTGCCTACAGATGCTCAGGAGCCAAGCAAGTACTTCCCAAAGCCCTTTCATTATTTTGAAAGGCAAAGGCTCAAGGAAGAAGCAAAGAAGAAGGCTGATCTAAAAGGCAAGAAGCCAGCTGAAGATTCTGAAGCTCCTGTGAAGGCTCAAGTTCTATCTGGCAAAGGGATTGTCATTAAAGAGCCTGATCAGTCTTAATTTTTTAGTTCTTTCAAAGTATTTTGTAATGTTTTGATTAAATCATTAAATGTAATTCTCTGTATTCAAACATTATCAAGTTATAAACAAAATGTTGTTTGGCATAATATAATGTTTATTCTGTGATGGATTGTTTTTATGTTTTGTTTATATTAAGTATTCCTGTTATGTCATATATCATCAGTTTATACTTTTTATAAATGGTGTATATCATTGGCTATAGGGTTATGACTTCTCCAAATAGGGGGAGATTGTTGGGTACATTGGAAAATGTGTACCTGATTTGAAGAAGCCCAACTTAGCTCAATGATATACATCAAGGTGTATTTGATGTTGTTTTGAGTGGACATGTGCAGGTGAAGAAGTATTAAAGAATACAGAAAAATATTCTAAGTCCACATGTCGACACCTGAAGAAATTGTGTCGACACTTCAGAATATTTGTGTCGACACTTCAGAATATCAGTGTCGACACAGAGAAATATAGTCGACCACATTTATGTCAACACTGGGAAGCAGTGTCGACACATAAAGAAAATCGTCGACCTCAGCACTGGGAAGCAGTGTCGACACAGAAGAAGATAGTCGACTAGTGAAAGATAGTCGATACAGAAGAAGATAGTCGACTAGTGAAAGATAGTCGACACAGAAGAAGATAGTCGACTAGTGAAAGATAGTCGACACAGAAGAAGATAGTCGAGTAGTGAAAGATAGTCGACACTGGGTGGATGTGTCGACACCAGAAGACTGTGTCGACACATATTGGCAGAAGTCTACTATGCTTGTGTCGACACCAGAAGACTGAGTCGACACATTTTGGCAGGATTGAAGATTGCTGTGTCGACACCTGAAGGCTGAGTCGATACATGCTGAGTTCTGAATCTACAACAACTGTGTCGACACACAGGACTTGTGTCGACACACTGTAGAGTCTAGACCAAGTCATTTTCTGAAGAAGCTGTGTCGACTTAAAGGCAACTTAGTCGACATCATCAAAGACTGTGTCGACACCAAAGTCACTTGTGTCGACACAGATAGACAGATTGGTCTCGACACTTTCTAACAGACTGTCTCGACATTTTGCTGTCCAAGGCTAAGGTACAGGAACTGTTTGAAGACTTGACAGCTATGGGTTGCCACCGTTTAACTGAAGCTGTCAGACCTGTCAGAAATCAGTTAGAAACCGGATCAGCCGGTTACCATGAAGAAAGTCTATAAATAGACATATTCAGAAGGAATTAAAGAGATCAATTAAGAAAGATAACTGAAGAAGATCTAAGAAGAAGAAACAGAAGGATTACAATCCTGTTGTAGCTTCAATTCAAGAAAGTGCTAAGCTCTAAAGAAGATCTTCATCAGTAGATCTAAGAAGAAGAAGAAGAAGTCTGAAGTATCAGAAAAGGTGTTGGATAGAGAGGGATCCAGTCATCTTGAAGAAGAAGAAGGAAGCCATCAGTGGTTTCTCAAGAAGCTGTTTGGAAATCAACTCAGCTAAGTTCAGATTCAAGAAGCTTTGAAGAAAGCTCAGATTCAGATGATTTCATCAGCTGATCAAGAAGTGTCTTGTCCTCTTCTCTCTCAACAAAGGCAAGACATCAAAATATCTTTTCTAAATTTCTGTAGGATCTGTTTACACAGATCTGAGTTGTAAGCCTGTGTTATAAAGGCTGAGTGTAGGAGAGGTGATCTCTGAGTGGTAGGGCTATTTGCCTGAGTGTAGGAGAAGGTTATTCGCTGAGTGGTAGGCCTTGAGGCAAGGCTGAGGTAGGGCTGTTGAGCCTGAGTTGTAGGAACCTATCCTGGTTCTGAGCTGTAGGATCTGAGGATCTGAGTATAGTGGAAGTTTGGCCGAATCTAGCACATTGCTAGATAGGTGAAGGGGGAAAGTGGATGTACCCAGATCTTGGGGAACCACTATAAAACATTGTGCAATCTGTGATGCGTAATTGTCTGTGAATGCTGTGCTAGATAATTTAATTTGCAATTGAATTCTGCCTAGATTTATAAACAAGAAATTAGAACCTATTCACCCCCCCCCTCTAGGTGTTTAGGTAGTCTTGAAGGTAAAACTATCAGCCCCTATAATATAACTGATTTTCTAATCATTAAGCTCATGATTTTCTTTCATAAAGAGTAGCAGTTGGTTTTGCCTGAGCGTCAGCAGTTATCCCCTGCTTGACGTGGTATCATGACGCGCGTTTTCTCATACTCTGATAATTATTTAATTCGGGGAAAATGCGGGTTGTGACAGTTGGTATCAGAGGGAGTGATGGCGTGACCCCTCCTCAACCATTTGAAGACGATGCTGAAGATGCTGTTGATGATCCGGTTGATAAGGCAATACAACTCAAGGACGTGAGGCGGCACGATGACGCTAACGGAAGGCGACGTTACAACCTCCGCCTGCGGCGTGCTCGAACCGCCATGGAAATTTAGCTTTAATAATCTTATTTCATGAACTCTATTTCTATATTTTTAGAATATAAAATTATCCAATGTTTAAGTGATAATTTTATATTCATAGCATGTTTTATTTCTTTATTTAAACAATTTTATTTTTGGTGTGCACTTAGCCATTCGGGTGGATGAGATTACATCTCCATCATGAAGGGTTAAGGTTTGTTTGTAACTCCTATATAAGGAGGCCTTCTTATGAAATAATTAGAAAAGATTTTAACCCTAATCCCCTTTGAGGAATTCGGCCAAGAGGAGGAGCCTCCAAGCCGCCGCCCCCCCCCCCCCTTGCTTGTGGTGTGAAGCCGCCGGCCTCCTTTGCTCCCTCCATCCGTTTGGAGAGACTCTGGCGCGGCTTCCTTGGTGCGACTCCGGGAAGAAGGTTGCAAACCCTTCGGTGTGACGCCGGTGGATCCGTGGAGAGAGTGATTCTCCTACCGTTATCTTGTGTGAAACTTCTTCTCGGTTGGGTAAATTCCTTCCTCTTCTTTGTGTGATTCTCTAAGTAGTTGTGGTGGTTTCGCAATCGTTTTCTCCGTAAAGTTAAATTAATCGCTGCAAGTTTTGAATCGAATTCGCCGTTGCTAGGCTTTTTAATTCCGGATCGGGTGGATCCTATTTGCTTGAGCGGATCTTGGCCTATAGCCTTGGTCTTGCTCTCAAAAAGGAGTGGCAACCTTTGTGTTTTCTTGGGGAATATTCCGACTAAAATTTCCGATCATTGTTTTCGAGTCGATCATTCCTCCTTGTTATTTGCGCTGCATTCTTGCGACGAGAACTATTGTGGGCGATAGGTGCTGTGTAGGTGCGGTAGATCTACGACGTGTAGTGCGTAGGAGGCGTTAGTCTCGTGGAGATTTCCAATTCGGGACGCACCCTACACCAATTTGGTATCAGAGGTGGTCGTTTCAACTTCCACGTTGCAAACATCCTCTCTGCGTTCTTTGTTGGTTGATCTGAACTTTCAAAGATCTGAAATTTTCGGATTGGTCTGCGTTTAGTAAATCCCTCGGAATTTTAAAACTTGTCAAAAAAATCTGAAAAAAATTCTGTAGCTTCCTAACCTTATTTCCAGCAACTTTAAAACAGAAAAATTTTCGATTCGGCCTCGTTAGGTCAGCCTGCAAATTATAACATCGTAATTCTGTCTAGTTGGTCTGCAAATAGCGGGCTGAAATCTACATTTTCAGCAAAATTTCAAAAAAATTTTTTTTTTAACGATCTACGTGTTTATCACATCAAGTATTTCAAAAAAAATTTTATTTTCATTCTAGCTACAGCCCTAGGGAAAATCATTTTTCATAATTTTCTGGGTCTTGCATGCGCACTAGGCTAGACACAGAATATACGGCGCCGTCTACATCTAGGATGGCTGAGAACGGGAATGAGCTTCATAACGCTGAAGCGATAGCAGGTCTACGTAACGATATGGCAGAGCTTAGGGCCACTTTAGCACAGATTTTACAAAATCAAGCTAGGCCACCCCCACCACCCGCTAATGTTGAGTTGCCCCGCCGACGCCAACACATCTCCGATTCGGATTCGGATGGGGACTCCCCACGAGTGCCCCCTCGAGGCCGTCGCCACGAGCGAGAGTTTGATATTACTAGGGCCATCAAGATTGATGCCCCCACTTTCGACGGCATGGGAGATCCACAGAACTTCCTTACGTGGATAGTGGACATGGAATGTTACTACGACTGACACCATCTCACGGACCCCCAAAAGGTCCAAGTTGCCAGGATGAAGTTGACAGGCCGTGCCAAAACTTATTGGCTAAATGAAGAGCGTAGGCTAGGTGCTGGAGACGGAAACCCAATTATTGGGTGGACCATAATGAAGAATTTGTTGACCGATCAGTACGTTCCCGCGTACCATCGGACACAGATGTTTGACGAGCTTGCCACCCTGCGGCAGGGCTCCAATTCAGTAGCAGAGTATATGGGAGAACTGAAGGACTGAATGGTGCGTTGTGATCTGAAGGAAATCCCCGAGGTCACCCTCTCTAGATTTCGTAAGGGGCTTAATCCCGATATTTAGCGGAAGCTCTTACGATATGGCCACACTGATCTAAACACGACATTCAATGCCACCCTCGACATTGAGAAACACTTAGCATCTATGGCACACTCCCGTTATTCCCTTACGAAGGGGAAATCCACTACCGGATCATCTTCCTCCACATATCAGGACAAAGGGAAATTCTGATCCGCCGAGTCAAAGACTGTCATGATCATTGCTAGGAACACTAAGAACCCTGCGACCGAACGTATTCCTATCGGAAAGGTTAGCAAGACTAACGCCACATGTTATTCTTGTGGCATTCAAGGTCACTACGCCTTCGAATGCCCAACGAAAACTAAAGCCATAGCCTTGTTAGAGTCGACGACCGATCTTGCGGATTACATTTATGAAGCTGCTGAGGAGAGCGACCCGGAAGGGGTCCGAAGTGATTTAGAGGACGATCACCCCCTTATGGTGATGTGTTGTATCTTGGCCACTCCTCGTCCATTAGATGAGTGGAAGAGGACGAGCATATTTTCTCTGATTTTTAAGAGTGACGAGAAACTTTGCAAACTGATTGTTTATAGTGGTAGTTGTGTGAATGTCGTATCTGAGAACGCCATTGCACGTATGTACTTGACCACGGAACCACACCCGACCCCATATAAGGTTGCTTGGATTAACAAGATCTCCGTACCCATCACCAAGCGATGCCTGGTCCCACTCTCATTCAAATCCTACATTGATGAGGTGTGGTGTGATGTCCTTCCGATGGACGCTTGTCATGTGTTGTTAGGCCGCCCTTGGCTATACGACCGTGATGTTACACATTTTGGTAGAGCCAACACTTATGAATTCAAATTCAATGGCAAAACCATCACTTTGAAGCCGACCATCCCAAAGGAGCCCGTAGTCTTGGCTAAGGACACCACTATTCCGGTAGAACGGAAGACGTTGAATCTAGTTGGTAGGAAAGAGTTTGAGAGAGATCGGTTCTTTGATGGAGTTGTGTACGCGCTAGTCCTATTAAGTGCGAAGCCCGATTCTAGTATTTTGGATGAGTTACCTAGTGAGTTACCGGTACTGTTGGAAGAGTATAGGGACGTGTACCCGGATGAGTTGCCGTCCACATTACCCCCACTTAGGAATATCCAGCACGCGATAGATCTCATCCCGGGGTCTTCCTTGCCAAATCAGCCCCATTATCAACTCCACCCCGCAGCTTACCTGGAGTTGCAGTCCCAAATAGAGGGCTTACTGGAGAAGGGTTTTATTAGGACTAGTATGAGTCCATGTGCTGTACCAACCCTACTTGCCCCCAAGAAGGATGGTACATGGAGGATGTGCGTTGATAGCCGGGCTATCAACAAAATTACCATCAAGTATAGGTTCCCCATTCCCCGCCTAGATGATTTGTTGGATGTCTTTTCTGGAGCCACCGTATTCTCCAAAGTAGATCTTCGGAGTGGCTATCACCAGATTAGGATACGAGAGGGCGACGAGTGGAAGACGGCATTTAAGTCGAAGGATGGACTGTACGAATGGCTTGTGATGCCCTTTGGGTTATCCAATGCCCCAAGTACCTTCTCGCGGATGATGACACATGTCTTTCAGCCATTCATGGGGAAGTTCGTTGTCGTCTACTTTGACGATATACTGATTTATAACACCTCTACTACAGAGCACATCTCCCACATGAGAGTGATCCTTTCCACCCTGCGGAAGGGGAATTTATTTCTCAATCTTAAGAAATGCACTTTCAATGCCTCGGAGGTAGAGTTTTTAGGGTACATAGTCGGTTCTAAGGGTATTCGAGTTGATCCGGGCAAGGTTCAGGTCATTAAGGACTGGCCCGTGCCAACCACCCTCCGTGAGGTACGTAGTTTCCATGGGTTAGCCACGTTTTATCATCGTTTCATACGAGACTTCAGTAGTATTATGGCGCCTATCACCGACTGTATGAAAAAGGGAGAGTTTACATGGACGAAGTCCGCCACCTATGCTTTTGAATGAATAAAGGAGCTTATGACTGAGGCACCTGTCTTACGTCTACCTGACTTTGCTAAAGTCTTTGAGCTCACATGTGATGCGTCTGGTGTAGGGATTGGAGGTGTCTTGAGCCAGGAGGGCCATCCCATTAGTTATTTTAGCGAGAAGTTGTCCGGCCCCAAGCTGAACTATTCAAATTACGATAGGGAATTTTATGCTGTAGTCCGATGTCTACACCATTGGAGGCACTATCTCCTTTCCAAGGAGTTTGTGATCCTCTCCGATCATGAGGCCTTACGTTTCATCAACGGCCAACATAAGATCAGCCCACGACACGCTAAGTGGGTAGCTTTCTTACAAGGCTACACGTTTAATCTCAAGCACCTTAAGGGAGCTGATAATCGAGTCGCGGACGCCCTTAGTCATCTTACGATTTTACTCACCTCTATGGAAGTACATGTTGTAGGATTTGAGCGGGTTAAGGATGAGTACGCCACGTGTCCTGATTTCCAGGACGCCTATTTATCTTCCCAGGATAGCTCCCCCCCGACGATATCAGCGTACGTCATCAAGGACAGTTACCTGTTTAAGAACAGAAAGCTGTGTATTCCGCGGTCATCGTTACGACTACATATCATATGGGAGATGCATAGCGGAGGGTTGAGTGGCCACTTCGGTAGAGATAAAACCATTTCGTTAGTCGAGGACAAATTTTATTGGCCAAAACTTAAGGTTATGGTGGGTCAGGTAGTGAGTAGCTGCCGCACGTATCAGGTGTCTAAGGGTAGTAAAACCAACGTAGGATTATATACACCCTTGCCTATTCCCTCCATGCCTTTGGTAGACGTTAGCATGGATTTCGTATTAGGCCTTCCCATTACCCTTCGCCGTCATGTCTCAGTTTTTGTAGTTGTGGATAGGTTTTCAAAGATGGCTTATTTCATCTCATGTAGTAGGACAAACGATGCGTCTCACGTCGCTAAATTATATTTTAAAGAAGTTGTTAGTCACCGTGGAGTGCCCAAGACCATAGTTTCGGATAGGGACGTGAAATTCACTAGTTATTTTTGGAAAACTCTTTGGATATTAATGGGAACAAAATTATTGTTTTCCTCCGCCCATCATCCCCAAACTGATGGGCAGACGGAAGTGGTTAATCGGAGCTTAGGAAATTTGTTACGATGTCTTGTGAGTGATCACAAGAGCACTTGGGATCTTCTCCTTCCCCATGCCCAATTAGCCTACAATAATTCCAAGAATAGGTCTACGGGTCTGTCGCCGAACGAGATTGTTCACGGATATAAGGCTCCTGTGCCGCTTGACTTGGTGTCGTTGCCCCCAACGTACAAGGCAAGTCAGTTTGCATAATCCTTCGCCCAGCACATCCATGATTTACATGCACATATACGGGCCACTTTGACTACGCAATACGACTCTTATCAAGCGCACGCTAATTTACATAGGAGAGTATCAAACTTTAAAATTGGCGATCTAGTTTTAGTCCGTTTGGTTCCCGAACTCTTGCCAGCTGGCACCGTTAAAAAGTTAGCACCAAAGCGCGCCGGCCCTTTTCGGATTGTTAAAAAGTTAGGTGACAACGCTTTCATTTTGGACTTGCCTGCTGATTGGGGTATCTCCCCCATTTTTAACGTTTCGGATTTAACGATGTTTGTGTCACCACCACAAGAGTTGAATTCTTTGTCGTCTTCTTCTCCCGCTCTAAATTCTCATGGGTTGGGGAGTGGTAGCACGGATGATCTCTCTCTTTCGGTCCCCACAGGTATATCATCGGATGGTACGTTGCCTTCTTTTCTGCCTACTGCTAATATGTTCCCAAGGTTTCCACGGACGTTTTCCACTCCAGAGATGATACTTGATGCTGAGCCCGTTACCACTGCTGATGGCGACACACACCACTTTCTCATCCGTTGGCGAGGTCGACCCCCTTCGGATGACTCTTGGGTACTCGAGATGGAGCTGCAAAGTTTGGATGCCTCTCTCCTTCACCGCTATCGCTTGGACCACGCAACAGAGATGCGTGGATTTGAGCGGGGGAGGATTGATGGCGTGACCTCTCCTCCACCATTTGAAGACGATATTGAAGATGCTGATGATGATCCGGTTGATAAGGCAATAGAACTCAAGGACGTGAGGCGGCACGATGACGCTAACGGAAGGCGACGTTACAACCTCCGCCCGCGGCGTGCTCGAACCGCCATGGAAATTTAGCTTTAATAATCTTATTTCATGAACTCTATTTCTATATTTTTAGAATATAAAATTATCCAATGTTTAAGTGATAATTTTATATTCATAGCATGTTTTATTTCTTTATTTAAACAATTTTATTTTTGGTGTGCACTTAGCCATTCGGGTGGATGAGATTAAATCTCCATCATGAAGGGTTAAGGTTTGTTTGTAACTCCTATATAAGGAGGCCTTCTTATGAAATAATTAGAAAAGATTTTAACCCTAATCCCCTTTGAGGAATTCGGCCAAGAGGAGGAGCCTCCAAGCCCCCGCCGCCCCCCCCCCCTTGCTTGTGGTGTGAAGCCGCCGGCCTCCTTTGCTCCCTCCATCCGTTCGGTGCGACTCCGGCGCGGCTTCCTTGATGCGACTCCGGGAAGAAGGTTGCAAACCCTTCGGTGTGACGCCGGTGGATCCGTGGAGAGAGTGATTCTCCCACCGTTATCTTGTGTGAAACTTCTTCTCGATTGGGTAAACTCCTTCCTCTTCTTTGTGTGATTCTCTAAGTAGTTGTGGTGGTTTTGCAATCATTTTCTCCGCAAAGTTAAATTAATCGCTGCAAGTTTTGAATCAAATTCGCCGTTGCTAGGCTTTTTAATTCCGGATCGGGTGGATCCTATTTGCTTGAGCGGATCTTGGCCTATAGCCTTGGTCTTGCTCTCAAAAAGGAGTGGCAACCTTTGTGTTTTCTTAGGGAATTTTCCGACTAAAATTTCCGATCGTTGTTTTCGAGTTGATCATTCCTCCTTGTTATTTGCGCTGCGTTCTTGCGACGAGAACTATTGTGGGCGATAGGTGCTGTGTAGGTGCGGTAGATCTACGACGTGTAGTGCGTAGGAGGCGTTAGTCTCGTGGAGATTTCCAATTCGGGACACACCCTACAGCAGGGAGGTTGCTTGACAAGTTAGTCGGGCAACCTTCCTTTGTTTGCTTTTAGTAGTTTAGCATCATGTCATTCACACACAAATATGTCATCAGCACGTCTTGGCAAAAGCACAAACACTACACTCATAGCATGACATGAAGTATACGGGGCATATTATGTAGTATGGGATGCATAATATGTGTTCATATATGGATCCACCATAGGGGCAACATGTGAGGGTTATGTAGTTTGGGATGCATAACCTCACCACATGGCTGCGACTTGCACGTTTTCTTTTTCATTGCATGCGAATGTTATGTAGTATGGGATGCATAACATTTTCATTTGTACGCCGCTCATAACATGGATTAGGGCCTTTTTAGAATGCATAGCACAAACATGCATAGCATAACATAGCATAAGCACAACGTGCCAAGCTAAAGACTGGCAGGATGACATATGTACACACATAAGTTTTCGATTCAAAAAATAATATAAAGACATGCATTCCCGATCTAGGCATAAGAATTAGTATGGTGGTGGTTAACCATCCTAAGTTAGGGCATAACATAAAGTTTTGTAAAAGATAAACTCCCAGAGCAAGTTTAGCAGCTTTAAGTTCATATCTATATATGTATGGTCTGTACTAGTAGTTGAGTCTAGCTGTTGTACTAGGATCTAACTAGTGTTGCTATGACTTTAGGATGGCGAGACGTCCTTCGACTAGATCAACTCCCCTGTCTGAGGGTGAGTCTTCTGGAGCTCAGAACGATGCGATGATCGAGAGCCTGCGTCAGAGTAGCGATTTCATGGGCAGGAAGTTGGAGGAGGTGCGAGCCCAGATACAGTCTTTGATGGCAGTTGTGGCAGGACAGGCTCAAGGAGTGCAAGTCCCTGCAGGGGGATTAGCTGTTCCTCCTCCTCCTCCTGCACCCTTAAGACCTCCAGTGGTGGTGCCAGCGTAGATGGCCTTCATCTCGCAGTTTCAGAGGCTGAGCCCTCCCACTTATGACGGGAAGGCAGACTTCATGGTGATAGACGACTGGCTGATCTCCATGGAGGAGATGTTCTCGTATTCAGGGATTGCAGACGATCTCAGGGTGATGATAGCCGCCTATCAGCTTAAATGTTTGGCTAAGAGTTGGTGGCTGAGAGAGAAGGAGAGTTTAGTAGCTGGATGCTCTTGGGAAGTGTTCAAGGAGATGCTGTTGAGGAAGTTCTTACCCTCGGTCGAGCGTGACCGCCTCATGAACGACTTCCTCCATCTGAAGCAAAGGCAGCTCACGGTGGGTGAGTATGAGATAGAATTCAGCAAGTTGAGTCGTTTTGCCCCTGGATTGGTCAGCGTTGAGGCTGATCGAGTTAAGCGATTTCTCGGTGGTTTGAGGAGTGAGGTGCGGCAGTTGACTAGTGCTTATGGGTAAGAAAATTTCGCAGGAGTAGTGGAGGCTGCTCTGAAGGTGGAGGCTATTGAGACCGCGAAGAGCAGAGGACAGCAAAGTAGAAAGGATAAGAGGAAGTCTGTGGAGGAAAAGAAACCCCGGGTACTGGATGCGGTTCTTGGGAAGAAGAGCAAAGTGGTGTGCAGTTTCTGTGGCCGGTCAGGCCACCCGGTCGAGAGATGTTTCAAGAGAGCAGCAGCTCAGAGGAAGGAGCAAGTTCATGCGATTCAGGGTACTCCGAGGAGAGATGTCTCCTGTTCTATTTGCAAGCGACCCGGGCATGATGCTGCCCAGTGCTGGTCCAAGGATAAGGTCTGTTTTCAGTGTGGGCAGAAGGGACACATCAAGTCTAGGTGTCCTCAGGTCTAGCCTGCCCTTCAAGCAGTGCCTCTTCAGGCATTACCTCCACCTCAGCGTGTGGACAAGGGAAAGAGAAAGATAAGTGTGATCTCTTCCGAGGAGGCTGAAGCTTTGACTCAGGTCATCTCAGGTTAGTTGTCTTTCCAGCCTGATATTTTTGTTCTTGTCTTGCTAGAATGTTTGTAGTATTGTTGTGGTAGTTCCTTAGTTATATATGTTCCTATAGGGAAGTTTAAGGTGAAGAACCGCTGGGCGCGTGTTCTGTTTGACGCCGGCGCTACCCACTCGTTCGTGGCTAGAGCCATTGTAGAGCGACATCAGTTGACTTTAGATCGAGTTCGGGATACCTTTCGTGTTAAGTTCCCCTCTGGTGAATCTGTGTTGTCAGATGTGGGCATGTTGGATTGCCCTGTTCTGTTGGAGGACTTCCTTGCGAAGGCAGACCTGAAGATGATTGATCTGGAGGACTTAGATGTTATTTTGGGCATGGACTGGCTGTCCAGGTATGATGCAGTCATTCAGTGCAAAGGGAAGCACTTGGACTTCATTAGGGACGACAGACAGCCAGGAAGCGTGTATGCAGATCTTAGCCAGGATTCTCCTGTCATCTCTGCGGTATGTGCTCAGAAGTTTTTTCTTTCGGACTGTTTTGCTTGTTTGGTCTCGGTGGTTGGGACCGCTGTTAGTGTACCGCGCTTAGAAGAGATTCCAGTTGTGCGAGATTTCGCCGATGTTTTTCCTGATGACCTTCCTGGTCTTCCTCCCGAGCGGGATGTTGAGTTTGTGATCGATTTGGTGCCGGGTACGTGCCCTATTACTAAGGCGTCGTACCGGATGGCCCCTCGAGAGCTAGAGGAGTTGCGAGTTCAGTTAGATGAGTTGTTGGCGAAAGGGTTTATCAGGCAGAGTTCTTCGCCTTGGGGTGCTCCTGTTCTATTTGTTAAGAAGAAAGATGGGTCAATGCGGCTTTGCATCGACTATAGGGAGATGAACAAGGTCACAATCAAAAGCAGGTACACTCTGCCGAGGATCGATGACTTATTTGACCAGTTGCGCGGTAGCACGGTCTTCTCCAAGATTGACCTTCGGTCAGGCTATCATCAGCTTAGGATCCGTGATGCAGATATTCCACGGACTGCGTTTAGATCAAGGAACGGACATTTTGAGTTCTTAGTGATGTCGTTTGGATTGACCAACGCTCCATCAACGTTCATGGATATGATGAACCGGGTGTTCAAGGATTTCCTAGATAAGTTCGTGGTGGTCTTCATCTATGATGTGTTGGTTTACTCTCGCAGTGCTGAGGAGCATGAGCAGCATCTGGGCTTGGTTCTATCGGAGTTAAGGAACCATAAGTTATTCGCCAAGTTAAGCAAGTGCGAATTTTGGTTGCCTCAGGTCTCGTTTCTGGGCCACGTGGTGAATGAGGATGGGATCTCGGTTGACCCAGAAAAGATCGCAGCAGTGATGGATTTGAGTAGGCCGGGCACGCCCAAAGAGATCAGGAGCTTCCTAGGGTTAGCCGGCTACTACAGGAGGTTTGTGGAGGGTTTCTCTACCCTAGCTGCACCACTGACTAAGCTGACTCAGAAGCACGTGGCTTTTGTTTGGAGCGAGAAGTGCGAAGAAGCCTTCCTGGAGTTAAAGAGGAGATTGTGCACTGCTCCTGTCCTGACCCTGCCTACCGAGGGCATGGATTATGATGTATACGTGGATGCTTCGCAGCTGGGTCTGGGATGCGTATTAATGCAGGTTTGTAAGGTGATTGCCTATAGGTCAAGGCAACTGAAGACTCATGAGAAGAATTATCCTACGCATGACCTCGAGTTCGCAGCAGTTATTTATGCATTGAAGCTGTGGAGACACCTACTTTATGGGGCTCAGTGCAAGATTTTCACCGACCATAAGAGACTGAAGTATGTGTTCACGCAGAAGGAGTTAAATCTGCGCCAGCGTCGGTGGCTAGAGTATGTGGCCGATTATGATGTAGAGATCCAGTATCATCCAGGCAAGGCCAATATGGTAGTCGACGCCCTGAGTCGGAGGACGGGTAAAATCTTTAATCTCTCCGCCGACCGTTTAGTGGAAGAGTTCCTCCTTATGGATATATCAGTGGAATGCGGTGGCCTGCAGAGTAGTTTGTCAGTGGCAGAGCTGTCTTGGATTTCTTTAACCAGACTTCACCAGAAGGACGACTCGGATCTTCTTCACTTGTACTCCAGGACTGAGAGAGGAGAGTTGCTGGATTATTCCCTCGATGATGCGGGAACTTTGAAGTACCGTGGAAGATTTTGCATCCCCGCGGTTGGGGACATCCGGGGTATGGTTTGCAGAGATGCTCATGGATCCAGTGTTGCCTATCATCCAGGATCTACGAAGATGTATCGTGACTTAAAGCGAATTGCCTAGTGGTATGGCATGAAGGGAGATATAGCCCGATTTGTTGCGGAGTGCCATACTTGCAAGCGGGTGAAGGCCGATCATGGAAGGCCTGGTGGTAAGTTGACTCTGCTAGAGATCCCGACTTGGAAGTGGGAGAGTATATCTATGGATTTCATCACGGGTTTACCGCGATCCCCGAGGGGATTTGATTCTGTTTGGGTTATAGTGGATAGATTGACGAAGTGTGCTCACTTCGTGCCATATAAGATTGATTACCCTATGAAGAAGATAGCAGAGTTGTACTTGAATGAAGTCATCTGACTCCACGGTGTGCCGGTTAGCATCATTTCGGATCGAGACTCCCGGTTTACTTCTCATTTTTGGCAGAGTCTGCAGGAGGGTTTGGGTATGGATCTGAGGTATTCTACTGCGTACCACCCACAGACTAATGGGCAGATGGAGCGGGTGAATAAAATAGTTGAGGATATGATCTGATGCTACACTTTAGACCACGGTGGAGCGTGGGATGAGCGGCTGCGACTTATGGAATTTGCTTACAACAATAGTTATACGGAGAGCTTGCAGATGGCTCTGTTCGAAGCCTTGTATGGGAGGCGATGCAGAACTCAGTTGTTTTGGGCTGAGGCTAGTGAGAGGCCATTGTTAGGTCCTGATGCGCTCAAAGAAATGGAAGTCGCAGTGAAGCTTGTACGGGAAAAGCTTCGTATAGCTCAGGAGAGGTACGAGAAGAACGCCAATCGGCGTAGGTCTGCCTTGGAGTTTTCTGTGGGGGACCTTGTATTTCTTAAGGTTTCCCCGATGGTGGGAGTAAAGAGGTTTGGTAAGAATCGGAAATTGGACCCGAGGTATGTGGGTCCGTTTAAGATTTTGGAACGAATTGGCGTGTCAGCTTACAGGTTGGATTTGCCAGCAAACTTCCCAGGTGTTCATATTGTTTTCCATGTTAGCCAAATGCGGAAGTGCGTGCGCAGTAGTGGGCAAGTCTTGGACGTTGTGCCCCAGTTGGAGCCAAACCACTCTTTTGTTGAAGTGTCGGTCTGTATTTTGGATACTCAGGAACGGGTGCTGCGAAAGAAGTCTATTCCGATGGTGAAAGTTCTTTGGAGGAATCAGGATTTGGAGAGCGTGACTTGGGAGTTAGAGTCGGCTATGAGGGAGGCTTACCCTCAGCTGTTTCCCTGATTAGTTTGGTTGTTTTTTTCTTCTTGTAATGTTTGGTTTATTACTTTCCTTCTTTAGTAGAAGTGTTGTGCGTAAAGTTTCGGGACGAAACTTTCTTTTAGGGGGAGTGACTGTAACGCCCCGATTTTTCTGCGATTATTTAAATTCTCGTTTGGCGTTACGATGACGCGTTTCCGTGGCTTGTGCCATTTGTGGAGTGTGGTTTAACTCCTTAGAATTGAGTGCCCTATTCTGTAGCCTGTTGGCAATATCTCCCTAGCAAGCCGAGTCGTTTTGGGTGACCCGGTGTGGCCTCTCGGGGGAATGTTTGTGTTTGGCTTTATTTGGGTATAACTCGAGTTCTGTTCGTCTAAAGTTAATTTTGACTTCGTCGTTGTGTTCGTAGCGTGGATATTTAGCTACGGTGCGAATTTCGTCGAATTCCGAGGTGGTTCGGTTTTTCGAGTCGTTTTGGGTGTGTTTTAGTAAAAACAAATTAGAAACCCTTTTAAATTAAGTGAACCGGCAGTTTAGGCAGCAGTTAGGGCCGAATAGGTGTGTCCTTTTATTATAAAAGCCTTGTTAAGAAGTGGCGGACCCACTTCTCCTTCCTCCTTCCCGAGACCAGACCGAACCGACGCCCCTCCTGTTCGCGAAAAACGGAGGAAAACCGCCGGCCTGCTTCCCCTTCGGACGGTGATTCCGGGCTTGTTCGTGGACGGATTTCGATTCCAAAAGCGGCGTTGTCTTTCTCTCGCTCAGATCTTCATTTCGACGGTAAGATATTTGATTTTTGTGGAGTTTTAGGAGACTTGGATTTCCGGTTCTTGTGGTTTTCCGCCATTAATGGATGGTTTGCTTGTTAGGCGCATCTCCTTCTAGTGTAGAATGAAGAGGAGGGAAAGCTGACCAAGCTTCGCCGGAAATCGAGGCAAGTGGTATTCTTGCCCTTGCCATTGTTGTTTTTTTGAATTTTGGAATGTTTCCCGGTTAGCCCTAGGGTAGAAACCATGCTTATTATCTTGCTAAGTTTTAGGGCTTAGATTCTCCTATGAGCCCCCTCCTTGGGCTGTTTGCTCCTCTTGCTAGTTGTGTTCACCATTTAGACTCCAGATTTGTAGTTCTAGTTGGGTGCTTTTGCGGGTGGAGCCGAGAGAGAGAGTGGGGGAGGTTGTTGTGGTAGGGCTCTGGTTAGAACTAGTCTTGGTAGACTCTCGAGTTTTGGTGTTGAGTGTGGTGCACACACTCAAAGCCAAAAGCCGCCCGAACTTGGCGTTGAGTGTGGTGGACACACTCAAAGCCATAGTTCGGTTTGTTCTTTGCGGCTGAGTGGTGGGGTGATAGAGTGGAAATTTTCATTTAAGTCAAAATCGACGGGAATCACCAAGTGATTCCCGCCGATTTCGACGTGTATCGTCAGTGATTCCCACCGATCGGCGAGAATCAACCTTGATTCCCGCCGATTCGGCGAGAATCTTCCTTAATTCCCGCCGATTCGGCGAGAATCATCCTTGATTCCCGCCGATTCGGCGAGAATCATTCTGGATTCCCGCCGGTCGTCGATAATCATCCTTGATTCCCGCCGATTCGGCGAGAATCATCCTTGATTCCCGCCGATTCGGCGAGAATCATTCTGGATTCCCGCCGGTCGTTGAGAATTGTCCTGCATTCCCGCTGATTCGGCGAGAATCAGTCGGCATTCCCGCCGACCTTCTCTTGTTGGCGTTGGCTTAGGGTTCTCCTGCAGAAGTGAACTTTGGCGTAGAGTGAGTTGACCTCACTCAACGCCAAAGCTGTTTTGGCGTTGAGGGAGGTAGACTCACTCTACGCCGTTGTTAGGTTTTGTGGTTTTGCTGAAGGCATTGAGTGAGTGGACCTCACTCAACGCCATGGCTGTTCTGGCGCTGATTGAGGCTAACTCTCTCAACGCCAAGGTCTGGTTAGGCACTGAGTGGATTTCACCCAACGCCGAGCCGTGTTGAGTAGCTTCAACACTATTTCTCTTTCCTCGATTTATGTTCCCGAGTGAGTTTCCATGATTATATTTGTAGTTTCCTTATCGGCCATGTTTTCTTTCCTAAAGGCCGAATCGTGGGTTGTGGATAGTAGTGGTGGTTTGAAGCTCTTCATGGGGGAGGTGTTGTGTAATCTAGCCAAGGCCACCCTTATTCTTCTATCTTGCTCCAGGTACGGGCTGGGCAAGGGGGTGGAAGGTCCCTTGTGCTTTATCATGTAGACCCCTGAGCTTGTTTGCATGGAAATTGGTGGTTGGGGGACTGAGTTTGCCTCCAACCCGGATCCATGCTGTTGTTTTGCTACTACCATCTCCCACAGCTTAGGGTGTTAGAAGTTTCTTCCTTGCTAGGTTGCAGCACTTTGGGCTCTTGGTAGCCTAGTAGGCCCTGCAGGATGTAGTTCCTGGGCTGGGTTGTTGCTGTTTCCTTGCACGTAGTGCATTTCTTGTTGTCCTATTTTGGACAGTTGTAACTTTTTCTACAGCATGTTTTTCAGTTACTTTTCCCCTTTGGTTGACTCCTTCATGCAGTTTTTACCTTGTTTTGCTTGCTAGGTATTCTGTTTTCTTTTGGAATGCCTCAGGTTCTGAGCTGTAGCCAGTTGGGTGGCTAGTTTGCAGTGGTGGTGTTGGTGGTCTCTTGGACTTTGGAGATCTAATTGCCTTGTTGGTGAGGTAGTTTTCAGTACTTTCTTACAGACATACATATGTGCCAGAGGGTTCGTGTCAGTTTGTTGGCGCCACTGGTAGTTTTTACCTTTGTACTGGATATATTACTTATGCTGCTACCGTTTTCTGGAGATAGTCTACTTGCTTGAGGAGGAGGATTTATGCTAGGTTGCTAGTTTTTTAAAAACTACTATTATTATAAGTACATCTCATGATCAGCATGTTTTATAAAAGTAAAATCACTATTTTCCAAGCAGCGTATAAAGATCGTTTTCCTATATATAATATAAATTAAATGTAGAGTCTTGCATAGTATGAGTGGTTCTCTTGGAACTCTTATACACCATTTAGGATGCTAAACCTGAATAAAGTATTTTTCCGCAGCGCATAAGTATAGTTTTTAACTGTGGACTAGGTGATCCACCGAGCCGAGGGATACGGCCCTATAATATAACTGATTTTCTAATCTTTTTTCATTAAGCTCATGATTTTCTTTCATAAGAGTAGCAGTTGGTTTTGCCTGAGCGTCAGCAGTTATCCCCTGCTTGACGTGGCATCATGACGCGCGTTTTCTCATACTCTGATAATTATTTAATTCGGGGAAAATATGGGTTATGACAGTCACATAGAATGCTTCGGCGGGCGACACGGGCGCCAGCGGGATGCCTCCCAAATTGCCGCGGATGAAGGCGTAGTGGGTGAGCCAATGATGGTTTTTGTTGGGCGTCTCGCAAACCTTGAGACCTTGCCCAGTGAAGTAGGACACTCCGTCGTGATTAGCATGGTAGATAAACAACTTGCGGAAGACGGTTAAACTAAACTCGATGCGCTCTCGGCGCATGTAGCTGACAAAGGCGACAGGCACTGAGATGGCGTTGGGGTTCAGTTGCGTAGGGGCTGCTCCAAAATATTTTAAGACCTATTTAACCTCCGGCCAGAGGGGCAGTCACAACCCCGCCTCGAAGTGCGAGACAGGTAAGGCGAGTTCTCCAGGGTAGAAGGTGTTAATCGACTCGCCCACTTTGGGAGGACGCGATTCGAACCCCTCGGTCAAGAAATCGCGAGTGAAGGCATTGTACTCTTCCTCAAAAATGCGGCCGGGAGGAAAATCATGATCAGCGAATCGCCTCCCGCACCGGCTATGCCCTTCCCCCTCTTTTACTTTCTTCTTCCCCATTTCCAACCGAGAGGGCGAAAGAGAGATACGAGAAGAATAGGCGAGACAAAGCAAAGGTGAGAGCAGCACGCGAGGTAAGGAAGAAAAGAGGATAAGGATTAGGGCACTGGAATATTAAAAAAAAAGGGCAGCGTGACCCTGACCCGGCGTAGGGGTGTATTTATAGCAAATAAGATAAATGGAGAAAATTTGAACAGGCGGGGAAAATCATGCAGAGGAAGGGGAAGAGGCGGCCGACCTTTTTCTCTCTCCGGACCTCGATTGACGTAGCCCAACATGAGCTCCCAGCCGGGGCGGGATGGTACGAGGCAAGAAAAACAGATTAGCAAATAGAGCCCCGTTAATTAAATGTGTGACTAATAAGAGCCACGTATCATAATGGATAGAATAAGCTAGGAAAAATAAAGAAGATAATTTTTGGAGCAGGAAATTATTAAAGAAGATAATTATTAAAATATTTCATCCCGCACGAGGTGGGCGACACGTTCGCAGGACTTGTAAGTTTTAGCAAGAGCCGCGTATAAATTATTATTACATAGCCAGGAATAAAAAGGAAGCGGGACGCGAGACTAGACGGAAATTCTTCAGTTCTTATGCCATCGCCAGCGTCCGCCGCCGCGAGATCTCGCGCAGGGAGGCCGGTTGGGGACATGAAAGGCGCGAGCCTCGTCTACACTGCGATGCGCGAGATGGAGTTGCTGGTCGACCTCGCTCAGGATCGCCTGGGGATCGGTCTCGTCTATCTTAATGTCCGCATCAATTTCGGAAGTCATGCGAGCACACTCCCCCTCCAGCCAGTCGATCCGCCGGTCAGCCGCGTGCTTATCCTTCTCTAGCTCATGAATCATGAGCGCTTGCTCCAGAACATCTCGGCCCTCTACGCTTCATCTCCAGGGATCCAGGGATCACCCAGATAGTCTTTGATCTCGCTTATGAGGAGAGGCGAGAAGACTACCTGCCTTGAGCGCTCCTCAGCAGGCAAATCCTCAGCAGATGGAGTCCACCCGTACATCTACAAAGCAAAGAATAGAATAAGGAGGACTTCAGGGAATGTTGACAGCGAGCCGAGGCCCAAGGCAGTGGGGCCCTTACTGAGGTGGTGAGAGGTCCCGACGACATGGGAATGGTCACCCTTCTTCGCTTTAGGAGTAGAAGGAGGGGTGGATGGTGGAGGTGAGATATGAGTTTGGTCGGTGGTTGCGAGGAGAATTGGGAGCTACCAGGACGATGAAGAGGCGCGGAGATTTCTGAAAAAAAAATGAAAAGAAAAGGGAGCAATGAGGAGAGGATAAAGAAGAAGAAAGGTAAGCGAGAGGTACACCTCCTTTTTCTCTGGGAGAGGAGGAAGTAGGTGGGATGCGCCTCTCCGGAGGGTCGTGAGAGGACTCCTCCACTAAGGGAGCAAGGTCAGTTTTCCTCGCCTTCTTCGGGTTAGAGGAAGAGGGCGGTAGGGAGGAGGAAGTGCGAATGGGAATAAAGTTCAGGGCCGCCGCGATAGCCTTGTTTCTTGGTGCACCAGCGCGATGCGATCGCGGAAGCTCTTACTAAGAGACATGACGCGGAAATGGATGGGGTGAAATGTGGAAAGAAGAGTTCTCTGTATACGGGAGGGAAACCCCATATTTATATACTCAAGGGGGGGGAGGGCCCCCCACCAGAAAAATATTCCGTCATAAAGTCGCTATGGTGACACGAGCTCGGTTGGACTTTCTTTTCGAGCTTGGACAACCCAAAAAAGAGTGGGGATTGTGTACAACCTCATGCTTGCACGAGGAGAAGACTCAGAAAGTAGGAGACTAGAAGAACCCAAGGAGAAGATAAGGCGCTAGGCGAGAAGCACCCAAGTGGGGATCCATTCGCTCTGGGCGAGATAGATCCAAGTGGGGATCCATTCGCGCTGGGCGAGATGGACCCATGTGAGGATCCATTCGCGCTGGGCAAGACGGATCCATGTGGGGATCCATTCGCGCTGGGCGAGATGGATCCAAGTGGGGATCCATTCGTGCTTTGCGAGACGGACCCAAGTGAGGATCCATTCGCGCTAGGTGTGATGGATCTAAGTGGCGGATCCATTCGCGCTGGGCGAGACGGATCCAAGTTGGGATCCATTCGCGCTGGGCGAGACGGACCCAAGTGAGGATCCATTCGCGCTGGGCGAGACGAACCCAAGTGGTGCTTTCGCCCGCGAGGCGGCGCTCTCGCCGAGAACCGGTTCGGCAGGAAGCTGGAGGGCCGGTTCAGTAAATGGGCAAAGACCGGTTCAGTTGGCAAATGGTTCACTTTTCCTTACTTCAAAGGTTTTTACTCCTTTACCCTTGGAGGTCTTCCTATAGCCCTCAAGAACAGCGGAGTTTGGCTGTTGGCAGACCCAACCCAGGGTATCCTGGTAATTTTACGTGTGATTCGATTTGGTTATTTACAGTTCAAATCTTGAGGCCTATAAATAGACCGATAAGGTGTCTGAGAGAGAGGCGTTGAACCCTTCTTTTTCTCTCTCACTCAGGCACCTAGCTCAGCATTTGCTAGGGAGGGGGAGAATTTCTAATTCTTCCGGGTAAGAGGTGGGACCTCCGAGCAGAATCCCACTGTCTGTTCTTCCGAGAATCCAATCGGGAGCGTGGTCCAAAGAGAGTAGGCATAGGCTGCAACATTAGATCCGTGCTTTTGGAGGAATCGGCTTTGTTGGTTCTAACACTTACGTTGGGAGAGGACTAAGGAGTTGGGCTTTCGAGAGATTTCAATCCCCAGAAAGTACTTCGGAGAGCCCATATCTTTCGTGATCAGATGTTGATGAAGATGCTGCTTTGTCAAGGCTACCCCTTCCTGATCATCGCCAGTGAGAAGAATATCATATACGTACACAGAAGGAACCACCAGAACCGAGGAGCTTTTGCGAATGAATAATGAGTGATCGGCAGAGCATCGCGTAAACCCAACGTCCGCCACGATGCCACTGAACTTGTCAAACCAAGCTCGAGGGCTTGCTTGAGGCATAGATTGCCTTCTTCAGTCGGCATACCCGTGTCTCCCCTTCTGAGCAAATACCCAGAAAGTGCCCAGGTCAGACAGCCTCCTGAAGATCACCATAAAGGAGGTGTTGGGTACATTGAAAATGTGTACCTGATTTGAAGAAGCCCAACTTAGCTCAATGATATACATCAAGGTGTATTGATGTTGTTTAAGTTGACATGTGCAGGTGAGAGAATTGATAAAGTATGCAGAAAATTCTAAGTCCAAGTGTCGACACAAAGGAAGCAGTGTCGACACATAGAAGAAAACTAGTCGACACAACACTGGGAAGCAGAGTGTCGACACATAGCAGTTAGTCTACAATACACTGGAAAAAGTGTCGACACAGAAGAAGTAGTCGACACAACACTGGGAATTTGTGTCGACACAGAAAAAGAGTCGACACAACACTGGGAAATTGTGTCGACACAGAAGAAAAGAGTCGACACAATACTGGGAAATTGTGTCGACACAGAAGAAAAGCGTCGACCTCAACATTGGGAGAATGTGTCGACACAGAGAGTATAGTCGATCTCAAGATTGTCGACATCATCTG
This sequence comes from Platanthera zijinensis, assembly GCA_039513925.1. Taxonomy (NCBI): domain Eukaryota; kingdom Viridiplantae; phylum Streptophyta; class Magnoliopsida; order Asparagales; family Orchidaceae; genus Platanthera; species Platanthera zijinensis. The sequence continues at coordinate 123,283,267 of CM077089.1, read as the reverse complement.
AATGTGTCGACACAGAAGAAAATAGTCGACCTCAAGTTTGTCGACACCAGCAGAATGTGTCGACACATGTGATTAGTCGACACATTATAGCAGAGTTAAAAATGAATGTGTCGACACCTGAAGGCTAAGTCGACACTTACTAAAGTTATGATTCTACAACAACTGTGTCGACACACAGGACTTGTGTCGACACACTGAAGAGTCAAGATCAAGTTATTTGCAGAAGAAGCTGTGTCGACTCAAAGGCAACTTAGTCGACATCACTGAAGACTGTGTCGACACCAAAGTCAATTGTGTCGACACAGATAGACAGATGGTCTCGACACTTTCTGACAGACTGTTTCAACAACTTGTGATTCAAGACTAAGGCACAGGACTTGTTTGAAGACTTGACAGCTGTGGGTTACCACCGGTTAACTGAAGCTGTCAGACTTGTCAGAAAACGGTTAGAAACCGGATCAGCGGTTACCATGAAGAATGTCTATAAATAGACAGATTCAGAAGGAGAAAAATCAACAATATAGAACTGACCTTTTGAAATACATTGGATCAGAAAGTGGAGAAGGATTACATTCTACTCATTTCAAGAAAGTGCTAGGCACTTAAGAAGATCTTCTCCGGGAGATCTAAGAAGACTATCTAAGGATAGATCTAAGAAGAGTTCTAATCAGAATTCAGAAGAATCATTCAAAGTTCTGGATAGAGAGAGATCAAGTCAGAATTTGAAGAAGAAGAAAGAATCCACCAGTGGATTCTCAAGAAGCTGTTTGGAATCAACTCAGCTAAGTACATTTTCAAGAAGCTTTGAAGAAGGCTAAGAAACAGTTGATTGCATCAGCTGATCAAGAATTGTCATTGCCTTTTCTCTCTCAATTTGGCAAGACAATTAAAACAATCTTTCTATATTTCTGTAGGATCTGTTTATACAGATCTGAGTTGTAAGCCTATGTTATAAAGGCTGAGTGTAGGAGTGTTGAACTCTGAGTGGTAGGGCTGATTGCCTGAGTGTAGAGAGAAGGATATTCTCTGAGTTGTAGGCCTTGGGGCAAGGCTGAGGTAGGGCAGTTGTGCCTGAGTTGTAGGAACCAGTTGGGTTCTGAGTTGTAAGATCTATTGATCTGAGATAAGTGGAAGTTTGGCCGAATCTAGCATACTGCTAGATAGGTGAAGGGGAAAGTGGATGTACCCAGACCTTGGGAACCACTATAAAACATAGTGCAATCTGTGATGTTTTTTTCTGTGATTGCTGTGTTTATTTATTAGTTATTGAATTGAATTCTGCCTAGAAGTTTTAGAAAGAGAAGCAGAACCTATTCACCCCCCCCCCTCTAGGTGTTTAGGCTGCCTTGAAAGTTAAACTATCAAGTGGTATCAGAGGGAGGTTCCTCAAAAAGGACTTAACAGTCTGAGGTAGATCTGATAGGCAGATTCAAGAATCAAGAAGATGGGTTCTGGAGAGAATCATAAGGAGCTAGGGTCAATGAAATTACCCATATGCAAGAAGGAAATCTTTGGGATCTGGAAAGAAAGAGTCAGATTGTTTATGGAAGCATCTGACCCAAGGATTTACATCACAGTACAGGAAGGCCCCTTCATACCAATGAAGATATCTGTTCTTGATGCAAATATCCAAACACCAAAGACTTATTCTGAAATGACCAAGGATGAAATCATCTTGGCAACCATGGACAAAAGGGCACAGAACATCATTGTCAGTGCCATAGATGATTCAACATTTCAGAATCTGATTCACTGCAAGACCTCCAAGGAGATGTGGGACACATTGATTGTCTACATGGAGGGATCTGAAGAAGTAAGGCTGGACAGAAAATCTATGCTAAATCAGGAGTATGAAAGTTTTAGACAAGGAAAATCTGATAGCATAACTGAGTGCTATAAGAAATTCTATAGAATTGTGAATGAGCTAATTCCTATGGAAGAGTCTTCAGTACCTATGAACTGAATGACAAATTCTTAAGATCCTTATCAAAGGATTGGGATACAAAGATCTGTGCCATAAGAGAAGTGGCAAAATTGGCAGAGATATCTCCTCAAACTCTGTTTGGAAAGTTGCTATCCTATGAAATGCAACTTATGGTAAGGAAGGAGGAGGAAAGAAACTCAAGAGGAGAGCATAGAGAAAAGACTGTGGCATTTAATGCTGAAGCCACTAGAAAGAATAGGAGGAAATCACCATCTCCTCCTAAGGAAGTTGAAGAAGGTAGTTCTGAAAATTCAGATAAGGGTTCAGTCAGCTGTGATTCAGATGCAGACTTTGCTGCATTCACTAGGCAATTTCAAAGGTTCTTGAAAAAGAAGCAATGGAAGTCTAGGCCTTCCTCATCACAGCAAGTAGATGACTATTATCAGAAGAGAAGGTCATCAAGGAAAGAGAAAAGCAGGTCAAAGCCCAGCAAAGCCACTACTTCAAAGATTGTCTGCTATTGTTGCAATAGGCCTGGACATGTAGTGGCTGATTGTCCTGACAAAAGGAAGGAATCTTCAGAAAAGAAGAAGACTTATCAGAAAGGCAAGAAGGAGAAATCCTTTGTAGCAAAGAAAGATAAAAGTCTGTCAGACCAGTCAACTTCAGAATCAGGATCTGAAGCTGAAGCATATATTGGATTATATGCTGCATCTGAGGAAGAGGAGTTTATGCAGTTGCTAGACTCCATCAATGAACATCAATGCATGGGTTTGATGACAAGATCAGAAGAGGACCTATGCCAGAATCAGTCTGGTCTAATGAGGTAAACTGTCCTTCTTGTACATCTGTTTGTAGTACAAGTGAAGAATCAGCTACATCTGCATCAAGTGATGAAGATGCATCTGGATCTGAAGGAGATGTCTATCAATTGATAGACAAGTATGGGGACCTGTTGCAGGCCCTTAAGAAAAGCAAGAACCTGGTTAAATCACAGGCTCAGGAAATTGCTGATCTAAGGGTTGCAACAACTGAGTTAGAAAAAGTCCTTGATCAAAAGTTAGCTGAAATTGCCAAGCTGAAGAATATAACTATTATTCAGATGGGCACAATTAATTATACTAATGATCAAGTAAAGAGTCTGGAGGACAGACTTAGAATTGAAAGGGATTTAGTGGCTAGTTACTCTAAGCCAAAATCTGTCTTACCCTTGATAGATGAATTTGTCACTCAGAAGGGTAAGGCTGGATTAGGATTTAAGGGTAACTCCAGGGCTGGCAGATTCAAGAGGAAAGGCAAAGCCCCTATTCAGCCACTAAACCTTTCAGTCCCCATAAGGTTTGGTAAGGAGAAAGTGCCTTCTAACATATATGATCATGAAGACATTCAGGATCATATTAAGACAAATGTTCTGAAGAACAAGGGTGTTAAGGCAAGCAGGCCTACCTATGGTCATAAACCCTATGGTTTTAAGAAATCAGTAGGTGAAGTTGCAACAGCACCAGCAATGAACAGAAATGCTTCTGACAAGGATGTATCTAGATCTAGATACAATAAGTTTGAATGTTGGTGCTGTGGCAAGAGGGGTCATTTTGCATTGGACTGCTGGTATAACACAAGTGTTATAAAGAATAAGAGTCTACCTGTTAGAAGAGGTTATGATAACTTTATTAAGGCTAACCTGAACCAAGGACCCAAGACTTACTTGGGTTCTAAGGGTAAGTAATTCTGTATTGCAGGTGAATCCAAGTTACCATGCCCCTATATGGTACTTGGATAGTGGTTGTTCCAGGCACATGACTGGAACAAAGGGGCTGCTGAAGGAGTATTCATCTGTCAAAGATGGACATAAAGTGATCTTTGGTGGATCTGAAAAAGGAGTCATCAAAGGATTTGGTAACATCTCTTCAAACCTAATTACTATCACCCAAGTGGCCTATGTAAAAGGTTTGAAACATAATCTAATAAGCATAAGCCAGCTGAGTGATCTAGGATATGACATTTCATTTGGTAAGGATGGATGTCATATCAAAAGGTCAAGTGATCAAGAGATCATATTGACTGGGTATAGGAAGAGAAATGTGTATTGCCTTAATTTTGAATGTGAGAATAAGGCATCCCCCATTTGTCTTGTAGCTGATGACAATGCTTCTCATTGTGTTAAGTGGCACAAGAGATTGGCTCATCTAAACTACAAGACAATTGGCCAACTCTTTAGTAAAGAACTAGTGAGGAATGGGCCTCAAGTTAAGTGTATAAAGGAAGGGGTATGCTCAGCTTGTCAAAAGGGCAAGCAGACAAAAACCTCATTTCAAAGCCTTGAAAACAAGGATTCTGTGAGGTGCTTATACCTCTTGCATATGGATCTTTTTGGTCCTATGCCAGTTCACAGTCTAGGTAGGAAGGTCTACACTCTAGTGGTTGTAGATGACTATTCTAGATTTACATGGGTGTTCTTTCTGAGACAAAAATCTGAAACCCCAAGTGTATTATTTAATTTTGTAAAGCAAATTCAGAATGAACTGAATAGTACAGTGGTCAAAATTAGAAGTGACCATGGTACTGAGTTTCAATCTGAAAGCATAACAAACTTGTGTATAGACTTTGGGATTTTCCAAGAGTTCTCCTCACCTAGAACACCTCAGCAAAATGGTATTGCTGAAAGAAAGAATAGAACATTAATTGAAGCTGGTAGAACTCTATTGAGTGACACCTCTCTCCCAGAATATTTTTGGGCTGAGGCAGTTAACACTGCTTGTCATGTCATCAATAGGGCTTCTATCACCAAAGCCACAGAAAGACTCCCTATGAGATTGTGAAAGGCAGAAAACCAAACCTATCCTATTTTAGGATCTTTGGTTGCAAATGCTATATACTTAACAATGGCAAGTCATATTTGACTAAGTTTGCTGCCAAATCCCAGGATGGGATATTTGTTGGGTACAGCACAAATAGTAAGGCCTATAGAGTCTTCAACTTAACTACTCAAGTTGTTGAAGAATTTGTGCATGTTGTATTTGATGAAACAAGATTAATCAATTGTGAGTTGTCTTGTAGATCAAATGACTCAACAGGTATAAGCAAGAAGATGGACAAGCTCTCCATTGCTGAAGCTTCAAAGGAAGAGGGGCATTGGAAAATGAAGGCTGCTGTCCAGGGGGAGTACAAGAGATAATGGAAGCTGATGAAAACCAAGAGGAACAGCAGAATGAAGAAGCTGGAGATGCACAACCTGAAGGGAATCTACCTCCAGCTATAAGATATCTAAGAGATCATCCTACTGATCAGATAATTGGTGATCCAAGACAAGGAGTGCAAACTAGAAGCAGAAATCAAAGCACAGTTTTGCATTCTAGTTTCTTGTCCCAAATGGAACCTAAGAAGTTTGAAGAAGCTATCCAAGACCAGCACTGGATTGATGCTATGCAAGAGGAGCTGAATCAATTTAGAAGGTGCAAAGTCTGGGAGCTTGTTCCTAAACCAAGAGGCCACAACATAATTGGAACTAAGTGGATCTATAGGAACAAGCTAGATGAAAGTGGAATAATAGTAAAGAATAAAGCAAGATTGGTTGCAAAAGGATACAGGCAGGAAGAAGGGATTGACTTTGATCAAACCTTTGCTCCAGTAGCAAGGCTGGAGGCAATCAGAATGTTCCTTGCCTATGCAGCCTACCAAGACTTCAAAGTATACCAGATGGATGTGAAGTCAGCATTTCTGAATGGTGATCTTAAAGAAGAAGTATATGTAGAGCAGCCATCAGGTTTTGTAGATCCTCTTAAACCTGATTCTGTGTATAAGCTTAGGAAAGCTTTGTATGGGTTAAAACAAGCTCCAAGGGCTTGGTATGAAACCCTGTCTACCTTCCTCATTGAGAATAAATTCTCAAGAGGAAAGATAGACAAAACTCTATTCCTTAGGGAATCCAAAGGAAAGATCATCTTAGTCCAGATCTATGTTGATGACATAATCTTTGGATCTACTGAAAACAACCTTTGTAAAAAGTTTGCCAAACTTATGCAAGGGAAGTTTGAGATGAGCAGTATGGGAGAACTTAAGTTCTTCTTGGGACTCCAAGTAAGACAGACTGATGATGGATTGTCCATATCCCAGTCTAAGTTCACCAAGGAATTAATTAAGAAATATGGTATGGAGTCATCCTCCTCCATGAGAACTCCTATGGGAACAAGTATGCCAATATGCAAAGATGAGGCAGGTAAACCTGTTGATGAATCATTGTATAGAGGAATAGTTGGGTCTCTACTATATCTCACTGCTAGTAGACCTGACATTATGTATGCAACATGTGTCTGTGCTAGGTACCAAGCCTGCCCTAAAGAATCTCATTATACTGCAGTCAAAAGGATTCTGAGATATCTAAAGGGCACTCCTACTCTAGGTCTTTGGTACCCTAGGAATAGAGATTTTCAACTAACAGGCTATTCAGATGCAGATTTTGCAGGATGTAGAGAGGATAGAAAGAGTACTACAGGTACTTGTCAATTCCTGGGAGGAAGACTAATATCTTGGAGTAGTAAAAAGCAGACTAGTGTGGCAATTTCCACAGCTGAGTCAGAGTATATTGCTGCTGGAAGCTGCTGTGCACAGCTATTATGGATGCAGCATCAGCTTAAGATTATGGTATTCAGGTAAGTAGAACACCCTTTTATGTGATTCTAAGAGTGCTATTTCTATTGCTAATAATCCAGTTTCTCATAGTAGAACTAAGCATATAGAAATCAAATATCATTTTCTTAGAGAACATGTAGAAAAAGGTGACATCTCATTGGAATTTGTAAAAACAGATTATAAAAGAGCAGATGTATTTACTAAGCCTTTAGATGAAACCAAATTCAATAAATTCAAAATTGAATTAGGTATGTTAACCATTGATTAATGTATTAAACAAAATCATTAACAATGCTATTGAAGTGGTTTATAAGTAAGTAAAAGTAGTAACAACATAATCAAGTGTTAAAAAGGACACATTGAAGTTACAGAAATTGGCTAAGTAAGAATGTGTCGACACATTCAGTAATAATGTGTCGACTCAGAGAAATTATGTCGACAAGTCAGAAATATTGTGTCGACACAGAGAATATGTGTCGACACTTAAGAGTTTTATTGTCGACTTAACCAGAAATGTAATGTCGACTCAACCAGAATTATGGTGTCGACACTTACAGAATATGTGTCGACACTTGTCCTTAGTGTCGACACAGAATTTCTGTCTTTCTACTATGTATCCAAGGTGTCGACATAACCACAAATTGGTGTCGACACATAGTAGGCTGAAGAAATGTCGAGTTAATAGAAGTTTGTGTCGACACATTCCGTCTGTGTCGACACATTTAGACTGTTTTTGGCGCCTTTTGAACTTCTTTCAACAGAAGCTATAAATAGGTCAAAAGCTCTTTCTGTCGACACGCTTTCAAGGTTTTCGAGACTAAAACCCTGTGTCGACAGTTTATCTTTCTCTCTTCTCTCAAGCTTTCTCGACACAACGATGGCGCCAAGAATTGAAGATAACATCAATGAAGGGTATAAGTTGGTGCGCCAGGCCTTTGCAGAGGCGCCGCCTGATGTTCAAGGAGTTATCACCCTTCTCTCTGCATCAGGGTTAGAATTTCTCATTTCAGAACCAACTAAGATCTGGAAGAAGGAGGATGCATGAGTTCTTTATCTCTGCATCAGTCCATTCTACTGGCCTCAAGATTAAGTCCTACTGTTCAAGGGAGTAAGGTAAAGATTAACCAAAGAAGTTTAAGAAAAATCTTCCAATTGCAAGTAGTTGAGAATGAAGAGGAAGTTCCTATATCTAAGACAAGGGAAGCCCTTCAATGGTGTGGACTGGACCAAGGATTGAAGATTGGAGCTGCCTTCAACAGGAAGGGTATGAATCAACAAGGGAAATTCTTGTCAGAAGTAGTTGGAAAAGTAATCCTCTGCAAGACAGGTGGACATGATAGGATTTCTGCCTATATGTTCAGCCTGATGACCAGGATAGTTTTTACTATTCCCACTGATTGGTCAGGAGTGCTCTTTGACAAGATCAAAGAGGGAATCAAGAAGCCTAACATGGCTAGGATCATAAGCCTGTACCTCACTGGAGTGATTCCTGATGTGATGCAGCAGCTGCAAGGGAGTAAGATTAATCATATGAGAAGAATTGATATGAGACTCTTCTCAAGATGGGATAGGGTGCTGTCCAAGGATGTGCCTGAAGAGAGCAGGCCAGACACCCCTATGAAATCCCCTACAGAAAATCAAGAATCTGAACAAGTACAAGAAGATCCACTGAGGACACAGCTTGAATCAACTGTGGTCCAGGAAGTATCAACACCTGCACAGATGCAGGGGGAGCCAGTTTCCACTCCTGCTCCAAAGGTATCTACTCCTGCTTAGGTATAGGGGGAGCTAATGTATTTTACTATAAAAGACATTGCTCATATTCTTATTACTGCACAGGTTCAGGGGGAGCTAGTGTCCACTCCTACTCCTGACACTACAAATACTGAAGTGCAACTTCAAGAAGAAGCACAGTTAAACATATCTCAAGATTTAACTGCTGCAGAAGTGACCACTCAACTGGAATTTACTATGGAGGAGTTATTCCCAGATGTTGATACTGCTGCTGATAAAGAAGGAGGTGGACCAGATATTGAGAAGTCCATAGGAATGGACATTGATCAGGAAGCTGCTGTGGAAACACAGGTTGAGGATGAGCCAGTGGATGTTGAAGCTGAGCAACAACTCCCTGGAACAGATACAATTCATCATCCACAAGAAAGAATTCATGTAGATACTTCCTCTAAAACAGAAACTGAAGAAGCCAGGGTGGCAAAGAAAAGAAAACTTGTTGTCTTTAAGAGAAGAAGCAAGAACTATAAGCAAGCATTACAGACCACAACTCCACAAGTTTCTCCAGCCTTTGATTACAATAAATTTATGGTAGATCTTCAAGTAAAATTGGATGACCAAAGGATGGCTCTGGAGAAGTATGTTGATGAAAATAGCAAGTCAGTTCAGTTTGACTTAGCTCAGGATATCAAGTCCATCCAATTTCAAGTCAACATGCATAAAACTGAAATGACAGATTGCTTCCACAAGGGTGGCAATGCTGTGGTTTATCTGGCTAAACAACAGGAGGCTATTTCTACAAAGATGGATGATATTGCTTTGAAGCAAAGTTATGTTTTGGAAAATCAAATTAGAATGAATGAGAATTTAACTGAATCTCATAATGAGATTATTGAGGAGGTCAAGAAGATTGTTCCAGGTCTGCCTGCAGATAGAGCCAAAGAAATGGAAGAATTTGATAAGAATTTTCAGGCTGCTATTGCATCTGTTAAGACTGCCATCACAACCTCTCAAAAGGAAATATCTGAAAAGCTTCAAAAGTTAAGACCATTTTTCAAAGAGGGAGTGAATTATTTGGATGGCCAAATTCGATTTCAAAAGGAAGATTTAAGAGATCATGTCTCTAGAGAAGCCATAAAGGGGGAGAGGATGCTAATTCATGCAGGCTCTGAGCACACCAAGTGGGTGACCAATAGCATACGAGCCACTTTGGGATATCCCCCATTGTGTGATGATGCTATGGTAGCTGAGTCAGGAATACAATCTAATCTACTTGAAGGCAATCAACCTGAGGTTGCCCAAGTCATATACCCCCTCCAGATTTTGATTTGATTGATCAGAAAGTTCAAGAAATGTATAGTCCTCCAAAGGAGGTTACTAACATTGTCTTTGGAAAGGTTGATAAGCCTGAGGCTACTCTGAAAGAACAGCAGGATGCTCTATTGGCAAAGAAGAAATTCAGAGAGCAGGCTGTACTGAAGCCAGATTATGAGCAGTGGAGTCCTACTTCAAGGAACATAATACTCACTGCATGGAAAGCTGTACAGGATAAAGTTCATGAGAGAGGGAAGTGGTACAATGAAATTGAATGGCAGAAGTATGAGGCAAGGCAAGAGGCAATTGTACAATTCAGAAGGAAAGCCAAGCTGGGAAGACTGCCATCAGATGCTAAGGAGCCAAGCAAATACTTCCCAAAGCCTTTTCATTATTTTGAAAGGCAAAGGATCAAGGAAGAAGCTCAGAAGAAGGCTGATCTTAAAGGAAAGAAGATAGCTGAAGAATCAGAAGCTCCTGTGACAGCTACAATTCAGTCTGGCAAAGGGATTATGATTAGAGAGCCTGATCAATCCTGATTTTGTTTTAAATATTTTGTAATGTTGTGATGTAATCATCAAATGTAAAACTTTGTAATCAAACATTACCCTGTTATAAACAAAATGTTGTTTGGCATATTATAATGTGCATTCTGTGATGATTGATTCTGAATTATTCTATGTTATGTTTTGTTTATATTTAAAGTATTCCTGCTATGTCATTAATCATCATTTAGTACTGTTTATAAATGGTGTATATCATTGGCTATAGGGGTTATGACTTCTCCAAATAGGGGGAGATTGTTGGGTACATTGGAAAATGTGTACCTGATTTGAAGAAGCCCAACTTAGCTCAATGATATACATCAAGGTGTATTTGATGTTGTTTTAAGTTGACATGTGCAGGTGGAGAATTGATAAAGTATGTAGAAAAATTCTAAGTCCAAGTGTCGACACAAAGGAAGCAGTGTCGACACACAGAAGAAAATAGTCGACACAACACTGGGAAGCAGTGTCGACACATAGCAATTAGTCTACAACTACACTGGGAAAAAAGTGTCGACACAAAAGAAGTAAGTCGACACAACACTGGGAATTTGTGTCGACACAGAAAAAGAGTCGACACAACACTGGGAAATTGTGTCGACACAGAAGAAAAGAGTCGACACAATACTGGGAAATTGTGTCGACACAGAAGAAAAGCGTCGACCTCAACATTGGGAGAATGTGTCGACACAGAAGAGTATAGTCGATCTCAAGATTGTCGACATCATCTGAATGTGTCGACACAGAAGAAAATAGTCGACCTCAAGTTAGTCGACACCAGCAGAATGTGTCGACACATTGTGATTAAGTCGACACATTATAGCAGAGTTAAAAAATGAATGTGTCGACACCTGAAGGCTAAGTCGACACTTACTAAAGTTATGATTCTACAACAACTATGTCGACACACAGGACTTGTGTCGACACACTGAAGAGTCAAGATCAAATTATTTGCAGAAGAAGCTGTGTCGACTCAAAGGCAACTTAGTCGACATCACTGAAGACTGTGTCGACACCAAAGTCAATTATGTCGACACAGATAGACAGATGGACTCGACACTTTCTAACAGACTGTTTCAACAACTTGTGATTCAAGACTAAGGCACAGGACTTGATTGAAGACTTGACAGCTGTGGGTTACCACCGGTTAACTGAAGCTGTCAGACTTGTCAGAAAACGGTTAGAAACCGGATCAGCGGTTACCATGAAGAATGTCTATAAATAGACAGATTCAGAAGGAGAAAAATCAACAACATATAGAACTGACCTTTTGAAATACATTGGATCAGAAAGTGGAGAAGGATTACAATTCTACTCATTTCAAGAAAGTGCTAGGCACTTAAGAAGATCTTCTCCGGGAGATCTAAGAAGACTATCTAAGGATAGATCTAAGAAGAGTTCTAATCAGAATTCAGAAGAATCATTCAAAGTTCTGGATAGAGAGAGATCAAGTCAGAATTTGAAGAAGAAGAAAGAATCCACCAGTGGATTCTCAAGAAGCTGTTTGGAATCAACTCAGCTAAGTACATTTTCAAGAAGCTTTGAAGAAGGCTAAGAAACAGTTGATTGCATCAGCTGATCAAGAATTGTCATTGCCTTTTTCTCTCTCAACTTTGGCAAGACAATTAAAACAATCTTTTCTATATTTCTGTAGGATCTGTTTATACAGATCTGAGTTGTAAGCCTATGTTATAAAGGCTGAGTGTAGGAGTGTTGAACTCTGAGTGGTAGGGCTGATTGCCTGAGTGTAGGAGAAGGATATTCTCTGAGTTGTAGGCCTTGGGGCAAGGCTGAGGTAGGGCAGTTGTGCCTGAGTTGTAGGAACCAGATGGGTTCTGAGTTGTAAGATCTATTGATCTGAGATAAGTGGAAGTTTGGCCGAATCTAGCATACTGCTAGATAGGTGAAGGGGGAAAGTGGATGTACCCAGACCTTGGGGAACCACTATAAAACATAGTGCAATCTGTGATGTTTTGTTTTCTGTGATTGCTGTGTTTATTATATTAGTTATTGAATTGAATTTTGCCTAAAAGTTTTAGAAAGAGAAGCAGAACCTATTCACCCCCCCCCCCCCTCTAGGTGTTTAGGCTGCCTTGAAAGTTAAACTATCAGAAGGCATTCTTGAAATCCAGCTGAGAAATCTGCCAATCTTTATTGATAACCACAGAGAGAAGGACTCGGATAGTACTGAGACGAGCCACGGGAGAGAAGGTTTCAAAGTAATCAACCCCATATGTCTTAGAAAAGCCCTTAGCAACAAGGCAGGCCTTATAACGATCGATAGTGCCGTCTGGGCCAAATTTTACCACAAAGACCCAACGACAGCCAACAACATCAGTACCAAAGGGAGGAGGAACAAGAGTCAAAGTACCCCGCTTAGTGAGGGTTGCCATTTCCTCATCCATGGCCATCTTCCACTAAGGGATATCAAGGACCTCCTTGTAGGAACGGGGAGTGGCAGTGGCTGAGATAGGCAGTGCAAAGGCCCTGCGAGAAGAGGTAAGGCAATCATATGAAACAACATCAGCAAGGGGGTATAGAGTACACGTCCGCACCCCTTTGTGAAGAGCTACTGGAAGATCCAGGTTGGTGGGTCCCTCGGTATCCGGAGCATCCGTGGTAGAGAGAGCTGGCCCGGGAGTAGAGACAAACGGCGGCGGAGATGAGGGAGATGGTGGCGGAGGGGAGGGATAGAGAGGCGGAGGGAGAGGAGCGGACAGAGATGGAGTGGGGGTGGAGACCGCAGTAGGAGACGAGGGGACGAAGAGAACAGCAGGAGTATCAGAAGTTGGGGGGAGAGAAGTAGAGGGGTCATCTGAGAAGTAGGAGGATTTCTCGAAGAAGGTGACATCGGCAGAGATGAACTGCTTACGAACAATGGGGTCAAAGCAACAGTAGCCTTTCTGAGTGGGAGAGTACCCCAGAAAGACACATTTGGTGGAGCGAGGGGAGAGCTTATCCCGGGTGGCAGATGGGGCATGCACAAAGGCAGTGCACCCAAAGATTCGGAGAGGGAGAGGGAAAGGCTCCTTGCCCGGATATAGAATGGAGAATGGGGTTTTCCTGTGGAGAACGGTGGATGGAATGTGATTGATGAGGTAACAAGCAACGAGAACAGCATAGCCCCAATAGGAGCGAGGGACATGCATCTGGGTCATTAAAGTACGAGCGACATCGAGGAGATGACGGTTTTTGCGTTCCGCCACCCCATTTTGTTGGGAGGTATAAACACAGCTAATCTGATGAATAATGCCATGCTGCACACAGAAAGAGGTGAATGCATGACTCAAATATTCTTTTGCATTGTCGGAGCGAAAAATTTTAATACAAACATTAAACTGAGTTTTAATTAACTGATAAAAGGAGATCCATATATCCAAAAGTTTAGAGCGATCTCATAAGAGATACACACAAGTACATCTAGAAAAATCATCAATAAAGGTTACAAAATAAGAACTACCCCGACCAATTGTGAGGGTAGTAGCAGGTCCCCAGACATCAGAGTGGACAAGATCAAACGGACGGGTAGAGCCCCGAGCTTGCTTCGGCGGGAAGGAGGAACGGTGATGATTGCCAAGCTGTCAATCGTCGCAGTTGAGAGGAGTACTGGAAGGAGGGAGGTGGGGCAGAAGCTGGTGTAGAAGCCGTGGAGGATAATGACTGAGGCAGAGATGCCACTGGAGAAGATCCGTACAAGAGGAGTAGAAGGCGGATAAGGCGGAAACATTGTCGAGGAAGTAGAGACTGCCACTCTCAGTCCCAGTAGCAATCGTCTGGTGGCAGCTCGGATCCTGAAAAGAATAAGAAGTAGGAGTGAACGTCACATATTACTGAAGCTGCATGCATAAAGAAGTAATCGACAATAAATTTTACGGAAACTTGGGCACATAAAGAATGTCCGCTAGACGAAGAGACGGAGTAACATGAATGAATCCCGACCAATGAACCGGAGAGGGAGAACCGTCTGCAATGAGGATAGGAGGAAACTGATCATGCTGTTCGAGGAGAGAGAAGCACTGAGGATTGCCCGTCATGTGATTAGTTGCACCAGAGTCGATAAGACATTTACCTTGAGTCACCACGTGGGCACTACCCGATGATGTAACCACGGAGGCAGATTGCTTGGAAAAGGAGGCGGAAGACTCACCGGAGGGGCGAAAATGTGGATGCTTCGTCCAGAAGCGTTCCATAGTGTGGCCAGTGCGACCACAGTGAGAGCAGAGGTAGCGGGAAGGAGCACGTCTGCCAGACTGGTGACTGTAGCTACCAGAGCCACTCCGCTGAGTTTGGTGAACATAGTTGTCTGGTGGAGAAGGAGCGGGCAGAAGCGGGCGTTGAAGAAGAGAGGTGACAACAGCGATGCGGGCAGCAGTGGCATCTAGGGTAGGGGATTTTGCCTCGCCCAGAATTTGCTGGCGGATCATATCATAAGTATCAGGAAGCCGGAGCAGATAACACACAACCAGAAGCTCCTGGAAATGTGTGTGTTGTTGAGCCAAATCCGCAGAAAAGGGACTATTCTTAAGAATCTCAGCCCTAAAAGCCTGAACCTGTTGGTATGCAGCAGCAGGGTATAAAGTAGGAAGGGCAAAGAGGTCCGCATACAACGTATAGTTACGGGACATCTGAGCCCCCTTTGAGTACAGAGCGGTAAGATGAAGCCAAGCGGCCTTGACCGTCTCATCATGACGGATAACGGGGAGGCATTCATCGGAGAGGCTGTTAGCGAGCAAAGTACGCACAAGTGCGTCACTCGCATCTCAGTCATCCAAGAGAGGTAAAGTGGTGGGCGGAGGGTCATCAACGAGATTATGACATTTGCGTTATGAGCGAAGGAGAAAGGTGAAGGAGACGCCCCAATCCGGGTAGTTGGAGCCGACAAGTTTGGAAACGGTGCCAAGGTTCCCAGAAAGAGTAGGAGGAAGAGGCGGAGCCGGATTGGTGACAAGAGTGGTGGCAGTAGAAGCATCAGAGAGAGCCATAGGAGAAAACAATAGGAAGTCGCGCGGTTAGGAACGAAACCGGGCGGTTAGGCACGAAAATCGTGTGCGAGAAATCACAGCGGTTGGAATAAAAAGAGCTGCAGCGGTCACAAAGAAAGACACCAGCGGTCAGAAAAACCACGACCAAGCCGCAGAACAAAGCAGAGGGAAAGAAGTCGTGCGACTAGAAAGCAACCCGTGCGAACTGAGAAAGGAGAAGACCGCGTGAATAGAGAAAGGTCCATGGGAAGGCAAACACGACAACAGGTCATGGCGACTAGAGAAGAGGGCGCGACGAATAAGGACAGGTCGCAGCATGAAGAAATGGGAAACAAGGAGGTCGCGCACACTAAGGGCAACGACACTGAGAGGAAGAGGCCACGGGAACAGTCGCAAGCAGGCCAAAGAGACAGACCGCGAGGACAGGTCGCAAAAAGAAGAAGCAAGCCGCGCGGACAGGTCGCGGCGGCCAGAGAAGGCACCCAGAATCAGGAGGAGAAATCAAGTCCTCTGATACCATGTATGAAACGAACAAAAAACAAACCGGAGAGGTTTAACAGAAATTTTATTATCTGAAAAAGGTACCTATTACAAAGGTATGGCCTCCCTTTTATAGAATGGAGGAGAGAAGAGAGAATACAAATAAGAGATGTGGGACTAAATATTTACAAGACAAGCGGCCTATACACAAACCAAACCGCACAAGCCGTGCGGTTAGATGAGAAGGGCTAACCGCTCGGCTACCAGCAGAGAGAGGGAAGCCGCCAGGGGAGACCGCTAGGCTGCTCGGTCTCCAAGCCGCCAGAGACAAACCGCTAGACTGCGCAGCCTTCAATCTGCTAAGACAGGCCTCCAGACCGCCCGATCACTAACATCAACAAGCATAAAGTAAGCGATTATAACGAAGGGTTGAAACTATGAAATGGAAGAGCACTTGATCAAGAATCACCTCGGCAAGAGTTAACTAAGAAATGCGATAAAAATAAACCTAAACTTAATAGGGTAAAGGTCCTTGACTGTGGAGGTTCCTAAATGAAAGTCCACCTAGTGCTAACTACCTTCACCTATGGGGGGGGGGGAATAGGTGTCTTGTAGCAATTTTAGCGGAATTAAAATTCTACCTGCACAAGTAAACAAAACAACACAACACAAACAGACACAAGCAGTTATAGTGGTTCCCCGATTTGGGTACGTCCACTTTCCCCCTTCGACCTATCTCCCAACAAGGGACGACTCGGTCACTTCACCAACCAGATTGAAATCCAATCCTCACACTATCGGAAGGAACCCTTCCAAACGAAGGAGTCACCACTCCTCCACCACGCACCCAACCCTGACAACGAGGAACCTACGTTCCTTTACAACAAAAATAAAATGGAATGTATAAAATATACAAACTACTTATGTAGTTCTAGGTGTCCCTCTTCGTTCGATGACGCGTTCTTGACGAAGACGAAGAGTCCATGACCTTTGCTCTCACTTAGAATGAATCTCCACGAAACCGGCGACGGCAAGAAGAGCGGCCGCTTGGCATTCGGGATCGGCGGCAGCAAGAAGTGCGGCGGCTGAGCTTTAGAGATCCAACCTTCGTAGCTATGCTGGCAAGGTATACCAACGGTCTTCCTTGGATCAATCGTCTCGATCGATTCGGAAAGGTATTCCCAATCTACAAACCAATAGACAAAGGATCTCAAGAAGGACACGTGAGACGCGTTGCTTGGCAAAGCTTCTATCGCCGGGGGATCAGGAGGTATCCACGATCAACGGCGGCAACTAACTTCCCGAGCGACGATGGCGCCGACGGAATAGAAATCCGCGATCTAGGTGACGTCGGCAGCTCGGTTTTCTTTCTTGTGTATTCGTACTACTTACTGTTCAAAATGCCGAAGTATTTATACAGTAGGTCATACAATATGACCGTTGTGGGCCCCACCAAAAGAAATCCTAGCTCTGGTTCAAAACAGCGCCTGAAACTTGGTCCGGTCCAGCGAGCACCAGATTTTCGCCTAAGGCAAATTCGGCGAGAATCATAGGTGATTCTCGACGAGTCGGCGAGAATCACCTACGATTCTCGCCGATTTTTACTTAGCAGAAATCATGCTGAATAACTTGGAAAACCAGAGAGGATCGGCGAGAGTCTTCAATCATTCTCGACAAATCGTCGAGAATGCATAATCATTCTCGATGAATCGTCGAGAAACACTTGATGAATCTCGACAATTTTGACTTTGCGTTAGATTTGTACGCGCTTAGTCAGCCGGAGATAGTCAGCAAGAATCAGCCAGTGATTCTCGACGATTCGGCGAGAATCAGTAGTGATTCTCGTCGAATCTTACTTAGACGATATTTCGTCTTTCAACCTGTGAGCTGCTCTTTGGCCCATCCTTGCTCCTTGACTGCTCTTGATCTATCACAGCCCTGTACTTGTAAAAAAGTACACTCTAATAGAGAGAGTACACGTAGGCCAACACACTGATCTGGTCAACGAGGGATTACGTTGTGCAGACCCGTGTATATTGACCCACTGCACCCTGACATTGGTGTGTACTTAGCGTGAAATAACTGCAAGCACAACTTGAAGAAAAATGATCAAATACAATGTCAATTCACCTTAGCTGGTCCAGGGGCTTCTTTAAATCAGGTATATTGTGGATATAATTCCCAACAATCTCCCCCTATTTGAAGAAGCCTAAACCCTACAAGCTAAGGTGAATATAACGGATGGAAGAAAAACATAAACTGAATAATCAGTTGAGAAAGAATTTCCATACCATTATCTTTAGAGCATACTTTGCGAAAGAACCTTAGCCCTTAGCACCTTAGCCGAGAGGGCAATCTCCCCCTTTTTGGCTTCTACAAATCTGTGACTTTAGCACTTGCCATAATGCTCCCCCTAAGTTCTTGCACCTGTGCTTACACTTGAGTTCCTAGTAGATGCTCGCCATAGATGCACGAGCCTGGAGCTTCTGTAGTCTTCATTCCTCATAATTTAGCATCCTCAGTTCAGTTTTGAAGAGACTGAACTTGGCCTCGTCTAGGGGCTTTGTGAAAATATCTGCAATCTGCTTATCCATGGCGACATAGCAGAGAGATATGTCCTTGTTTTCCACGTGCTCCCGAAAGAAGTGGTAGCGCACTTCAATATGCTTCGTCCTGTTGTGCGATATCGGATTGTTCGCAATGGCAATTGCACTGGAGAAGTCGCAGTACATTGGTACTTCCTTCAACTGAAGGTCATAGTCTGCTAGCTGATTTATGATCCATAGAAGTTGTGCGCAACAGCTGCCTGCTGAGATGTACTCAGATTCAGCTGTGGAGGTTGCGACACAATTTTGCTTCTTACTATTCCATGATATAAGCCTTCTTCCGAGGAATTGACACGTCCCGGAAGTGCTTTTCAGATCATCCCGCTTCCTGCAAAATCAGCATCTGAATAGCCTATTAGCTCGACATCATTGTTTCTCGGGTACCACAAGCCAAGATTAGGTGTACCCTTAAGGTATCTAAGAATTCGCTTTGCAACGACATAGTGAGATTCCTTAGTGTTCACCTGATATCTGGCACAAACGCATGTGGAGAACATAATATCCGGTCTACTTCCAGTAAGGTAGAGCAGGGATCCAATAATGCTTCTGTATTTGGTTTCATCAAAAGGTT
This sequence comes from Platanthera zijinensis, assembly GCA_039513925.1. NCBI lineage: Eukaryota > Viridiplantae > Streptophyta > Magnoliopsida > Asparagales > Orchidaceae > Platanthera > Platanthera zijinensis. Next base: position 123,264,485 of record CM077089.1, on the reverse strand, counting down.
TCCCTTTCTCATCCTTATCTAGAGACATAGTGGATCCCATTGGAGTCCTCATAGAGGTTGCATTCTCCATTCCGAATTTCTTGAGGAGTTCATTTGTGAACTTCGTTTGAGAAATGAAAAATCCATCCTCAGATTGTTTCACTTGAAGTCCCAAGAAATACTTTAGCTCTCACATACTGCTCATTTCAAACTTTCCTTGCATATGTTTAGAAAACTTTTTGCAAAGATTGTTATCCGTTGAGCCGAATATAATGTCATCAACATTGATTTGCACCAGCAAAATCTTGCCTTTGACTTCCCTAAGAAACAATGTCTTATCTATTTTTCCTCTAGAGAACTTGTTCTCAAGAAGAAAATTAGACAAAGTCTCATACCAAGCTCGTGTTTTTTTTAAGCCATATAGAGCTTTATTAAGAAAGTATACATGATTAGGATTAGTAGGATTGACAAAACCTGGGGGTTGAGCGACGTATACTTCCTCTTTCAGGTTTCCATTCAAGAATGTCGATTTCACGTCCATCTGATTGACAGTGAATCCTTTGTGAGAGGCATATGACAAAAACAGTCTGATTGCCTCGAGCCTTGCAACTGGCGCAAATGTTTGGTCGAAGTCGATCCCCTCCTCCTGTCTTTATCCTTGAGCCACCAGTCTGGCCTTGTTCTTGATGATGACCCCGTGTTCATCCAGCTTGTTTCTGAAGATCCACTTGGTGCCAATCACGTTCTGCGTCTTTAGTCTGGGAACCAGCGTCCATACATTGCATCGTTCAAATTGATGTAGTTCATCTTGCATGGCCAATATCCATACTGCATCCTTTTTCGCTTCGTCAAAGTTCTTTGGCTCAAACTATGAAAGAAAGCTAAAATGCAGAATATCATTAATTTTACCTCGGCGAGTTCTGACAACGTCACGGGGATCTCCGATGATTTGATTTCTGGGATGATCCCTCATGTTACAAAGCTCTAGCAGTCTGGCATCTAGAGCTCTAACATTTTCTGGGGCTCCTTCCTCTTCAGGGAGGACAACTCCATTCTGACCGTCATCATCTCCGATAGGTGTTGTGGTGGTGACTATGAAATACTTGGGAGTTGCATCTTTAGCGGTCTCATCGAGACTAAGCTGTTCTATTCTTGTACCTGCATCTTTAAGAAGACCACTGGAAGAATTGCTATTAAGCAAGCTTTCTTCATCAAATACCACATTTATGGATTCCTCTACCACTAGGGTTTTCTTATTGAAAACCCTATATGCCCGGCTATGGCTACTATAGCCCATAAATATGCCTTCGAAGCATTTTTCACCAAACTTAGTACGCGGGTACTTCCCGTTATTTAGTACATAGCATCTGCAGCCAAAGATCCTAAAATAGGACATGGTTGGCTTCCTGCCTTTCAGTAGTTCATAAGGCGTCTTATGATGACTCTTGTTGATCAAGGCCCGGTTTTGTACATGACACGCCCTATTGACAGCCTCTGCCCAGAAATATTCTGGGAGAGAAGCGTCATTCAACATTGTCGTGTAGGCTTCAATGAGCGTTCTATTTCTCCTCTCCGCAACTCCATTCTGCTGAGGAGTGCGCGGGGAGGAAAACTCATGAAAGATACCAAGTTCTTCACAGAACTCTTTCATAGCACCAGACTCGAACTCTATTCCTTGGTCACTTCTAATTTTGACCACCGAGCAGTTAAGTACGTTTTGAATCTGCTTGACAAAACTGGTGAAGATGTCAAACGTATTAGACTTGCGTTTTAAGAAGAACACCCAAGTAAACCGAGAGTGATCATCAACAATCACTAGCATATAAGACTTGTCTCCCAAGCTATGAACTTGCATTGGACCAAACAAGTCCATATGCAGAAGATAAAGACATCTGCAGGAGTCTTTGTCAACGATGCCCTTAAAGGTAGCCCGAGTCTGTTTGCCCTTCTAGCATGCAGGATAGGGGCTATCTTTGATGCACTTAATGATGGGAGCATCCCTTACTAAGTTTTTAGAAAACAGCATACTAATTGTCTTGAAATTAATATGTGTCAATGTTGGTACCCTAGTTTGATTTGAGTTTAGTCTTCTCCTTTTGTCCCTTGACCCAAGAAATATCTATGGTCAATGGTTAGTGGTCTAGCTGTAGAGTCCCCGCTTTTCCAGATGAAGAATTTGGTTAAGTAGTTTTTCGTTCGACTATGGTCGAACGCCGCTCGACTATCGTCGACTAACTGTTCGACGATCGTCTATCAGTTGTTCGACTTTTAGTCTGCGTTGATAGTTCGACTATCTGTTGATAGGTCGACTATCTACTTGTCTTTGATAGTTCGACTATCTGTCCTGATAGTTCAACTATCTGATAGCTCGACTATCTGTTGATAGATCGACTATCTGTGTCGCTTTGATAGTTCGACTATCTGTTGATAGGTCGACTATCTGTGTTTCTTCGATAGTTCGACTATCTGCTTGGATAGCTCAACTATCTGATAGTTCGACTATCTGTTGATAGATCGACTATCGGTTTTGTTTTGATAGTTCGACTATCTGTTGATAGGTCGACTATCTGTTTTCTGGGATAGGTCGACTATCTGCTTGATAGTTCGACTATCTGTTTTCCCTGGGTAGTTCGACTATCTGTTGATAGTTCGACTATCTGTTCTGCGTTGATAGTTCGACTATCTGTTGATAGGTCGACTATCGGTTTTGCTTTGATAGTTCGACTATCTGCTGATAGGTCGACTATCTGATAGCTCGACTATCTTCTGATAGTTCGACTATCTGTTGTGATAGTTCGACTATCTCCTTTGATAGTTCGACTATCTGGATCGTTCGACTATCTGCCCGATAGGTCGACGATCTCCGTGCGTCGGTCGACGATCTCCGAAGGTCGTTCGACGTTTTTTTCTCTGCCTTTTTATTTTGTATTTATTTATTATATTTAATTAATTAATACATTATCTGGCATTTTATTTCAGTTGTCTTATGATAATATTTCCAGGCAATATCTGCTCCATCCCCTCTGCCTGAGTAAAATCTTTTCAGATAAAGTTGTTTGTCTTATTAGCTGACAGTGTATTTTACTTTATCTGCTGTCTGTCCTTTATAGCCGTTAGACTGAAAAGTCTTCCTTTTGCTATAAAGAGTTTATCTCTGATGTGATTTTATTTAGTACCTGTATTATCAGATTGTTTCCTGCAGCTTCCTTGAAAAAGGTTTATCCCTTTTATAGAATATTTTGCTGTAGAGTTTGTTTGTCTTTGTGATATTTGCAGCCCAGGTTTCAAGTTTCAGAAGAAGACAAACAGTTCAAATTGAAAAGAGCCGTTGCTTGTTGCTGCTATAAAAGGAATCCTTTGGAGAAGGATTTCAGCTAGCTAACCAGTTATTCATTTAGCATTCAAGCTTTCATCAAGTTCAAGTTTAACTGCTCTCAGCAATATTCATTCAACTGAGAAGTGTTAAGCTCTTCTGCTCTTCTTCAACCTGAGTTCTCCTGCTTCCAGGAAGTTTAGACTCAGAGTTCTTTTGCAGAAGAAGAAGAAGATAGCTGCTAGAAGATTTCTATTTTATATTTTATATCTTCTTGTAGTTTTTCCTTCAGTTCTTACTGAAGAGTTTCTGCACTGAAGCAAGACTTCACCTGGACATTCTTTGAGCCAGGGGGAGCCTTGATTCCTTGAGCTTTCTAGCTCAGTGCAAGTCTTTGTGCTTCTCTAATCTATTGTAAAATAGAGAAGACATCTTAACCTTCTTTCCCCCTCCTGTACAGGGTTATTACTCCCTTTAAAAGTTACCCTTGGTGGCAAGGCACCTGATCAAAAACCTGTGTTGGTTTTTAGACACCTGATCAAAAGTCTAAAGGGTTTCTAGATCTACCTGAAGCAGATCTTGTGGTGGCAGGGCACCTGATCAAAAACCTGTAGTGGATTCCTACCTTGTTGGTAGAAGAGTGAACGTACCCAAGTTGTTTGGGGAACCACTATAAATTCCTTGTGTCGTCTGGCTTGCTTAATTTAATTCCCGCATTGTGGCTGTGATTAGATATAACTAGGTTTGCTAGTTGCTGATTAGGATTTCCAAGCCTTAACTGTAATTACAGTTAGCTTGAGTTTGTGCACAACACTTGTGTTAGGCTTTAGGGTTATTTCTATATCTATAATCTTTTCATTCCGCATTTCACTCCAAGGGAGTTGGGTAGACTATTAAGTTTTGTCTTGTGCAAAATTTGATAACTCTATTCACCCCCCTCTAGAGTAGTATCTATCCCTTCACTTTCAATTGGTATCAGAGGGAGGTTGACTGACTGAATAGGCTAACACCTAAGTCACAAGATCCTGATAGATACCAAGGATTATAGATATTCACACACTATCATGGCCCAGTCCAAGGATTATTCTAGCACCAGACCTCCAGCATACAACTTAGCTAAGTTTGGCATCTGGAAGGCAAGGATAAAATTATATATGAATTCTATTGATGAAAGTATCTTTGCTTCTATTTTGTCAGGACCCCCAAGAGCACCTGCTGCTGCTACTGCCTCATCATCTGATATGAGTGCAGTGCCTCCTCCAGATTACAACGATGAGTACAAGAAGGCAAAGATAGCAGATGCCAAGGCGATGAACATTCTGGCTCAGACAATGTCTGATGAGGTATTCCAGAAGGTAGCTGACTGCTCTTCAGCAAAAGCTATGTGGGATACACTGAACCAGATTGTAGCTGGTTCAGCTGATGAAAGGAAGGACAGAAGGTCCAACCTTATCTCACAATATGAGAACTTCAAGAAAACTGATGCTGAATCAGTTGAAGCCATGTATACAAGGCTCAGCTCAATCATCAATGAGCTGAGGACCCTTGACAAGGACATCTCATTGACAGAAGTCAATGATAAGATTCTTATGTGCTTCCCTAGCACATGGGATCTAAGGATCTGGCCCATCAAGGAGGCCAGAAGCACAAATGAGATTTCAACTGAAGCCCTTCTCGGCAAGCTCAAGTCTTTTAAGCAAGTGCTGAAGACAAGGGAAGAAGAAGCTGAAGCAAAGACTCCTACTCCAACAAGAAAAGAGCAATCTCTAGCTCTTAAGGCTGTTGATGCTTCTGAAGGCAGCCAATCCAATGAGGAACTAATGGCATTGTTTGCCAAGAGGTTTCTCAAGATGGGGAGAAAGGAATTCAGAAAGAAGTCTTCACGCTATGAAGACAAACCAAGATATGACCGTTCACCTGCTAAAGAAATTATCTGCTATGGTTGCAGGAAGCTTGGACATATCTTACCAGATTGTCCAGAGGACAAGAACAAAGATAAGAGGAAAGAAAAGGAACAGCACAGGAAGCACTCCAAGCCATCCTCCTACAAGAACAAGAAGAAGGAGAGAGGTTTCATTGCTGAAACCTGGAGTGATTCTGATGAAGAATCTTCCTCCTCTAGCTCCAGTGAGGATGAGGAAGAGAAGAAGGCAAAGGAAGTTTGCCTGATGGCAATAGATGCTTGCAGCAATCACTCAGCTGCAGAGAGTTCAGATTCAGAAGAAGAAATGCCAACAGAAGATGAGGTACTATCTTCTTATGACTTCACTTCTGAAGAATTTAAATTAGATTTTAAATCCTTATGCTTAGACTTAATTAGTTCAGAAAAAGAGATTAAAGAACTTAGAAATAAGTTAGCTGACTCAGAATTAATTGCTACAGAAAATATTAAGTTAAAGGAAGATCTCACTACTTGTAGTGAAGAAATTAAATTTCTTAAAATAGAGTTAGCTAAATCTAAGAGGTTAGAAGAATCTCTAAATGGTAGAAGCCTTAAGCTGTTAGAGATAACCAGCATGACTAACACTAGGTCAGGTAATAACAAACTAGGCTTAGGAGCTTCTCCCAGTGAACCCCTAGTTATTCTTAAAAATAATCTTTCAACTCCAGTGAACTTCATTTCAGCTAGTGGAATGAAGAACACTGAGCAAGTAAACCTAGTTAATAAAACTTTAAAAAGCTAAGAGAGAAAAGAGGAAGAAATTTTTTAAAGAAATACAAAGAGCGTCGAACGCTGCTCGACGATCGGAAGCTCAATGGTCGAACGAAGCTCGACGATCTGAGCACCCATCGTCGAACGTCGATCGACGTTTTCAATATGATTTTCAAAATCATCATCAAACCCGTAGAAACCTAAATGAAAATAGAAACCCTAGGTTTGTTGACCCATCATCTGCATGGAGAATCCCACCTAGGAGATCTCACCCATTAGGTTATCACCCTCAGCCTGCATTTTCATTTATTTCTAGCTTTTCTTATGTGAAAAACAAGGGACCCAAGGTTACCTGGGTCCACAATGTCTAAATGAATTTCATGCAGGTGAAGGCCTATCCTATCACTCAAAATAAGTGGTATTTGGATAGTGGATGCTCCAAGCATATGACAGGAAATAAAAATCATCTGTCAAAATTCAAAGCTAAGCTCGGCCCAAAGGTTATCTTTGGAGATTCAAGCTGTGGTCAGACAGAAGGCTATGGCGGGATCACAATTGGAGATGTTACTTTCAAGAGAGTTGCATATGTGACTGGACTGAAGCACAATTTGATCTCAGTCAGCCAGCTATGTGATGCTGGCTACTAGGTTTCATTTTCTAACTCCTCTTGTAATATTACTTTAAATAATAATGTTGTTTTAGTAGGCATTAGATTAGGTAATATTTATTTAGTAGATTTCAATTCAACTCATTCTGAAATCTGTTTATTTAATGAAGTAACAATTAATAATAACTCTTTGTGGCATAAGAGGCTTAGTCGTGTTAACCTTAAAAATATATCTAGGTTATCTAAACACAACCTTATTAGAGGTTTTCCTTCTTGCCCCTACAAGAAGGAGAGCCTTTGCATGGCTTGTCAGCTAGGCAAGCAAACCAAAAACTCTTTTAAATCTGTAAATAAAAGTGATTCTCCTAGAATCCTATATTATTACATTTGGACCTTTTTGGCCCAATAAATGTACAGAGTTTAGGAGGGAAGTATTACACCTTAGTAATTGTAGATGACTTCTCTAGGTTCAGTTGGGTTTTCTTTTTGAGAACTAAGGCTGATAACTTCAAAGCCCTTACAGACTTTCTATTATGTGTGCAGACTGAGTACTCTACTCATGTGGCCTTGATCAGAAGTGATCATGGTACTGAGTTTGACTCTCTTCTCATGCAAGAATTCTGTGAGAGAGAAGGTATCAAACATAGCTTCTCAGCTCCTAGAACTCCCCAACAAAATGGGGTAGTTGAATGGAAGAACAGAACACTCATTGAAGCTGCTAGCACATTGTTGGCAGATGCTAATATGCCTCTCTCCTATTGGGCAGAAGCTGTTAGTACAGCCAATTATGTCTTGAATAGAAGTCTGATACACAAGCTTAAGTGTAAAACTCCTTATGAGTTGCTTAAAGGAAAGAAACCTAAATTTAATTATTTTAGAGTATTTGGTTGTGTAGTTTATATTCATAATAACAATAAAGAATATCTTAGAAAGTTTGAAGCAAAGGCTTCAATGGGAATTATGCTTGGATATTCCCAAGTAAGCAAAGCTTATAGGGTTTATAACAAATCATCCTGTAAAATTGAAGAATCTGTGCATGTATCTTTTGATGAGTCTCAGATATTTTACAAGGAGAAGGATAATTCTCCTTCCTCTAGTTCATTGCAGGTACCTGATGCTACTCAAGAGATTCTTCAACTATCAACCCTTCAGATCACTGAATCAGACAGTGATGAAGACATTGCTGAAGCTATTGTTGTACCACCAACAGTAGATCAAATTCCTCCTGAGGAATTAATCCCAACTGTTGCTGAAGATCACATCCCACCTGCTGATATTGTCACACTTAGAGATCACCCCACATCTCACGTGATTGGAGACATATCAGCTGGTGTTCAAACAAGACATCAGCTAAGACAGGATGTGATGCACGCTTGTTTCCTCTCACAGGTTGAGCCTCTCACCTTTAAAGATGCAGAGCTAGATCCCCACTGGATCATTGCTATGCAAGAGGAACTCAATCAGTTTGAGAGATGTAAAGTTTGGACTTTGGTTCCAAGACCTAAAGGCCAACTGATCATAGGCACCAAGTGGGTGTATAGAAACAAGTTGGATGCAAATGGAATTATTGTAAGGAATAAAGCTAGGCTTGTAGCTCAGGGCTACAGATAAGAGGAAGGTATAGATTATGACCAAACCTTTGCTCCTGTTGCAAGGCTAGAAGCAATAAGGATCTTCTTGGCCTATGCAGCCTACATGAAGTTTAAGGTCTTTCAATGGATGTCAAAAGTGCATTCCTGAATGGTGAGCTTAAGGAAGAGGTGTTTGTTGAACAACCACCAGGGTTTGTTTCTTCAACTCAGCCCTCACATGTGTTCAAGTTGCAGAAAGCTCTTTATGGACTAAAGCAAGCACCCAGAGCCTGGTATGAGACTCTAGCTAGTTTCCTGTTAGAGCACAACTTTACTAGGGGAGTAGTTGATAGAACCCTTTTCGTCAAGCACCACAAGGACACAATCCTGTTAGTTCAAGTGTATGTGGATGATATTATATTTGGCTCCACTGATCCCAAACTTTGCAAAAGGTTCTCTGACCTGATGCACTCTAAGTTTGAGATGAGTAGTATGGGTGTGTTGTCTTACTTTCTTGGTCTCCAAGTTAAGCAAGATGCTGATGGTATCTTCATCTCCCAATCCAAATATGCCAAGGAATTGGTAAAGAAATTTGGGATGGTTGATGCTTCAGCAATGCCTACACCTATGGCTACTAATGTAGTTATTGATTCTGATGATCACGGCAAGCCAGTTGATCAAAAGAATTATAGGGCCATTGTTGGTTCCCTATTATATTTAACTGCAAGTAGGCCTGATATAATGTTTGCTACATGCCTCTGTGCTAGATTCCAGGTCAACCCCAAGGAATCTCATCTGATTCTTCTAAAGAGAATCTTGAGATACCTGAAGGGATGTCCAAATCTAGGACTTTGGTACCCAGCAGAATCAGAATTTGAGTTAATTGGATACTCTGACTCTGACTATGCTGGTTGCAGAGTTGACAGGAAGAGCACCTCAGGAACTTATCAGTTCCTGGGAGAAAGATTGGTCTCTTGGTTCTGTAAGAAGCAGACGTCTGTCTCAACTTCAACTGCAGAGGATGAATATATAGCAGCTGCCAGTTGTTGTTAACAGATCCTGTGGATTCAAAACCAGCTTGTGGATTATGGTTACTCACACAAGAACACCAAAATCATGTGTGATAGTACCAGTGCTATCTCAATTGCACAAAATCCAGTGCACAACTCTAGAACGAAGCACATTGAGATTCGGCACCATTTCCTGAGAGATTGTGTGGAAAAGAACAAGATTTGTCTTGAGTTCATATCCACTGAGTTTCAGAGAGGTGATATATTCACCAAGCCCTTAGATGAACAGAAGCATCTGTTTTTTTAGTTCAACTAGGCATGATCAATGGAAAAGACTAAGTGTGAGTATATCTGCCAATATTGAAACTTGTTTGAAGATAGTTGAACAACGTTCGAAGATAGTCGATCGGGTCAAGCCCATCGTCGACCTATGGTTGATGAAAGCTTGCCTGGTTGAAGATCGTCGACCGGCGTTCGACCATCGTCGAACAAGTCGAGCTCATCGTCGATCTCTGGATGACGACAGCTTGTGTGTTTGAGAAGCCAGAAATAGTCGAACGATTGCTCGACTACTCTGCTTCTGGGCCGATCGTCGAACGGCCGTTCGACCATCGGGTCCAGTATCTTTTAAATAGATCGACTATCTCCGGTCTAATATAAAGCCGATAGTCGACCTAGGTTAAAAGATCTTTTGTTTTATCGTCGACGGAGAGCGTCCTTTCGCATTCCGTCTTCCCGCTTGCTCCTCCTCTTGCGATTTTCTGCCAATTCATATTCTCCGTCTTTCTCGTGCATTCTCCAACACTTCAATGGTGATTTCTCCAGCATTGCTCGCAGTTGTGAAGTTCTACGCAGGATTCAGTGTCGACTTCGATGCCTTCAGCTGTTGTGAATCAGGGATTGTGGAAATCCTCCAGTTATGCAGAGATCAAGGGTTAGAAAGACTAATGTCAACAAGGATTAAGTTAAATATTCCCGAGATTAAGGAATGGGTATTTACTTCGTCCTCCACCGACGAATCGATGACCGGCTCTATTGGCGGAGAAGAGGTTAGTTTAACTCCCGCCATTCTGACTGATTTATTTGGATTGATAAATGGTGAAGAAGAATTTGAGCAAGATGCTCCAGAGTTCGGAAGAATGCTGATTGAGCTGGGACATGCGGAGGGCATTCCCACGAAGTTGCTCAAGGTAAATTTCCCCTTCAAGATCAAATTTCTTGCTGAGTTAGTTGGAAAAGTGCTTCTAGGAAAGCACTCCGCCCATGACAACATTACTAGACAACAATTTGCACTGATGTGTGTAATTGTAAATTAGAAAAGGATTAACTGGGCTGGTGTTTTGTTCGATTTGATAAGGAAGAAGAACAGTAAGAAAGAGGTTACCCTAGGCAGGGTTATTGGGATTTTTCTAAAGGAAAGATATCCCCAGCTGCTGATTTCAACCGCTACAACCATTAATGCAAGCAAGAAGATGGATCCGAATTTGTTCTCCAAGTGGAAGAGGACATTTGTGAAGCCCGCTCTCACAGGGGTTGCTCCAGCGACATCCAAGAGCACAAGGACTGATTCAGTCACTCCTCACCCGCTAGAAGCTGGCTCAGCTCATCCTTCTCTTCCATCATCTTCTTCTGCCTTACCATCAACTTCTACTAAAGTAGTTCCATCCTCTTCAGTTCCGTCTACCTCAGTTGAAGTTCCATCAACTTCAGCTGAAGTACGACTTCCTGCTTCTCCTGTTCGAGATACAACTACGGTTGTTATTCCTTCTCCTCCTGCATCTCCTATTCCTTCTCATCTGGCTAGGATATCTGATCCTAGTTTTGATTTGTTAGGATCTGAGAGGACTCCAACACCTCGTCAGTCCCCTATTCGTTCTCCAGCTCAATCTTCAGATCATATTGATCTTCCTGCTTCCACCCATCCATCTCCAGTTCGCTCTCCAGTTCAACAGGAATACATTCCTCCTGCTGATCTTCCATCATCTGCAGTTCCCCCACATTCTTTTGAAGTCACCCCAGCATTCATATCCAGCATTTTGGAGTTGATTACCCCTTCAATCAAAATCATGATTGAAGAGGCAATTGCTCCACTAGCCTCCTCCATTGCTACTTTGACTGCTACCATCCGTTCCCTCTCTAATTCTGCTGAGCCCTCTTCTTCCAGGGGCCTGGTTTCAGTTCCCACTGAAATCAGGCAGGGGGAGATGTTCTATTCTCAGAGCTTCCAGCCTCAGAGCTTCCAGCCTCCCTTCCAGCAGATCCTCTAGCGGTGACAGATATAGTGATGACAGTTCAAGAAGAGACTGCTCCAGCTCAAGAAGAATCAATTTCAGTGTTATCTGAAGATGAAATATCTGATGCAGTTATGTTATCTGAATTTGCTATAAAAGTTTGTTTAGAAGATCTCACCACTCCTTTGGTTGCCCGTTTCCTAGAAGGCATTATTACATCCTATCTAGATGAATCCTGGGAGTTGGTAAAGTATGAAGGTAATTCACTCATCCGTTTTATTGACGAGTCAATTGATTTGCTAGTTTGTGAATACCTAGAAGGAATGCTTTTAGCTTATATAGCAGATTTGTGTTCATGAATCTACAGATTATATTAAAGAAGATATAGCTGCTCAAGTAGAAGTAGTTGTTCGAGAATCTGTTTCAGATGTTTTAGTTGTTCAAGAAGACATAGAAGATGTTGAATCTAAAAGTCAAGATGAAAAGACTCCAGTACTGAGTTTAGAGGAAGAGAAAGCAAGAGCTGCCTGGCAGCAAAGAGTACAAGATATTTTGAATGAGAAAGAAAAAGTTTTGCAAGATGAAAAATCTACTGTATGGGATGACTCTCCAGGACCTGATCTGGATTCTCTTCTGGCACAGGATGCCATAGAAGAAGAAAGAGAGAAAGCTGATCTGAAAGCAAAGGAAAAGGCTATATCAGAAGCCTATGACCCTTATGATCATCCTCCTTCATCTCATTCTGAAGATGAAGATGATTCAGATATGTCTGAGGACTCTAAGAAAAGGAAAGCTGCAAAGAGAAAAAGGAAAGCTGTTGCTCCTCCTCCTCCTAATCGAGACAATGATAATCCCTATTACATATTGAAAGGGATCGACCCTAAGTCGAAATACTTCCAACATTGGATGTGGTTTTCCAAGAACCAGCAAAAGGAGAGAAAGAAATCTAAGAGATATGATAGTCCTGCTTCCAGATGGACACCCAGAGGTCCTCCTCCACCTCCCGGTGCAGGAGCCTCTGGCAATTTATCTGCTAATCCATCTGCTCCATCTGCAAAATCTGCTCCTTCTCAGCCTCATTCAAGGAAAAGTTCTCAAAGCCACCAAGGCAAATCATATACTGGTTCTCAAAGGCATGATACTGAGGTTAAAGAGCAAGTAAAGGAGGTTGTATATCAAAAGCCAATTTTTTCACCTCCTCCTTCTCCCAAGAGAAAGGTTTCTCCTGATATACCAGTTCATGTTGCTAAGGATGTTGCAAAAGGTAAAAGAACCATCTTCTCTGAAAAATCAAGTAAAAAGTTTGCTGAATTTGCTCCTCCTCCATCTTTAGTTGTTCAAGAAATTAAAGGTACAGCTGAAAGTTTATTAGATTTATCTGTTAAATTTAAAACTGTGAAGCCTATAGATACATCATCTAAAAATGTGTATGAAAGCCAAGAGTTAGATCCTGATTTCAGGATGGCTCGATTTCTAGAACTTGTTGGATCAGCTCAGATAAAGAAAGCTAAAGCTGAAGGAAAGGACTCTACAGGATTTACAACAATGTCAAAGTTCAGAATGAAGGAACTCGATAAGATCCAGGTTAGTCCTGATGTATTTGATCCTTCTAAATATATGGAAAAGCATCCAGAGGCAGTTGTTCTAAGGGCTGCAGAACTGAAGATTATTGGTGTGCAAGATTTGAAGCTGTCCAAGAAAGAAGCTATTGATCCCTTGCGGAAAGTTCCTTTTGTTCCTAGCTCTTCTGACCCTAAACCAGATTCTGTAGATTCTTAATTTTGTTTGACTGTTATTTATCTGTTTGATAATTTCTAGTTAATTGTTATCTATTTCCTGTATTGTTTTATTGCTCTATAGTTAGTTCTGTGTTTTAGTTTTTGAGAGACGTAACTCAAATAGGGGGAGATTGTTGGTACCCTAGTTTGATTTGAGTTTAGTCTTCTCCTTTTGTCCCTTGACCCAAGAAATATCTATGGTCAATGGTTAGTGGTCTAGCTGTAGTGTCCCCGCTTTTCTAGATGAAGAATTTGGTTAAGTAGTTTTTCGTTCGACTATGGTCGAACGCCGCTCGACTATCGTCGACTAACTGTTCGACGATCGTCTATCAGTTGTTCGACTTTCAGTCTACGTTGATAGTTCGACTATCTGTTGATAGGTCGACTATCTGCTTGTCTTTGATAGTTCGACTATATATCCTGATAGTTCAACTATCTGATAGCTTGACTATCTGTTGATAGATCGACTATCTGTGTCGCTTTGATAGTTCGACTATCTGTTGATAGGTCGACTATCTGTGTTGCTTCGATAGTTCGACTATCTGCTTGGATAGCTCAACTATCTGATAGTTGGACTATCTGTTGATAGATCGACTATCGGTTTTGTTTTGATAGTTTGACTATCTGTTGATAGGTTGACTATCTATTTTCTAGGATAGGTCGACTATCTTCTTGATAGTTCGACTATCTGTTTTCCCTAGGTAGTTCGACTATCTGTTGATAGTTCGACTATCTGTTCTGCGTTGATAGTTCGACTATCTGTTGATAGGTCGACTATCGGTTTTGCTTTGATAGTTCGACTATCTGCTGATAGGTCAACTATCTGATAGCTCGACTATCTTCTGATAGTTCGACTATCTGTTGTGATAGTTCGACTATCTCCTTTGATAGTTCGACTATCTGGATCGTTCGACTATCTGCCCGATAGGTCGACGATCTCCGTGCGTCGATCGACGATCTCCGAAGGTCGTTCGACGTTTTTTTGTCTGCCTTTTTATTTTGTATTTATTTATTATATTTAATTAATTAATACATTATCTGGCATTTTATTTCAGTTGTCTTATGATAATATTTCCAGGCAATATCTGCTCCATCCCCTCTGCCTGAGTAAAATCTTTTCAGATAAAGTTGTTTGTCTTATTAGATGACAGTGTATTTTACTTTATCTGCTGTCAGTCCTTTATAGCCGTTAGACTGAAAAGTCTTCCTTTTGCTATAAAGAGTTTATCTCTGATGTGATTTTATTTAGTACCTGTATTATCAGATTGTTTCCTGCAGCTTCCTTGAAAAAGGTTTATCCCTTTTATAGAATATTTTGCTGCAGAGTTTGTTTGTCTTTGTGATATTTGCAGCCCAGGTTTCAAGTTTCAGAAGAAGACAAACAGTTCAAATTGAAAAGAGCCGTTGCTTGTTGCTGCTATAAAAGGAATCCTTTGGAGAAGGATTTCAGCTAGCTAACCAGTTATTCATTTAGCATTCAAGCTTTCATCAAGTTCAAGTTTAACTGCTTTCAGCAATATTCATTCAACTGAGAAGTGTTAAGCTCTTCTGCTCTTCTTCAACCTGAGTTCTCCTGCTTTCAGGAAGTTCAGACTCAGAGTTCTTTTGAAGAAGAAGAAGAAGAAGATAGCTGCTAGAAGATTTCTATTTTATATTTTATATCTTCTTGTAGTTTTTCCTTCAGTTCTTACTGAAGAGTTTCTGCACTGAAGCAAGACTTTACCTGGACATTCTTTGAGCCAGGGGGAGCCTTGATTCCTTGAGCTTTCTAGCTCAGTGCAAGTCTTTGTGCTTCTCTAATCTATTGTAAAATAGAGAAGACATCTTAACCTTCTTTCCCCCTCCTGTACAGGGTTATTACTCCCTTCAAAAGTATCCCTTGGTGGCAGGGCACCTGATCAAAAACCTGTGTTGGTTTTTAGACACCTGATCAAAAGTCTAAAGGGTTTCTAGATCTACCTGAAGCAGATCTTGTGGTGGCAGGGCACCTGATCAAAAACCTGTAGTGGATTCCTACCTTGTTGGTAGAAGAGTGAACGTACCCAAGTTGTTTGGGGAACCACTATAAATTCCTTGTGTCGTCTGGCTTGCTTAATTTAATTCCTGCATTGTGGCTGTGATTAGATATAACTAGGTTTGCTAGTTGCTGATTAGGATTTCTAAGCCTTAACTATAATTACAGTTAGCTTGAGTTTGTGCATAACACTTGTGTTAGGCTTTAGGGTTATTTCTATATTTATAATCTTTTCATTCTGCATTTCACTCCAAGGGTGTTGGGTAGACTATTGGGTAGCTTCAGTGATTCCCGCCGATCGGCGAGAATCATCCTTGATTCCCGCCGATTCGGCGAGAATCATCCTTGATTCCCGCCGATTCGGCGAGAATCATCCTTGATTCCCGCCGATCGGCGAGAATCAACCTGCATTCCCGCCGATTCGGCGAGAATCATCCTGCATTCCCGCCGATTCGGCGAGAATTAGTCGGCATTCCCGCCGACCTCCTCTTGTTGGCAATGGTGTAGGATTTTCCTGCGGGAATGAACTTTGGCGTAGAGTGAGTTGACCTCACTCAACGCCAAAGCTGTTTTGGCGTTGAGGGAGGTGGACTCACTCAATGCCACTGTTGGGTTTTGTGGTTTTGCCTAAGGCGTTGAGTGAGCGGACCTCACTCAACGCCATAGCTGTTTTGGCGTTGAGTGAGGTTAGCTCACTCAACGCCAGAGTTTTTCTTGCGGGAGGCGTTGAGTGAGTGAACCTCACTCAACGCCATGCCTGTTTTGGCGTTGAGTGAGGTTAGCTTACTCAACGCCAGGGCTATTCTTGCGGAGGGCGTTGAGTGAGTGAACCACACTCAACGCCATGGCTGTTCTGGCGCTGAGTGAGGCTAACTCACTCGACGCCAAGGTCTGGTTAAGCGTTGAGTGGGTCCCACTCAACGCCAAGCCGTGTTGAGACATTTCAACACTTTTTCCCTACCTCGATTTTGGTTCCCGAGTGAATTACTTATTTATATTTTGAGTTTCCTTGTCGGCCATGTTCTTCTTTCCTAAAGGCCGAATCGTGAGTCGTGGTTGTAGTTGTGGTTTGAAGCTCTTAAGAGGGGAGGTGTTGTGTTATTTAGCCAAGGCCACCCTTTTTCTTTTATCTTGCTCCAGGTACGGGCTGGGCAAGGGGGTGGGAGGTCCCTTGTGCTTTCACATGTAGACCCTCGAGCTTTGTTTCTTGTAAATAGTGGTTGGGGAACTGAGTTTGCCTCCAACCCGGATCCGCGATGTTTTTGCTACTACCATCTCTCATAGCTTAGGGTGTTAGACGTTTCTTCCTTGGTAGATGGCAGCACTCTGGGTTCTTGGTAGCCTAGTAGACCCTGCAGGGTGTAGTTTCTAGGCAGGGTTGATGCTGTTCCTTCGCACATAGTGCATTTCTTGTTGTCTTGCTTTGGGCAATTGTTACTTTTACTGCTGTGTGTTTCCTTCCTTCATTCATTTTTCCCTGGTTGGCACTTTCATGCAGTTTCTTTTTATTTTGCTTGTTGAGGTATTCTTTCTTCTGTTGAATGCCTCAGGTTTTGAGCAGTAGCCAGTTTGGTGGCTAGGTTGCAGTGGTGTTGCTAGTGGTCTCTTGGACTTTGGAGATCCTGTTGCTTTGTTTGTGAGGTAGTTTTTTTTTTGTACCTTTTCTTACAGACATACATATGTGCCAGTGGGTTCGTGTCAGGTTGTTGGCGCCCACTGGTAGTTTTTACCTTTGTACTAGATATATTACTTTTGCTGCTACCATTTTCTAGAGATAGTCTACTTACTCTGGAGAGGATTTATGCTAGGTTGCTAGATATTTTTAAACTACAACTATTATTATAAATAAAGCTCATGATCAGCATGTCTTATAAAACTAAATCACTATTTTCCAAATAACGTATAAAGATCGTTTTCTTATACATAATATAAATTAAATGTAGGGTCTTGCATAGCATAAGTGGTTCTCTTGGGACTCTTATGCACTCTTTAGGACGTCAAACCAGAATAAAGTATTTTTCCACAGCGTATAAGTATAGTTTTAATTGTGGACTAGGTGATCCACCGAGCCGAGGGATACGACCTCTAAAATATAACTGATTTTCTAATCATTAAACTCATGATTTTCATTCATTAAGTTTGTGGATGGTTTTGCCTGAGCGTCAGCAGTTATCCCCTGCTTGACGTGGCATCATGACGTGTGTTTTCTCATACTCTGATAACTCCTAAATTCGGAGAAAATGCGGGTTGTGACATTTAACCCTTCAACGTAAGCCACGTCGGTGATAGAAATTATACCGTTGGAAATCATACCGTAACCCCTGGTGACTCCTCGATCTGATCCCCCAAAGATGAATTTGGGTCCATTCTCGACTTGAGAGTAATCACGCAGCAGGCTTCTTGTCCCGGTCATATGCCGGGAGCATCCATTGTCCAACTACCATATGGGAGTTTTGGTGGCCTTTGGACATTCCTTCAAAACAGAATTAATTTCCCTTGGGAACCCAATCGAACTTGGGTCCTAGATTCCTTGTTAGCATACTCCCCCTCGGATGGTTAGCCCTACGAGTGGTCTGCCTCGCATTGCTAACATGAGGAGTCTCGTTATTCCTTGGATTAAACCAGCAATCCACAGCAAAGTGTCAAACTTTGCCACAGCACCAGCAGTCAAATCTGTTATACATTCTCCTAGGCACCTGCTTCACCCTTGGAACGGAAGGTTCAGCCGGGGCCTTGGACCTAGAGGTGGAGGCATCATGATGACAACAGTCGCATGATTTCTTCACCTCCTGGTTTCTTAGTGTAACAGGCTTGGCCTTGGGTGCCTGCTTCCTATTATGGCCACTAGAGAAGTGGCCATAATCCTCCATGTGAACTTCCTCATAAGGTGCCTTGAAGACACTATCGCCAAAGTTTCGGGGGAAGGCCCACCCCTCATACCGGCTCTTGGGCTTTTCAACCGAGGGCCGGAAGAAGTAGTCATAGGTTGACTCAAGGTCCTGGTCATTGCAGGGATAGCCATGCTTCCTGAATACAACAGGGTTGTGTGGGGCCTTTCCCTTTTCTGCAGTAGAGGCCTTCTTAGCAGCCTTATTTCTCCTTTGCTTTTTGTTTCTCCTGGATGATTTACCATGCACACCCACATACCCCAAGCCAGCCCCCTTAGCCTGAGCAGAGAAGGTATCAACCAGTGGAAGAACAGTCTTTGGCATAGAGAAGCTTTGGACAATCTTCTTTTCTGCCGTAAATTGTTCTTCCAACTTATTGATTTCTTCCTGTTTAAGGTTAAGGAGACTTAGAGACTCTGAGTGCTTAGAGATCAGGTCCAGGTGCTCCTGTCGGAGAGAAATTAAGCAAGTGATCTCTTCCCTTAGGGAGACACCCTCGACCTTAAGGAATTTGACTTCCTTTTTCTGAGCCCTCAATCTCTTGCGGCATTCCTCGAAGGTGTTGAGCAAAAGCTCATACTTTTTGAGGAGCTCAGCTTCTCGGGCAGATGGGCTGTCCTCGAGATCATCATCAGGAGACTCATAGTCAGAGTCAGAGAGGGGGGTACGAGCTTTTACCTTCCCAGTGAATGGGGGGCATTCTCCTTCTGAGTAAGAGCTACCCACCAGCCCGAAGTAGGCTTCCTCATCATCACTGGAGTCTGAGGAATCAGACTCACTTAGTGTCTTTGACTTTTTTGCGATGTAGCCCCTCTCCTTCTTTTTATCTCTAGAGGTTATGTGCTCTTCTCCCTTCACCTTCTCTCTCTTCCTTGATGGCAGTCGGCCACAACGTATCCTGGCTTATTGCACCCAAAACAAATGATGTCAGTATGACGATGTTTGTTCGGTTTTGATTCATACCTGTCAGAAGAATAATTCTTCTTCTGATTTCTGGAGGAGGAGCCGTCTCTCTTTCTTTGATTCCTCATCTTGAGGAACTTCTTGAATTCTCGGGTGATGAGGGAGAAGTCTTCTTCAGACAACTTTGAGCCGGAGGAGCATGGCTCGGAGTCTTCCTCCTCATCCTTTTTCCCCGCACGGGATGAAGCCGCACCCTTGCCCTTCCTGGAGTGAATGGCTTTTAGGGCCACAGTCTTTTCCTTGGCTGCGGCCTTCTTTGCTTCTTCTTCAGCTTTCCACGTGTTCAACTGGAGCTCATAGGACATGAGCTTCCCAAAGAGTATCTGAGGATCAGTTTCAGCTAATCTACCAAACTCTCGGATGGCGCAGATCTTCGTGTCACATTCCTTAGTAAGGGACCTAAGGAATTTATCATTAAGTTCACTATCAGTGAACACTCTTCCATATCCCTTGAGAGCATTGACGATCTTGAGGAAGTTCTCGAAGGTAACTCCGATCTCTTCCTTGGGCACCTGCCTGAAGGCCTCATATTTCTGGTTCAGGAGGGATCTCCGATCATCCCTCACTTTATCTGTGCCCTCCATCAGGATAATCAAGCTGTGCCAGATATCCTTGGCTATCCTGTAGTTGCAGAAGTTCTTGTTGGGTACATTGGAAAATGTGTACCTGATTTGAAGAAGCCTAACGTAGCATAATGATATACATCAAGGTGTATTTGATGTTGTTTAAGTTGAATATGTGCAAGTTAAAAGTATGAAAAATTTCTAAGTCCATGTGTCGACACCAGAAGAAGATGTGTCGACACTTCAGGAAGATTGTGTCGACACTTGAAGAAGGCTGTGTCGACACAGAGAAAATGAGTCGACATCAAATATGTCGACACCGGGAGACAGTGTCGACACACATAAATATAGTCGACATCAACTGTGTCGACACCGGGAGGCAGTGTCGACACACACAAGATTATAGACGACATCAACTGTGTCGACACCAGGAGGCTGTGTCGACACACAGAGGCAGAAGTCAACAACAGCTAAGTCGACACTTAGAGACTGAGTCGACACTTAGTAGAAACAAGAAAAAGTCTATTACTGAAGTAATTGTGTCGACACACAGGACTTGTGTCGACACATAGCAGAATCAACAATAAGTCTGTGGCTGAAGTAATTGTGTCAACATACAACTATCTGTGTCGACACATTCTCAAAAAGTTGTGTCAAGAAGCTGTGTCGACATCAAGACAAATGTGTCAACATCACAAAGGATTGTGTCTATACTTAATCAAATTGTGTCGACACATTTTAACAATTGTCTCGACACATATTGACAGTTTGTCTCGACACTTTCTGGCAGAAACAAAGACTCCTTGGCAGTTTGAAGAATTGACAGCTGTGGGTCTCTACAGGTTAACTGACGTGATTGACACAGATAGAAGTTTGTTAGGAACCGGACCAGCCGGTTACCAGGAATGAAGGCAATAAATAGACGGATAGTGTATGAAAGAAAAAAACACTGAATAACAAGTAACAATAAGAAGAAGATCTTTGCAGATCTAAGAAGATATTCTAATTGAACTATCAGAATCTGTCAAAGTAGAATTCAGTCAAGAATTCTGAAGTATCTTCAAGGGACTTGGATAGAGAGAGATCCAGTCAAAAGAAGGCAAGAAGAAAGCTGTCTCAGATTTCAAAAGAAACAGATTCTGAACTTATCTGTCAAGAAGATTCAGATTCAAATTCTGAAATCTAAGGAGAAAGTTGCTGATCAGTTTATTTCAAAGAAGATCAACTCAACAAAGTTCAGATTCAAGAAGCTTTGAAGAAAGCTAAGGTCCAGTTGATTTTATCCATCTGGTTTATCAAGAAGCTGATCAAGAACACTGTCTTGTTCCACCTCTCTCACCAGGAGAAAGATAAAAATATATTTTACTTAAATCTTGTAGGATCTTTTAATAGATCTGAGTTGTAAGCCTAATTTATAAAGGCTGAGTGTAGGAGAGATAATCTCTGAGTTGTAGGTCTTGAATAAAGACTGAGGTAGGGCTGAATTGCCTGAGCTGTAGGAGTGTGGTATCACTCTGAGTTGTAGGAATCCATTTTGGATTCTGAGCTGTAGGATCTGAGGATCTGAGATAAAGAAAGGAGTTTGGCTGAAACTAGCACATTGCTAGATAGGAGAAGGGGGAAAGTGGATGTACCCAGATCTTGGGGAACCACTATAATTACTTGTTGCAATCTGTGATGTATAGTTCTAGATTGTGTGATTGTGATTGCTAAAGTAGCTGCAGAACTCATAGAAAATAGTCTTTAATTACTTAATCATTCTGCCTTAAGTTTGAAAAGAAAATAAGAACCTATTCACCCCCCTCTAGGTGTCTAGGTAATCTTGAAAGTAAAACTATCAAGTGGTATCAGAGGGAGGTTGCTCAAAGAAAGACTTAACAGTCTGAGTTAGATCTAAAGGCAGAATCAAGAATCAAGAAAATGCGTTCAGGTGAGAATCACAAGGAGTTGGGATCTATGAAGCTACCCATCTGCAGAAAAGAAATCTTTGGAATCTGGAAGGAAAGGGTTAGGCTGTTTATGGAGGCCTCAGACCCAAGAATTTATATCACAGTGAAAGAAGGTCCATACATTCCAATGAAGATTTCTGTATTAGATGCAAATCAAAAAACTCCTAAGGATTTTTCAGAAATGACAAAGGAGGAAATCATCTTAGCCACTATGGACAAGAGAGCTCAAAACATCATAGTAAGTGCAATAGATGATTCCACCTTCCAAAATCTGATACATTGCAAGACCTCCAAAGATATGTGGGACACCTTGATTGTCTATATGGAAGGATCTGAAGAAGTAAGACAAGACAGAAAATCAATACTCAACCAAGAATATGAGAGCTTCAGACAAGGAAAGTCTGATAGCATAACTGAGTGTTATAAGCAATTCTATAGGATTGTGAAAGAACTAATGTCCTATGGAAGAGTCTTCAGTACATATGAGCTGAATGACAAGTTTCTCAGATCTTGAACAAAGGATTGGGATACCAAAATATGTGCCATTAGAGAAGTGGCCAAGTTAGCTGATATTTCTCCTCCAACCTTGTTTGGAAAATTGCTTTCATATGAAATGCAATTGATGGCTAGGAAGGAGGAAAAAAGAAGTACAAAAGGTGAGCATAGATCCGTGGCTTTCAAAGTTGAAGCCACTAGAAAGAAAGGGAGGATGTCTTCATCTCCTCTCAAGGAAGCTACAAAAGAAATAACAGAAAATTCAGATAGTCAGAAATCAGGGAGCAGTGACTCAGATACTGACTTTGCTGCCTTTACAAGACAATTTCAAAAGTTCTTGAAAAAGAAGCAGTGGAAGTCCAGGCCCTCCACATCACAGCCAGTAGATGAGTACTATCAGAAGAGAAAATCCTCAAGAAATGAGAGAAACAGAACTAAGCCCAACAAAACCATAACTTCTAAGATTGTTTGTTATTGCTACAATAAGACTGGACATATGGTAGCTGAATGTCCAGAAAAGAGAAAGGAGTCAGTAGACAGAAAAAGGACTCAACACAAGGGCAAGAAGGAGAAATCTTTTGTTGCAAAGAAGGATAAGAGTCTTTCAGATCAGTCCTCATCAGAGTCAGAATCTGAAGCAGAAGCATACATAGGATTGTATGCAGCCAGTGATGAAGAGGAATTTCTGCAACTGATGGATTCCATTCATGATCAAGAAGACAAGGAATGCATGGGTCTGATGGCTGAGTTAGAAGATAACTAATGCCAGGATCAGCCTGGTCCTAGTAAGGTACAAAAGGTTTCTAGTTCTTCTGATTTTAGTACTGGTTCAGAGTCAGATTCATCTACATCAAGTGATGTGAATGGATCTGAATCTGAAGGTGATATTCATCAGTTGATGGATGAATATAGGGACTTGTTGGAGGCTCTTAAGAAAAGCAAAAAACTTGCCAAAACTCAGGCTCAGGAAATTGCTAATCTTAAGTTGATTGCATCAAACTTGAAAAGAGAATTGGATCAGAAATTGAATGAGGTTGCCAAACTGAAAACAATAACTGTGGTTCAGATGGGCACAATCTCATACAAATCTGATCAAATTAAAAGTCTGGAGGCCAGACTTCAAGTTGAGAGAAATCTAGTGGCTAGTTACTCTAAGCCAAAATCTATCCTGCCCTTAATAGATGAGTTTGTAGCTCAAAAGGGTAAGGCAGGTTTGGGCTTTAAAGGTAACACTGGAGCTGACCAATTCAAAAGAAAGGGCAAAGCTCCAGTTCACCCACAAAACTCCAAAGTCCCAATGCTGTTTAGAAAGGTGCACTTGCCTTCTAACAAATATGATCATGAACACATTCATGGTCATAAGAAGATTGATGTTCTGAGTGACAAATCTATTAAAGCCAATAAGTCAGTCCATGACAATAAATCCCATCTTCCAAGGAAACCAATGGGTATGGCTGCAGCAGCACCATCACAAGTCAGGAATTTTCCAGACTACAAAACTGCTAAGATTGTACCTAGATCTAGGTACAACAAATATGATTGCTGGTGTTGTGGCAAAGTAGGGCATTTTGCCTTGGACTGTTGGCATAACACAAGTGTCAGGAAGAACACCAATCTACCTGTTAGAGGAATTGCTAAAAGATTTGATATGAATGGAGCTAACTGGAACCAAGGACCTAAGACATTCTTGGGCTCTAAGGTAAAGTAATTTTGTGATGCAGGAAAGTCCAAGTGATCATGCCCCTATATGGTACTTGGACAGTGGTTGTTCCAGACATATGACTGGAACTAAGGGGCTACTGAAGGACTACACTTCTGTCAAGAATGGGCCTAAAGTTATTTTTGGTGGATCTGAGAGAGGAATCATCAAAGGGTTTGTTCATACAGTCCAACAGGTATAAGCAAAAGGATGGACAAGCTTTCCATTGCAGAAGGTTCAACAGCAAATGAACAGATGGAAAATGTTGGCTACAGTCCAGGGGGAGTACATGATTCTATAGAAGCTGATGACTCCCAGGAAGTGCAGCATAATGAAGGGACTAGAAATAATCAACCAGAAGGAAATCTACCTCCTGCTATCAGACATCTTAAAGACCATCCAGCAAATCAGATAATAGGGGATCCAAGACAAAGAGTACAGACCAGAAGCAGAAATCCAAGCATAGTCTTGTACTCAAGTTTTCTATCACAATTGGAGCCTAAGAAATTTGAAGAAGCCGTCCAAGACCAACACTGGATTAATGCTATGCAAGAGGAGCTTAATCAATTCAGAAGGTGCAAAGTCTGGGAGCTTGTTCCTAAACCAAAAGACCACAACATCATTGGAACAAAGTGGATATTTAGGAACAAGTTGGATGAGAGTGGAGTAATTGTAAAGAACAAAGCAAGACTGGTTGCTAAAGGATATAGGCAGGAAGAGGGAATAGATTTTGATCAGACATTTGCCCCAGTAGCATGACTGGAGGCAATCAGGATGTTTCTTGCCTATGCTGCATACCAAGGATTCAAGGTATACCAAATGGATGTGAAATCAGCATTTTGAATGGAGATCTAAAAGAAGAAGTCTATGTGGAACAGCCATCAGGCTGCAGAGAAGATAGAAAAAGTACTACAGGTACATGTCAATTTTTGGGAGGAAGGTTGATATCATGGAGTAGTAAGAAGCAGACTAGTGTGGCAATATCCACAGCTGAGTCTGAGTATGTTGCAGCTGGAAGTTGCTGTGCACAACTATTATGGATTCAACATCAACTAAAAGATTATGGTATCCAGGTAAGTAGAACACCTTTATTATATGATTCTAAAAATGCTATTTCTATTGCAAATAATCCTGTTTCACATAGTAGGACTAAGCATATAGAAATAAAATACCATTTTCTTAGAGAACATGTAGAAAAAGAAGACATCTCACTAGAATTTGTTAAGATAGATTATCAAATTGCAGATGTATTTACTAAGCCTCTGGATGAAACAAAATTCAATAGATTTAAAATTGAATTAGGCATGCTAACTATAGATTAGTTTAGCAAAATTTTGCTAAGTAAAACTGTGTTGACACATTCAGGATTTAAGTGTCGACACAGAGGATTTGTGTCGACAAACTCAGAAAAATGGTGTCGACACAGAGTAGATGTGTCGACACATCAGGGATTTTATGTCGACATAGTCTAGAGTGACATGTCGACACAACTAGAGTATTGTTGTCGACTTATTCAGAATTTGTGTCGACACACAGAATAGGTGTCAACACAGAAATTATTCTCTTTGACAACTTAAGATATATGTCGACACATCATCAATTGGTGTCGAAACATATCAGTCAACATACTTGTCGAGACATTACAAGTATATGTCGACACATATTGTCTGTGTCGACACAATTTGACTATTTTTGCCCGTCTTTTGATCTTCTTGGCATAGAAGGGTATAAATAGGTCACAGCCGTATTTTGTCGACACGCTCACCAGGGTTTCGAGACAAAAACCTTGTGTGTCGACAATCCTTCTTCTCTCTTTTCTCAAGCTTTCTTAACGATTCAATGGCGCCAAAGATCAAAGATTCCATCAACAAGGGATATGAACTGGTTAGGCATGCGTTCGATGATGCAGCTCCAGAGATTAAGATGGTGGTGTCTCTTCTCATGGACAGTGGACTTGAATTCCTTGTCTCAGAACCCACCAAGGTCTGGAAGAAGGAAGTTCTTGCATTCTACACCACCGCATCGGTGGATTCTACTGGTATGAAAATCAAATCAACTATTCAGGACATAAGAGTGAAGGTGACTCAGAAGCGATTAACCAGAATCCTTCATCTTCCAAGGATAAACGATGAAGAGGAGGTTCCAGCCTCACAAACAAGGCAAACACTTCAGTGGTGTGGATTGGATCCCACCATGAAGATTGGTGCTGCCTTCAATCGAAAAGGCATGAATAATCAGGGTAAATTCCTTTCTGAAGTTATTGGGAAAGTGGTGCTGTGCAAGACTGGTGGACATGATAGGATCTCTGTCTTCATGTTCAACCTAATGACTAGGATTGTATTTCACATTCCCACCAACTGGTCAGCAGTTGTGTTTGACAAAATCAAGGAGGCAATCAAGAAGCCAAACATGGCTAGAATACTGAGTCTTTACTTAGCTGGAATCATTCCAGAAGTAATGTAACAACTACCAGGCTCCAAGATCAATCATATGAGGAGAATGGATATAAGGTTGTTCTCCAGGTGGGATAGAGTTCTATCCAAGGATATGCCTGAAGAAGATAGGCAGGAGCCAGCTGAGAAGTCTCCAGCTTATCATCACACTGAGCTTGGTACTGAAACAATTCAAGTATAGACAGAACAGACTACAACACAAGATCAGCATCAGGCTAGTACTGTCCAAGATCCAGAACAGATACCTGCACAGGTTCAGGGGGAGCCTAGTACTGCACATACAGAATAAGCAGAAAGGATTGACTTATCAGAGGAGATAGATACTGCTAGACTAGATGATCTTATAGAGAGAATCAATGTTCCATCACCTCCTCAAACACCAAAGGAATATACAATGGATGATCTCTTCAATGAGACTGTAGACACAGCAGATAAAGATGACACCCAATGGGTTGAGGGGGAGAACGCTAGTGAGGAGAGGGTACAAGGTGAAGGTGAACAGGAGCCACATGTTACTGAAACTGAAATCCCTACCTCACAAATAGAAAGAGTTCAGATTGAGAGTTCCTCTGATTCTGGGAATGAAGAAATTCAAGAGGCAAAGAAAAGGAAGCTTAAGGTCTTCAATAGAAGAAGCCATAGCTATAAGAAAGCACTTCAAACAACACCACCCACCTCTTCAGATTTTGATTATGCAAAGTTCTTGGTAACTCTTCAAATGAAAATGGATAAACAAAGAAAGGCTCTAGAGAAATATGTTGATGAAAGTCATAAAAATCTTCAGTTTAATCTGGCTAAAGATATAAAGTCTATAAGATTTGAAGTCAATCAACATAAAAGAGAAATGACTGATTGTTTTACAAAAGGGGCACATGCTGTTGAATATCTGGCCAAACAACAAGAAGTAATGAAGGAAGAAATAGATGCTCAATCTATTAATCAAGGATACATTCTTGAAAATCAGAAAAGGCTAAATGACAATCTGACAACTGCCAACACAGATATTCTTGCTCAATTTCAAACAACCATGACTAAATTGACTGAAGCTAGGGCAGCTGAAATGCTAGCATATGATACTAAGTTCAAAACTGCTTTAGACTCAGTACAGACAGCCATAACCACTTCCCAGAAGGAAATTACTGCAAAACTTAACAAGTTGAAACCGTTCTTCAAAGATAGCATTAATTATCTGGATGGTCAGATCAGGTTTCAGAAGGAAGATCTCAGAGATCATGTAGCAAGAGAAGTCCTAAAGGGGGAGAGGGTACATATTCATGCTGGCTCAGAACATGCCAAGTGGGTCACTAACAGTGTTAGAGCCACATTGGGATATCCACCCCTTTGTGATGATGATAATATGGAAGAGTCGGGAGTACAGCCATAAGGTCTACTTGAAGGCAACCAACCAGAGGTTGCTCAAGTCATATACCCCCCTGCAGATTTTGACATGATTCATCAGCAGGTGCAAACTATGTATAGTCCTCCAGAGGAGGTTTCAAATATTATACTTGGAAAAGTAGACATGCCTGAAGCTGCAATCAAGGCTCAGCAAGAGGCTCAACTGTCAAAGAAGAGATTTAGGGAGCAAGTTGAACTTAAACCTGATTTTGAACAGTGGAGCCCAACCTCTAGGAAAATAATACTAATTGCCTGGAAAGCTGTAGAAGATCAAGTCCATGAAAGGGGCAAGTGGTACAATGAACAAGAATGGCAGAAGCATGAAGCCATACAGGAGGCTATTGTTCAGCATAGAAGGAAAGCTAAGATGGGAAAGCTACCTCTTGATGCTGTGGAGCCTAGCAAATACTTTCCCAAGCCGTATCACTATTTTGAGAGACAAAGACTGAAGACTAAGGCTCAGAAGAAGGCTGATCTTAAAGGCAAAAAGCCCATAGAAGAAACTGAACCTTCTGTGCAGGCACAAGTACAACCAGGAAGAGGGATTGTTATAAAGGAGCCTGATCAGTCTTAGTCTAAGATGTCTTAGTTTTAGTTTAAAAATGTGTAATGTGAAACATTTAGTGTTAAACATTTTGTAAACAATCATTTTGACATAATAGACAAAATCTTGCACTTTAATTAATTTTTGTGTATATTTTTTTATCTCTGTGATAAATCTGTGCAAATGTTTTGATTGTTAATATTTTCTGTAATATTAAGCTTATATACATCATCATCATTTATTTTATTATCATAAGTGGTGTATATCATTAGCTAATATGGGTTATGACTTCTCCAAATAGGGGGAGATTGTTGGGTACATTGGAAAATGTGTACCTGATTTGAAGAAGCCTAACTTAGCATAATGATATACATCAAGGTGTATTTGATGATGTTTAAGTTGAATATGTGGAGGTTAAAAGTATGAAAAATTTCTAAGTCCATGTGTCGACACTAGAAGAAGATGTGTCGACACTTCAGGAAGATTGTGTCGACACTTGAAGAAGGCTGTGTCGACACAGAGAAAATGAGTTGACATCAAATATGTCGATACCGGGAGATAGTGTCGACACACAGAAATATAGTCGACATCAACTGTGTCGACACCGGGAGGCAGTGTCGACACACACAAGATTATAGACGACATCAACTGTGTCGACACCAGGAGGCTGTGTCGACACATAGAGGCAGAAGTCAACAACAGCTAAGTCGACACTTAGAGACTGAGTCGACACTTAGCAGAAACAAGAAAAAGTCTGTTACTGAAGTAATTGTGTCGACACACAGGACTTGTGTCGACACATAGCAGAATCAACAATAAGTCTGTGGCTGAAGTAATTGTGTCGACATACAACTATCTGTGTCGACACATTCTCAAAAAGTTGTGTCAAGAAGCTGTGTCGACATCAAGACAAATGTGTCGACATCACAAAGGATTGTGTCGACACTTAATCAAATTGTGTCGACACATTTTAACAATTGTCTCGACACATATTGACATTTTGTCTCGACACTTTCTGGCAGAAACAAAGACTCCTTGGCAGTTTGAAGAATTGACAGCTGTGGGTCTCTACAGGTTAACTGACGTGATTGTCACAGACAGAAGTTTGTTAGGAACCGGACCAGCCAGTTACCAGGAATGAAGGCTATAAATAGACGGATAGTGTCTGAAAGAAAAAAAAACACTGAATAACAAGTAACAATAAGAAGAAGATCTTTGCAGATCTAAGAAGATATTCTAATTGAACTATCAGAATCTGTCAAAGTAGAATTCAGTCAAGAATTCTGAAGTATCTTCAAGGGACTTGGATAGAGAGAGATCCAGTCAAAAGAAGGGAAGAAGAAAGCTGTCTCAGATTTCAAAAGAAACAGATTCTGAACTTATCTGTCAAGAAGATTCAGATTCATATTCTGAAATCTAAGGAGAAAGTTGCTGATCAGTTTTTTTCAAAGAAGATCAACTCAACAAAGTTCAGATTCAAGAAGCTTTGAAGAAAGCTAAGGTCCAGTTGATTTTATCCATCTGGTTTATCAAGAAGCTGATCAAGAACACTGTCTTGTTCCACCTCTCTCACCAGGAGAAAGATAAAAATATATTTTACTCAAATCTTGTAGGATCTTTTAATAGATCTGAGTTGTAAGCCTAATTTATAAAGGCTGAGTGTAGGAGAGATAATCTCTGAGTTGTAGGTCTTGAATAAAGACTGAAGTAGGGCTGAATTGCCTGAGCTGTAGGAGTGTGGTATCACTCTGAGTTATAGGAATCCATTTTGGATTCTGAGCTGTAGGATCTGAGGATGAGATAAAGAAAGCAGTTTGGCTGAATCTAGCACATTGCTAGATAGGCGAAGGGGGAAAGTGGATGTACCCAGATCTTGGGGAACCACTATAAATACTTGTTGCAATCTGTGATGTGTAGTTCTAGATTATGTGATTGTTATTGCTAAAGTAGCTGCAGAACTCATAGAAAATAGTCTTTAATTACTTAATCATTCTGCCTTAAGTTTGAAAAGAAAATAAGAACCTATTCACCCCCCCTCTAGGTGTCTAGGTAATCTTGAAAGTAAAACTATCAGTTCTGCATCATGGAGTCATCGACTGCGCTGATTCGTATATTCTTTGCCTTCTTGTCAAGTCCGATCAGCACCATCTCGTCCTTGTCCATTTCAGAAAGCTTCTTTGGCATCTTTTTGGTAGGATCAATGGTGGAGGCCTTAGTGGGAATATAAGGTCCCTCCTCCACGACCATGAAGAGTCGAGGGTCGACTGCTTCCATGCAAAATCTAATCCTTTCCTTCCAGATAGGAAAGTTTAGTCTGGTGCACACTGGGATCTTTCCTGAGTACTTGAGTCCGTCCATAGTAGATATCTGCCTTCTTCTTGACACTAGTGGCAGGAACATACTCGAGGTGTTAACCCCTTTGATGAGTAACCTCCCTCTGATACCACTTGAAAGTCCACCTAGTGCCAACTACATTCACCTATGGGGGGGGGGGGGAATAGGTGTCTTGCAGCGATTTTAGCGGAATTAAAATTCTACCTGCACAAGTAAACAAAACAACACAGCACAAACAGACACAGGCAGTTATAGTGGTTCCCCGATTTGGGTACGTCCACTTTCCCCCTTCGACCTATCTCCCAACAAAGGATGACTCAGTCACTTCACCAACCGTATTGAAATCCAATCCTCACACTATCAAATGGAACCCTTCCAAATGAAGGAGTCACCACTCCTCCACCACGGGTTGCACCCAACCATGACAACGAGGAACCTACGTTCCTTTACAACAAAATTAAAATGGAATGTATAAAATATACAAACTACTTATGGAGTGCTAGGTGTCCCTCTTCATTCGATGACGCGTTCTTGACGAAGACGAAGAGTCCACGACCTTAGCTCTCACTTAGAATGAATGTCCACGAAATCGGCGGCCGCAAGAAGAGCGGCGGCTTGGCGTTTTGGATCGGCGGCGACAAGAAGTGCGGCGGCTGAGCTTTAGAGATCCAACCTTCGTAGCTATGCTGGCAAGGTCTACCAACGGTCTTCCTTGGATCAATCGTCTCGATCGATTCAGAAAGGGAAGGTATTCCCGATCTACAAACCAAGAGATAAAGGATCTCAAGAAGGACACGTGAGACGCGTTGCTTGGCAAAGCTTCTGTCGTCGGGGGATAAGGAGGTATCCACGATCAACGACAACGACTAACTTCCCGAGCGACGATGGCGACGACGGAAGTGAAATCCACGATATAGGTCACGTCGGCGGCTCGGTTTTCTTTCTTGTGTATTCGTACTACTTACTGTTCAAAATGCCAAAGTATTTATACAGTAGGTCATACAATATGACCATTGTGGGCCCCACCAAAAGAAACCCTAGCTCCGGTTCAAAACAACGCCTGAAACTTGGTCCGGTCCAGCGAGCACCAGAATTTCGCCAAAGGCAAATTCGGCGAGAATCATAGGTGATTCTCGACGAGTAAGCGAGAATCACCTACGATTCTCGCCGATTTCTACTTAACAGAAATCATGCTGAACAACTTGGCAAACTAGAGAGGATCGGTGAGAGTCATCAATCATTCTCGACAAATCGTCGAGAATGCAGAATCATTCTCGACGAATCGTCGAGAAACACTTGATGACTCTTGACGATTTTGACTTGGCGTGAGATTTGCACGCGCTGAGTCAGCCGGAGATAGTCGGCAAGAATCAGCCAGTGATTCTCGACGATTCGGCGAGAATCACTAGTCGAATCGGCGAGAATCACTTAGTGATTCTCGTCGATTCTTACTTAGACGATATTTCGTCTTTACACCCGTGAGCTGCTCTTTGGCCCATCCTTGCTCCTTGACTGCTCTTGATCTATCACAACCCTGTACTTGTAAATAAGTACACTCCAATAGAGAGAGTACACATAGGCCAACACACTGATCTGCTCAATGAGGGATTACGTTGCGCAGACCTGTGTATATTGACCCACTGCACCCTGATATTGGTGTGTACTTAGCGTGGAATAACTGCAAGCACAACTTAAAGACAAATGATCAAATACAATGTCAATTCACCTTAGCTGGTCCAGGGGCTTTTCAAATCAGGTACATTGTGGATACAATACCCAACACTAAAGCTTAAAAACGCTTCTCTCGAAGTCGTGCCCAACTGAGTTTAAGAAGGTCTGACTTACTCTCGTCTTAATCGGAGGCCTAAAGCTTGCTTTACGCGATGAACCCCACTATTGGATTTTACTCCAATCTGGGAGATTTGGACGTCTGCCTCTCTCGAGGGGTACATATAACTCCCTTTACTCTTGAATGCTCACTTCATTCTATCGGCCTCTCGGCTAGCCCAGAATGAAAGAAAAGGTGGAGAGTATATATCGATATATACCTCCAACCCATGAAAAATCAAGAGTAATCCAAGGCCTAAACCCAAAAAAGAAAAGATAAATTCAAAGCATCATAACTTAATCGCTCAAACCTTGGATCATCAAGATCGAGTACAAGGAAGATTAGTTACTCATGGTGAAGTGGAGAGGGAGAGATGAGTAGAAGAGCATGATAACACAAAGTAAACAAGGAGAAAAAAAACAACACTTTTATTAATAATCAAGAGAGCTACACTTAGGAAATATAAATTACATTTGCATGAACTGAAAATCCTATTCTAGCTCTACCATTAGCACTGGGCAAGAGCAAAGATTACAACAAAAACTATTAAAAAATCTAAAACTAAACAAGGATTAAGAGAAACTAAAATGAGAAAGAGAGAGAGAGAGAGAGAAAAGCATGAAAAAACAAGAAAAGGAAGCAAGAAACCAAGGGGCAACACCTCCCCTCTCAATCCAAGCTCTCTGAAATGAAGGGGGGTCTGAATTTATAGAAAATTTTCACGGGTTGGTCACGCCCGGCGACACGCCTAGGGAGGGCGTGTCAGGGGGCGTGATAGGTACGACATTGACCTCGGGCTTTGGATTTTTGCGGGAAGGATGATTGTTTTTGTACGTCGGTGGTCACGCCCTAGGTCACGCCCGTGTAGGGGGGCGTGACACGTACGTCGCGTTGAAATCATTGGTAGGAATTCCATCAGTCATCAGAAAAGGTGGGGCACGCCCGAAATCACGCCCGTGACATGGGGCGTGAGAGTACTGTTTGGCATGCTTGGATGAATCGATATTCAATGCGGTGGCAGGCTTTGGGAAGAGGGCGACACGCCCCGTGTCACGCCCGGGGACACGCCCGTGAAGGGTGTATCAGGGGGCGTGATCACCATTTTTCCTATTTTCCTGTCTCTTTCAGCAGTCATCATCGGGATCAGGCGACACGCCCTAGGTCACGCCCGGGGAGGCCGTGACAGGGGGGCGTGATAGGTCATTTTTGGCAAATTTTCTAGAAACCTGCAAAAAGACAAGAAAATGTTAGTGGCAATAATATTTACATAGAAACGATAAAAATAAGGTAATAAGACATGATTTGTACATTATAAAACAAAAAATACGATAATAGTTTAGGCTACAAAACGTATTATCAAACTCCCCCAAGCTTAAGTTTTTCTTGTCCCCAAGCAAAAATATAAAAACTAGATAATCTTAAAAAAAAGACTAATCAAGAAGTTCTAATTATGCCCACACAAGTACTATGCAACATTCTAAATAGGGAAAAGGTGAAACATCAATCTAAAATGATTATATAGGTATGGTAAAACTTTTATAAACTTTACTTAACAAAAATAAATCATCCAAAATTTTGATGAAATTCTTTAAATAGATTTAAGCAAAGCAACAAAAATTAAAAAATGCATTGAGTTGTTACTAGATCAAAGCAATGCATTATAATTATATTAATTCAATTAACAAAAATCTAAGTTTAAATCGAAAACAAAAACAGATTTACTTTTCTTCTTTTCTTAGTTGTTAAATAAGATTCAGAAGGCGTGAATCAAAAGGACTTAAATTGGACAGAAACGTTTGGTTTAGGAATATGATTAGGAGTGGAATTCCAAGATAAACATGAAGGCTTAAAATCACACTAAACCAAAACAAAGAGTTTCAAAAAATTTTATTTAAAATAGAAATGTATATATATATTTTTTCTTTTTTTCTTCTTCTTTTCTCCATTTTGTTTTTGTTTTTCAAAACAAAGGCCATAAATATATATTTTTTCTTTTTCATTTCGAATTGGCCAAATAAAAACAAACATATCTTTTGAGCATACTTTTTTCAAAAACTTTTCTCCTAAAAAATAACAAAATAACCTATCAAAATTACGAAAATATTTTATGAAACTCAAGAAGGCTAGTGTGATTAGATAGGTTGGAAATTTTGGCTTTGGTGAAAATGAAATGAAAAGAGGAGCTATCAAATGAAATCGGAAAAAGGCTCAAAAGCGGCTAACTTGTGGTAAAAGTTTTTAGGTTGGCAGGAGAGCTCAAACGAAAACAAAAACAGCCTAAATCATTTTCACGTTTTTAAATTTATTTAAAACAAAGGTTTGAAAAATTTCAAAAAGCGAGTCCTAGATAATAAAAGAAGATTTGTGAAATTGCTTTGAAAATAGAAATAATAGGTGACTTGGATCATTCACATATACTATGCTATTCAAAGGTTGACCTTACAAAAATTATACGAAAACGAAAAGAAAAATAGTGGATGATGAATTTTTGAGACAGTAAAGGAAATAAAGAACGAAAAACCATAATAGAAATGCGAGTTTTACAAAATATTTCACCTTAACATGCTACCGTGAATTAGAAACTCAGTATGGCCAACATTTTACTTGTGAAACATAATTAAAAAAAGACGATTAGAAATATTATAATTAACTACGTAGTTTATAGAAAATTTTGAGTAAAACAAAAACAAAAACTAGGGGTACTATTGAAATACCAAAATGTCTAAACAATTAAGGCAAAAACAAAAAGCATAAATATATTTTTTTAATTTTTGAAATATTCTCTTTTTGGATTCTGGAAATATTTTCTTCTTGTTTTTTGGAATTTTAAGATATTCATCATTTTTTAAAAGAAATATACATGAAAAAAAGAATATTTACTCTAAGCAAAAATGAAGGAGGAAGTCCTCCCCCAAGCTTAAAATGGACATTGTCCTCAATGGCAAAAGAAGGGGATTGGAGAAGGAGAGAAAAATAAAGTACAGAATTGAAAGACATAATTGAAAAACAGGTTTTTCCCCGGATTTATTCGCTGCGAAAACTGAGTGATGTCGCTCCCCTAAATGTCTTCTTTGGACTTCATGATGGATTCAGCAATGTTGGAGCAGGCGATCGCAGAAGCTTCAGCTTGTCGGAGCAGTCCGGGGCAAAAATTATAAAATAAAGAAAACAGAAAAAAGATAACTTGGGTTTCCTCCCAAGAGCGCCCTTTGTTTAAAGCGTCATTGAGCTCGACGCATCAAAAATAATATTGTCCAAAATAAATGTTGTCCAGAAATAAAATTGTTTTTAATAAAAAAATACAAAATTTAGAGTTCGTGCAGCAGATACTTAATACTGTTTGGACTGACATCATCATCACCAGAGAAATACAGTTTAAGACGCTGACCATTCACCTTGAAATTACCCTTATCAGGGTGCGAAATTAAAAAAAAGTTCCATAGGGAAAAACTTCTAAAACAGAAAAGGGGCCAGACCAATGAGATTTTAATTTCCCCGGAAATAAACGTAATCGAGAATTATAAAGAAGAACCTGGTCGCCCGGCTTAAAGGTTTTCGGATGCCTTAAGTGTTTATCGTGTAAACTCTTCGTCCGCTCTTTATAAAGTTTGTTATTTTCGTAAGTGTAAGAGCGCAACTCATCGAGTTCATTTAGTTGAAATTTTCTAAGGTCACCGACGGAGTGGGGATCGAAGTATAAAAATCTTAAGGCCCAAAAAGTGCGGTGTTCTAATTCTATGGGTATATTGCACAATTTTCCATAGACCAGCCGATACGGCGTACATCTGAGTGCGGTTTTGTACGCTGTTCGGTAGGCCAATAAAGTATCGTCTAATTTCGCTGACCAGACTTTCCTAGAAGTTGAAACAGTCTTTTCTAATATTCTTTTTATTTCTCTATTCACTACTTCAACCTGTCCGTTAGTTTGCGGGTGATAGGCTGTTGAAAGCTTATGTGTAATGTCGTATTTGGTAAGGATTTTTGAAAATTGCGCGTTACAGAAATGGGAACCCCTATCGCTAACGATGGCGCGCGGCGTACCGAAACTAGAAAATAATTTTTTCAAAAAGGTGACTACAACTCGGGAGTCGTTCGTAGGCAGAGCTTGGGCTTCGGACAAACGTGAGACGTAATCAACGATAACTAAAATATACTTGTTTCCGAAGCAAGAAGGAAGGGGGCCAACAAAATCGATTCCCTAGAGGTCGAAAATTTCGCACTCAAGGAAATAATTTTGCGGCATTTCATTTTTATTTGAAATGTTTCCCGACCGTTGGCAACTATCAGACCTACTCACAAAGGCTTGAGCGTCTTTAAATAGGCTAGGCCAGTAAAAACCCGCGCAAAGCACCTTGTGAGTGGTGCGATCAGCTTGATAGTGCCCACTTGTCGGACCTTCATGTAAGTGTTTTAAAATATCTAAAACTTCTTCATAAGAAGCACATCTCTTATCACTTGGTCCGTATAGTTCATGAAAAGATGCGGGTCTTCCCAAAAATAGTTCTTCAGCTCAGAAAAGAATTTCTTCTTCTGCTGAGAGGAGAACTCTTTTGGGAGCACCCGGGCCACTAAATAATTGGCGATTTGTGCGAACCAAGGAGAAGTAGATGTGTTAATTATGAGCAGCTTCTCATCAGGAAAATAATCATTAAAAGATTTTTCATTTAATTTTTCTATAAAGGGATTGTCTAATCGGGAGAGATGGTCGGTGACCAAGTTCTTGGCTCCTAGCTTTTCACGGATCTCTAAGTCAAACTCTTAGAGGAGTAAGACCCAGCGAATCAAACGTGGCTTGGCATCAATTTTGGCAAGAAGGTATTTGAGGGCGGAGTTGTCCGTAAAGATTATAATTTTTGAAAGCGTAATGTAAGGAAGGAATTTATCAAATGCTAATACTACAGCGAGGAGCTCCTTCTCAGTCATGGTGTAATTTTCCTGTGCAGATGTGAGCGTTTTACTAGCGTAATAGATAGGGTGGAAGTTTTTAGATATGCATTGACCTAATACGGCTCCCACCGTGAAACTACTCGCATCGCACATTATCTCAAATGGAAGATCCTACACCGGAGCTATTATAATCGGTGCATTAATTAACTTTTCTTTAATCAATTCAAACGAAGAAAGACAAGAGTCATCAAAAATGAATGGGGCGTCTTTTTCTAGAAGATGGGTAAGGGGCTTGGTGATCTTGGAAAAATCCTTTATGAAGCGGCGGTAGAAACCAGCGTGACCTAAGAAACTCCTTAAAGATTTTATATTCATAGGCGGCGGGAGCTTCTCGATAACTTCTATCTTCGCAATATCTACCTCAATACCTCTCGCAGAAATTTTATGACCCAAAACTAACCCTTCCCTCACCATAAAATGGCATTTTTCCCAATTTAGGGAAAGGTTTGTCTCTTCGCATTTTTCTAAGACTTTTTCGAGGTTTTCTAACCATTTATCAAAGGAATCGCCGAACACGGAGAAATCGTCCATAAATACCTCCATAATGCTTTGTACATACTTATCAAAGATAGCGAGCATACATCGTTGGAATGTAGCTGGCGCATTGCACAATCCAAACGACATTCTTCGGTAGGCGAAGGTGCCGAAGGGACAAGTAAATGTAGTTTTCTCTTGATCCCCGGGAGAGATGGGGATTTGAAAATACCCCGAGAGGCCATCGAGAAAACAATAAAATCTATGGCCAAATAATCATTCTAAAATCTGGTCGATAAATGGCAAAGGAAAGTGGTCCTTGCGGGTGGCGTCATTCAGCTTCCTATAATCTATACACATATGCCAACCCGTCACCATCCGTGTTGAGATTAATTCGTTATTTTCATTACTAACTACCGTTATCCCTCCCTTCTTTGCTACTACCTGAACAGGGCTAACCCACTTACTATCTGATATTGGGTAGATAATTCCTGCGTCTAATAATTTAATAACCTCGCTCTTAACTACTTCTTTCATGTTCGGGTTGATACGGCGCTGAGGTTGAATGGAGTTACGCGAATTATCTTCCATTAAAATTTTATGAGTACAGAAAGATGGGCTTATGCCTTTGATATCAGAAATCTGCCAAGCAATAGCTCGACGATGCTTACTTAAAACTAAAAGAAGTTTTTCATTTTGGACATCAGTGAGGTAGGCCGAAACTATAATTGGCAGCTTGGAGTTCTTTTCTAAGAAGGCGAACTTGAGATGTTCAGGAAGTTCTTTAAGTTCTAGGGTAGGGGGCTCTTCATAAGAGGATTTAGAAATTCTTTCTTTTTCGAACACTATATCTTCATAGAATTTTTTATATGGAAAATTAAAAGGTGTGGAGGTGATGGCCAAGACGACTTCTTACAGCGAATCAATTGGAAGAGTAGAAGAGAAACAAAAATCGGAAAATTCTTTTTCAAAATCAGATAAAAGATAAGACGATTCTACACTTTCTTACAGCGATTCAGTTGGAAGAGACGAGGAGGAACAAAAAGCAGAAAATACTTTATCAAAATTTGATAAAAGATAAGAGGATTCTACACTTACAGCATCTACGAAAAAGCAGGAGTCATCATTTGCTAAGGTGATTTTCATCGAAGCTGTGATAGAGAAAGTGACTTTGTCATCGCCTACTCGAAGGAAGAGCTTACCATTGCTTACGTAAATGATAGCTCAGGAGGTGGCAAGGAAGGGTCGGCCAAGGATCAGTGGAACCTCGACGTCTTCTTCGATGTCCAAAATGACAAAGTCTGCCTGGAAGATGAACTTGTCGACTTTTACTAGAACATCCTCCACTATACCTAACGGGTACTTGATCGATCGGTCGGCGAGCTGGATGCTCATGCATGTGGGGTTGAGGCTATCAATTGTTAACTTTTTAAACAACGAGAGGGGCATTAGGTTAATACTCAATCCTAAGTCGGCTAACACGTGTTTTACAAAAAGATCACCGAAGATACAACGGATAGAAATACTACACGGGTCGCTGATTTTCTTCGGCACACCGTTTGTCAAAACAGCGGAGCACTCGGCATTTAACGTGACATGCGAAAGGTTCTCTAACTTTTCTTATTGGTCAGAAGGTCCTTAAGATACTTGGCGTACTTCGGCATTTGTGAACTCGCTTCATGAAAAGGTAGATTTATGTGGATTTTCTTGAACATTTCTAATAAATGAGAGTACTGATCGTCCTAACGTTGTTTATTAAGTTCAGAAGGGTAAGGCGGGGTCGGATTATTTATAAAAATGGGTGGTGGAGTGAGATCTTTTTCTAAAACGGGGATGATAACTTCTTCAGCAGAGGGTGGAATTTTTAAAATGGGAGCGGAGCTTTGATTTTTTAAAGCGGGACGGAGCTTGCCTCAGGCTCTTCACTTACCATACCAGGAACTTTCTTCCCACTTCAAAGAGTTATAGCTTTCGCTTGCTCTCTCGGGTTGGGCTCGGTATTAGAAGGAAGAGACCCTGCGGGTCGCTCAGAAATGATTTTAGTTTGCTTTCCTACTTGATTTTCAAGACTTTTAACGCTTCCAGTTAAGGTTATTATCGTTGCGTCATTTGTGGAGATATATTTGGAAAGTAACTCCTCCAAGCATTCGATTGATTACTCCAAGAAAAATTCGGATGATTTCTTAAGGCAGGATTATAACTATTCGAAAATTAAAACCAGGAGGATGAAAATTTGCAGCAGAAAAATTATTAATAGCATTTCTAGGCATATTGTTAACAAAATCTAATTGTTCTGGGGCAGGAGTTGCAGATTCCCATACCTGAGGGGCGGAGGCAGAAGCCATCTCTGTTATCTTTTTGCTTAATATTTCAACTTGTAGCACGAGCTGGGAGACGTTGTCCACTTTAAAGATATCAACAGGCTTGCTTGGGCGGGACCTAGAAACATTCTACTCATAAGTTTTCATGGCCATGTCCTAAAAAACTCAAGAGCTGCTTCCGGGGTCTTATGGTTTAAAGTACCGCCAGAAGCTGCGTCTATCATTTGCATTGTATTTTGATTTAGCCCGTTATAAAACGTCTGCACTTGTAACCATACAGGCAGAGCGTGATGTGGGCATCATCTTAATAGTTCTTTAAATCTTTCCCAAGTTTCATATAAGGTTTCAGAGTCTATTTGTCAATAAGCAGAAATGTCATTCCTAAGTTTAGCAGTTTTAGCTGGCGGAAAATACTTCGCCAAAATTTTTTTGGTTAATTCATTCCAGGTGGTTATGCTATTCTTAGGTAAAGTGTTCAGCCACTGCTTAGCTTTAGTTCTTAAAGAGAAGGGGAAAAGTCTTAGCTTGATTGCATTATTTGTGGCACCATTTATCTTGAAGGTGTCACAAAT
The DNA here is from genome assembly GCA_039513925.1 of Platanthera zijinensis. NCBI lineage: Eukaryota > Viridiplantae > Streptophyta > Magnoliopsida > Asparagales > Orchidaceae > Platanthera > Platanthera zijinensis. The sequence goes on along the minus strand of CM077089.1, from coordinate 123,223,901 downwards.
TTCAAGAAAGCTTGATATATGTGCGTTCGGATCTTCATCTTGAAGTCCGTCAAATTGAACATATTGCTGCACCATTTGAATTATGCTAGGCTTTAATTCGAAGTTATTATTTGCTCTAGCAGGGCAGACTATGCTAGATTCTTTTCCCTCGAGATTCGGTCGTGCATAATAAGACATAGGTATTTGCACGGCTTCCTCCACGTTGGGTTCTTCCATTCTTAGAATAGAGAATGACTCGGAGTCCTCAACCGGTATTTGGGAAGTAGGGCCTTGAAATCGCGATCTTCTCCGAAGAGTACGCTTAATTTCGTTGTCCAAGTACAAAATAACAAACGGACTCCCGCGGGTCATGCACTAAAAAGAAGAGAAGAGAATAAAGAGAAATAAAATAAACTAGAAAGAAAAGCTAGATATTTTTCTAATAGATTTTTTTAATAGATTATCTCCCAAACTTCCTAAGGACTACCCGGTGAAGGGTTCGCAAGGTACTAGACAAGATAGCGGCACTTAAAGCCTCTTTGCCCTTTTCGAGAGGTGGCGTAGAAAAATTGTGAAGTTGGTTACTATTAAGAGAGGTAATAAAATTTTTTTAGAAGGAGGGTAAGAAAAAGAAGAGATAAAATTAATAGGTTCGTGTTTTCAATATATCAACAAAAGTTGATTCCCCGACAACGGCGCAAAAAACTTGGTGGTCGCTAAGCTTCGAAGAAAATAAAAGCATCTAAACTAGCAATCCAATGAGGTAAGTATACCTATCGAATTGTAGCTAGGGGACGCAAGTGTCGTATTGAAATCCGGGAACTGTCGAATAAAGTTACTCACACGAATACTATAATTTTATCAACGGAAAAACTAGGGTTCGAGAAACTAAGTGCAATTAAATAAATAAAGCTATGCTAGAAAGAGAACAACTGCAGTTAATTAAAGATCATAAAGTAAGCGATTATAACGAAGGGTTGAAATTATGAAATGGAAGAGCACTCGATCACGAATCACCTCGACAAGAGTTAACTAAGAAATGCGATAAAAGTAAACCTAAACTTAATAGGGTTAAGGTCCTTGACCGTGGAGGTTCCTAAAGCTTAAACACGCTTCTCTCGAAGTCGTGCCCAACTGAGTTTAGGAAGGTCCGACTGACTCTCGTCTAAATCGGAGGCCTAAAGCTCGCTTTACGCGATGAACCCCACTATTGGATTTTACTCCAATCCGGGAGATTTGGACGTCTGCCTCTTTCGAGGGGTGCGTACAACTCCCTTTATTCTTGAATGCTCACTTCATTCTATCAGCCTCTCGGCTAGCCCAGAATGAAAGCAAAGGTGGAGAGTATATAACGATAATATACCTCCAACCCATGAACAATCAAGAGTAATCCAAGGCCTAAACCCTAAAAAGAAAAGATAAATTCAAAGCATCATAACTTAATCACTCGAACCTCGGATCATCAAGATCGAGTACAAGGAGGATTAGTTACTCATGGTGAAGTGGAGGGGGAGAGATGAGTAGAAGAGCATGATAACACAAAGTAAACAAGGAGAAAAAAACAACACTTTTATTAATAATCAAGAGAGCAACACTTAGGAAATTAAAATTACATTTGCATGAACTGAAAATCCTATTCTAGCCCTACCATTAGCACTAAGCAAGAGCAAAGATTACAACAAAAGCTATTACAAAATCTAAAACTAAACTAAGATTAAGAGAAACTAAAATGAGAAAGAGAGAGAGAGAGAGAGAGAGAGAGAAAAGCATGAAAAAAACAAGGAAAGGAAGTAAGAAATTAAGGGGCGGCACCTCCCCTCTCAACCCAAGCTCTCTGAAATGAAGGGGTGTCTGAATTTAAAGAAAATTTTCACGGGTTGGTACTGCCCGGCGACACGCCCAGGGAGGGCGTGTCAGGGGGCGTGACAGGTACGACATTGACCTCGGGCTCTGGATTTTGGCAGGAAGGATGATTGTTTTTGTACGTCAGTGGTCACGCCCTGTGTCACGCCCGTGTAGGGGGGGCGTGACACATACGTCACGTCGAAATCATTGGTCACAATTTCGTCAGTCATCGGAAAAGGCGGGGTCACGCCCGATGTCACTCCCGTGACATGGGGCGTGACAGTACTGTTTAGAGTGCTGGGATGAATCAGCATTCAATACGGCGGCAGGCTTCGGGCAGAGGGCGACATGCCCCATATCATGCCCAAGGACATGCCCGTGGAGGGCGTGTTAGGGGGCGTGACAGCCATTTTTCCTGTTTTCCTGTCTCTTTCAGCAGTCATCATCGGGATCAGGTGACACGCCTTAGGTCACGCCCGGGAAGGGCGGACAGGGGGGCGTGACAGGTCATTTTTGCCCAATTTTCTGGAAACCTTCAAAATGACAAGAAAATGTTAGTGGCAATAATATTTACATAGAAACGATAAAAAATAAGGTAATAAGACATGATTTGTACATTATAAAACAAAAAATATGATAATATTTTAGGCTACAAAACGTATTATCACTGACCGACATCTGAGGATGTGATCAAAGAGTTCCTTTGAGATATCCCATTTGAGATTAAACTCTGCTTTTATATTTGTCTTCCTCTAAGCTCTCACAACTTCTGCATTGCCAGCGGAAGCATTCACCTCTTGCATGTCGTCTCCACAGACAACCTCCCACAGGTCCTCGCCCAAAAGATAGCATTCTATATATGACCACCACTTCTGGAAGTTGGTTGTTGTAAGAAGCTCAACTCCAAGACCTCTTTCAAGAGGACATTCCATGGCACTAACCCTTGTTCACTTAGACTTCCAGAAGCAATAAATCAAACTGACAGTTGATCGCTTCTTAAGCCTCTGTTCCCTTTGATACCAAGTAAAAATTTGTGAACCGCGGAAATTGGAAAAGCAGGTGCAGGAACACTCCAACCATAACCAAGCCAAAATAAATCAGTTGCAACTAGAAAAGCAAGAATCTTGTACTATCAAAAATCTTTGCAAGACGAGACATACATGGCGAGACATGATTCGTCGATGTACCCGATGGAAGCAAAAACAAGAAGGTACAAATCTAGTGGCATAGTCTCAATGAGTAACTGCCGACTTTGCCGTGCTGTCTCTGAAGTCCGCTGAAACTACAAAGTCGTCATACCGCAACCTAGCCGCATGGACAATAAGTTATTACAATTCTAAAGAACTCAGTCCGTTGATTTGCAAGCAGGTTAACCGTGAGGTCACCTAGCCGCCAGATCGCCGCGAGCTTCTGCTGCTGAACTAAACAAGCCGCTAGAAGCAGACACCTTTTTGATCATGGAAAAGGTTGCCGAATAAAGAAGAGTGCATAACCGTAAGCCGTGATCTACTGCTAATCACTGATTATAACCATAGAGTCTGCATTGAACCCTGACCAAAGTAAGAACCAAGTCCATGGCTTCTCCACACTGTCCGCACAATCTACATAGAAAAAAACTGCTCAACTCCTTCAAACCACGCGAACATAAAAAACCTTTACGCAGTAACCACCCAAACTCACTTACTGTTCATTCAGTTGTACTGTAGATGTGACATGGGGTCCTATTTATATGCACGGAGAGGAGTGTGGTCCCCACCCTAGCTGATAGGATGACAACCCTATCTCGTGGAGAGTACTTAGAGTATACGCATAGCCATGGACACAATGCCAGTCTGCCTTATTACCATAACTATGCTGGACAATCAAACCACCAAGGTCACACCACCATGACCAGATAGAAATCTTATCCGCCTTATCGCCTCAAGGCCTAGCCATGACTTCTCCGCCACACTAACAAACCCTGGGGAAACACCACCAGTCAACACATAAACAGACAACTCATGTCTGCATGCCCATGCAGACATTGCTCCAGTCTTCACACTCCGATCCTACAATTAGAGCACACAATGGCCGATAGCTGTTGAACTCGACGAACATAGAAACCAGCCCTCACTAATTGCGTGATCTCCTAGATTTAGCACACCTAGACTTGGTACAAAACTAGGACAAGTTCACACAACTAGCCATCCCTTGTTCGAACACAGCACCTACAGAAACACGAGATAGTCCACACACACTGTCGGACTCTAGCACTAGTCCGCAACAAACTGACGAACTCTTCGAATAACCATCCTATCCGCCTGGTTACTTCCACGGAAAAGGCCAACTATAGAACCACTGGCCGACCTGGCTAATTGCCAATCTTATCCGCAAATACTGCATGGTTAAACTGCCCAGACTACCACAACTATCCTCCCAGACTGCCAGAACTGTCTGCCCAGACCGTGCGGACAGTTCGCCCAGGCTGTCACTTTCACTTCAAAAAATTCAACAAGAACCTCCACGCATGAGGCCCTGCCTCCTCCCGCCAAACCAAAATGTGATGGGGTGGCTCACTTCCTGTATTTCCCAGCACCCGTGTCTAGTATAACTGAAAGTCTTTGTTTTCAAGGATAGCTAAATCACCTTGAGGGGGGGGGGTGAATAGGTTTCTTAGTCTCTTTTACTATCTTTAATTTCCTTTCTTTGAGTGCAATGTGAGTGAGTAGTTTTTTGCTTTCAAGACACACATAACCTACAAAAAAAGCAACACAAGAAGCACACATAGAATATATAGTGGTTCCATAGATTAAGGGTACGTTCACTTTTCCTCCCACCTTTCTAACTTATTGTTAGATAAGGCACTTCTCAAATCTCTGCTCTTAAGAGCTTACAGCATGATCCTGCAGGACCACTCAGTCTCCTCCAAGACCTACAGCTCTTCCACAATGCCCTACAACTCAGTGATCCAAAGATCACCTACCTAAGGCCCAAAGGCCCTACAACTCAGGATGGGAGGACATCCCTTCCTCATATCCACCAAGGATCCTATCTTAGAGAGAATGATGCTCCTACAGCTCAGGAACAAAGGCACTACCTCATATATAAAGGATCCTATAACTCAGGAACAAGTGTTCTATAAATCAGAGAGAATGACTCTCCTACCTCAGGCTCAAAGGCCCTATAACTCAGTGATCAACTGATCACCTACCTCAGATACAAACTGGATCCTACACCTCAGATTCACACTTGAATCACACAATTTAGGCCAAATCCCAACTCTCAAATAAAAACAAAATCCTACACTCAAGCTAAACAGCCCTACATCTCAGATCCAAACATGGATCCCGCCTAAGAGCAAATTTTCTCCTACCACTCAGATCCAAAAAGGATCCTACAAGGTGGGTTACTGAGTTGGTCTTGACACAGGAGATATTTCTCTGTGAAAACCTTTCTGGACTGAGATAAACTCAGCCAAACTTTGACACTTGGGAAATAATCCCAGAGCCTACTTCTACCTGAACTAAATAGTTCTCAGCCATTTCCTCTTCTTCTCAGCACAAGTACTTTTTCTTCTGGGATTAAAAAGTGATTGCAGATTGTTGAAAGTCTTTGTTTTCAAGGTCAGCTTACACCTAAAGGGGGGGGGGGGGGTGAATAGGTTTTAGATCTTTTTTCAAATTATTTAGACATGCACCTTATATTGTTGAGCTTAGTGATTAGTTAGTTAAGCTTTCAAGACCATCAACCAGAAGATGCAGTATTTTTATAGTGGTTCCTCAGTATATTGGTACGTCCACTTTCCCTCTCCGCCTTTCTAATAGTGTATTAGACAAGGCTCTTCACCTATTTCTCTGCTCCTTAAGAGCTTACAACACGATCCTGCAGGACCACTCAATCTCCTTTAATACCTACACTCAGGTACAAGGCCTTACAACTAAGTGATTCAACAATCACCTACCTCAGGATCAAAAGCCCTACAATTCAGGCTGGAAGGACAGCCCTACACTAAGATCAATAAATGACCCTACCTCGGCCTTTATAACACCATCTTACAATTCAAATTCTTCTCAAAATCCTACACTCAGATCCAAGATTGGATCCTATAGAAAATAGAAAAGTTGAAGAATAGTTTGACACTAGAAAGTAATCTCTGCGTCAATATCCCTGGGCTGAGCGGATTTTAGCCCTATCTTCTTCACAGTAAGAAGTTGAAAAGTCAGAACTGGGCTGCTTGTGCTGGAAGTGACTTGCAGAAATATCTACCTCTTCTATTTCAGGAATTAGTCTTGATCTTGCTGTCGCTGATGAAAATCACATCAACTATCTCTTTTTCTTTCAGGTAAACTGAACTGAACAAGGTCTTCAAGCTCGACAAAAATTGCGAGGAAGAAGAAGATGTACAGCCACAATGCGAAATCAGAAAAATCCTAAAGTGTGCGTTGTTTCAGCCAATCGTTCCTCTATATATTTAGCTAATCAACGACTCTTGGCGATGTGGTCCCAACCTAAATAGGACAAGTTCCAACCTTCCATCTTCAAAAAATGACAAACGCGGGCCGCCGGCGCCATTAAGGGCATCTTGCTTCATTCCGCAAAGAATTTGAAATGAGTTGACTTGTTGGCTTTGCTGACATCAGCATCTATGGACTCAGCCAAAATAAAGCATTAGTAGTATATGCGTTGAGTGAGTAAGTTTCACTCAATGACAAAACACTTAGGTAGATTTTCTATCACTAGGCGTTGAGTGAGAAACCTTTACTTAATGCCAAAACACTTAGAAATATTTCTCTGCCATTAGGCATTGAGTGAGCAACCTTCACTCAATGCAAAAAAACATAGAAAAGTTTTTTGACTCTAGGCATTGAGAGCGTTGAGTCCACCCAACACTTTTGACTTATAAAATATTCCTGCTTTACTGGCATTGAGAGCATTGAGTGTGTCTTCAACACTCAATGCTTTTTGCCTTATCCAGACTTTTTGTTACTAGGCGTTGAGTGAGCCTTCATCACTCAACACCATATTACTTAAGTAGATTTTGTCACTTGGCGTTGAGTGAGTAAGCTTAACTCAACGTCAAACTACTTAACAGATATTCTTCTATTATCTGACATTGAGTGAGTAAGCTACACTCAACGCATTTGGAATTAGACTAATTTTCTGTTATATCACAGTCTCTGACTGACTAAGGTTCAGTAAACATTTTTTGTCACATTGCATTAAGTGAGTAAGCTTCACTCAATGCCTGTGGACTTTGTCAAATATTTATAAAGATTTTCTGTGGTGTTGACTAATTAAGCTTTACTCAATGATTTAGGTTATACGACATTGAGTGAGTAGACATCACTCAACTCCCGTGGACTTAGCCATATTTCTGTCTATTTCTTCTTAGGCTTTGACTGTCTTAGCCTGTACCACAGCCTTTTGTTTTATGGAATTGAGTGAGTAGACTTCACTCAATGCTTATGGACTTAGGCAACTTTCAAACTTTGTCAACTGCTCCTTGACATCTGGATTTGAGTGAGCTTGCTTCACTCAATGCCTGTGGACTTAGGTAAATTCCTGCCTTTGTAGCAAGCTTCTTTGAGTCCACCTTTCTACCTTATGACCACCTATCACATCAATATGAGATGGACTAACCTGTATGCATGAACTTACACACACATCAAATATAACTATGTGTATATCAATGACCTGTTTGACATCTTCAAATCGGGGTCATTGGGATTAATTGACCCAATAATCTCCCCCTATTTGAAGATGTCAAAACCATTGATCAGATTACGTAGTCAATGATAAACACAACATATATACAACAGTAACAAATTAATTTCAGTTAAATGAAATTTACTTACTCCCCCTGGATTCTTGCAGGGTAAGTGATACCACATTACTATTCTTACCTTCACCCCATTACCTACATTTTCTTTGATGCACTTGATTACTTAATCAACCTCTGATGCTACTTGATATGATCAATCTCTTCTCTCCATAACTTTCTCCACCATTTTCTCTGTCATATATGAGCTTGATTCTTTCTTGAGCTTGATCAATCCTTTCTCTCCTTTTTGACTTCTTCAGATAGTCAGGGAGGTGCTTCAATCCTTTCTCTCCCCTTATGTTCTCCCCTAGCTGATTGCAGATGATACTAGTAGTACAGCTGTAAGCTTACTCTTTTCATAAGGCTAAATTTTCTCATGCAACTGCTGTACTTGCTCCCCCTCAATAGGAGAATCTTCTATTATCATGTTCTTGATAGATACTTTGTCTTCATTACCACTTTAGGTCTTTATTTCCTGAAAAAAGAATAATTCAAATACCAAAAATATCATATGGAGTAACTGAAGCTATTCTAAGTTCAACATACCCAACTCAAACTTGAAGGTGTTGAACATGGCTTCATCTAGTGGCTTATTGAAGATATTAGCCACTTGCTTGCCTGTAGGGACAAACTATAGACTGATTTCTTCCTTTTCCACATGCTCCCTAATAAAATGATACCTAATCTCTTTTTGCTTAGTCCTGTTGTGTGAGATAGGATTCCTAGCAATAGAAATAGCACTAGCAGAATCACAATAGAGAGGAGTTCTACTTATTTGGAGGTTGTAGTATATCCTGGAACTGATGCTGGATCCACAGCAACTGAGCACAACAGCTGTCTGCTGAAATGTACTCTGACTCTGCAGTTGATATTGCCACACTAATTTTCTTCTTGCTGCTCCAAGATACTAGTCTCCCACCTAAGAATTGACAGGATCCTGAATTGCTTTTCTTGTCCACTTTATAGCCTATAAAATCTGCAACTGAATAGCCTGTTATTTCAAAATCCCCATTTCTAGGGTATGATAGACCAAGATCTGGTGTGCCCTTAAGATATCTCAAGATCCTCTTTATAGCAGTATAGTGATATTCTTTAGGGCATGCCTGATACCATGCACAGACACATGTACCATACATTATGTCAGGCCTACTAGCAGTGAGATATAGAAGGGTGCCAATTATCCCTCTATACAAAGTCTCATCAATATGTTTCCCTGCTTCATCTTTTCCTATAGGCATACATGATCCCATGGGAGTTTTTGTGGTAAAGACACTCTCTATACCATATTTTTAATCAACTCTCTAGTGAACTTTAACTAGGATATGGACAAGCCGTCATCAGTCTCTCTAACCTGGAGTCCCAAGAAAAACTTTATCTTACCCATACTGCTCATCTCAAACTTACCTTGCATAAGTTTGGCAAACTTTATGCAAAGGTTGTCATCATCAGATCCAAAGATATTGTCATTAACATATATCTGGACTAGGGTGATCGTGCCCTTAGATTCCCTTAGGTATTGGGTCTTGTCTATTTTCCCCCTTGAGAATTTTTTTCTCAATGAGGAAACTAGACAACGTCTTATACCATGCTCTAACGGCTTGCTTTAACCCATAAAGAGCTTTCCTAAGTCTATTAACAAAATCAGGAGAGTTAGAGTCAATAAAACTGATTGTGGTTCTACATAGACTTCCTCCCTTAAGTCCCCATTCAGGAAAGCTGACTTCACATCCATCTGGAAGACTTTGAATCCTTGGTAGGCTGCAAATGCAAGGAAAAGTCTTATGGCTTCCAATCTTGCTATTGGGGAAAATTTCTGATCAAAATCAATTCCTTCTTCTTGCATGTATCCTTTAGCCACCAGTCTAGCCTTGTTCTTGACAATAATGCCATTCTCATCTAACTTGTTACTATAAATCCATTTAGTTCCTATGATATTATATCCCTTAGGTCTAGAAACCAGCTTCCAGACTCTACATCTCTTGAACTTGTTCAGTTCTTCCTGCATTTCTCCAATCCAGAATTGGACTTTGATTGCCTATTCAAACTTCTTAGGCTCTACTTATGAAAGAAAGCTTGAGTATAAAACTATATTCATACTTTTTCTCCTTGTCATCATTGTTTGGCTTGCATCACCAATAATCTAGTGTACTGGGTGATCCCTCAGATGCCTTACAGCTGGAGGCAACCTTGCTTCACCTTCTTGAGCATCAGTGGCTCCATCTGGCTGAACTTCAACCGCCAATTCTGTATTTTGTGCATCCTCTAGACAACACTCATTCTCATCCTTGACTTGGGTTGTTGGTTAATCTTTCTTTATGGTAAGCTTGTCCATCACCTTCTCTATGTCAGCAGAACTAGAAGAGGAGCTTAGCAGCTCACTATTAATCATGTTTGATTAATAAAAGACAACATGAACCGACTATTCTACAACTTGACTTGTCAAGTTGTAGATTCTATATGCCCTACTGTGGTTGTTGTACCCAACAAAAATACCTTCATAGGTCTTGGAAACAAACTTAGTCATATAAGACTTTCCATTGTTCAGCACATAACACTTGCTACCAAATATCTTAAAGTAGGATAAGTTTGGTTTTCTGCCATTCAAAATCTCATAAGGAGTCTTCTTGTGGCTTTTGGTGATAGAAGCCCTGTTAAAAACATGACATGCAGTGTTTACTTCCTCAACCCAAAAATATTCTGGGAGAGATGTGTCACATAATAAGGTAATACCAGCCTCTATGAGAGTTCTGTTTTTTCCTCTAATCTATTCCATTTTGATTAGGTGTTCTAGGTGAGCAGAATTCTTGGTGAATCCCTTGCTCTTCACAGAACCTTGTCATGCATGCAGACTTAAATTTAGTCCCATGGTCACTTCTGATTTTGACCATAGTACTGTTTAGTTCATTCTGTATTTGCTTGATATAGGTCTTAAAGACTTCAAGGGTTTTATCCTTTCTCTTAAGAAAGAACACCAAAGCAAACCTATAGTAGTCATCAACCACCATAAGGGTATAGACTTTCCTACCTAGACTTTGAACTAACATAAGACCAAATAAGTCTATATGAAGGAGGTATAGGCACTTTATTGAGTCTTTGACCCCAATGCTCTTGAAGGAGGTCTTGGTCCGTTTTCCCTCCTGGTATGTAGAGCAGATACCCTCCTTAGTACATTTCAACTTAGGGTCATTTCTAACCAACTATTCACTAAAGAGCCTGCATATGGTCTTGTAGTTCAGATGAGCCAGCCTCTTATATCATTGGACACAATATAAGACTTTCTCATTTGCAACTAGACATATAGGAGCGTACTTACTTTCACCACAAAATTAAGACAATAGACATTTCCTCTCCTAGTTCCTGTCAAGATGACTACTTAGTCACTTGACCTCCTAATTTGACATTCATCCTTGAGGAAAGAAATGTCATAGCAAAGATCACATAGTTGGCTTATGCTTATGTGGTTGTGTCGTAAACCTTACACATAAGCAACCTGTGTGATAGCGATTATGACATTTGATATCTTACCATACCCTTTAGTCACTCCCCTATCTGAACCACCAAAGATAACTTTGGGTCCATTCTTTACAGGAGTGTACTCTTTCAGCATGCTCCTTGTTCTAGTCATGTGTCTAGAACATCCACTGTCCAAGTACCATATAGGGGTATGGCCACTTGTACTAACCTGCACAACATAATTCAGTTAACCTTAGGACCCTAATTCTTATTGGGTCATAGGTGAATGTTAGTCTAAAAATAACCATGCCTACTTGTATTTCTTCCGACAGGTAAGATCTCGCTTGCTCTTGGCACACTTACATTGTGCCAGTAATCAATAGTATAGTGACCCACTTTGCCACAACACCAACACTCATAAATGTTGTACCTTCTTTTAAGAGCTGGTCTAGTAGCAGTGCTGTTAGCATCTCTCTGTACATAATGTACAGCAGCAGCCATTTTCTTGTATCTTCCAGCCACAGTCTGACTTGGGATATGTCTGGTACTTGGGGCATCTTGAACCCTACCCACAGTAGTTTTCTTTTCAGAATACATACTCTTGATGGCTTAATATATGCCCAAGTCCGGTTTGCTAACAGACTTACCCTTGTCCTGATTATGGATTGGCGGATCTTGAGAGAAGGCTACATCCTTATTCTTGAGGGTTGTGGCTGGTGTACTAAACACAAATGTTCCATGATGGGCCATTTAGATCCCCTCATGGGCAGCCTTGAAGGCACTAGCGCCTTTGCTATATCTTCCACCATTGTTGTGAACATCTTTGTTCCCTTTGGTGGATCTACCATTCATCTAGTGACTAAAGATACTTTCTTAGACTTACCTGTTTGAAGGTAGTAGTACTCTTTTAAATGGAATAGGAGGCTTGGAGGCCAGTGGCTGTACTGGAGCTTTCCACTTTCCTTTGGGATTAACAATGCTTGTGTGACACTTGAAGCCCATCCCATTCTTACCCTTTGGGAGGCAAATTAGTCTATCAAGAGTAGCCTCGAACATGACTTAGAATAACTGGACACTATTCTCTTCTCCCTCTCCAGCAACACTCCAGGTCTTTTATTCTATTTTTCGAATATTCTATGGTGCCTAATTGGATGAAGGAAATAGTTTCTAGTTCACTAATTTCCCTCAACTTCAGATCCAGCAGGGAAGCTGATTCCGCATGCTGTGAAGCAGCAAGCTGAAGAGAAGAAATCTCCATAGCATGCTTCTTAGCCAACAACTTGGTTTTCTTGAAGGCATTCAATAAGACACCATATTTATCAATAACATAATTGACATCTTCCTCATATTCAGAATTTCCTTCATCTCTTAATGAAAGAGCTTCAGAATCTGGGATGGTTTCATAACCTGAATTAGAAGAAGATTTAGACAGGGAGTGTACCTCTTATTGACCAGGCTGATCCTGACTAAATTCTTCCTCAGTCCTAGCCATTAGCCCATAACAGTAGCTGTCTTCAACTGTATCTTCATCCACCTTTAACTCACTATCTGGCTGTGATAGAGGGTCCCTGATTTTTATCCTGACATCAAGATAGACTTCATATCCTTCAACAACAGCTAGCCCAAAGTAGGCTTTATCATCTTCCTCTTCTTCTGATTTTGATGAGGAAGAGTCGGACCAACTCTTCTTTTTCCTAGCAATGAAGGATTTCTCCTTCTTGCACTTATGCTGGTGATGATGCTTCTTCTCCCCATCCTCTCTTCTCTTTACTGTGCAGTCAGCTACAACATGCATTGGCTTGCTGCAGTAATAACGGATAATGATGATTACAATTATGATAGATTTTTATTGTAATAATTATAATCATGTCCGCTGTTTTCTACCTCTTTATTCAAGTAATTGCACTAAATAATTGAGAATTGGTATTGTCATGAATAGTAGAGCATAGTTTAGAGTTTTTACTATTTTATGTATTGAACTTCTCCCTTACTATGTCATTTTTCTAATGCAGGTACAACTAGCCAGTGGAACTAAAAGTCTTGGAGCAAACAGGGGAGTTTACGGGGCCAACAGGACTGATCACAGGAGAAGAATTGCTCAAACACGGGTAGGAACACGGCCGTGTGCCTACCCGTGTTCCATCCCAGCTGAAGCAATTTTCCAATCCCCGTGTCTGAAGAACATGAAGAACAACACGGCCGTGTTCTACAACACGGCCGTGTCAGTACCCGTGTGATCCAACACGGCCAATGATCCAGCCCCCGTGTCTGAAGAACATGAAGAACAACACGGTCGTGTTCCACAACACGGCCGTGTCAGTACCCGTGTGATCTAACACGGCCCATGATCACACACGTCTTTTCGTGGAGAACTGCCCTGGAACTGCCGACACGGCCTGCAACACGGCCGTGTCGGCACCCGTGTTCGACCATGTTTGCTATTGGACTATAAAAACCTGGAGAAAATTTTATTCTGCACTTTTTTGGATTATTTTGCTTGGAGATTTTTCTGGAGAACGAAAGTGGAGTATCCAAGAGAAGGAAAGCTTGAAGGAGATATTTGTATGCATTTATTCTTTAATTTATCTCATTTAATCTTGTATCTCTCTTGGTAATCCAAATTTATTTATTTATCTTTTAATTTTCATGAACAATGTGTTTGAACAAGTTAGTAATCATGTATCGTTTTGTTTTAGTCAATTTCATTGTATTTTATTCGTATATGGGCTTGCAAACATTGAGAATTATCCTTGTTATGAATGATTATTTATTTTTACATGAATTCCAAATGTCTAGATTGAGAAATTGGATTGTTTGGATGATGGATAAATCTTCATATTTATGTGTTATTTCTCTTTGTACTTCAAAACTCATGATCGAGAGATATGTTTCTTGGAAAATTAGAATACGAATGAATGGAATTATGGTATTTTAGAGATAAAGCTTCATGAATCCATGTATTAGATAGGGTATTTCATTTAATAAACATTTGAGTATTGTAAATTGTTCGAGAGAAAATTTACTTTACTTAACTCGGATTTTAAATTGCTCGAGAGAGAATTTAATAATTAGTTTAACCCTTTACAATACAATGAATTTGATAGTCTTGTTATTTCATGATTACACAAAGTGATTATGTTCATTGAATGCTCTTAACTTTCGTCTTGAAATTATTTTTGTAATTCTCCAATACAATTTTTATCCAAATAGTCATAGTTAGGATTAATCTATGTTAGAACGCAATTTTAAGTTTAGGTATGATAATAGAGTGAGAGTGAGTACGAATAGTTGAAATGACCCTGTGGAATACGATACGAGATGTAGATTTCTCTTATACTATGATTGATAGGTGCACTTGCCTGAAAGATAATTCAATCTAGCTTATGCCCATCTACATAGTTATGATAAAATGTAGAATGAATCCGCATCAAGTTTAGACTTAGCTAAAATATTCATCAAGTTTTTGGCGCCGTTGCCGGGGAATCTTTTCAATATTTTGAAAGCTTTAACTTTATTAATCTACCATTATTGTTTACTAATAAATCTTTGTAGATTAGTTTAAAGTAAAAGTATATTATTTAATCACTGTTTTGTAGTCTGTTAGTCTATGACCAGGGCAAGAAATTCTGGGTTAGAAGCATTTCATTCTGAACCGGAACGAATTATTCACAACACCAATCACAGAGACGTGGGTATTAACACCACAGATATTGTAGACGATCTGAGAGACGAAGAAACAGTGAATCAAGGAGAACACCATCCTGAAGATCTAGATACCATGGCCAACCAAAATGAGCAAACCATGTCTGACTTTGCTAGACCCAATCTCCAAGGAACTGGGTCAAGCATTGTTCGACCACCTATTCCAACCAATAATTTCGAACTGAAACCGAGCGTGATACAAATGGTCCAACAATATGTTCAATATGATGGCTTACAAGACGAGGATCCCAATACACACTTAGCCGGATTCCTAGAGATATGTGATACTTTCAAGATTAATGGTGTCTCCAACGATGCCATTAGATTGAGATTGTTCCCATTCTCATTGAGGCATAAGGCAAAGCAGTGGCTCAATTCGTTACCTAAAGGATCCATTACTACTTGGGACATGATGGTTGAGAAGTTTTTGATGAAGTATTTTCCACCGGCAAAGACCGCAAAGTTAAGAACGACATCTCTACGTATGTTCAAGTGGAGGCTGAATCATTGTACGATACTTGGGAACGATTCAAAGAATTATTAAGGAGATGCCCCATCATGCCTTACCTTCTTGGCTTCAGATTCAGACTTTCTACAATGGTCTAAATCCAGCCACCAGACAGATGATTGATGCGGCTAGTGGAGGCACCTTGAACAATAAGACACCTGACGCAGCCCAGCAGTTGATAGAAGAAATGGCAATGAATAGCTACCAATGGACTACCGTGCGGCCGAAGTCTACCAAGCCCACCGGAATGTATGAAGTGGATGCCGTTACAGCCTTAGCAATTCAAGTGGAGAAGCTCCATCAAAAGATGGACAACCTTTCTTTAGCGCCACCCCCAATGGTACCTCAACAATGGGACCCCTCCCTTGTTGGAATCCCTAGTGGTGAACCTCAAGTGCAAGAACATGTAGACTACATGGGTAATAATCCTAGACCACCTTTCAATCCAGGAAACAACCCATATAGTTTTACATACAATCAAGGATGGAGGAACCACCCAAATTTCTCTTGGGGAGGGCAAGGCAACCAAGGTAAACCACCCATGTTTGGACAACAACAACAACAACAAGTGGAGCCAAGGAAGCCAACATTGGAAGATGTCCTTGCAAAGTTCATGCAAACTACCGATGTTGCCTTCCGTAATCAAGAGGTTCTATTCGAAATTTGGAGAATCAGATTGGGCAGTTGGCAAGGATGGTATCAGAGAGACAACCAGGAACACTTCCAGGAAATACTGAGACAAACCCAAAGGAACATGCAAGAGCAATTCAGTTGAGGAGCGGGAAGGAGTTACAAGACCCAAGGCTTGCACCGGATGCACCTCAAGAGGAGTCTAGTGGAGAAGTACCGAACGTGACACTGATGGAATATCAACCAGCCGTACCATATCCAGCAAAGATGAACAAGGAGCGCATGGATGCGCAATACGGTAAATTTATTTCTATGATTAAACAATTGCATGTTAATTTACCTTTTTCTGATATTATTCAAATGCCTAAGTATGCTAAATTTTTGAAGGATTTAATTTCTAATAAAAAGAAAATAGAAGAATTATCGTTAGTCACACTAAGTGAAGAATGCTCTGCTATTTTACAAAATAAATTACCTCAAAAGCTTAAGGATCCCGGTTCTTTTTCAATTCCATGTTTAATCGGTGATTTGCATGTTAATAAAGCTTTAGCGGATTTAGGAGCTAGTATAAATTTGATGCCTTATACATTATATTTGAAACTAGGCCTTGGAGAACTTAGCCCGACTAGGATGAGTATTCAATTAGCAGATCGGTCGGTTAAGTACCCAAGAGGTATAGTGGAGGATGTATTGGTTAAGGTAGACAAATTTATATTTCCTGCCGATTTTGTTATTTTAGATATGGACGAAAATATCGAAGTACCACTTATACCTGGTCGCCCATTTCTAGCCACTTCTAGAGCTCTTATTGATGTTTTTGATGGTAAATTAGTTTTGAGAGTAGGGGAGGATGAAGTCACTTTTCAAATTGGCAATACTATGAAACAATCTTTAGATAGTGATGATTGTTGCTATTTTTCTCATGGTGTTGACAACTTATTGTCTTCTATTGATTCTAATTTTTATTATAAAGATCCTTTAGATATTTGCATTACTAATTGTTTTCTAGAAGACGAAACTAGTAAAGATATTGTTGATCATTTATTTTTTCTAGATAACTCTGTTTCGATGAATGGAAATACTGAATATAACTTACTTACAAAAGGAGATAATGAAGTTCATAAGAATAATACCAAGGATCCACCTGTAGTTGAATTAAAAAATTTACCAGATCATCTTGAGTATGCATTCTTAGGAACTAACTCTTCTTACCCAGTTATTATTTCTTCTCATCTTTCTGAAATTGAAAAAGCTAAATTAATAACTGTGTTAAAGAAATGTAAAGGTGCAATAGCATGGCAAATCTCTGATATAAAAGGTATTAATCCTAGTTTTTGCACTCATAAAATCCTTTTGGAAGAAAACTATAAGTCATCTATTCAACCGCAACGTAGGCTTAATCCTAATATGAAAGAGGTAGTTAAGGCTGAAATTGTTAAATTATTAGACGCTGGTATGATATACCCTATTTCCGATAGTCCATGGGTTAGTCCTGTCCAAGTGGTTCCTAAGAAGGGTGGTTTAACTGTGGTAGCAAACGATAAAAATGAATTAATTCCAACGCGAACAGTAACAGGTTGGCGTGTCTGTATAGACTATAGGAAATTAAACGATGCCACTAGGAAGGACCATTTTCCTTTACCTTTTATTGACCAAATATTAGAACGCTTGTCAGGACATTCATATTATTGTTTTCTAGATGGACTTTCTGGGTATTTCCAAATCCCAATAGCCCCAGAAGACCAAGAGAAAACCACGTTCACATGCCCATTCGGTACCTTTGCCTATAGGCGTATGCCTTTCGGTCTGTGTAATGCCCCCGCTACTTTCCAAAGATGCATGTTAGCTATCTTCAATGAGTATGTTGAAGATATCATGGAAGTGTTTATGGATGACTTCTCCATCTTTGGAGATGCATTTGATTTATGTTTGAATAATTTAGAGAAGGTTCTAAGGAGGTGTGAGGAGACGAACTTAGTACTTAGCTGGGAGAAGTGCCATTTTATGGTGCAAGAAGGGTTAGTATTAGGTCATAAAATCTCCAATCAGGGAAATCAAGTAGATAGAGCGAAGATTGAAATGATAGAAAAGTTACCACCACCCACATCCGTTAAGGCAGTGAGAAGTTTTTTAGGCCACGCCGGATTTTACCGCCGGTTTATTAAAGACTTTTCAAAAATTGCTAAACCACTTACGAGACTATTAGAAAAGGATACACCGTTTCTCTTTGATCAAGCGTGTCTACATGCTTTTGAGTTCTTAAAAGAGAGATTAGTTAATTCTCCTATTATGATAGCGCCTGATTTTACTCAGCCATTTGAAATTATGTGTGACGCTAGCAGTTTTGAGGTTGGAGCTGTTTTAGGACAACGCCGAAACAAACATTTTCATCCTATATTTTATGCTAGTAAAATACTTAATAATGCACAAGAGAATTATACTACTACTGAAAAAGAACTTCTAGCAGTAGTCTTTGCTTTTGATAAATTTAGATCCTATTTAACATTGTCCAAGGTGGTAGTTTATACGGACCACTCTGCACTTAAATATTTGCTAGCTAAGACGGAAGCTAAGCCTCGTTTAATCCGTTGGGTACTTCTATTGCAAGAATTTGATTTGGAAATTAGGGATAAACGAGGGGCAGAAAACTTAGAGGCAGACCATCTTTCACGTTTAGAAAATCCGTTACGAGCAACGTTAGATGAGTCTGAGATTTCAGATACGTTCCCTGAGGAATCGTTATTTGCCTTATCTTCGAAAATTAATAATGATTATCCATGGTTTGCAGATTATGCAAACTATCTTGTGGCTAAGGTCCTCCCAAAGGATTTTTCATATCAGCAGAAAAAGAAATTTTTCTCCGACTTGAAATATTACTTTTGGGAGGACCCTTTTCTTTTTCGGATATGTGCAGATTCCGTGATCCGAAGGTGTGTATCCGCCGTGGAAGGGTGGAGAATCCTGGAGCAGTGTCATTCAGGTCCTACTGGTGGTCACTATGGAGCAAATCGCTCTGCGAAAAAGGTTCTTGATTCGGGTTTTTTATTGGCCCCTTCTATTCAGGGATGCCCAAAGGTATGTGCTTTCATGTGATTCTTGTCAAAAATCAGGTAATATTTCTAAATTACATGAAATGCCGCAAAATTTTATCCTTGAATGTGAAGTATTTGATGTGTGGGGGATAGACTTTATGGGTCCATTTCCAGTTTCATTCGGGAATAAGTATATCTTGGTGGCCGTAGATTACGTATCAAAGTGGGTTGAGGCGCAAGCTTTACCTACTAATGATAGTAGAGTAGTAATCCAATTCCTGAAATCTCTATTTGCGCGATTTGGCACACCACGAACACTTATTAGCGATAGGGGTTCTCACTTCTGTAATCTACAGTTAGATAAGGTATTGCAGAAATATGGAGTCACACATAGGATAGCTACACCATATCATCCCCAAACTAGTGGCCAAGTTGAAGTATCCAATAGAGAACTTAAGCGCATCCTAGAAAAATCTATAGAGGGGAATAGAAAACAATGGTCTAGGAAACTAAACGATTGTTTATGGGCTTATAGGACCGCATTTAAAACACCTATAGGTACCACTCCCTTTAGATTAGTCTATGGTAAATCTTGTCACTTACCTATAGAATTAGAGCACAAGTCATATTGGGCAATACGCTCTCTAAATTTTGATACAAATTCTATAGGGGAAAAACGTAAACTTCAACTTAATGAACTAGATGAATGGAGGACTATGGCTTATGAGAACTCCAGAATTTATAAGGAGAAAACCAAACTATTTCATGACCGTCACCTCCGGAAAACCAAAACATTCAACAAGGGTGACCAGGTCCTCCTTTTTAATTCTAGACTGCGTCAATTTCCCGGGAAGCTTAGGTCTAAGTGGTCCGGACCGTTCCAGGTTAAAGAAGTTTTTCCCTATGGCACCGTCGAACTAACTCACCCTGAAAAGGGAGATTTTAAAGTCAATGGGCACCGATTAAAGCTTTATAACAGTGCACTTCCCCAAGAACTTATTCGACTAGAATCATGTCTTCACCTAGACTAAGAGAATATATAGAATAGTATAGTATCTTGTCTATACAGGAAAATAAAAATTTTAATGAAATTTTAATTAAAAAAAAATAAATAAATTCCGTAATCAGGAGAAATCACTAATTAAGAGATGTACACGCCATGCACACGCCCGTGTGCATGGCCGTGTCTAGCACACACCCTGTCCACCCAGCCATGTGATCACCCGTGTCGATACGACGAATTTAATTGTTTCAAGTCAGAGAAGTACACGGGTTGCCACCAAGCCGTGTACATAGCCGTGTGTAATATACACGGCTGTCCACCAAGCCGTGTACCTAGCCGTGTGTCATATACACGGCTGTCCACCCAGCCATGTGCGCACCGGTGTCAAAACGATGAATTTAATTATTTCGAGTCAGAGAAGAACACGGGTTTCCACCAACCCGTGTTCTTGACCGTGTCCGATCCAGGGTTGACCACACGGCCAGGGGACACGGCCGTGTTGTTGACCGTGTCCACCTGACACGGGCAGTTTCCCGTGATTTGACCACACGTCTCCTTGAAGACCGTGTTTCCCGCGCAGAACGATTCCTCAACACGGGTACACACACGGCCGTGTGTGTACCCGTGTTCGACTTCTTTTTATAGGGGGCAAAATTTTCCATTCTCTTCATCACTCCCACTTTCCCCTCTTCCCATTCCTGCATCCATTCCAGCCGGGAAATCCCTCTTCTTCTCCAAAATTCGCGGAATCGCCTCATTTCTTCGCGCTCAACATAATCGGTAACACTCCTGGGTTATTTCCATCCAATCTCCTCTTGATCATTTCTATTCCTATTTTCCTTCTGAATTCACATTAGATTTGTTTTTATTAATTTTTTTTTCTTTCAGATCATGGCATCATCACGTAGCCAAGGTGGTCGCCGACGTCGCCCGGATCTTAAGCATTATCTACCGAGAGACGCGACGTCGCTCAGCCACTAGTTTTCACCGATCCTATCCACACAAACCGTTATAATCGGCTACAAGCCAAGAAGTATCAGGACATACGAATCATAGACTGGGATGTCCTAGAAACTATCGGTCTAGCGGATACTGTGAGGGATTTGATTTCTGTAATGGGGTGGCAAGGGTTTTTTGCCATAGAAGAGTTAGGATTTAGAGAGCTTACACTCGAATTTTTATCCACCTTCTATGTAAACCTTCGATCCTGTGTGGCTGATGATGGAAGACCAACAGAGGGGAATATTTCTTTTCGAGTGGGGGGCACCTTCTACACTCTCTCTCTCTACCAGTTTACACAGCATTTAGGAGTATACGACGAGGCATTCCTCCTTAGTGCCGCCTACTCTGATTTGCAATTTGATCTCCCCAGTCGCGTCCAGGCAGGTGATGTTTGGCGACGTCTATCCTTCGACACCAACGCCTACGAAGCCAAGAGATCTAAGGCTTCAAAATTGGTTTCCCCCGCCGCACATTATATTCATCACCTACTTAGCCATACACTGAGCGGCCGGGGCGAAAGCTCCGGTGTTGTGAGTCGACAGGACATTCTTTACCTACACAGCATGACGGCCCGCTACCCTATCCATTTGGGCTATATGCTTGCTCATTTTATTCTTCATCAGGCGAAGAATTCCCGCGTCGGGTCTATCTGTGTAGCCCCCTACATCACGCGTCTAACAAAGAATATGGGCATCTTTTTACCTCTTCCCCCGATGGCGGTGGTATCGAAAACTGTGCCTATCACCATAGCCAGTCTTCGAGCCATCCGCCTCGTTACTGCTCGTCAAGGCCGAGGAGGGACTATATATACCATTGCGGCTCGTGGCCTTCATATCCACGACGACGACGATGAGGTCGATCCAGATCTCGATGAGCCCCTCATTCCACCGGCCCGCTCGACGCATACTAAGGGGGAGTCATCATCTGCCCAGCCTCAGCGACAGTCTCGATTTGCTCAGGAGTTACAACGTTTTTATGACACTCAGTTATCGTCGCGCCTGCAGCGTATCGAGGAGCAGCAGCGATGGACTGAGGACGTCATGTATCAGATCCGGCAGCACATGGGGATTACCAGCCCACCGCGACCAGCTCCTCGTCCATCTCACCCTCAGGATGATCCGACTGATCAGGCTGACACACCTATGTATTTCTGATACATCTGGCTCTGCATATATAGCTCTGTAGTACTATATCTTTAGTATTGTTTTTATCATCTTGTATTTGTATGATCGGTATATCTATATAAAAAAAAATGTTTTATTTCAGCTTTTGCTCCTGTTTCGTGCTGTGATGCTTTATATTCATGCTCATCAGTTCTTTATGTAGTGCAATTTATATCCCCTTGGTTTAATTTGTGTTTGCAATGAGGACATTGCAACTCAAGTCTGGGGGTATGTTGTATTTTTTATAACTACGTATTGACAGTGGAATACATGATTACAATTACTTATTTTCTCTTTATCATAATACTCTATATTTCTTTATACACCCCCTCGAAAAATTTGATTACTTCTCTTTAAGCTTTCATTAATTCACTCATTGGGAATATAACTATCTAATTCACTTTCGCACGCTGATTAAACCGAATTCGTGTTCAAATTTGTTGATTAGTAACTACGTATAGAAATTCATTAGATTACTTTTCTCCATATAATTTGGTTTTCTATAAATAGTGCAGGTTTCGCCCTATTCGGGAGATCGATCCAGATCCGCGATTTTCCGCCGTTCTTCGTCTCGGACGAGGGTTTCCTCTGTCCCCCTTCATCCTCCACCTTAGGGAGGGTCTCCGGGCAAGCTTTCAACGCCAAATCAACGCCGGAGCATCCTCTCGGCCTCCTCCTTCATCCTAGAGCTTCAAGCGGAGTTTTGACCTAGCTTTCTCCATCAAGTTAGGAGGAGCTGGAGCCGCAATCTACGGGTCATTTCAACGAAGAAGACGGGTCCATTGGGAGTGAGTGACAGCCTCCTCTACCCCGGACGCAGTTGAGGACCGATCTTGGACTCGGATTGACAACCCGGGATTCCAACCGTGAACCCTCAACAAGGCTTCGGATTCGGTCGTTTCGCACACCTCTTCCTCTTGTATTTGATAGCTTAGTTTAACTCTTTGTATTGATGAAGTACATTTTATTGTAGTTAATGATCTTGCACTTTTTCATGTCTATGTGATTTGTGTGATTTCATTATTATTGCTTGAGGTGCGCCTTATTACTCCACCATCCATCCACCCTTGCCGCACTAGCAATTGCTAGTGGCGTGCGTTGCGAAGAGGTGCTCACGACCCTCATTCCGCCATTCTCACCACCTCATCCGCTAGCCTACTCTTCCATCCGCCAAGCGATTCGGTGCATAGCGGCCCGTGTAGTTTCCATCCCGCCTGGCGAAGCAGTGCATAGCGGCTTGCATAGTAGGATTTCCGCCGTTCTCTCCACCTCATACGCTTGCCTACTCGCCCATCCGCCTAGCGATTCGGTGCATTGCGGCCCGACTAGTCTTCCATCCCGCCTGGCGAAGCATCGCATAGCGGCGAACTATGGAGTCACACATAGGATAGCTACACCATATCATCCCCAAACTAGTGGCCAAGTTGAAGTATCCAATAGAGAACTTAAGCGCATCCTAGAAAAATCTATAGAGGGGAATAGAAAACAATGGTCTAGGAAACTAAACGATTGTTTATGGGCTTATAGGACCGCATTTAAAACACCTATAGGTACCACTCCCTTTAGATTAGTCTATGGTAAATCTTGTCACTTACCTATAGAATTAGAGCACAAGTCATATTGGGCAATACGCTCTCTAAATTTTGATACAAATTCTATAGGGGAAAAACGTAAACTTCAACTTAATGAACTAGATGAATGGAGGACTATGGCTTGTGAGAACTCCAGAATTTATAAGGAGAAAACCAAACTATTTCATGACCGTCACCTCCGGAAAACCAAAACATTCAACAAGGGTGACCAGGTCCTCCTTTTTAATTCTAGACTGCGTCTATTTCCCGGGAAGCTTAGGTCTAAGTGGTCCGGACCGTTCCAGGTTAAAGAAGTTTTTCCCTATGGCACCGTCGAACTAACTCACCCTGAAAAGGGAGATTTTAAAGTCAATGGGCACCGATTAAAGCTTTATAACAGTGCACTTCCCCAAGAACTTATTCGACTAGAATCATGCCTTCACCTAGACTAAGAGAATATATAGAATAGTATAGTATCTTGTCTATACAGGAAAATAAAAATTTTAATGAAATTTTAATAAAAAAAAAATAAATAAATTCCGTAATCAGGAGAAATCACTAATTAAGAGATGTACACGGCCATGCACACGCCCGTGTGCATGGCCGTGTCTAGCACACACCCTGTCCACCCAGCCATGTGATCACCCGTGTCGATACGACGAATTTAATTGTTTCAAGTCAGAGAAGTACACGGGTTGCCACCAAGCCGTGTACATAGCCGTGTGTAATATACACGGCTGTCCACCAAGCCGTGTACCTAGCCGTGTGTCATATACACGGCTGTCCACCCAGCCATGTGCGCACCGGTGTCAAAACGACGAATTTAATTATTTCGAGTCAGAGAAGAACACGGGTTTCCACCAACCCGTGTTCTTGACCGTGTCCGATCCAGGGTTGACCACACGGCCAGGGGACACGGCCGTGTTGTTGACCGTGTCCACCTGACACGGGCAGTTTCCCGCGATTTGACCACACGTCTCCTTGAAGACCGTGTTTCCCGCGCAGAACGATTCCTCAACACGGGTACACACACGGCCGTGTGTGTACCCGTGTTCGACTTCTTTTTATAGGGGGCAAAATTTTCCATTCTCTTCATCACTCCCACTTTCCCCTCTTCCCATTCCTGCATCCATTCCAGCCGGGAAATCCCTCTTCTTCTCCAAAATTCGCGGAATCGCCTCATTTCTTCGCGCTCAACATAATCGGTAACACTCCTGGGTTATTTCCATCCAATCTCCTCTTGATCATTTCTATTCCTATTTTCCTTCTGAATTCACATTAGATTTGTTTTTATTTATTTTTTTTCTTTCAGATCATGGCATCATCACGTAGCCAAGGTGGTCGCCGACGTCGCCCGGATCTTCAAGCATTATCTACCGAGAGACGCGACGTCGCTCAGCCACTAGTTTTCACCGATCCTATCCACACAAACCATTATAATCGGCTACAAGCCAAGAAGTATCAGGACATACGAATCATAGACTGGGATGTCCTAGAAACTATCGGTCTAGCGGATACTGTGAGGGATTTGATTTCTGTAATGGGGTGGCAAGGGTTTTTTGCCATAGAAGAGTTAGGATTTAGAGAGCTTACACTCGAATTTTTATCCACCTTCTATGTAAACCTTTGATCCTGTGTGGCCGATGATGGAAGACCAATAGAGGGGAATATTTCTTTTCGAGTGGGGGGCACCTTCTACACTCTCTCTCTCTACTAGTTTACACAGCATTTAGGAGTATACGACGAGGCATTCCTCCTTAGTGCCGCCTACTCTGATTTGCAATTTGATCTCCCCAGTCACGTCCAGGCAGGTGATGTTTGGCGACGTCTATCCTTCGACACCAACGCCTACGAAGCCAAGAGATCTAAGGCTTCAAAATTGGTTTCCCCCGCCGCACATTATATTCATCACCTACTTAGCCATACACTGAGCGGCCGGGGCGAAAGCTCCGGTGTTGTGAGTCGACAGGACATTCTTTACCTACACAGCATGACGGCCCGCTACCCTATCCATTTGGGCTATATGCTTGCTCATTTTATTCTTCATCAGGCGGAGAATTCCCGCGTCGGGTCTATCTGTGTAGCCGCCTACATCACGCGTCTAACAAAGAATATGGGCATCTTTTTACCTCTTCCCCCGATGGCGGTGGTATCGAAAACTGTGCCTATCACCATAGCCAGTCTTCGAGCCATCCGCCTCGTTACTGCTCGTCAAGGCCGAGGAGGGACTATATATACCATTGCGGCTCGTGGCCTTCATATCCACGACGACGACGACGATGAGGTCGATCCAGATCTCGATGAGCCCCTCATTCCACCGGCCTGCTCGACGCATACTCAGGGGGAGTCATCATCTGCCCAGCCTTAGCGACAGTCTCGATTTGCTCAGGAGTTACAGCGTTTTTATGACACTCAGTTATCGCCGCACCTGCAGCGTATCGAGGAGCAGCAGCGACGGACTGAGGACGTCATGTATCAGATCCGGCAGCACATGGGGATTACCAGCCCACCGCGACCAGCTCCTCGTCCATCTCACCCTCAGGATGATCCGACTGATCAGGCTGACACACCTATGTATTTCTGATACATCTGGCTCTGCATATCTAGCTCTGTAGTACTATATCTTTAGTATTGTTTTTATCATCTTGTATTTGTATGATCGGTATATCTATATAAAAAAAAATGTTTTATTTCAGCTTTTGCTCCTGTTTCGTGCTGTGATGCTTTATATTCATGCTCATCAGTTCTTTATGTAGTGCAATTTATATCCCCTTGGTTTAATTTTTGTTTGCAATGAGGACATTGCAACTCAAGTCTGGGGGTATGCTGTATTTTTTATAACTACGTATTGACAGTGGAATACATGATTACAATTACTTATTTTCTCTTTATCATAATACTCTATATTTCTTTATACACCCCCTCGAAAAATTTGATTACTTCTCTTTAAGCTTTCATTAATTCACTCATTGGAATATAACTATCTAATTCACTTTCGCACGCTGATTAAACCGAATTCGTGTTCAAATTTGTTGATTAGTAACTACGTATAGAAATTCATTAGATTACTTTTCTCCATATAATTTGGTTTAAAAAGATTGTCCTTTATATTATTAACTAATAATCACTCCATTTTAGAAAAAAAAAAATATTTATCTTTACTAAATTGAGTTGATGAGTGTAATATTTTGATAATTTCGTATTAGTAGATCAACAATAACAAAAAATTTCTCTATTGGTGTCTAGAACTTACTAGCGATCCTCAAACCTTTTGCACATGTTAATTAGTAAAGGTGGAAATGACTTAGGCGTCCTTTTGGATAGATTGAGCCATTCAATCCCAAAACCTTAAACATTATACCCTTGCTCACCCAATTTGGACCTCATCCCTATATTTTTGTAGTACTCCACCTCTAAAATGCACCAAGGCCAATTCTCGTCTAGTAGCACACCTATCATTAAGATCGTCATGAGATGAAGTTGTTTTTATGGTTTGTATTTCTTTCATAGTGATATGTGGCCTGAGTGAGCGTGTACACCTGCACCCATTCAGAATGATCCCTACTATGAAGTCCCTAAAAGAAAACAAAAATAACATAGTGATATGTGGCCTGAGTGAGCGTGTACACCTGCACCCATTCAGAATGATCCCTACTATGGACCCTTGGTTAAGAAAAAAATATAGAGTATCCTTCCTCAAAAATAAGGGAATTATAATGCATGCAAGTCTGGGGGTGCTCATAAAATATCAATGTATGTTAAAGGTCTTTATCATACAAAGGGCTCAATTTTTATCTAGTTTTTTTTGGCTTACCCCACCTATAATCACCTATCCTAAGCCAAAACAATACACCACCATACAAGTCCTAAGGATCCAACTTTACTAATTCTCATTAGTGCTATGGAGAGGGTGTGTAAAGGAAAGTGTATGATTATCAATAGGGAGATTTTTAATTTTTGAAAGACTAATGCATATGATTATCAAGATTGTTATTTTCTCCTTACAATAGTTATGGATAACAATAATTATAATTCTAAGAAAGAGCGAAAAGTTGTTAAGATATGTATTGGAGAAATTTTTAAGAAAAAGTTATATTTAGAAAAGTCTACTATACTATTTCCTATACAATTGCAGCATCAAATCTCTATTCGAATTCAAAACAATCAGTGTGCGGAAGAAGAATTATGTATTGGTAACCCAATTGTTTGAATTAGTTTGCTTAGGGACAAGCAAACACTTAAGTCTGGGGATGTGTGATGATTACAATTATGATAGATTTTTATTGTAATAATTGTAATCATGTCCGCTGTTTTCTACCTCTTTATTCAAGTAATTGCACTAAATAATTGAGAATTGGTATTGTCATGAATAGTAGAGCATCGTTTAGAGTTTTTACTATTTTATGTATTGAACTTCTCCCTTACTATGTCATTTTTCTAATGCAGGTACAACTAGCCAGTGGAACTAAAAGTCTTGGAGCAAACAGGGGAGTTTACGGGGCCAACAGGACTGATCACAGGAGAAGAATTGCTCAAACACGGGTAGGAACACGGCCGTGTGCCTACCCGTGTTCCATCCCAGCTGAAGCAATTTTCCAATCCCCGTGTCTGAAGAACATGAAGAACAACACGGCCGTGTTCTACAACACGGCCGTGTCAGTACCCGTGTGATCCAACACGGCCAATGATCCAGCCCCCGTGTCTGAAGAACATGAAGAACAACACGGTCGTGTTCCACAACACGGCCGTGTCAGTACCCGTGTGATCTAACACGGCCCATGATCACACACGTCTTTTCGTGGAGAACTGCCCTAGAACTGCCGACACGGCCTGCAACACGGCCGTGTCGGCACCCGTGTTCGACCATGTTTGCTATTGGACTATAAAAACCTGGAGAAAATTTTATTCTGCACTTTTTTGGATTATTTTGCTTGGAGATTTTTCTGGAGAACGAAAGTGGAGTATCCAAGAGAAGGAAAGCTTGAAGGAGATATTTGTATGCATTTATTCTTTAATTTATCTCATTTAATCTTGTATCTCTCTTGGTAATCCAAATTTATTTATTTATCTTTTAATTTTCATGAACAATGTGTTTGAACAAGTTAGTAATCATGTATCGTTTTGTTTTAGTCAATTTCATTGTATTTTATTCGTATATGGGCTTGCAAACATTGAGAATTATCCTTGTTATGAATGATTATTTATTTTTACATGAATTCCAAATGTCTAGATTGAGAAATTGGATTGTTTGGATGATGGATAAATCTTCATATTTATGTGTTATTTCTCTTTGTACTTCAAAACTCATGATCGAGAGATATGTTTCTTGGAAAATTAGAATACGAATGAATGGAATTATGGTATTTTAGAGATAAAGCTTCATGAATCCATGTATTAGATAGGGTATTTCATTTAATAAACATTTGAGTATTGTAAATTGTTCGAGAGAAAATTTACTTTACTTAACTCGGATTTTAAATTGCTCGAGAGAGAATTTAATAATTAGTTTAACCCTTTACAATACAATGAATTTGATAGTCTTGTTATTTCATGATTACACAAAGTGATTATGTTCATTGAATGCTCTTAACTTTCGTCTTGAAATTATTTTTGTAATTCTCCAATACAATTTTTATCCAAATAGTCATAGTTAGGATTAATCTATGTTAGAACGCAATTTTAAGTTTAGGTATGATAATAGAGTGAGAGTGAGTACGAATAGTTGAAATGACCCTGTGGAATACGATACGAGATGTAGATTTCTCTTATACTATGATTGATAGGTGCACTTGCCTGAAAGATAATTCAATCTAGCTTATGCCCATCTACATAGTTATGATAAAATGTAGAATGAATCCGCATCAAGTTTAGACTTAGCGAAAATATTCATCAGATAACATTAGCAGAAATTTATTTACTAGGTTTAGAACCATACCTGTCCTCCTTGGAGGATTTCTTCCTGTGGTGAGAGGAGGTGGAAGGCCCACTCTTCCAATGCTTCTTATACATGAATTTCTGGATCTTTCTGGAGAAGACAACAAAGTCCTCATTAGATATGTGGCAGTCTGATGTGCTTGACTCAGAGTAATCTAAGTCACACTCAGTATCCCTACTTGGTGGTGAAGGAGTCTTCCTTCTCCTCCTTGATGCTTTAGCTTTGAAGGCCACTGACTTTTATTTGGCCTGAGACTTGCTATTTTTATCCTCCTCCTTCTTAGCAGTCAGCTGTATTTCATAGGACAGTAGCTTCCCAAATAGTGTTGCTTGTGGAGTCTTAGCAAGTTTTGCAACTTCTCTGATGGCACAGATTTTAGTATCCCAGTCTCTAGTTAGAGACATGAGAAACTTGTCATTTAGCTCATAAGTGTTGAAGACTCTTCCATATGTCCTCAGCTCATTGACAATCCTAAATAATCTCTCATAGCAGTCTGCTATGTTGTCAGTCTTACTCTGCCTGAAAGCCACATAATCTTGGTTTAGCATGGACTTCTCATCATCTCTTACTTCCTCTGTCCCCTCCATGTAGATCACAAGTGTATCCACATCTCCTTTTTAGTTGTACAGTGGATAAGATTCTGAAGGGTAGGATCATCAATAACACTAACAATGTAATTCTGAGCTCTTTTGTCTATGATGGCAAGGATGATTTCATCATTTGTCATCTCAGCATAGGTCTTAAGTGTTTGTACATTTGCATCCAGAACAGACACTTTCATAGGGATGAAAGGCCCTTCCTTGACTGTGATAAAGATCCTAGGGTCAGCTGCTGATGCGTAAAAATCGTCTCACGGACTATAATCCGAATAGGCAAGTGTACCTATCATTTTATAGTATAGTGATATAAATAAATTAAGGTCGTATAAAAACTCGGGGCAGGCAAGTACTATTACTTACAACGACTCTATTATCCTACCGAACGATTAATGAGTTTGAAAATTAAAATAAACTAAACATAATTGGAAGAGAAATAAAATATTACGAAAAGAGTGCTCGATCGACGATTCACTTTGAAATAAAATAACGAAAGAAATTAGTTTAGAATTTGCACTTCTATTAAGATCGTGACGGATCCGATATTAGGAAGTAATCTCGCTAGAGCATTAAATCCCCTAACTTATAGACGTTTTGACCGAAATCTCTTTCAAGTCAAAAAGGCCAAAAGTCGCATTATCGAGGTGACCCGTACTATTGGATTTGACTCCAATCCGGAGGATTTACGTCATCCTATCTCTAGGGGTGCGTTCAACTCCTTCCTTCCTTGAGTGATCTTTCAAATCAATGAGTCTCTCGACTTCTATGAAATGAGATCAAATGCCTACTACCGTATACCGGAATATGGAGTCGACACAAAATAAATCAAGGAAGAATCAAAAATAGAAAAATACAAATGCAAACATGAAATGAAAGATGTGTTATTTCATCACAAAGCTTATCGCGATCGGGCACAAAAACTATTTAGCTACGCATGATTGAGAAGGAGATGAGAATAAGAGAAAAAGAAAATATATTCATTGCTTAAATAAGGAGAAGTACACAAAAATTATAACAAAACAAAATTAATCTACCAAAAGAAAGAGATTACAATAAATACTACAACAAGGAAATAAGAAAATAACTCTCACCTGCTCTCTACAAAATATCTCTCAAAAACTAAACTTAAACTACTTAACTACTTTCTCCTAAAACTACTTAACATAAACAAGAGGCAAGGGGTCCTTTATATAGGAGAGGGAGGAATGTTCTAGATGAGGGGATATAAAGGGGTGGCCGGCCACATAGGGTTAGAAAGGTTCATGCATGCATTGATGAAGGGGAGAGAGAATGGGAGGATTCATGTATGATAATAAAGGAAATGACCTAGAAAATATAAAATAGAGAGGGGGAGATGAATGAGAAATAAATGAGCATGAGAGAGAGGTAAAGAAAGAGTGAATGTAGAATAAAAATAAATAAAATAGGTGGAAAGAGGGGGGAAAGAGAATGAAAATGGAGGAGAAGGTGGCCGGCCAAACATAGGGTGCTTGTATGGCATTTAATTAATTAAAATGGATAAATGTAGAGGAGAAATAGAGTGGCCGGCCATGCATGTGGGGGAATGTTCATGCATGTAATATATTAAATAATGGAGAGAGAGAGGAAGGTGGCAAGGTGCATGCATGCATGTGGCCGACCATTGTATGAAGGAAAGAGAAAATGGGCTGCTTGGGGGGCTTGGTAGTGGGCTCGGGTAGGCTATGGGCTGCTCCAAATTGGGCTCGGGTAGGCTTGGTAGGTGGCCGGGCTGCATGGTGATGAAGTGGGTTGCTCCAAATGGACTTGGGCTGCACCAAGGGCTGCTTGTAGGATCGGTTTTGACATGTTGGAAGGGGTCGGGCTGCACCAAAGGCTTGAACCTACAAAATAAAATAAAACAAAACAAACATTAGACACATAATATTGAACATAATAATAACAACAAGTAAAACTAAACATCACATAATATAATGCAACATAATAAGACATAAATATAACAATAATAACACATTAAACAAAACATAAAAATAAATAACAAACATAACATAACAAAAACACATAATAAAGTTTAAAAATTATAAAATCCTAACATAAAAGACAATTAAACGAGAAATAAAACAAAACAAACATAAAATAAAAGAAATTATAAATAAACTTAGGGATTTAGGCTACTAAATTACCCCAAAAACGATGACTAAAAGTAGTCATCAAACACCCTCATACTTAGGCTTTTGCTATTCCAGAGCAAAAGAAAGAGAAATATTTATAAGAAAATTATAAATTTTTCAATTAAACTAAGAATTTATTAACACCAAAATCTAGCCAAAAATAAAAATTTAGGGATTTATGAATCAAGTCCTAAATTATGAAATTAAAGTGAAAAGAGAGAAATATTTAGCCAAAAATTCTCTAGTAAATTAACTAGTATTCAAAATGGAGTAAAGTGCAAACAAGGTTAGATTGAAATTAAAAACCATAACTTGAAAGAAACTTAAGGAAAAATAGCAACCTACTACTTATGCTCTCCCAATATTTTAATTTAAAGACTAAGACAATAATATTAGCTAAGGGGTTTAGGGAGAAAATTATCATGAAGAGGTCTTTGATTGGAGGTGATCATCATTATTTTTTACACCCCACACAATTTTGTTTTTTTTAAAAAAAATATATGTAATACCAGAAAATGATAGACTAACATCCTATCACTTCCCCCGACATATATGAACTTTTAATTCCTCTCTTCATTAGGGTTGCGTATGTGTATCAGAGAATTAGGAACTAACATCTCCTTATTCCCATGACATATGATCTAACAATAAAAAGAAAAAAGAGAATTGGGTAAGGATAGGAGTTAAACAATATTTTTAGAAAATAAACTAAAATACTAGAGAGCAACTACTAGTACATTGAGATTTCCTAAGAATCTAAAAACATGAAGTAATAACAATTAGAATCCAAAATTGTTAAGCAAAATTACTATAAAATTGAAACTATTTAAAACAAAAGAGAAAAAGTGCTAAATAGATTACTCTAAGCAACTTAAAATCATAAGATTATCCTCAAAACTAAATCAATAAATATTAAATTTAACTAAATATGATGAAATAAAAGATTAGCAAATAAAAATGCTTATAAACTAACTCAAACAAAATTTTTGAAAATAACAAAAAGCTAAGCATGAGGTTTATTATTATTTTTTTGATTTTTGGACATTTTTTCATTTTTTTTTTGGGTTTTGAATTATAATCTTTTTTTTTGAATTTTTATTTTTATAATTTTTTGGGGGTTTTGGTAAGGCTAAATAAAAGCAGAACTAAAGAAGCTTAAATAAACTATACTAAACATTTTTGTTTTTTTTGTAGAAATTTAAAACATTTTTTTTTGAAAAAAAAAGAAATAAAACAACTAAACCCTCCCCCATGCTTAAATTTTGCATTGTCCTCAATGAAAAATAAAAACAAGAAAGAAGAAGAAAGAAGAAAGGGGAGGGGGGATACAATAAAGTAAATAAATAAAAAGAAAATGACTTCCCCGGAGTCGTAAGGCCGAATGCAGATGTCGCTCCCCCATGCTTAAGCCGGACACCGACTTAGGCCTAAGGAAGAGAGGAAATGATGGAGCCAAACTATCCACCGGGGGGGGTTTATTCCTGCAAAACAAAACAAAAGAAAAAGAAATAACAAAAATGATAAGCAAGGGGTGTCTCCCAAGAGCGCTCTTTGTTTAACGTCATCTGAGCCCGACGTTATTTGTTAGCTAAATGGATAATAAAAATTAAGGTGAAGTGGTAACTCCCTAAGTATGCGCTTAGGGGAGTAAATCAAAAAAAAAGAAAAATTGAAGAATCGCACCGACATGTGATGGGCTAAACCCGAACAGGCAAGCATACCTGTCGAATCGTAGTATCAAGGTCGTATTTAAAACTCAGGGCAGGCAAGTACTATTACTCACAATGACTCTATTATTCTACCGAACGATTGATGTGTTTTGAAAATAAAAATAAACTAAACTGAATTGAAAGAGAAATGAACTATTGCAAAAGAGTGCCCGATCGACGATTCACTTTGAAATAAAATAATGAAATAAATTAGTTTAGCATTTGCACTTCTATTAAGACCGTGGAGGATCCGATATTAGGAAGTAATCTCGCTAGAGCATTAAATCCCCTAACTTATAGGCGTTTTGACCGAAATCTCTTTACAAGTCAAAATGGCCTAAAGTCGCATTATCGAAGTGACCCGCACTATTGGATTTGACTCCAATCCGGAGGATTTACGTCATCCTATCTCTAGGGGTGCGTTCAACTCCTTTCTTCCTTGAGTGATCTTTCATATTCACGAGCCTCTCAGCTACTCAAATATGAGATCGGAATCTACTACCGTATACTAGAAATACGGAGTCGACACAAAATAAATCAAGGAAGAATCAAAAATAGAAAAATACAAGTGCAAACATGAAATAAAAGATATTATTTTATTTCAAAGATCATCGCGATCGGGCACAAAAAGAACTAGCTAAGCATAATGAAAAAGGAAATGCGAATAAGAGAAGGAAATGACATTTGCATTACTTAATAAAATAAAAGAGAATACAATATTAAAAACAACAAGACTATATTATGAAGCAAAATTACAAAAATAAAAGAAAATTACAACAAGGAGAGAAACATTCTTGAACTAGCACTCTACCAAAACTAAAACTACTTCAAAACTAAAACTACTTAACTTTAAAATAAGAGGGAAGGGGTCCTTTATATAGGAGAGGGAGGAATGTTCTAGATGGGGGAGACATAGGGGTGGCCGGCCTCATCAAGGGGAGAAGGTTCATGCATTTAATTTAATGGGGGAGAGAGATAAGGGAGAGATTCATTGCATTATATTTATGGGAATGAAAATATAAAAATAGAATAGATAGGTGGGAATGCATGTAGAATAAAGAGGGTGGAAAATAATAAAAGAGAGAGAGAAAAAGAGAGGGGAGGAAAGGAGGGTGGCCGGCCCTTGCATGATGGAGGATGCATGAATGTGGAGGTGCATGTATGGAATTAATGAGGGGAAAGAGGGGAGGAAATGAAGGACATGAAGTGGCCGGCCATATAAGGGGGAATGCATGCATTAAATAAATGAAGGGGGGAGAGAGGGGCTCGGCCACATGCATGAAGGAGGCTTTGTTGGGCTTCAATAGGCTCGGGTAGAGGCTAGGATTGCATCATGGGCTGCTCCATGAAGAGGGGGCTCAGGTTGCACTTGATGTGGGCTGGCCGAGCATGAGGGCTACACCATGTGGAGGCTCGGGTTGCATGAGATGGGCTGCACCAAGTGGAGTTGCATGTAGGGGCTCGGGTAAGCTTGCATGGGCTGCTCCAAAACTTGAGGGCTTCATCATTCAAGTGTACCTACACTAATAAACAAAACATTAGCTTAATATTAAACATGTAACTATCATGATATTAAATTAAACTAAACATTATAAGTCATACTATTAATTAGTTATAAAAACTAAACAAAAATAAACATAACATTAAACATAACAATAACAAACATAATAACAAAATAACATAACATAATATTAATTATTCAAACATAACAATAATAATAATAATAATAATAATAATATTCAAAATAAAACACAAGTTAAACATAGAACATAAACATCATAAAATTAAACATAAAAATGCATAAAACAAATAATTAAACTAGGAAATTATATTTTATAAAAGACATTAAAACATGAAATAACAAGCATGAAATATAAATAAACTTAGACTTTTAGGCTACTAAATTACCCCAAAAACGATGACTAAAGCTAGTCATCAAACACCCCCATGCTTAGACTTTTGCTATTCCAGAGCAAAAGGAAGAGAAAAATTTATAAGACATTATAAAATTTGCAATTAAACTAAAAATTTATTTACACCAAAATATAGCCAAAAATAAAATTTAGGGATTTAAGAATCAAGTCCTAAATTATGAAATTAAAGTAAAAAGAGAGAATTATTTAGCCAAAAATTCTCTAATAAATTAACTAGCACTCAAAATGGAGTAAAGTGCAAACAAAGTTAGATTGAAATTATAAAAACCATAACTTGAAAGAAACTTAAGGAAAAAATAGCAACCTAATACTTATGCTCTCCCAATATTTTAATTTAAAGACTAATTAAAATAATATTGGCTAAGGGGTTTGGGGAGGAAAACAACATGAAGAGGTCTTTGATTGGAGGTGATCATCATTTTTTTCTTCACACTCCACACAATTTTGTTTTTTTTTAAATAATATATGTAATACCAGAAAATGATAGACTAACATCCTATCACTTCCCACGACATATATGAACTTTTAATTTCCTCTCTTCATTTTTGGGTTCCATATGTGTACCAGAGAGTAAGGAACTAACATCTCCTTATTCCCATGACATATGAACTAACAATAAAAGAAAAAAAATGGTGGGTAAGGATAAGAAGTTAAATAAGATTTTAGAAAATAAACTAAAATACTAGAGAGCAACTACTAGTAGATTGAAATTTCCTAAGAACCTAAAAGCATGAAGTAATAATAATTCAAATCCAAAAATGTTAAGCCAAATTACTACAAAATTGAAACTACTTAAAATAAAAGAGAAAAGTGCTAAATAAATTACTCTAAGCAAATTAAAATCATAAGATTATCCTTAAAACAAAATCACTAAATATTATATTTAACTAAATATGATGAAATAAAAGATTAGCAAATAAAAATAATAATGCTTATAAACTAACTCAAACTAAATTTCTAAAAATAACAAAAAGCTAAACATGAGGTTTATTATTTTTTGATTTTTCTAAGATTTTTTCAATTTTTTTTGGGTTTTTGAAATATGATATTTTTTTGGAATTTTTTTTTGTTTTTCTAATTTTTTTTGGGTTTTTGATAAGGCTAAATAAAAGTAATACTAAAGAAAGTTAATAAAAAAAACTTAATAAAACTATACTATTTTTTTTGAAATTTTGATTTAACAAAAAAAGAAAAAGGAAGAAAGAAACTAACTAAACCCTCCCCCATGCTTAAACCTTTCATTGCCCTCAATGAAAAATAAAAACAAAAAAAGAAAGAGAAGAAGAAAGGGGTGGGGGGATGTAATAAAGTAATAAAAAGAAAACGACTTCCCCGGAGTTGTAAGGCCGATTGCAGATATCGCTCCCCCATGCTTAAGATGGACACCGTCTCAGGCATAAGAAAGAGAGGAAATGATGGAGCCAAACGAACCACCAGGGGTTTTATTCCTGCAAAACAAAACAAAAAGAAAAAACAAAAAGTGATAAGCAAGGGGTGCCTCCCAAGAGCGCTCTTTGTTTAACGTCGTCTGAGTCCGACGTTATTGGTTAGCTAAATGGATAATAAAAAGTAAAGTGAAGAGGTAACTCCCTAAGTATGCGCTTAGGAGAGTAAATCAAAAAAAAGAAAAATTGAAGAAGCACACCGATATGCGGTGGAATCTTCAAGGGAATGACGCCCAAAAATGAACGGACGGAGTTATAGAAGAACTCCGTCGTATGTAAAACGGGAAAGAAGGGGTCGTCAAAAGAAGAGGAAAGAAAAGAAGAAGAAATAGAAAGAGGAATAAAAGAAGTTGAAAAAGAAATTTCATCAACGAAAATTTCACAAGGAGAATGAGAGACTTGTGAAATTTCGAGAGAAGAAGGGGTAGAGAGGACTAAAGAAGAATTATCTAAAATAAAAGAAGAAGAAAAAGACTCGCTAAAACTAGAAAAAGTTGAAACAGTTAAAGTTGAGATTGAAATGGAATCACAAACGTCTTCAGAAGGAGAAATATGAGACGTCTCGTCATCCTCAACGGGTAAGAAGCACGCCGGAATATCCATAGAGGTGTCTTCCAAAGGAGGAAGGAAACAATCCGGGATATCCGAATAGTTATCCTCCTCGAGAGGAACAAGACAAGTCAGGATATCCGGTGACTCATTACATGAAGAAATTGGAGGAGACAGAGAAGAAGACGAAGAAAAGGATGTGGCCTCTCAAGAAAGATAATCCATAATGGTTTTGAAATGCGAACTAATATTATCAATGGAAGTTTGCAATTCAAGAAACCCATTATCGATAGAATTAAAATTAAAATTTGGAGGCGCGGCGCTTTGCGGGGCAAAATCATAAGAAAAATAAGACAGGTTCCCCATCTCCCAAGTTGGATAAAAATTAGAGTAAGGGTCAAATTGGCCATTTTGACCTTCCCCAGAAAAATTAAAATCAAAAGAGGGAGGGGTTCCCGAAAGACATTCAGAATAAAAGTGGTCGGGCGACCCGCAAGAAGCGCAAAAATACGATGATTCCATAAAAAAACTGTTACCAAAAAGAAAAAGAAAAATTAATAATTTTTTTGATTTGTTTTTTTAGATATATATATATTTTTTTGAAAATAGATTTTTTTTTAGTGGATTGGCTCTCGAACTTCCCAAGGGCTACCCGGTGAAGGGTACGCAAGGTACTAGTTAAAATGGTGGCGCTTAAAGCCCCTTACCCTTTTCGAGAGATTTTAGGTTGGGTAGAAATAAGATGAGGTGGGTGGATTATTATAATAATAATAAAAATATATATATATTTTTTTGAATTTTTGTAGAAGTAATAAATTCGATGCTTTCGTAATATTGCCAAAAAAATTCCCTAGCAACGGCGCCAAAAACTTCATGGGCTAAACCCAAACAGGCAAGCGTACCTGTCGAATCGTAGTATCAAGTTCGTATTTAAAACTCGGGGCAGGTAAGTACTATTACTCATAACGACTCTATTATTCTACCGAACGATTGATGAGTTTTGAAAATAAAAATAAACTAAACTGAATTGAAAGAGAAATGAACTATTGCAAAAGAGTGCCCGATCGACGATTCACTTTGAAATAAAATAACGAAATAAATTAGTTTAGCATTTGCACTTCTATTAAGACCGTGGCGGATCCGATATTAGGAAGTAATCTCGCTAGAGCATTAAATCCCCTAACTTATAGGCAAACTGACCGAAATCTCTTTACAAGTCAAAATGGCCTAAAGTCGCATTATCGAAGTGACCCACACTATTGGATTTGACTCCAATCCAGAGGATTTACGTCATCCTATCTCTACGGGTGTGTTCAACTCCTTCCTTCCTTGAGTGATCTTTCATATTCACGATCCTCTCGACTACTCAAATATGAGATCGGAATCTACTACCGTATACTAGAAATACGGAGTCAACACAAAATAAATCAAGGAAGAATCAAAAATAGAAAAATACAAGTGCAAACATGAAATAAAAGATATTATTTTATTGCAAAGATCATCGCGATCGGGCACAAAAAGAACTAGCTAAGCATAATGAAAAAGGAAATGAGAATAAGAGAAGGAAATGACATTTGCATTACTTGATAAAATAAAAGAGAATACAATATTAAAAACAACAAGACTATATTATGAAGCAAAATTACAACAATAAAAGAAAATTACAACAAGGAGAGAAACATTCTTGAACTAGCACTCTACCAAAACTAAAACTACTTCAAAACTAAAACTACTTAACTTTAAAACAAGAGGGAAGGGGTCCTTATATAGGAGAGGGAGGAATGTTCTAGATGGGGGAGACAGAGGGGTGGCCGGCCTCATCAAGGGGAGAAGGTTCATGCATTTAATTTAATGGGGGAGAGAGATAAGGGAGAGATTCATTGCATTATATTTATGGGAATGAAAATATAAAAATAGAATAGATAGGGGGGAATGCATGTAGAATAAAGAGGGTGGAAAATAATAAAAGAGAGAGAGAAAAAGAGAGGGGAGGAAAGGAGGGTGGCCGGCCCTTGCATGATGGAGGATGCATGAATGTGGAGGTGCATGTATGGAATTAATGAGGGGAAAGAGGGGAGGAAATGAAGGACATGAAGAGACCGGCCATATAAGGGGGATGCATGCATGAAATAAATGAAGGAGGGAGAGAGGGGCTCGGCCACATGCATGAAGGAGGCTTTGTTGGGCTTCAATAAGCTCGGGTAGAGGCTAGGATTGCATCATGGGCTGCTCCATGAAGAGGGGGCTCGGGTTGCACTTGATGTGGGCTGGCCGAGCATGAGGGCTGCACCATATGGAGGCTCGGGTTGCATGAGATGGGCTGCACCAAGTGGAGTTGCATGTACAGGCTCAGGTAGGCTTGCATGGGCTGCTCCAAAACTTGAGGGCTTCATCATTCAAGTGTACCTACATAAATAAACAAAACATTAGCTTAATATTAAACATGTAACTATCATGATATTAAATTAAACTAAACATAATAAGTCATACTATTAATTAGTTATAAAAACTAAACAAAAATAAACATAACATTAAACATAACAATAACAAACATAATAACAAAATAACATAATATAATATTAATTATTCAAACATAACATAATATAATAATAATAATAATAATAATAATATTCAAAATAAAACACAAGTTAAACATAGAACATAAACATCATAAAATTAAACATAAAAATGCATAAAACAAATAATTTAACTAGGAAATTATATTTTATAAAACTACATTAAAACATGAAATAACAAGCATGAAATATAAATAAACTTAGACTTTTAGGCTAATAAATTACCCCAAAAACGATGACAAAAGCTAATCATCAACATGCGGTGGAAACTTCAAGAGAATGACGCCCAAAAAAGAACGGACGGAGTTATAGAAGAACTCCGCCGTATGAAAAATGGGAAAGAATGGGTCGTCAAAAGAAGAAGAATAAAAAGAAGAAGAAATAGATAGAGGAATAAAAGAAGCAGAAAAAGAATTTTCATCAAAGGAAATTTCACAAGGAGAAGAAGAGTCTTGTGAAATTTCGGGAGAAGAAGAGGTAGAGAGAACTAAAGGAGAATCATTTAAAAGAAAAGAAGAAGAAGAAAAAGGCTCGCTAAAAATAGAAAAATTTGGAATAGTTAAATTTGAAAGCATAATGGAATCACAAACGTCTTCAGAAGATGGAATAGGAGACGTCACGTCATCCTCAACGGGTAAGAAGCACACCGGAATATCCATAGAGACTTCTTCCAAAGGAGGAAGGAAATAATCGGAGATATCCGAATAGTTATCCTCCTCGAGAGGAACAAGACAAGCCGGAATATCCGGTGACTCATTACATGAAGAAATTGGAGGAGACGGAGAAGAAGACGAAGAAAAAGATGCGGCCTCACGAGAAAGATAATCCATAATGGTCTTGAAATGCGAATTAATATTATTAATAGAAGTTTGCAATTCATGATACCCATTATCGATAGAATTAAAATTAAAATTTGGAGGTGCGGCGCTTTGCGGGGCAAAATCATAAGAAAAATAAGACGGGTTCCCCATCTCCCAAGTTGGATAAAAATTTGAGTAAGGGGCCATTTTGACCTTCCCCAGAAAAATTAAAATCATAAGAGGGAGGGGTTCCCGAAAGACATTTAGAATAAAAGTTGTCGGGCGACCCGCAAAAAGCGCAAAAATATGACGATTCCATTAAAAAAATAAACTGTTACCAAAAAGAAAAAGAAAAATTAATAATTTTTTTGATTTGTTTTTTTTTAGATATATATATTTTTTGAAAATATATATTTTTTAATGGATTGGCTCCCGAACTTCCCAAGGGCTACCCGGTGAAGGGTTCCCAAGGTACTAGGTAAAATGGTGGCGCTTAAAGCCCCTTACCCTTTTCGAGAGATTTTAGGTTGGGTAGAAATAAGATGATGTGGGTGGATATATAATAATAATAATATATATTAATATATTTTTTCTTTTTTTTTTGTAGAAGTAATAAATTCGATGTTTTCGTAATATTGCCAAAAATTTCCCCGGCAACGGCGCCAAAAACTTGATGGGCAAAAATCGTCTCACGGACTACAATCCGAATAGGCATGTGTACCTATCGTTTTATAGTATAGTGATATAAATAAATAAAGGTCATATAAAAACACGGGGCAGACAAGTACTATTACTCACAACGACTCAATTATCCTACTGAATGATTAATGAGTGTGAAAATTAAAATAAACTAAACTTAATTGGAAGAGAAATAAAATATTACGAAAAGAGTGCTCGATCGACGATTCACTTTGAAATAAAATAACGAAAGAAATTAGTTTAGCATTTGCACTTCTATTAAGATCGTGACGGATCCGATATAAGGAAGTAATCTCGCTAGAGCATTAAATCCCCTAACTTATAGACGTTTTGACCGAAATCTCTTTCAAGTCATAAAGACCGAAAGTCGCATTATCGAGGTGACCCGCACTATTGGATTTGACTCCAATCCGGAGGATTTACGTCATCCTATCTCTAGGGGTGCGTTCAACTCCTTCCTTCCTTGAGTTATCTTTCAAATCAATGAGTCTCTCGACTTCTATGAAATGAGATCAAATGCCTACTACCGTATATCGGAATACGGAGTCGACACAAAATAAATCAAGGAAGAATAAAAAATAGAAAAATACAAATGCAAACATGAAATGAAAGATGTGTTATTTCATCATAAAACTTATCGCGATCGGGTACAAAAACTATTTAGCTACGCATGATTGAGAAGGAGATGAGAATAAGAGAAAAAGAAAATATATTCATTGCTTAAATAAGGAGAAGTACACAAAAATTAACAAAACAAAATTAATCTACCAAAAGAAAGAGATTACAATAAATACTACAACAAGGAAATAAGAAAATAACTCTCACTTGCTCTCTACAAAATCTCTCTCAAAAACTAAACTTAAACTACTTAACTACTTTCTCCTAAAACTACTTAACATAAACAAGAGGCAAGGGGTCCTTTATATAGGAGAGGGAGGAATGTTCTAGATGAGGGGAGATAAAGGGGTGGCCAACCACATAGGGGGAGAAAGGTTCATGCATGCATTGATGAAGGGGAGAGAGAATGAGAGGATTCATATATGATAATAAAGGGAATGACATAGAAAATATAAAATAGAGAGGGGGAGATGAATGAGAAATAAATGAGCATGAGAGAGAGGGAAAGAAGGGGTGAATGTAGAATAAAAAGAAATAAAATAGGTGGAAAGAGGGGGGAAAGAGAATGAAAATGGAGGAGAAGGTGGCCGGCCAAACATAGGGTGCATGTATGGCATTTAATTAATTAATATGAATAAATGTAGAGGAAAAATAGAGTGGCCGACCATGTATGTGGGAGAATGTTCATGCATGTAATATATTAAATAATGGAGAGAGAGAGAGGAAGGTGGCAAGGTGCATGCATGCATGTGGCCGACCATTGTATGAAGGAAAGAGAAAATGGGCTGTTGGAACACCCTATTACTAATTTGGGTAAGGATCACTATGCTTGTCTTAGGATCCTAGTTGACCTAGTTGTATAGTTGAGAAGGTCAACATTAGAATGAGTCTAGGGCCTAGAACTT
Source organism: Platanthera zijinensis (assembly GCA_039513925.1). NCBI lineage: Eukaryota > Viridiplantae > Streptophyta > Magnoliopsida > Asparagales > Orchidaceae > Platanthera > Platanthera zijinensis. The sequence goes on along the minus strand of CM077089.1, from coordinate 123,180,297 downwards.
AGTTTTGAAGCTGCCCCCAAGACCACTCCAAGATCAAGGATGAAGAGCTAAGTCTAAAGCAATTTTCGTCGAGCTCAGGTCGACGAATCGTCGAACTCAGTTCGACGCTCTCTGAGCTCAACTTCAACAAATCGTCGAACTCCGGTCGACGATCTTCGAGCTCAGATCGACTATCTGCTTTTAGCTAGCTTCTGCTTAGTCGTCGAACTCCCCTTGACTATCGTCTAGCTCAGTTCGACGATGCCTCCTTCAGCTGTTTCTCAGGTCGCTGAGCTCAGTTCGACGATCTTTGAGCTCAGTTCGACGATTTCTGTCTGCTTATCTCAGTTCATCTCTGAGCTCAGTTCGACGATCGTAGAGCTCAGATCGACGATTATTTGGAGAGATCAACGTCTTCAAGATTTCAAATGCTGCTGATTCTTTGGAATGTTTTTGAATATTATCAGCATTGATGACAGAAGATCTCCCAGCCGTTTGGAGCAAGTTTCAAGGTATCTTTCAGAGATTGTTTACTGGACTTTCCTCTAAAAGACAAGACCATTTATGGAAAACATTTATGACTGACCAACGGTCATCTTTGGACAAGGAGAATATTCAGAAAATCAATTCTATTACTATGGTCCTTAGATATACAGAACAATTACAACAAAAAATTTAGAGAGCTGATAGACAGAAAGAAAAAGAAAACACACAGGAGAATACTGTTAGTAGAAGAACAAGAAAACTACAACATCAAGATCTTCTAGCTGACTAAGTGTTCTTGCATCCTCATCTTAGATCTCCAGACACATCATCTTTCAGCTGTCCTGCTGAAACCATTCTTTGCTGGAGATCAAGTTCTGAAGACCTATCACCCTTCTGCAAAGCTTCTCTGCCTGAACCTCTCTACATCTCAGGGGGAGCTTTGACATCTTCAATCCACTAGTGCTTCTCTCATTTGACTGAGAACAGAGAAGACAACTTCAACTTTTACTTTTTCTTTTCCTGCTGTAAAAGGGTTCTTGAACTCCCTTCAAAAGTTCTGTCTGGTTCTGAGAGCCTTGTCAAAACTCAGTGGTGGCAAGACACCTTATCAAAAAATCTAGCTTTGGTTTTTGAGCACCTTATCAAAAGCTCATTGGTGTCAGGACACCTGATCAACTCAGTCCTGAGTGGATTCCTACCAAGGGTGGTAGAAGAGTGGATGTACCCAGTTTTGGGGAACCACTATATTCCCTTGTGTCTTCTGGTTGTGCTTGTGTGATTTGTCTGCTGTGTGCTGTGTCCCTTTTCCTTTCAGTTTTTAAGTTTCTGTTAGCACTCTACACTATAGCTTAAATAGAATTTTAATTTGTGCTATTTTATTAATCTGTGAAAAATTATTTTAAGTAAACTCTATTCACCCCCCTCTAGAGTTGAGATAGATCTTACCCTCACTTTCAATTGGTATCAGAGGCAGGTTGGTTGCTCATACTGGTTAACACCTGAACCAAAAGATCCCTGATAAGATCAATCTCTGTACAGGATTACTTTCTTTACATCTATCTACTCATTTAGAGACATGGCACAGAACAAAGATTATGCAAGCACCAGACCACCAGTGTGCAACCTCTCCAAGTTTGCACTCTGGAAGGCAAGGATTAGATTATATATGAATTCTATTGATGAGGATATCTTTAATTCTGTCTTGACAGTGTGTCCAACTCCACCAGCAAGCTCAAGTACAAGTGCTGTTCCACCTCCTTCTGGAACAGATGCAGATATAAAGAAGTGGAAGATTGCAGATGCTAAGGCTATGAACATCTTAGCCCAAACTATGTCTGATGATATTTTTCAAAAGGTAGCTGAATGCAACTCAGCCAAAGAAACCTGGGACAAACTCTCTGAAATTGTCTCAGGATCTGCTGATGAAAGAAAGGATAGAAGGTCTCATCTGATAAGTCAATATGAGAACTTCAAGAAAGGAGAAGCTGAATCAGTGGCTGACATGTACAATAGACTAAGTCTAATTGTCAATGAGCTAAAGACTTTGGACAAGGAAATCTCTTTAACTGAACTAAATGATAAAATCCTGATGTGCTTTCCCAGCACTTGGGATTCAAGAATCTGGCCAATCAAAGATGCCAGAAGTCTGAATGAGATTACCACTGAAGCTCTCCTGGGCAAGCTCAAATCCTATGAGCTGCTCATTAAAAATAGAGAAGAAGAACAGAAGGCTGCCTCTCCAGCCACAAGGAAAGAAAAGACCATAGCCTTCAGGGCTGTAGAAGAGGAGCCTGAAGATAAAGCCACAGGAAATGATGAGCTCATAAGTCTACTGGCTAAGAGATTCTACAAGATGGCCAGAAAAGATTTCAGAAAAAGGCCATACAAGGGTCATGATAAACCAAGGTATGATAAATCAAATAACAATACAGAAATCATATGCTTTGGTTGCAGGAAACCAGGACACATTGTGTCTGACTGTCCAGAGAACAAGAATAAGGACAAGAGAGATAGAAGAGAAAGAAGAAAAGGAAAGGATCACAAGAAGAACAACTCAGACAAAGCCTCCTCCAGCAAAAACAAACATACAAGGAAGGGCTTTGTTGCTGAGACATGGAGTGAGACTGAAGAGGAATCTGAAGCCTCATCCAGTTCCAGTGATGATGAGGATGATGCAGATGAAAAGGAGTTCTGCATGATGGCCATCAATGCATCACAACAAAACTCTGATGAAGAATCAGAATCAGATTCAGACACTCACCCAGATGAAGATCAGGTAATCAACTCTTTTGATTTTAATTCTGAAGATTTCAAAAGTGAATTTAAGACTCTATGCCTAGACCTATTAAACTCTGAGAAGGAGATAATATCTCTCAGGAATCAATTGTCTGAGCATAGTATCCTAAACTCAAAGAACCTCAAGCTCTCTGAGGAGTTAGAATGCTGTAGGGAGGAGATAGCTTCACTGAAGAGTGAACTATCAAAGGCCAAAAAGTTTGAAGAATCTCTAAATGGGAGAAGTATCAGACTGATGGACATCACAAGCACAGTGAACTCTAGATTCAATAGTACACTGGGCTTGGGTGCCTCATCCAGCCAACCTATAGTGTTAACAACTCCAATCAAATTTGTCTCTGACAAAGGAAAGGGAGTAGTAGAGGTGGCTAGGAAGAATGCAGACCTGCCAGAGAAAATTTCAGTTCAACAAAATGCGTCGAGCAGAGCTTGACGATCGTCGAACAAAGCTCGACGATCTTACCAAAGATCGTCGACCTCAGCTCGACGACAACCAAACTCTGAACTCCAGCACTATCGATCTTCGAACAGAGATCGACGATCTGACCCAAGATCGTCGACCTCAGCTCGACGATCGTCGAACAGAGTTCAGAATTGTGAACACATTTTCAATGGCTCAGTCAAATTCAATCCTAAAAGTTGCACATCCCATGGATTCAACCCCTATACTGAATGGATAGTACCTCCTAGGAGATACCATCCTGAAGGCTATAAGAGTCAACCTGGGATGTCCTTTATTTCAGAATTTAAAGGTTATCAACCTAGGCCCAAGGTTAACTGGGTCAAAAACAAATAAGCTGTTTTTGTGCAGGTGAAAACCTATCCAGCATCAAACCATCAATGGTATCTGGATAGTGGGTGCTCAAAGCACATGACAGGGGACAAGGACAATTTCACTTCCTTCAAATCCAAGCTTGGACCCAAAGTAATTTTTGGAGACTCAAGCTTTGGAACTACAAAAGGATATGGTGCAGTCCAAATTGGCCCAGTCACCTTCAAAAAGGTGGCATATGTTGAAGGACTCAAGCACAACCTGATAAGTATCAGTCAATTGTGTGATGAAGGATATCAAGTAACCTTCAACAAAGCCATATGCAAAGTCCAGTCAGTGGACAACACAACTGTGTTGACAGGTAACAGAAGAGGTAACATTTACTTAGTGAATTTTCTTTCACCTGTAGTAGATATCTGCCTGTTTAACTCCATTTCAAAACCAAACATTTTGTGGCATAAAAGACTAGGACACATTAACCTTAGAACCATTGCTAGGCTATCCAAAGACAACCTTGTTAGAGGACTACCTTCTGGTCCCTACAAGAAGGAAGAACTTTGCAAGGCATGTCAACTAGGCAAGCAAACTAAAAGTAGTTTTAACTCAATTAATAAGAGTGATTCACCTAGGATTTTGTACCTATTGCATATGGATCTCTTTGGACCCATATCAGTGCAAAGCCTAGGAGGGAAATCCTATACTTTAGTGATTGTAGATGACTTCTCAAGATTCACTTGGGTATTCTTTCTGAGGAAGAAGTCTGATAATTTCAAGTGTTTGACAGATTTTCTCAAATGCATTCAGATTGAGTTCAACACTCACATTGCCCTGATCAGAAGTGATCATGGGACAGAGTTTGATTCTCTTCTCATGCAAGAGTTCTGTCAAAGTGAAGGGATCAGGCACACTTTCTCAGCTCCTAGAACCCCTCAACAAAATGGGGTAGCTGAAAGGAAAAATAGAACCCTAATTGAATCTGCTACTACATTGTTGTCAGATGCTCACCTACCTCTATCCTTTTGGGCTGAGGTAGTGAACACCTCCAACTATGTGTTGAACAGAAGCCTGATACATAAACTGAAGGGCAAGACTCCCTATGAACTGCTCAAAGGGAAGAAACCTAAAGTAAACTATTTTAAAGTTTTTGGTTGTATTTGCTATGTTCATAATAATGACAAGAAGTATCTAGCTAAATTTCAAGCCAAAGCTGATGAAGGAGTGTTTCTGGGATACTCTATGATCAGCAAGGCCTATAGGGTGTACAACAAATCTTCTTGTAAAATTGAAGAGTCTGTTCATGTTGTTTTTGATGAAGCTAACATGTCTTTCAAGGAGAAGAATGCTTCTACCATAGAACCTTTGTAGGTACATTCTTTAGCTGAAGACTTGAACAAACTGCAAGTTACTGAAAAGAATGACAGCAGTGATGATGAAGAAGAAGTTCAACATCTAAAAGAAAATCACCTTGAAGAACCAGTTGTTGTTCCACTAGAGGAAACAACAACACAGGCTGGTGAACAATCAACACCTCCTGTTGATTTAGTAACAATAAGAGATCATCCAATTTCCCAAGTTATTGGAGACATCTCAGATGGTGTGCAAACCAGAAATCAGGTCAACCAGAACCTAATGCACACTTGCTTCCTATCTCAAATTGAGCCTCAATCCATTCAAGATGCAGAACAAGATCCACACTGGATCATTGCAATGCAAGAGGAGCTCCATCAATTTGAAAGAAATCAGGTTTGGGAACTAGTGCCTAAGCCAAAAGATCATCCCATTGTTGGAACAAAGTGGGTCTTCAGAAATAAGCTGGATGATCAAGGAGTCATAGTCAGAAACAAGGCAAGGCTTGTTGCTCAAGGGTACTCTCAACAAGAAGGAATAGATTATGATCAGACCTTTGCACCAGTTGCAAGGTTAGAGGCCATCAGAATATTCCTAGCATATGCTGCTCACAAAGGATTCAAAGTATACCAAATGGATGTGAAAAGTGCATTTCTTAATGGGGACATCAAAGAGGAAGTCTTTGTTAGACAACCTCCAGGTTTTATCTCTCTAACTCACCCTGATTATGTTTACAAACTGCATAAAGCATTGTATGGTCTCAAACAAGCTCCCAGAGCATGGTATGAGACCCTAGCATGCTTCCTTCTGGAAAATGGTTTTATTAGGGGGAGAGTAGACCAAACTCTTTTTATTAGAACCCATAAGTCCCACTCCCTACTAGTACAAATCTATGTAGATGATATCATATTTGGCTCTGCTGATTCAAATTTGTGCAAGAGGTTCTCCAACCTAATGCATTCCAAATTTGAAATGAGTAGCATGGGTGAGCTCTCCTTCTTCTTAGGATTGCAAGTCAAGCAACATGCTGAAGGCATCTTTATTTCTCAAGCCAAGTATGCAAAAGAATTGGTCAAGAAGTTTGGTATGTCTGAAGCATCTTGTATGAAAACACCCATGCCTACCAATGCTGTATTGGATGCTGATCAGCATGGGAAGCCAGTTGATCAGACAACATATAGAGCAATAATTGGCTCTCTACTGTACCTTACAGCTAGCAGACCAGATATAATGTTTGCTACATGCATATGTGCTAGATTCCAAGTTAACCCTAGAGAGTCACACCTAACACTAGTTAAAAGGATTCTTAGGTATGTAAAGAGTTGTCCAAATCTAGGACTCTGGTATCCAAAAGAATCAGGATTTGAATTAACTGGATTTTCAGATGCTGATTATGCTGGATGCAGAATAGACAGGAAAAGCACCAGTGGAACATGTCAGTTCCTTGGTGACAGACTTGTCTCCTGGTTTTGTAAGAAGCAAACATCTGTGTCAACTTCAACTGCTGAAGCTGAGTATATGGCTGCAGGCAGTTGTTGCTCACAAATATTGTGGATACAAAATCAGCTTCTAGACTATGGTTACAACTTAGAGCAGTCAAAAATTTTCTGTGATAATACTAGTGCTATTTCTATAGCACAAAATCCAGTCCTCCATAGTAGGACAAAACACATAGAAATCAGGCATCATTTCCTAAGGGATAATGTAGAGAAAAACAAAATTGAACTTCAATATATTCCTACTAATTTGCAAAGGGGAGATATTTTCACCAAACCCTTGGATGAAAAGAAACACAGGTTTTTCCTAAATCAGTTAGGCATGATAGATGGAGGAAGTCTTATTTAAAACCCAAGATTTTGAAAAGCTAAAACAGACCAAGACTAGGCTAAAAATTCTGTCTTTTGAATGAGTTTAGACTCTGAACTGCGCTCGACGTTTTCTCAAAAAATCGTCGAACGGAGATCAACGATTTTCCAAAAATCGTCGATCAGAGATCGACGCTTTTGCTATCGTCGATCTGAGTTCAGAGCCTTCGCTAGATCTAGAATTTTTCTTCTTCTGTTCAGAGGCCGTCGAGCTGAGCTCGACGTTTTTCAACATCGTCGAACGAAGATTGCCGATTTTGAAGACTCTTCAGATTCCCTCTGTAGCCTAAATCGTCGAGCTGAGATCGACGCTTCGTCGAGCTGAGCTCAACAATTTTCTTTTTCGCCGTCGAACCCTAATATAAAATCATTTCTCAGCCGTCGTTCTCCTTTTACGCTTTCATACTCTGCAACTTTCTTCCTTTTCCCTCCAAATTTTCTACGCTTGGTCGTTTTTGGTTTTCTGTTGCAGGTACACATGGCTGATTCGAGTGCTGCTATTGCCAAGATGAAGTTCGACACCGGTTTCGACATAGACATAAACTCATTTGATGGAAGCGACCAGCGCTTCAAGGATGTTCTGAATCTATTCAGAGAACAATAGCTAACCCAGATAATGACTACCAGGATGAAGATTGCATCAGAGGAGATTAAGGAATGGTGTTATACCGCAGCAGATGAGACTGAGAATACTGTTGTCGGCACCATTAAGGGGACCCAGGTAATTCTATCCCCGGCTTTATTAACTGAAGTCTTTCAACTCAGTACTGGAGAAGACTCCATTGATCTGTCTGGAGAGGAGTATGCCTCCATGTTAGATAGGATGGGTCATAATGTACTTAACCCTAATAAGCTGCTGAAAAAGAATCTGGCTATAGAATTCCAGTTCCTGGCTGATGTAGTTGGAAAGGTGCTGTTGGCCAAGCACTCAGCTCATGACACAATTTCCAGGTATCAGTTCTGCCTGATGGGAGCCTTACTGGATAAGAAACACCTCGACTGGGGCTCCATCTTCTTCACCCTGATTAAGAAGAAGATAAGCAAGTCTGCAGTCAGTTTTGGAAGAATCTTGGGGGTCTTTCTGCACTCAAGGTGCCCTGACCTTTTGACCTCTTCTGGGATGTTCATCAATGCATCCAAGAGGCTCTCCTGTGCCCTCTTCAGTAAATGGGACAGGCAGATAATCAACCCCTCCAGGGCTGCTGCAACACTTCACTCAGGCACAAGGACCAATCTGGTCACTCCTTCAGTAGAAGAGCTGCCTGCTTCTTCTTCTCCTCAAGCCATATCCACCCAAGCCACATATACCCAAGCCATCACCTCCTCACCACCAGTCTCCACCATCATTATCTCATCTCCCATTACCATTTCCTCACCTATGTCATCCCTCCACCATCCTCCTCAGAGGACTTCCATCCTCTCTTTTCCTATCCAATCCACACTCTACCATCATTCTCCCTTTTAGAGGATTCCTTCATGGATGACTCTCCCTCTTCTCCTCCTGAGACATCTTCCCTCCACCAAATGCTCACTGACATCCTCTCTCAACCCTCCTTCATACCCTCCTTTACTCTCCCTCTCTCCACCTCAACCTTCTCTATCCCCATCATTCCATCTTCTGAACCAACAATCCCTACTCCACCTACCTCCACCTTTTCAGCTTCAGTCACCATCCCTCCATCCATCTTGACTACTACCTCTGCTCAAGCCTCACTTGGGCATGTAGATCTTCCTAGCCTGGCTGACAGGCTCTATGAGTTGCTAGCTCCCAAGCTGGTATCTCTGCTGGAGTCCTCCCTGACTCCACTCCTGAAGCAAGTCCAGGAGCTGTCCACCAAGCTTGATTCCTTTTCCTCCTCCCAGGCAATCCCTTCTACTGGGTGCCTTGGTTCACCTCTCTCTGAACCAAGGCAGGGGGAGATGCCTTATGAAGAAGTGGATGTGCCAGCTCCAGCTCCAGCTTCTACTCTCTCAGCAAGCTCAGGATGTGCTTTTGCACTTAATCTGCAGAGGTTGCTATCCAGATTTGATACAGCCTATTTCAGCTATCTGCCTCCAATTACTGCTGAAGATCTGTCCAAGGCCATTGTGCATGTACCTGTCTGTAATCCCAGCCAGGTTGTTTCCTATATCAAGTCATGGAAGGCTGTGGTTGTATCTGATGCTGCTACTAAGGCCACTGTGCCTCTTTTTGTTGATACTGCTGCTGCTGCTGACATAGAAATGATTCCAGCACCTAATGCTGAGGAAAATGTTGTTGAAACTGATGATGCAAAGCTTACCTCATACTTGGAAGATCCCACTCCTCCTGCTGCTGATTCTGCTATCCCTGCTGCTTCCTCTCCTCCTGCTCCTGCTCCTGCTGCTGCTGCAAAGCTCAAAGCTCAAGAAGAATATCTCAGAAGAATTGATGCTTTATATGATCAACCTCAGAGTTCTGAAAGTGATCAGTACAGAACTGATTCTGATGATTCTGCCAGCACAATTGCCAAAAAGAGAAAAGCCAGAAGTAAAGCAATGATGTCAGTTCCTCCTGCCAAAGCCAAAGACTCCAATGACATTCCATATTACATTCTGCATGACTGCCCCATCACTGAACCATGGATGCAATTTTCCAAGAACCAACTAAAGGCCATGAAAAAGAGAAGAAAGCTTGACAAATATGAAAAAGGATCATCTCAACATCAGCCTCCTCCTCCTCCTCCTCCAGACTCTGGATCAGGCTCAGCTCCTCAAGCTCCAGCTCCTAGACAAAGTTCCTCTCAATCCTATTCTATGTATTACCAAAAGGGACAACATCAAAGAGGATATCAACCCAGAAGGGGTAGTTACAGAGGAAATCAAAGAGGACAGAGACCCTATCAAAGGGAAGGACAAGGCCATTCTGACTCTACTTCAGGTCCTTACCCTTACAAACTGAAAGACACAGTTGCTCCAAGGACCTCTCCTGCTCCTGAATCTCTCAACAAATATGAACTTGCTGTTCCATATGAGGATCCTGAGAACAATCCTGTGGCCTGGACTGCTAGGATGAAAGAGTTGGCTGCTCTTGATCAGATTAAGAAGGCTAGAGAACAAGGCAAAGAAATATCCAACATTACAACCTTATCAGAACAAAGAAAGAAAGAACTGGAAAAGTATGCCTCAAAGAAATTTTTCAATCCAGAAGAGTACATGAAGCTGCACCCAGAGGCTGTAGTTCCAAGGCCAAGATCTCAAACCTCTCTAGGTGCAGAAGATGACAGAAGGTCCAAGAAAGAAGCCCTAAACCCTAACAGAGAAATTTTATTTAAAAAGGGAACTGAAAAGAAGTGATCTGTGTAAGCAAACATATCATCCACCTTTGGATATCTGCTGCTATTTATCTGTGATATGCATTGCTGTTTCTCTGCATTTTGTATTTAACTTCTGTATTATTGAATGCTCTTTATGATTGTCTGTAAATAGTAATCCTAACCCAAATAGGGGGAGATTGTTGGAACACCCTATTACTAATTTGGGTAAGGATCACTATGCTTGTCTTAGGATCCTAGTTGACCTAGTTGTATAGTTGAGAAGGTCAACATTAGAATGAGTCTAGGGCCTAGAACTTAGTTTTGAAGCTGCCCCCAAGACCACTCCAAGATCAAGGATGAAGAGCTAAGTCTAAAGCAATTTTCGTCGAGCTCAGGTCGACGAATCGTCGAACTCAGTTCGACGCTCTCTGAGCTCAACTTCAACAAATCGTCGAACTCCGATCGACGATCTTCGAGCTCAGATCGACTATCTGCTTTTAGCTAGCTTCTGCTTAGTCGTCGAACTCCCCTTGACTATCGTCTAGCTCAGTTCGACGATGCCTCCTTCAGCTGTTTCTCAGGTCGCTGAGCTCAGTTCGACGATCTTTGAGCTCAGTTTGACGATTTCTGTCTGCTTATCTCAGTTCATCTCTGAGCTCAGTTCGACGATCGTAGAGCTCAGATCGACGATTATTTGGAGAGATCAACGTCTTCAAGATTTCAAATGCTGCTGATTCTTTGGAATGTTTTTGAATATTATCAGCATTGATGACAGAAGATCTCCCAGCCGTTTGGAGCAAGTTTCAACGTATCTTTCAGAGATTGTTTACTGGACTTTCCTCTAAAAGACAAGACCATTTATGGAAAACATTTATGACTGACCAACGGTCATCTTTGGACAAGGAGAATATTCAGAAAATCAATTCTATTACTATGGTCCTTAGATATACAGAACAATTACAACAAAAAATTTAGAGAGCTGATAGACAGAAAGAAAAAGAAAACACACAGGAGAATACTGTTAGTAGAAGAACAAGAAAACTACAACATCAAGATCTTCTAGCTGACTAAGTGTTCTTGCATCCTCATCTTAGATCTTCAGACACATCATCTTTCAGCTGTCCTGCTGAAACCATTCTTTGCTGGAGATCAAGTTCTGAAGACCTATCACCCTTCTGCAAAGCTTCTCTGCCTGAACCTCTCTACATCTCAGGGGAGCTTTGACATCTTCAATCCACTAGTGCTTCTCTCATTTGACTGAGAACAGAGAAGACAACTTCAACTTTTACTTTTTCTTTTCCTGCTGTAAAAGGGTTCTTGAACTCCCTTCAAAAGTTCTGTCTGGTTCTGAGAGCCTTGTCAAAACTCAGTGGTGGCAAGACACCTTATCAAAAAATCTAGCTTTGGTTTTTGAGCACCTTATCAAAAGCTCATTGGTGTCAGGACACCTGATCAACTCAGTCCTGAGTGGATTCCTACCAAGGGTGGTAGAAGAGTGGATGTACCTAGTTTTGGGGAACCACTATATTCCCTTGTGTCTTCTGGTTGTGCTTGTGTGATTTGTCTGCTGTGTGCTGTGTCCCTTTTCCTTTCAGTTTTTAAGTTTCTGTTAGCACTCTACACTATAGCTTAAATAGAATTTTAATTTGTGCTATTTTATTAATCTGTGAAAAATTATTTTAAGTAAACTCTATTCACCCCCCTCTAGAGTTGAGATAGATCTTACCCTCACTTTCATGGGCTGCTTGGGGGGCTTGGTAGTGGGCTCGGGTAGGCTATGGGCTACTCCAAACTGGGCTCAGGTAGGCTTGGTAGGTGGCCGGGCTGCTTGGTGATGAAGTGGGCTGCTCCAAATGGACTTAAGCTGCACCAAGGGCTGCTTGTAGGATGGGTTTTGACATGTTGGAAGGGGCCCGGCTGCACCAAAGGCTTGAACCTACAAAATAAAATAAAACAAAACAAACATTAGACACATAATATTGAACATAATAATAACAACAAGTAAAACTAAACATCACATAATATAATGCAACATAATAAGACATAAATATAACAATAATAACACATTAAATAAAACATAAAAAATAAATAACAAACATAACATAACAAAAACACATAATAAAGTTTAAAAATTATAAAATCCTAACATAAAAGACAATTAAACGAGAAATAAAACAAAAAAAACATAAAATAAAAGAAATTATAAATAAACTTAGGGATTTAGGCTACTAAATTACCCCAAAAACGATGACTAAAAGTAGTCATCAAACACCACCATGCTTAGGCTTTTGCTATTCCAGAGCAAAAGGAAGAGAAATATTTATAAGACAATTATAAATTTTTTCAATTAAACTAAGAATTTAAAATTATTTAGACCTATAACTTATATTGCTGTGCTTAGTGATTTGTTAGTTAAGATTTCAAGACCAATAACCAAAAGACACTGTAATTTTATTGTGGTTCCCCAGTATATGGGTACGTCCACTGTCCCTCTCCCCCTTTCTAATAGTGTGTTATGCAAGGCTCTTTACCAATTTCTCTGTTCCTTAAGGGCTTACAATACAATCCTGCGGGACAACTCAGTCTCTTTCAAGACCTATACTCGGGCCTAAGGCCCTACAACTCAGTGATTCAACAATCACTTACCTCAGGCTCAAAAGACCTACAACTCAGGCTAGAAGGACAACACTACACTCAGATCAATAAATGACCCTATCTCAGCCTTTATAATACAGGCTTACAACTCAAGTTCTTCTCAGAATCCTACACTCAGATCCAAGACTAGATCCTGCAGAAAATAGAAAAGTTGAAGAACAGTTTGACACTAGAAAGTAATCTCTGTGTCTATCTCCCTAGGCTGTGTATATTTCAGCCCTATCTTATTCACAACAACAAATTGAAAAGATCTTCAGAACTGGGCTGCTTGTGCTGGAAATGACTTGCAGAAATCTTTGTCTCTTATATTTCAGGAATCAGTCATGACCTTACTCTCGCTGATGAAAATCGCAGTGTCTATCTCTTTTTTCTTTCAAGTTAACTGAACTGAACAAGGTCTTCTGGCTCGGTAATAATGGCGAGGAAGAAGAAGATGTCCAGCCGCGAGCTAAATCAGAAAACCATAATGCGTGCTTTGTTTCAGACAATCTTTCCTTTTTATATTCAGCTAATCAACGACTCTTTGCGCTGTGGGACTAGCCTTAAAAGGACAAGTTCCCACCTTCCATCTACAGAAAATGACAAATGTGGGCCGCCGACGCCATTAAGGGGCATTTTGCTTCATTTTTTCAAAGAATTTGAAATATGTTGACTTCTTGACTTTACTGACGTCACCATTTGTGGACTTAGCTAAAATCAAGCATCAGTAGTATAGGCGTTGAGTGAGTATGCTTCACTCAATGCCAAAACCCTTAGATAGATTTTTTGTCATTAGGCATTGAGTGAGCAACCTTTATTCATTATCAAAACACATAGAAAATTACTTCCATTAGACGTTGAGTGAACAACCTTCACTCAATGCCAAAATATTTCGAAATTTTTTTGACTCTAGGTGTTGAAAGCATTTAGTCCACTCATTGTTTTTTGCCTTAGAAAATATTCCTTCTTCTTTGGTATTGAGAGCGTTAAGTGTGTCTTCATCATTCAACGCATTTTGTCTTGGCCAGACTTTCTATTACTAGGCATTGAGTGAGCCTTCATCACTCAACGCCATATTACTTAGATAGAATTTTGCCACTAGGAGTTGAGTGAGTATGTGTAACTCCCCGAAACTCAAAAGAGGAATGGATAGCATTTTAAGGCCAAGTTGGAGCTTGATTAGGTTCAAACGGCCTGTGACACGGGCGTGTCAAGGGCCGTGTCGTGCTCGAGTTCGATGAATTTTTCGTATGGTCGACAAAATGTACTCGATGATCCTCGGGGACAGGGCACACGGCTTGTGATACGGGCGTGTCAAGGGTCGTGTCCTGCTCTATATTATGATGGGTTGTGTAGAGTGAGTTACACGGTCAGGGATATAGGCGTTTGCAAAGGCATGTCTTGCATAGGGCCTGTGATACGGGCATGTTACATGGCTATATCATGTTTGTGATGGGACATTTTCAGCGTCGATTAGGGCACACGGTCTATGACACGGGCGTGTCAATGACTGACATGGGTGTGTCCCAAGCCGTGTAAGAGGTCGTGTCCTATTCTGTGTTAACTAGGTTATGGGGAGTCTAGAACACGACCTATGATATGGGCGTGTCATACGCCGTGTTCGGCCAAGGAAAGTTATTTTAGGGCGAATCATGGCCGTTCATTTCGTTAAAATAGGATCCGACGGCTAACCTTTCCCCTGCTGGTATATGGCCGGGAGATGAGGGTTTAACCCTCATTTATTTTCACCCATTCTCTTTCTAAAGGGTTAGAGAGAGGGGAGAGCAAGGAAGAAGGTGAAGGAGGAATCCGGCCGCCTGTGGAGCTTTAGAGCCCCAATTCTCGAGCCGAGTCCAGATCTGTTGAGGCGAGGCCGTTGCGGTGCTTTTTATCCGTCTAGTTGTCCATGGCGCCAAAGCAAACCGCTAGGGTAATGATTCTCTTCTTGGACATGTGAAGTCCTCTTCCTTTTTGTATAGGAAACTCCCTCCCACAAGTGAGCGGTGAGTGCGAGGTATTCCTTCGGGTGGACATGAATAGTCCCTGTGGTTTTGCATATAGAGTCCTGAATCGAAGTACAGATATAGGCATGGTGTGTGAAGCCTACCCGGACAAGTTAGTCTGGATCGGTGATGTTTCATTATGCATTAATAGCCGTAGAAGACTCCGTGCCGATAGTTGTTTTGGGGTTTTCTACGTGGAATATTGTAGTAGGGAATGTTGGGGATTAACTCCAAGGTGCTCCCAGAAATCTTGGCAAAATTGAAGTTCTGCCGTTTTGGTGGCCTGGGAGCTAGCCTTATACATTGTCGGGCTATGTACTATTGTATGATCGATACATTGGGATTTGGTGAAGCTTATCCCGTGCCGATGGCTAAATGGCCATAGCGAGGTGAGCAACGGGCTGGTGGAACCTTACCCACTCCAAGTGGTTTAGTGAAAGATGGCTTGGAGAGCGAGTCTAGGCTTCGGCTGAAAGGGATTTATTGCTTACGTGTTTGCCGTCCTGGGGGCGGTGGAGGACTGTGGAACGAGCTGGGCTTGGACCGAGTTCAACGAGTAAGTGCCCTGAGAGCTCAGGGTGTGTTGCCGTCCGTTCTTACACCTGTGGTGAAGTGTGCTGTTATTGTACTTTCACTAAATTGTTTGGCTATGCTACTAAAATGCAGGGAAGGAGCACCGCCACCCCAAATCTGGGGTGGGGTTGTTATAATTTGGCCAGCTTTAGTTGATCGTTGCTATTGTTTGCCACCGCTGCGGTGGAATATTAATTGCAGGTGTTATGGAGCCTAGTGGCAAGTTACGAGCTGAAGACCTTGTTGTTGAGGCGGCACTCGAATGCTAATCCGAACGTTTACTTTTATACTCATGTGTTATGGGCATGTGTGCTGATGTTTGGAAGACACCTGTAACGCCCCCTATTTTTCTGCGATTATTTAATTCTTGCTTGGCGTTACGTCGACGCATTTTCTTGACTTGTGTCATCTGTGGAGTGTGGTCTTAGCTCCTTAGAACTGAGTGGCCCATTTTGTAGTCTATTGGCAAGATCTCCCTAGCAAGCCCGGTCGTTTTGGGTGACCCGGTGTGGCCTCTCGGGGGATGCTTGTGTTTTGACTTCAGGTGGGTATAAATCGAGTTCTGTTTGTCGAAAATTAATTTCGACTTCGTCGTTGTATTCGTAGCGTGGGTATTTAGCTACGGTGCGAATTTCGTCGAATTTCGAGGATGTTCGGTTTTCGCGTCGTTTTGTATTTTATGTAAAATAACATCATTTAATACGTATATTATGATTCAATTAGAAAAGGTGGCAGCATGGTTGGCGGTTTTCCAAGATTTGAAAGGGTGGCTGCGGTTTAAGAGACTTTTTAAGTGGCGGTTAAGGCTGAAAAGACGTGTCTATGTATATATATATAGCCTTAAGTCAAAACGAGACTATTCATCGTCTCTTTCCGTGAGGGAATAACTGTCGCCCTGTTCGTGAGCGGAAGAAAACCGGTGAACAGCCTTGCCTTCCACTGCCATTTCCCGGAGTTCTAGCGGTCAGATTTTCATTCTGAGGGTAGATCTGGACTGCTCTCCTCTAGATCTTCTTTTCGACGGTAAGCTTTCTCCATTTCATGTCTTTCTATGGTGTTGTAGATTTTTTTGTTTAACCCCTCTCCCTCTCCGAAAAATGTCCAGTCTTGCTCGGTTAGGTGTTGGCTACCAAATCCGTGGGGAAGTAGAGAAGTCGATCGAGACCTTCCAGAAATCGAGGCAAGTGGGTTCTTGCCCTTGCCAAGTTTATGTTCTCTGATTTCTTTTCTTGCTGTAGCTTGTTTGTTCTCGGGCTGGGGAAGGAAGTATGGGTTAGGTTAGCATTTTCCTGTGTCATAGCTTTAGCCGGGTAGGAGTTAGAAACTTTAACTAGAAAATTGTGCTAGTCCTCATTATAATCCTAGAATTGTGTTTGACTGTTAGAAGAATTTTACTACAGTAATATGATTGCTGGTTGATGAGTTGTAAATATACCCATTTTATAGTGTATTTATTTTGTTGTTTTACTTTATTTTCTTCTTTTTTAGTTTGTTTTATTTAATAAATTGTTTCTTTTTTGTAAATTTTTTATTTCTAACTTAGCTTTTTTTGTTTTCTGAATTTTTCCAGAAAAACATTTTTTCGGCCATGTCACGCCCGTGTCACCCCCTGACACGGGCGTGTCAGGCTCTCAACGCAATCAGCCAGTCAAAACATGCAATTTCACTGTTCAGAGCCCGACACGCCCAACGTCACGCCCGTGTCAAAGCCCATCACGCCCGTGTCGAGGCCGACACGCAACGCTTAGTCAAACAGTCAACGCTGCAGACATCAGGATGCCAGCTGTCCGGGTCACGCCCCCCCTGTCACGCCCGTGACAATTGTGTCACGCCCGTGTCCGCCACGTGGGCTGCCCCGAAGTCAAAGATCGCGTCAAATCCCCAGATCCAGCTCCCCGTCATGCCCTAGTCACGCCCGTGACTGACACCTGTCACGCCCGTGACCTGGGGCGTGACCGCCACGTTTTCAGCCGAAGTCAGTTTTCCAGTCCAATCACCCGATCAGCTCATGAACAGTAGTGACACGCCCCCCTGTCACGCCCGTGACCTAGGGCGTGACTAACCCGAAATTTTTCCTATAAAAAGGTAGCTGCTATATGAGATTCTGGTCTCCTTTTTTGACCACTTTGCTAAGGTGTTATGCTGCCCAAATGACTTCTAAGGCTTATGTAAGAGAATTTTCTCCCCCCTCCCTTAGTTTGTATTAGTTTTTTCATTGTAGCTTTGTTGTAATCACTTTTGATTTTAATAAAAATAGTTTATTTTCTCTCTTGTTTAGCATGAAAAGTTCATTTGGAAGCCCTATCTTTGCAATTTTTCATTCCCTTTTTTGTTCTTTTTATGTTTTGTCTTTTAAAGCTTTTATAATCTCGTTTAGTTAGGAATTTTACGGCATTTCTAGCCGTTGTAATGTCCATTTTATTTTCATTTTTCGCACCCGTTTAGCTTTAGTTTATTTTTATTTTCACTTTTTATGCATTTCTACCGCATTCTAGCGGTAGAAATGCAGTTGTTCTAATTTTTCGCCAACTTCCATTTTGCGTTTATTTGCAAAACTTTTCGCTCCGTTTAATTTTTATTTTCACTTTTTATGCATTTCTACCGCATTCTAGCGGTAGAAATGCAGTCGTTTTAATTTTTCGAGCACTTAGCTTTTCGTTTTAATTTTCAAAACTTTTTGTCCAGTTAATTTTTATTTTCACTTTTTATGCATTTCTACCGCATTTTAGCGGTAGAAATGCAGTTGTTTAAATTTTTTAGTCACTTTGCTTTTTCTTATTTTTGCAAGTGTGTGTGCGTGTATGAGTTAGATTTTATAGCTTTATTTCAATTTCTGTAGAGTGTGTGTGTATGCATCTATTTCCGCCTACTCGTTAAGAGTTAAATGGCGCTCTGCTTTCATTTCCCGCCCACTCGTTTGAGTGGGACTTGTCTTTTTACTGCTTTCATTTTCTTCCTACTCACTTGAGTAGGATAACTTTGTGTGTGTGTGTTTACTTTTCTGTAAAGTGCGTGTATGTGTTTTACTTTCAAGTAGAGTGTGTGTGTGTATGAGTATAAATTTACCCCCGCCCACTCGCTCGAGCCGGGATTCGCATTTACTGCTTTCTTCAGTCCTACTCGTTTGGGTAGGACTTGCAATTTACTGCTTTCTTCCTGCTTTCTTACTGCTTTCTTTACAGTTTTCTTTATCGCTTTCTAGCGTAAGTATCCCCATTCCGATGAGTGGCTAACCGCCCTTAGCCCTCAATATCGAAGAGCATTGGGACAGATAAAGTAGCTTTAAATAATTAAAGGTCCTGTTTTCTATTTAATTAAATTTCTTAAGGTTTACCCCGGGTTAACGACGCGTAGGACCGCATATCGATGTGCGGGCTCTATTTTCGTTATCCATACGCAACGCCGAGAGGCCGCATGTATGGACCGATCACCCTTGGGTAAAGAGAGCTCCGCGCTAACCCTCGAGAGAGGAGGCGCGTGAATCTACCGGATTGGGTTCCCCACCCAATAGCGGGGTTCTCAGCGTAATGCGGGCGTTAAGAGGAATCCTTCGTCGGTCTAGCGATCGGTCGAATAGTCTTAGCGTTCAGGTGAGCGATAGTCCTAGAGATAAGTGAGCTCATTCTTTTGAAACCTCCACGGCCGAGTCTTCGCCTTAATTAATTTGAAAATTAGGATCTCTTTTTATTAAAAGTTTACTTTAGTTCAATTCTCTTTTTGATAGCGTCGCGCCGAGTTCTTTGTCGGCCTTCTACACTTTATTTCCTGCTTTCATTTTCTGTATTGTATTTATTTTTATGTTCGCCATTTCATTTTTTATATAATCCACGTAAAATATTATCGGTAGAATAATAGGCTTTCAGGGAAAGAGTAGATATAGCTAAGCCGGCCCCGAGAACAATACGACCCCGATATTCCACACTGGAATATCCTGTACTACACGCGATAGGTGCACTTGTCTCCCTCTCGTTAAAACTCGGTTTCTAACAAAATAAAACGCTCTTCTTTTTTTATAAATAAAACCTCCACATTCACACCTAAATAAGAGCCGGTGTTTTAACCATCAAGTTTTTGGCACCGTTGCCGGGGAAAATTTCGACTTACTATTTTGAATTCCTGAAACCTATTAATTTTACCCTTTATTTCTACTTATCTAAAAAAAAAAAATATTGCGCAACCAAAACAATTATATTAATAATAATAATAATATCAATATTAATATTAATAATTATTATTTCAAAAAATTCTAAAAATAAACTATTTAAAAATTTTAAAACTAAAAATAAAAAAACTATCAAAAACTAAAAAAAATTTAAAACTACAAAAATAAAAACTTAAAAACTAAAAAATTAAAAAAAAAAATCAAAAAAAAAAAAAAATTTGATGAATTTTTTTTTATCTTTATTTTCATCCAAAAATTTAAAATTCAAAAAAAAAATATATATATCTTTCATTTTTATTTTGCCTTTAACCTTTTTTCTTTTTTTTCTTTTTTTTCTTTTTATTTTTATTTTTATTTTCAAAAAAAATCAAAAAAACTAAAAACATAAAAAAAAAAATCTACTAAGAAAAAATCATATAAAACACAAAAATTATTAATTATGTATTTATTTTATAGTTTCGGCGCGCTTCACAATCGTGAGCGCTAGGGGATCACATATCGGTCGCGCTCACTTAGCTAAGACGTTAGCTTACGAGTCGCACCCACTTGCCCCCTATCACCCGCACCATTTTCGCCGAATTTTTCTTTTTCGTTTTTTATATTATATTTTTGCTATTTATTTTAACTTTTACAGGGTCAAACTTAACGGGCTTCCCCGAACGCGTTTTAGGGAAGATTTCTAAACCCCTGTTTTTACTTTTTTGTACATATTTATTTATATATATCATGTTCCTCATACTTAGTGCAACATTGGGGACAATGTTGGACTTAAGTATGGGGGTGTTTCTTATTTTTTGTGCCCTTTTATTTCCCGCACTTAAAAAAAAAAACTTAAAACATTACAAAATTAAAAACTTCAAAAAAATTTTCATGCTTTAATAATAATAATAATAAAATATTTTCAAAAAAAAAAAGAAAGAAACATCGCTCCACGACGTTCGACTCATCGAACCAACCACAAATAAGAGTCTGTTCGCGGCGATCCCTTTTTTTTTTTACTTTGTAAATATTTTTGTAAATATTCTCGTCTCTTTCCCTTTTCTTTCCATTCTTGCAAAAATTTCTCTCCTCTTGTAAATATTTCCGAAAATTAAAAAATCAAAAAATTTATATAACTCAAAAACTCAAAAAAATTTGCATAACCTTTAAAAATTTCCAAAAAAATGATTAAAAACACCAAAATATGAAAAAATTAGAAAAAACTCATAAAAATAAAAAAAATTATTTTTTTTAAAAAATAATTCGAATCCCTTAATTCTTAACCTCTTTGCTCTCCAAAATAATCGTTTCGAGTTTATTTATAAGCGAATTTTAATTAATTCTTTATTTACTATTCGTTTATTAATTGTAGCTCGATAGACTTAAATTTCTGGGGTTAAGATTTTAAAGAATTTTTTATGTCTTTTTCTTATTATAGGGAACTTGTTTTTCTCATTTTCACTTCCGATTTTTTGAATAAAAGCACATTTTTATGTTAGAAAATAACATTTATGGATTTTACTTTATTTCTACTTATGCTTTTAGAAACGTAGGAACGTTCAAATTAAAAAGGTTGCTCTCGAATTTTTTTATTAAACTCTAGCTTTTTTTAGAAACTAAACCATCCACCTTTTTTTCATGCCTTAATCAGTATGACTCCACACTCACCCTTAAAAGATCTTATGTCAATGGGGATAAGATTTCGTCCCGCAAACATAGGCACCCAATAATTAAAAAAGGATTGTATGTTAGGAATAAGAGGATAAAATTCATTACTCCTAAACATATACATTGGGTTTATTTATATTTATGAAGAAAGAAAAATGAAATGTTAGGAAAATAAGATTTCATTTTCCTAATAATCCAAAAAGAAAAAAATGTGGAGGTTCGAGAAAAAATTACCTCGCCTCAAAAATCAAAGCCTTCTTCATAACCGCCAATCCACTTATCCATTTTTCATGATTCTAGAATTAATCTAAAACTTTTTGAGAGCATAATTTTTAAATTGAATTATTTCCTATCAATTTCTTTTTAGCTAAAGTTTTTTCGATAATTCAAATCCATTTTTGTTAAACTAACAAAATAATTTTCGCTTTCTATTTTTCTCGTTTAGAAGTATTTTTGAAACGGTTCCTCTATTTGTAACATTTTCATAATTTAGGATTTAATTCCGAGACCCCGGAAATTCATTTCGATCTTTCGTACAATTAACTTAAGCGTTAGTTAAATTTAGGATTCTTTTTTATTCCGTATAGATTCATCTCCAACTTTTGCTCTGAAATAGCAAAAGCTTAAGTATGGGGGTATTTGATGAGTTGTAAATATACTCATTTTATAGTGTATTTATTTTGTTGTTTTACTTTATTTTCTTCTTTTTTAGTTTGTTTTATTTAATAAATTGTTTCTTTTTTGTAATTTTTTATTTCCAACTTAGCTTTTTTGTTTTCTGAATTTTTCCAGAAAAACATTTTTTCGGCCATGTCACGCCCGTGTCACCCCCCGACACGGGCGTGTCAGGCTCTCAACACAATCAGCCAGTCAAAACATGCAATTTCACTGTTCCGAGCCCGACACGCCCAACGTCACGCCCGTGTCAAAGCCCATCACGCCCGTGTCGTGGCCGACACGCAACGCTTAGTCAAACAGTCAACGCTGCCGACATCAGGATGTCAGCTGTCCGGGTCACGCCCGTGACAATTGTGTCACGCCCGTGTCCGCCACGTGGGCTGCCCCGAAGTCAAAGTTCGCGTCAAATCCCCAGATCCAGCTCCCCGTCACGCCCTAGTCACGCCCGTGACTGACACCTGTCACGCCCGTGACCTGGGGCGTGATCGCCACGTTTTCAGCCGAAGTCAACTTTCCAGTCCAATCACCCGATCAGCTCATGAACAGTAGTGACACGCACCCCTGTCACGCCCGTGACCTAGGGCGTGACCAACCCAAAATTTTTCCTATAAAAAGGCAGCTGCTGTATGAGATTCTGGTCTCCTTTTTTGACCACTTTGCTAAGGTATTATGCTGCCCAAATGACTTCTAAGGCTTATGTAAGAGAATTTTCTCCCCCCTCCTTTAGTTTGTATTAGTTTTTTCATTGTAGCTTTGTTGTAATCACTTTTGATTTTAATAAAAATAGTTTATTTTCTCTCTTGCTTAACATGAAAAGTTCGTTTGGAAGCCCTATCTTTGCAATTTTTCGTTCCCTTTTTTGTTCTTTTTATGTTTTGTCTTTTAAAGCTTTTATAATCTCGTTTAGTTAGGAATTTTACGGCATTTCTAGTCGTTGTAATGTCCATTTTATTTTCATTTTTCGCACCCGTTTAGCTTTAGTTTATTTTTATTTTCACTTTTTATGCATTTCTACCGCATTATAGCGGTATAAATGCAGTTGTTCTAATTTTTCGCCAACTTCCATTTTGCATTTATTTGCAAAACTTTTCGCTCTGTTTAATTTTTTATTTTCACTTTTTATGCATTTCTACCGCATTCTAGCGGTAGAAATGCAGTCGTTTTAATTTTTCGAGCACTTGGCTTTTCGTTTTAATTTTCAAAACTTTTTGTCCGGTTAATTTTTATTTTCACTTTTTATGCATTTCTACCGCATTTTAGCGGTAGAAATGCAGTTGTTTTAATTTTTCAGTCACTTTGCTTTTTCTTATTTTTGCAAGTGTGTGTGCGTGTATGAGTTAGATTTTATAGCTTTATTTCAATTTCTGTAGAGTGTGTGCGTATGCATCTATTTCCGCCTACTCGTTAAGAGTTAAATGGCGCTCTGCTTTCATTTCCCGCCCACTCGTTTGAGTGGGACTTGTCTTTTTACTGCTTTCATTTTCTTCCTACTCACTTGAGTAGGATAACTTTGTGTGTTTGTGTGTGTTTACTTTTCTATAGAGTGCGTGTGTGTGTTTTACTTTCAAGTAGAGTGTGTGTGTGTGTATGAGTATAAATTTACCCCTGCCCACTCGCTCGAGCCGGGATTCGCATTTACTGCTTTCTTCAGTCCTACTCGTTTGGGTAGGACTTGCAATTTACTGCTTTCTTCCTGCTTTCTTACTGCTTTCTTTACAGTTTTCTTTATCGCTTTCTAGCGTAAGTGTCCCCATTCCGATGAGTGGCTAACCGCCCTTAGCCCTCAATATCGAAGAGCATTGGGACAGATAAAGTAGCTTTAAATAATTAAAGGTCCTGTTTTCTATTTAATTAAATTTCTTAAGGTTTACCCCGGGTTAACGACGCGTAGGACCGCATATCGATGTGCGGGCTCTATTTCCGTTATCCATACGCAATGCCGAGAGGCCGCACGTATGGACCGATCACCCTTGGGTAAAGAGAGCTCCGCGCTAACCCTCAAGAGAGGAGGCGCGTGAATCTACCGGATTGGGTTCCCCACCCAATAGCGGGGTTCTCGGCGTAATGCGGGCGTTAAGAGGAATCCTTCGTCGGTCTAGCGATCGGTCAAATAGTCTTAGCGTTCAGGTGAGCGATAGTCCTAGAGTTAAGTGAGCTCATTCCTTTGGAACCTCCACGGCCGAGTCTTCGCCTTAATTAATTTGAAAATTAGGATCTCTTTTTATTAAAAGTTTACTTTAGTACAATTCTCTTTTTGATAGCGTCGCGCCGAGTTCTTCGTCGGCCTTCTGCACTTTATTTCCTGCTTTCATTTTCTGTATTGTATTTATTTTTATGTTCGCCATTTCATTTTTTATATAATCCACGTAAAATATTATCGGTAGAATAAAAGGCTTTCAGGGAAAGAGTAGATATAGCTAAGCCGGCCCCGAGAACAATACGACCCCAATATTCCACACTGGAATATCCTGTACTACACACGATAGGTGCACTTGCCTCCCTCTCATTAAAACTCGGTTTCTAACAAAATAAAACGCTCTTTTTTTTTATAAATAAAACCTCCACATTCACACCTAAATAAGGGCCGGCATTTTAACCATCACTGGTTCAAGCGTTGGAGATTTCAGAATTTTGCGTTGAGTGTGGTGCACACACTCAACGCCGGGTCTTCTTGGACTTGGCATTGAGTGTGGTGCACACACTCAACGCCATTGCCCTTGATCTGTTCTTTTGCGACTAAGTACTTTGGCGTTGAGTGAGTCGACCTCACTCAACGCCAAAGCCGTTTTCTCGTTGAGAGTGGTGGACACACTCAACACCGCAGCGTATTTTCGCGGCTAAGTACTTTGGCGCTGAGTGAGTCGACCTCACTCAACGCCAAAGCTATTTTATCGTTGAGAGTGGTGGACACACTCAACGCCGTAGTTTATGTTTTTGCGGCTAAGTACTTTGGCGTTGAGTGAGTCGACCTCACTCAACGCCAAAGCTATTTTATCGTTGGGAGTGGTGGACACACTCAACACCGCAGTTTGTTTTTGCGGCTAAGTACTTTGGCGATGAGTGGGTCGACCTCACTCAATGCCAAAGCTATTTTGTCATTGAGAGTGGTGGACACACTCAACGCCGTAGCTGTTTTGGCGTTGAGTGAGGTTAGCTCACTCAACGCCACAGCCTGTTTTGCTGAAGGCGTTGAGGGAGTTGACCTCACTCAACGTCGTAGCTATTTTGGCGTTGAGTAAGGTTAGCTCACTCAACGCCACAGCCGGTTTTGCTTAACGCATTGAGGGAGAGGACCTCACTCAACGCCATAGCTGTTTTGGCGTTGAGTGAGGTTAGCTCACTAAACGCCACAGCCAGTGTTGTAGAAGGCATTGAGTAAGTGAACCTCACTCAACACCAAAGCAATTTTGGCGTTGAGTGAGGTTAGCTCACTCAACGCCACCGTCTGTTTAGGCGTTGAGTGAGTGGGGCTCACTCAACGCCATGCCGTATTGTGTCATCTCAACGCCTTTCCCTTACCTTGATTTTCTCCCCCGAGTGAATTTCTTGATTTTGAGGTTCCTTGTCAGCTATATTTTTTCCAAAAAGGCCAAATCGTAGGTCGTGGTTAGTAGTGGTGGTTTGAAGCTCTTAATGGGGTTTGTGTTGTGTAATTTAGCCGTGGCCACCCTTTTCTTTTATCTTGCTCCAGGTACGGGCTGGGCAAGGGGGTGGGAGGTCCCTAGTGCTTTCACATGCAGACCCTTGAGCTTTGTTTCTTGGAAATGGTGGTTGGGGGACTGAGTTTTCCTCCAACCCGGATCCGCGTTGTTTTTGCTACTACCATCTCTCACAGTTGAGGGTGTTAGACGTTTCTTCCTTTGTAAATTTGCAATGTTTGGGCTCATGGTAGCCTGGTAAACTCTGCAGGATTTATTTTTGGGGCAGGGTTGTTGCTCTTTCCTCGCACTTAGTGCTTTTCTTTTTGTCTTGCCTTAGACAGTGGTGCTTGTTTCGGTTTGCTTACTCTTCTTGCTTACCTTTTAACTTAACATTTCCGTATATCTTACTTGTTTAGCTTGCTGAGGTATTCTTTTTTTCTTTGAATGCCTCAGGTTTTGGTTAGTAGCCGATTAGGCGGCTAGTTGTGCTGTGCTGTTGCTGGTGGTCTCTCGTACTATGGAGATCAGTTCCTTGGTCTTGTGAGGTAGTTTTGTACTTCTTTCTTACAGACATACATACTTTCCAGTGGGTTCGTGTCAGTTTGTTGGCACCCACTGGTAGTTTTACCTTGATACTAGATATGTTATCTTTTTGCTGCTACCTTTTTCTGGAGAGAGTCTACTTGCTCATGGGACGATTTATGCTTGGTTGCTAGTTACTTTTAAACCTAAAAACACTATTATAAGTATACCTAATGATCAACATGTTTTATAAAACTCATCATTATTTTCCAAATAACGTAAAATGATCGTTTTCCTATATATATAGTATAAATTAAATGTAGGGTCCTGTATAGTATAAGTTGTCCTCTAGGGACACTTATGCACCCTTTTAGGATGTCGGGCCTGAATAAAGTATTTTCCGCAGCGTATAAGTGTAGTTTTTTTTAAATTGTGGACTAGGTGATCCACCGAGCCGTGGGATACGACCTTTAAAATATAACTGATTTTCTAATCATATAACTTATGAATTTTCATAAAGTATAGGTAGTAGTGGTTTGCCTGAATGTCGGAAGTTATCCCCTGCTCAACATGGCATCATGACGCGTGTTTTCTCCTACTCTAATAATCCGTTTTCCTGGAGAAAATGCGGGTTGTGACAACACTTATTGTTTAAAGTAAACTCGTGTAAGGCCATAAGACCAAGTACTTTGTGTATTTGTATGCTCATTCCTACTTTGGGTTTTTAGTGGACATTTATATTGTTGCTTGGGTTCTTTTCTTTGCAACATTTAAAATGCTTCCGCTAGAATATGATCTGTGTAGGACGTGTGATATTGGAAGGATAGTTTCATTTAGTAACCCTTCAGTCTGTCTGTACTATATGACATAGGGCCCCGGCTAGACCTACTGTTATATGCCATTTGACGGATATGGGTGTTACAATTTGGTATCAGACTACCGGTTTCGGTCACGCTTAAATGAATTCGTGGACGAATTTTTTTAAGGGGTGGTGAGCACATGTGTATGCGTCATCGTTATAACATAAAAAGAACACATCAATGTCCACTTAGGAATGAAAATACACATGTTTCAGGAACCTGCGTGTTTTGTAATTTTCTTCGGTCACTTAATGGTGTTTTGTACGTCTATAGGTGACCAGGAGTGGTGCAGGGCCTTCAGAATGCCCACATTCTGAGGCAAGTAGCGCCCCGAATGGTGTGCCTACAACCCCTTCTTCGGCAGAAACTATAAGATTGGTGGCTGAAGCGGTGTTTGCAATGATAAATGCCCAGCCAGGAAGGAAAATGCAGCAGCTTTCCCCTGCAGGGGAACAAGTACCGCTTCAAGCGGCAGAACCTAGAAGGGTTGAACAAGTGGTGGTGGAGCCGTTGACACCTAAAAAAGCGACCGAAAAGCAGCTCAAACATGTTATGGGTTTTAATCCTCCGATGTTCTCGGGGACTGGAACCCCATCCCAAGCTGAAGATTGGCTCTCCCGAGTAAAGAGAGTCTTGACAACTACGAAAACGGAGGAGTGGCAAAAGACCACCATAGCCACTTTCCTTTTAGATGGAGAGGCAATGTTGTGGTGGGAAGGTTTAGAGCTACATCACTTCGGTGGAAGGCAACTCACGAACGTCTCGATGGAGGAATTTTCGAAACTATTCTTGGCAAGGTACCTTCCCACGGCTCAAAGGATCGCGATGGAGAAAGAGTTTCAGAGGTTGACACAAGGAGACAGTAGCGTGTATGATTACCTCCACGAATTTACACGGTTGGGTCGGTATGCTAGCTCTATGTTTGCTGATGAGGAACATAAGACAAACCGGTTCTATTAGGGTCTGCAGGATGACCTAAGGCTACTACTCTCGGGGCATATAACGCAGGGCATCTTAACCATGGTCAATACGGCCAAGTCGTTGGAGAAAGATCTGAGGAATGTACAAGCAAAGAAATACTCTAGTGCAAAGAGGATGCAGTTCAAGGTGCCGACCTCCTCGAATCCTGGTTTCCGTAAGTTTAATAAGAAGGCTTGGACTTCAGGTCCAGCCCCTTCTTCCGGTGCATCTGGGGCGACTACAGGCCGATCCCCGGGCGCAAGTTATAACTATGGGAAGCTGGGAAACTTTTCCTGAGATTGTTTGAGCAGACGCCAAATTCCTGAGAGGAAGCCTGGAGAAACTTATGAGGAGAAGGGCAAGGCAGTGGATTTCAACCATATCACACTATGCTCCATCCCAACCTAGAGTTTACAACCTTGGCCAGCAAGAGTCCATAAAGCAAGCTGACATGGTGACTTGCACTCCTTTTTATCCGAAGGATTTATATCACACATCTGAGTGCCTTCTTCGATGGCTAAGAAAAAATTGGATGTGTTGTTGTCGAATGGGTGCTTAATGCGCACGGATAGAGTTTGTTGCGTAAAGATACAGATTGGGAGTCAGGAGTTTGACTTGTAAGCATAGTTACTACCTTAGTGGAGTTTGACGTGATATTTGGTATGGACTGGCTCTCGGAGCAGTAGGCATACATTTATTGTAACCGCAAGGAGGTCAAATTGGGGACTGATCGTGAGACGATATTTGTAGGCTTGAAAGGGTCAAGCAAGACTTTGATGTCTGCTCTTCAGGTGTTTAAGGCAGTTCGTGTTGGTGTAAAGCTATTTTTCACACTAGTGGAGGCTTCGAAGCCTAAGCCTAGTTTGGATAGTATTCCGGTTGTATCCGAGTATCTTGACGTGTTCCCTAACGATCTCCCTGGATCCCCACCTCATCGAGAGATCGACTTCTCTATTGAGCTAGTTCTAGGTGCCAAACCTGTATCACGCTCTCCATATCGGTTAGAGCCTAAGGAGATGGCAGAACTGAAAGTTCAACTTCAAGAGCTATTGGAATAGGGTTATGTGCGTCCAAGTTCATCACCTTAGAGTGCACCAGTACTCTTTATTAAGAAGAAGGACGGAAGCTTGCGACTCTGTATTGATTATAGAGAGCTGAATAAGTTAACGGAGAAGAATAAGTATCTGATCCAAAGGATTGATGATCTGTTCAATCAATTAGTTCGGTCAACGGTTTACTCAAAATTGGATCTTAAATCCGGATATGATCAGTTGAGGATAAGAGAAAGTGACATCCCCAAGAACGCTTTCAGCATGCGGTACAGGCATTATGAGTTCACCGCCAACCCGTTTTGGCTGACTAATGCGCCATCTGTATTTATGGATCTGATGAACAGAATGTTCAGAGAGTGCCTGGACCACTTTGTGATAGTCTTTATCGACTATATATTAGTGTACTCATAGTGTGGGGAGGATCACTTTAATCATCTACATATGGTGTTGGAGACATTGAGGAGGAACCATTTGTATGCCAAGTTCTCAAAATATGAGTTTTGGTTATCCTCAGTAGCTATATGGGTGTGGCCTGTGTTGTCTACGGTAGCAAGAGCCCGGAGTTTTCTGGGGCTTGCCTGCTATTAAAGCCGCTTCGTAGAGAACTTCTCGCGGATAGCGTTACCCCTCATGACTTTGACCAGGAAGGATCAATAGTTTGTTTGGACGCCTGAGTGCGCACAAGCTTTCGAAGAACTGAAATGACGGTTGACCACGGAACTTATTCTATGTTCACCGAGTGGGACTGAAGGATTTGAGATTTATAGTAATGTTTTGGGCAGTGGTTTGGGTTGTGTTCTACTACAGCATGAGAGTGTAATAGCTTATGGCTCACGTCAGTTGAAGGTACACAAGAGGAATTATCTGGTCCATTACTTGGAGTTAGCGGTCGTAAAATTTGCCTTGAAGCTGTGAAGGCACTACCTGTACGGTGTAAGGGTCGATATCTACACCGATCACAAGAGCCTGAAGTACTTGTTGGATCAAACGGACATAAACATGTGGTAGCGGAGGTGGATGGAGTTCCTGGGTGACTACACCATCAAGATAAACTATGTGCCAGGGAAACGCAAGGTAGTTGCTGATGCGTTGAGTCATAGGGCTCCCGTGCAAGCCAACTGGTTGTCGATACATGATAAGCGTTTGATTCGTGACTTAAACGCATTGCAGAACTCTTGTGTTGACAAGCAGACTAGTGCCGAAGCACAACTAAACGGGATAGAGGTGCAGTATGACCTTACTGAAAGGATTCAGCAAGCTCTTGATTGGGATGATAACATGAAGCAGTTTATGGATGAGGCTTTGGATGGGTCAAATTCCCAATTTTATGTTAAGGATGGACTGTTATGGAGAGACAGTAGTCTATGCGTCCCAAGCATGGGTAAACTACGGAGGAATTGATGTACGAGGCTCATCATACCAAAAACTCGATTCATCCGGGGAGCACAAGGATGTTTAAAGATATGAAAAAGTTGTCCTGGTGGCCAGGAATTAAAAAGGACGTAGCACTTTATGTGGCAAAGTGTCAAACGTGCTCTTTGGTGAAGGTGGAATGCCAGAAGCCTAGAGGTTTCTTGAAGTCCTTACTAATCCCAGAGTAGAAGTTAGACGATATTTCGAAGGTTTTCGTGTATGGGTTGCCAAGTTAGCAGAAGGGAAACGACGCCATCTAGGTGATCATTGATAGATTAACGAAGGTATCACACTTCATTCCGAATAGGAAGGATGATTTGGTGGATAAAATGGCAAAACTCTACGTAGATAAAATTGTTCGACTACACGGTGTACCCCACAGCATCATGAGTGACCGAGATTGATGTTTCACGTCCAATGACTGGAGGTTAGTGCATCAAATGTTGGGAACCAAGATGAGTTTCAGCATAGCCTTTCAACCACAGACAGATGGTCAGACTAAGAGGGTCAACAGGATGATGGAGGACATGCTTCGCATGTGCGTCTTGGATTTCAGAAAGTAGTGGGATGATCACCTGAACTTGGTGGAGTTTGCTTATAACAACAGCTACCATGCCAGTATTCAAATGGCCCCCTTTGAGGCCCTATACGGTAGAAAATGTCACAGCCATTGTCATGGTTGGAAACAGGTGAGTCAAAGCTGTACAAACGACAAGACATGGAAGACGCCACTTCGTTGGTACGAACTATACGGGAATGGTTACCGATCGATCAGGACAGGCAGGCTAAATACTATAATGTCAAGCATAGGAGCATTGAGTTTGTTGTTGGCGACTAGGTATATTTGAAAATTAAGCCGTTTAAGGGCATCTCACAGGTACGATGCTTGAAAAAAGCTGAGCTCGAGGTACCTTGGACCATTTGAGATTCTGGAGCGAATTGGTGAAGCAGCTTATCGACTGAATCTATCAGTGGAATTGAGTGGTCTATATGACGTGTTCCAAATATCAGTGTTGCAAAAGGCGGTGAAAGAGCCTTCAAAAGTTATTGCGGTCGATCAAGTACCTGTTTATAATGGATTGACGAAGAAGGTCAAGCTCATTCGCATTGAGGACTTTGAAGTCAAGCAACATTGTAACAAGGACATCAGGATGGTCAAACTCGGTTGGGACAACTGCGGTCGGGAGGAGCTCTCATGGGAGTGAGAGAAGACCATGCTTGGGCAGTATCCCGAGTTATTCCACTCAGGTACCGTTTATTTTGTGTATCTTTTCCATTAAGTAATTTCGGGACAAAATTCTTTTAGGGGGAGAATTATAACACCCCGAAACTTAAAAGATGAATGGATAGCATTTTAAGGACAAGTTGGATCTTGATTAGGTTCACACGGCCTGTGATACGGGCATGTCCAGTGCCGTGTCTTGCTCGAGTTCGATGAATTTTCTGTATGGTCAACGAAATGTACTCGACCATCCTCGGGGACAGGGCACACGGCCTGTGACACGGGCATGTCAAGGGCCGTGTCCTGCTTTATGTTATGACTGGTTGTGTCGAGTGAGTTACACGGTTAGGGACACGGGCGTGTTTAAAGGTGTGTCTAGCACACGGCCTGTGACACGGGCATGTCACGTGGTATTGTCCTATTCGGACGCGATGGTTTCAGCGTCGATTGGGGCATATAGCCTATGACACAGGCGTGTCCATGGCTGACACGGGCATGTCCCAAGCTGTGTCATAGGTCATGTCCTGTTCTGTGTTTACTTGGTTACGACGAGTGTGAAACACAACCTATGATACGGGCGTGTCACAAGCTATGTTCGACCCATGAATGTGATTTTTAGGGCTTATCATGGTCATTCATTTCCTTCAAATAGGATCCGATGGCTCAGCCTTTCCCTTGCTGGTATATGGCTGGGAGATGAGGGTTTATCCCTCATTTCTTTTCACCCATTCTCTTTCTAAAGGGTTAGAGAGAGGGGAGAGCAAGGAAGAAGGTGAAGGAGGAATCCGGCCGACGGTGGATCTTTAGAGCCCTGATTCTCGAGCTGAGTCCAGATTTGTGGAGGCGAGGCCGTTGCGGTGCTTTTCATCCGTCTAATTTTCCATGGCACCAAAGCGAACAGCTAGGGCAACGATTCTCGTCTTGGACATGTAAAGTCCTCTTCCTTTTTACATAGGAAATTCCCTCCCGCAAGTGAGCGGTAAGTGCGAGGTATTCCTTTAGGTGGACATGAATAGTCCCCGTGGTTTTGCATATAGAGTCCGGAATCAAAGTAAGGACACAGGCATGGTGTGTGAAGCCTACCCGGACAAGTTGGTCTGGATTGGTGATGTTTCTTTATGCATGAATAGCCGGAGAAGACTCTGTGCCGATGGTTGTTTTCGGGTTTTCTACGTGGTATATTGCAGTAGGGAGTCTTGGGGATTAACTCCAAGGTGAACCCGAAAATTTGAAAAGAAGCGAAGTTCTGCCGTTTTAGTGTCCTGGGAGCCAGCCTTGTACATAGCCGGGCTATAGACTATTGTATGATCGATACTTTGGGATTTAGTGTTGCTTGTCCTGCGCCGATGGATAAATGGCTGTGGCGAGGTGAGCAACGGGCTGGTTGAACCATACCCACTCCAAGTGGTTTAGTGAAAGATGGCTTGGAGAGCGAGTCTAGGCTTTGACTGAAAGGACTTTAATGCTCACATGTTTGTTATCCTGGGGGCAGTGGGGGACTGCAGAACGAGCTGGGCTGGGACCGAGGGCACCGAGTAAGTGCCCTGAGAGCACGTGGTGTGTGGCCATCCGTGCCTACAACTCTGGTTAAGTGTGCTATTATTGTACTTTCACTATATTGTTTGGCTATGCTACTAAAATGCTGGGAAGGAGCACCGCCACCCAAAATCTGGGGAGGGGTCGTTATAATTTGGTTAGCTTTAGCTGACCATTACTTTTGTTTGTCACCGCTGCGGTGGAATGTTAATTGCAGGTGCTGCGGAGCCTAGTGTCAAGTAGCCGGCTAAAGCCCTTGTTGCTGAGCTGACCCTCGAAGGCCGATGCGAACATTTACTTTTATACACATGTGTGATCGTCCCGCATGCCGATGTTTGGAAGACACCTATTGTTTAAAGTAAACTCTTTTAAGAACATAAGGCCAAGTACTTTGTGTATTTGTATGCTCATTCTTACTTTGGGTTTTTAGTGGACATTCATGCTGTGGCTTAGGTTCTTTTCTTTGCAACATTAAAAATGCTTCCGCTAGAATATTCTATGTGTAGGACGTGTGATATTGGAAGGATGGTCTCATTTAGTAACCCTTCGGTCTGTCTGTAGTATATGGCGTCGGGCCTTGGCCGGACCTACTGCTATATGCCATTTGACGGATAGGGGTGTTACAGTAAGCTTCACTCAACGCCAAACTACTTAACATATATTCTTATGTTATCTGACGTTGAGTGAGTAAGCTACACTCAACACATTTAGACTTTGCCATATTTTCTATGAAATCACAGTCCCTGACTAACTAAGGTTCAGTCAATGATTTTTATTACATGGCATTGAGTGAGTTAGCTTCACGCAATGCCTGTGGACTTAGTCGAATACTTACACAGATTTTTTGTAGCATTGACTGACTAAGCTATACTCAATGATTTAGGCTCAATGACATTGAATGAGTATACTTCAATCAATGCCTGTGGACTTAGCCACATTTCTGCATGTTTCTTCTTAAGCTTTGATTGTCTTAGCCTGTCTCACAACTTTTTGTTATATGGAATTGAGTGAGTAGACTTCACTCAACGCCTGTGGGCTTAGGCAATTTTCAAACTTTGTAATTTGCTCCTTGACACCTGGCATTGAGTGAGCTTGATCACTTAACGCCTGTGGACTTAGGCAAATTCTTGCATTTACAGACAGCTTCTATGAATCCACCTTTCTACCTTGCGAACACCTATCAAATCAATGTGAGAAGGACTAACCTGCATGCATGAACTTACACACACATCAAAAACAACTATATGTATATCATTGATCTATTAGACATCTTCAAATTAGCGTCATTGGGATCAATTGACTCAACACTTCTCTTTCCGCTACCTGAGTTGAGAGAGTCCCAACCCTAACTTCTTCTCAGGAATAAGAATGCAGATAGGATTCTATGGCTTGTGCTAGTAGTAACTTGCAGACAACATCTCTGGTTCTTCTTTCTTTCCTGGGCAGAGGAGATTCAACCCTAACTTTAACTCCAGAGGAATAATCCCCTGTACCTTCTTTCAAACCACCACTTCTCATAGTTCTCCTCCTTACAGCTTCCAAAAAAAGATCTTCAGAATATTGATTGCTGAAACTGTGATGGGATGCAGGTAGGTTTAGCCCTTACAACATCTTGACTATAGAAATCAGTTGTCTCTGCTTCTCCTTCTTACCCAGAATATAAGCTTTCTGACCTTGATGGTGCAGGTAAAACTGGCACCAGCTTTCTTGGATCAGCTTCAGATAGGCAGCAGCTAGGTAGGACCTATTGCCCCTTCTTCTTTCTCAAAAAGAAAACTTTCTGAACTTGCTGGTGCAGGTGAGAATGACACCAACAATCTCTTTACTCTTAGATCTGAAGCTTAAACTTCTTCTCTAGGGCTCAGCAATAATGATCGAGGAAGAAGATGAACTCCATACTATTTCCCAAAAGCTAATCTCTTCAATCTCATTTCTTTCTTTTCTATTCCGTCGATAACTGACTATTTTTACTCGTGGGCCCCACTGAAATTGGCAGCTATAACTTTGCTTTTGCATTAATTGTAGTACTGAAGGCAAGCAACTACCTTTGTTGCGTACTGTTGCTTTCCCGCAATAAATTTGAATTTTGTTGACTTGTTCACTTGCTGACATCACCATCTGTGGACTTAGCCAAAATCAAGCACCATTAATATAGGCGTTGAGTGAGTAAGCTTCACTCAATGCCAAAACAGTTAGACAAATTTTCTGTCATTAGACATTGAGTGAGCAACCTTCACTCAATTCCAAAACACTTAAAAAAAGTTCTCTGTCATTAGGCATTGAGTGAGAAACCTTCACACAAAGCTAAAACACTTAGAAAAGTTTTATGTCATTAGGCGTTGAGTGAGTAAGCTTTAGTTAACACCAAAACAACCAGAAAATCTTTTTCTCTAGGCGTTGAGTGATTAAGCTTCACTCAACGCCAAAATACTTATCTAGAGTTTTGTCACTTGGTGTTGAGTGAGTAAGCTTCACTCAATGCCTTAACACTTAGATTTAATTTTAGTCAGTTGGTGTTGAGTGAGTAAGCTTCACTCAATGCATTTGGACATAGACAAATTTTTTTGAAATCATAGTCTCTAATAGACTAAGGTTCAGTCAATGCTTTTTATCACATGGCGTTGAGTGAGTAAGCTTCACTCAACGCCTGTGGACTTAGTCAAATATGAGCACAGATTTTTTGTGTAGTTGACTGTCTGAGCTATACTCAATGATTTATTCTATATGGTGTTGACTGAGTAGACTTCACTCAACGTCTGTGGACTTAGCCATATTTTTTCCTATTTTTTATTAGGCTTTCACTTCCTTAGCATGTCTCATAGATTTTTGTTGTATGGCGTTGAGTGAGTGGACTTCACTCAATGCCTATGGACTTAGCCACATTTTCAGCTTGAAAAATGTTTGTCTTTGATTGTCTTAGCCTGTCTCATAGCTTTTTATTGTATGGCGTTGAGTGAGTAGAGTTCACTCAACCCCTATAGACTTAGCCACATTTTCAGCTTTCCAATGTTACGCAGAGACTATCAAAGCTATACTCAATGCTTTTACTCACCTAGCATTGAGTGAATAGACTTCACTCAATGCCTATGGACTTAAGAGATTTCTGTCATTCCACCTTGTGACCAACTGTCACAATCTCTTAGACTACCTATCTAAACATGTTCCAAGGGACATCCTGCACACACTGAACTTGAACTATATCAAATAAAATTATGCACTTAGTAATTCTTGGGATGCCTTCTTCAAATCTAGGGAACATTGAGGGAAATATTCCCAACAATCTCCCCCCTATTTGAAGAATGCAGAACACAATAATACTAAGAAGCATATCACAATGAAACACATTAATTAATTATTGGTGCAAGTTTCAGTTGAATTACAAGCCTACTACTTTATTGTGCACTCTTCTTATACCAGCCTACTAGAAGCACTTTCCTGATAATATGCACTGACTCAACTTGTCTAATATGTAGTCATTGCATTCCTAATACTACTTGTATATTTCCATATAGTATGCACTGACTAAACTTTACTCTAAGGCATGTCAAGTATTACTTAAACATCTCTTTCCTTCCAAGTATTACCTCTACCTTCTCCCCCTTTATGGCTTCTTCAATAGGCATACATTTATTGAGGGAAGAGAAGGATCATGGGAGAACTCTACTCTTGGTACTTTAGACCATCAACACTATATTTCAGTGAAACTAACATTATTTCAGCTGATCTCAGGGAAATTTAACCTAGAACCTTAAGGTTATTAATTGCTAAATATTTATCTAACCTTGTTAAAATAGTATAACAAATAGGCAGATAGACTTCAATATGAATCTAAATTAAAAATATAGACATGTAGATCTATAATCTGAAATACTTAATGTGCTTGAGTCATACAACATTAACCATTCCCCACTCAACTTTGAAAGAGTTGAACTTAGTCTCATCCAATGACATAGTGAAGATATCAACACCTTGATTGTCAGTGGGGAAAGATTCAAGGCCAATGTCTCCACTATCTACATGTTCTCTTACAACGTAGTAATTTAATTTATAGAATCTTAGTCCTGTTATATGAGACAGGAATCTTAGCAATAGAAATTGAACTGGATGAGTCAACTATAAGGGTGAATGACTTACCTTGAGATTGTAGTCCACTTGCTAATGTTGAATCCACAGAATCAACATCCTCTTGTGATGATACCATTGATACACCACAATACTGCAGCCCCTTAATACTTGAGTGGTCCATTGATCCACTTGAGCTAGTTGTTATCATTCATACCCTTGAGCTAGTGCCACACCTCCCCATTTTATGACTTTAACAGAGGCAACTATAGTTAGGGAGGAGCTGACTATTCTTGTTCTCCTACAACATAACTGTCCCATCAGCAGCAGCAGTTATATTTCAGATTCAGAGAAGATTATGACAATGTCATAAATAATCTCCCCTTTAATCTGTGCATTGTCCTTAGGATAAACGTATCAGCAGTTGTAACGCCCCTGATTTTTCGATGTTTAATTTAATTCTTTTATTGGAGTAAAAATGACGTCAGGGCATTACGTTGACATTTAGTTGGTGGTTACCATTATCAGAGCATGATTTTTGCTCGTTGGTATCCAAGGTTTTGGTTTAGGAGTATTGGCTCGGATAATTTCTCATGTGTTTTTATATTCCCTTGCGAGCTGGGGTTCCTTTTTGAATACAGTGGAGCCTGTAACATCCCATTTCCGGCTAGACCCCTAGGAGTCGGTTGGTCGAGTCAGAACCCCAGGGAGCACAAAAAGTGAAAATAAATCGATTGAGTTTTCGGGTCAAGGGTTGGTCACGCCCGTGACCGACCCGTCACGCCCGTGACTTGGGCGTGACTACTTCGACGATCGTCGATCTCCACGAGATGATCGTCGAACGTGCTGTCTGGGCATGTCACGCCCGTGACCAAGGTGTCACGCCCGTGACTATGGGCGTGACCCCATCGACGATCGTCGATCGCCGTGAGACGAGCGTCGAGCTTGCGCCCCGGGCATGTCACGCCCGTGACATGAGTGTCACGCCCGTGACCTAGGGCGTGACCCATCGACGATCGTCGATCTCAATTCGACGATCGTCGACCTCGAAACTTGCTGTTCGGGCATGTCACGCCCGTGACCCGAGGTGTCACGCCCGTGACTTAGGGCGTGACCAGCCTTCGACGATCGTCGATCTCAATTCGACGATCGTCGACCCAAAATCTGCTGTTCGGGCCTGTCACGCCCGTGACCCAAGGTGTCACGCCCGTGACCATCCATCGACGATCGTCGATCTCAGTTCGACGATCGTCGAACCCAGGATTGGCTATTCGGACCTGTCACGCCCGTGACATTGGCCGAAACGACGGTTCGGGCCCGAATTATTCCAACACGCGTGGTATTAAATGCTGGTGTGGGAAGTTACACCAGGAGTAACTACCGGCCGTTTTCCTTCTGAAATTTTATAATAAATGAGGAAAAGGTGGTCCAATAGAAAACCGCCAGCTGGACACACCTGTTCAGTTCCGCCGTTTCTTATCCCTTCACCGTAACCGAAACGTTAAGGGGGAAACTTCATGGCCATAATGGTTTTACCCATTCAC
Source organism: Platanthera zijinensis (assembly GCA_039513925.1). Classification (NCBI taxonomy): domain Eukaryota; kingdom Viridiplantae; phylum Streptophyta; class Magnoliopsida; order Asparagales; family Orchidaceae; genus Platanthera; species Platanthera zijinensis. The sequence continues at coordinate 123,141,769 of CM077089.1, read as the reverse complement.
CTTCCCACTTCCTGAGTTATAAAAGCCCACCTGGACAAGAGGAGAAGGTTACACGCTCAAGTAATCAGAACAGACCTTTGTTCTTGCTGTAGGAGAAGTTCAGCAAACGCCACCACCGCGCCATGGCACCCCGACGCACTTCTCGCCTTCAAACCGCGAACAAGGTCCTCCTCTACTCCTTCTCTTTCATGGGTAGATCTTAGGATTCTTAGAAAGGAGGTTCGCGCTCAACGGAGCCGGACCCGTCTCTCGTTTTCATGGGAAAAACCATGAAAATGGTATTTTTGAGTTCGCCGGAAACCGCCACCTCCGGCGGCCAAACCACCGCCGACCGCTAGCCATCGCCTCAACGGAGGTGGTGGTGGTGGTGGCTGGCCAGGGAAGTGACCGGACGGCCGGCAACGGATCACGGAAACGTTACAGGAAAAATGTTTTCCTGTGTCTGTTCGGGTTCATGAAGAAGATGAACAGTAGGATAAACTTTATAATATATTGATTATTATAAATTACAAATGGGAAGAATGCGTTATTTGAACATATTTTTGGGGCTGTAAACGAGGCACTTAGAGGCCGAATTAGGAAAAATGACCAGTCACAAAAGTTGTAGCCCTCTGGGTCTACTTTAATTTAAAATTGATTTTATTCAATTTGGGTGAGTGGTTTGACCACAGCACTCGTTTTGGTGGGATCAAGACCTAGGCTAACCAGAAATTGAAATGGTTGCCCACGGTTCATAACATGTCCAAATGACTTGAAATTTGGACTGGAGGTCTATAATATGTAAATCGAGAGGCTGTCCAAAAATGAGAATTTTTGGAGAACTTTTGCCTAAAGTTTTTGTAAAAATTTAATAAACAATATAAAATTAATTAGGAGATGAAATTAAGCCCAAACTCCCCCAAATTTTGGGTGGTGGTCCCTGGCATCAATATTAAGACCTGTACAAAATTTCAACTCGATTGGTCGAGTTTTGAATAGGGAATTATCAAGTCCTAGATAGGTCTTGGTGAGGGGTACTTTGGGGAAAAGTACAATTGGAGGTGGAGTGGACAAATCTCCTCAAAGAAGGCTGAAGTTGTTGGCCACTGATTTGTTGAGTCTATGTCTACCCTCTTGGGAAACATGGTGTGGCTTAGGGTGGATTTTACCCTAAGAGATTGGCTCAACTCCGACGGGTGGGAGTTTGAGGTTTGTGAAGGACATAGGAGCAAAAGCTCTTGTATGCCCTTGAAATTTGGAGGAGAGGGGGAGGATATGATGAAAACCCTCTGGTTGAAATAGTGAAGGAATTGGAGGTAGTTAAGTACCTCGAAAGTTGAGATTTTGGAATAGGATAAACATGTAATTTAATTATTTTAAGCACTAAATCTAATCCAAAAAATTATGAAACTCGGAAGGAGGGAGTTTTAGGATGTATTAGGCTTGTGGTAATTTTTCTGGAATTTTATGATTAATATATATTATACTTCATGTGTTAAAGAATTATTAGCCCAATTTGTTATTTCAATTATTTGGAGGCTTTACATTAATTATAATCAGTTAAAATTCTGGATTTAGATCTTGATTAGTAGAACATTGATCCCTGAATTTTTATAGAATTTTATGTTGAGTAAATCTAGTACTTTATTCACAAATGATAGAAAGGGCTTTTATGTTTAAAAAAATTATTATGGATAGAACACTTGCTGGAAAATTATGAAACTTAGCCAGTGCAAATTTTAGGCCTTAATCTTCATGTCATAAATTATTTAGAATTTTTGGAAGAATATTTTCTGTACTTGATTCATAAACTATAGAAATTAGAGATTATTTCCAAATAGTTTTTCAGGTTATTTTGATGATAGAAAATTATGATACTTAGGATTTAGCCTTCTGAGATAGCCTACTAATTATCATAAATTTGCTGGACATCTTGCATGAATAATTAGGATAGTTCATGTTCAAACCGGTGGCCCCTGAGATTTTCGAGGAATTTATTTAAATGCCAAATAAATTAGGAAAATTTCCATTTTCTGGACTTAGGTCATTTATGTCATGGTAAGTCTCCAGTAAATAATTTAGGGCATTTGGATGAGTAATGGATCATTTCGTAACCGGTTCGACATGTAGCCTAGGTAGGTCTGCATTTAGTAAATTGTGGAATGCAATAGGACATGATCTGAGGAAGATATTAAGAGTAGTGAGTAGAGGTGATAGCTAGAATTAAGAGGTGCTCGGGTTTGGCGAAAGATCGCTTTTCCCGAAGAGTGGAAGGTTTAAAAATCACCCTAGGATAGTCTATCGTAATATGAGAAGGAAATCGGATTAAGGGTAGACAACCAATAATAATAAGTGCCTTACGAAAGGGAACTTCGGGCCGTAATGCACCGTCTTGGTTCCTAGTGCCCCTTGAGAGCCCTTCACGGGGTATACCGGGGGCAGTCCTGGGCTAACGTAAACTGTAATAATAAACTGGCAAGAGTAACTTAGTAACTAGGATTGCACCTTTCACAAACACTGTTGGCACAGGAAGATTGATGAGAGCTTCGGCTCGGTTGTTCTGGAGACGGACGGGATGGTCCGGGGAGCTTCGGCTCGGTTGTTCTGGAGACGGACGGGATGGTCCGAGGAGCTTCGGCTCGGTTGGTTGGAGACGGACGTTTGGTCCGGGGAGCTTCGGCTTGGTTCTGTTTGTTTGCGATTAAACTTGCATGTGCATAAGATAGGAAAGTTAAGGTGGTGGGTCTTTTGATATCGGGGAGTTCGATTGCACCGACACCGATATTGTTGACTCGGCGAGGTGGTTAGCACTTCGCCAACAGAAGTCCGGTGCGCCAGCCGGCAAGAGTACGCAGGCGTCCGCTTAGTGCACCAAGCGTTGAGGCGTACGATAGGTCAGACCAGTGGTGCTTTTACTGGTTTTGAGGTGGGCGAGGCCCAACCCACCGCTTCCGTCTGCCACTACGGAGGTATCCTGGGAGGTAACGACTCCGAAAGGGGGAACTAAAGGTCTGTGTGCACAGAGTCGGGTGTGTGAGTTGCACTTGCATGTTTCATCATACCCACTAGCATGTCATAGCATAATCGATTTATTAAACCTTGACACCTAAAGTATAAGTGGTATGGGACGCTTATACATTAGGACCTGCAAAACGACCCCTTGGTCTATAAGCTTGTGTGGGCAAGTTTATAAATCAAAGGTTATTTTCAATATATAACAACCATTGTTGTTTGATAACCGACAATCCAACGTATAAGTGGTATGGGACACTCTATACGATGGGAGCCTTGCAAAAGATCCCTTTTGCTTATGTGTTCTCGCATAAGTGAAGGTTTAAATTCTTATAATTGCTTTTCTTACTGTTAGACCTATTATAACCTTCATATAACTGCTCACCGAATACCACTTGCTAGATTAGTTTCCGCTGCCATCTGTTTCATGTTTAATCTCTACCTTCATGTCCTTCCCTTTCTTCCTCTCCGCTCGGTACCTAGGAGCCATGGGGGAAGGGGTAGGGGATGATAGGGCTTAGTCTTTATGACTAACGGTTTTCGAACCGCATCATTTAGGGGATCGTGGAGCCCAGCATGGAGGAGCAGCCCCAGAGATCGGTGCGCCTAGAGATGGGGCAGTCTAGCTCCGGAGTTCACACAGCCGGGACCGTGAGTCTCGATCTTGAGTAGTTTACTGTTTCGCTTCCGCATGAGAGACTTGTAGTGAGGACATTTTGTACCGGGCATAAGCCCGTTTTTATAGTACTCTGATGTTTCTGTGGACACTCCCTTCGTGGAGTTTTATTATATATATGTGATTTTTATTATTGTGGACTGCATTGCTCTTACTTCAATAATTGTGCTACTTTCTGTGATCGAAATTGGCCGGCAGAATCGGCGCCTTGTGGTGATGACCCTTCGGGACGTGAAGGAGTCACCGCAAAGCGGCGGTTCTGGGCCTAAGACCCCGGTGGTTGAAAAAGAAAAAAAAAGGGGGTCTTACAAGTGGTATCAGAGGAAACATCGATCAAAAGGAAGTAGCAGTCCACAAACCCACGGTCACCCCCGCTCGAGTTTAGTTTGGGGACAAACTAAGCAGCGGAAGCAGTGGTGTGCCCATATGGGGATCACATATAATTTGTCCACCTTTATGTAGTATTTGAACGTTTTCTCAGCGTGTGTTTTTGTTACGCAGCCTCCAGCACGGACTACGCCTCAGGGTGGAGTTCCACAGGCTCAGGATGTTGCACCACCCCCACCGGCCCCCACTCCTTTCCTTCAGTCAGACATGGGACAGACCCTGACTGCCATTCTGGAGGCCTTCAGGGCCCAGCAGGTTCCGGCCCCGCAGCCAAATCCGGGGGCCAACTGGCTAAGCATCTTCCGAGGACTGGCTCCCCCGTCCTATTTGGGGACAGAGTCGGCTGTTCGGACGGAAGAGTGGCTAGATATCATGTATGAGATGCTGACCGGGATTCGGTGTCCATGGGAGGAGAAGGTGGCTCTGGTTGTCTCCTGCCTGGAGTCCCATGCAAAGAGGTGGTGGAAGACGCTGTTGGACACGACCTTTGCTGATAGGGAGGTTGCGGAGATTACTTGGGAGGAGTTCAGGGCCGCACTGCTGGAGCATTTCGTTCCGCAGTCGGCTATGGATGACTTGGAGGAGTGGTTCTTACAGCTGAAGCAGGGAACTCGGACCGTGGTGGAGTACCATCGAGAGTTTGACCACCTGGCTCGATACGCAGATTCCTACCAGCTGGACGAGGCAGGGTATATCAGGAGGTTCTACAAGGGCCTACGTGAGGACTTGAGGGAGGCCCTCTTGTTTGTATCTGACGGGCCTATCTCCCGGATTTTGGAGATGGCCAAAAGGATTGAGGCAGATTGGCACACCACCCGGGGCCGGAAACGGCCAGCAGAGGATCAGGGACGAAGAGGAAGGAATGACCAGCGGCGGGGTGCTGTACCAGAGGGGAGGAGGACAGAGGACCAGCCTCGTCAGGACGTGAGGCCGGAGCCGAGGGAACAGGTGGTATTGGCCCCTCCACCCCTTCGGATGCAGGAGATGCCGAGACCCGGGGGAATGGCGTATCCCCCAGAGTGCTACTTTTGTCATCAGATTGGGCACATTCGGAGGAACTGCCCCATGAGGGGGGCACCACCTCCAGCACATCAGGGCGGCCCACCAGCTCAGCATTACGGAGGCCGAGGACGCGGCCGCGGTCGAGGATACCAGGGGGAAGATCGTAGACAGGGAAGAGAGCAGGTATATGCCTTGGACCTTGCACAGCCGCGGAATCCGGAGCAGGTCATCGCAGGTATGCCGAAATGCTTCTTTGTTTTCATAGAATTTCCCCTTTAAGTTGTTAAAACTTTGAATCGCACTAGATTGATAGCAAGGAAAGTAAAAACTCATTATAGAACCCTAAGATATCTAATCACCCCAGGTATAGTCTTCATCAGCGGCAAGCCTGCCCGCACGCTGTTCGATACTGGAGCTACTCACTCCTTTGTGTCGGAGTCGTTCGTGGAAGGACTGGAAGGTGTGGAGCGGTTCACAGGCTCGAGGATGAGGGTGCGACTACCGGATGGATCTGAGCTCCTTACCACGGATCACTGCAATATGGAGGCAGAAATTGGTGGAAAAGCGTTCGAGGCTCCAGCGACGATTTTGAAGCTGACGGACTACGACCTGATCCTGGGCATGGTATGGCTGCACTGGAACTATGCCCAGATTGACTGCCAGGCAAAGAGGATCACCGTGAGACACGGGGACTCTTTCATTACCATTGAAGGTATAAGACCTGTCTCTCGTATACTCTTATCTTCGGTACAGGCCGTCAAGGCCCATCTGCAGGGAGAGGAGGTCTATCAGATTCTATTTGAGATAGCGGAGGTTAAGGAGTCGGTGACAGACATCCCGGTGGTGCGAGATTTCGCTGACGTCTTCCCAGAGAAACTACCAGGATTACCTCCACACCGAGAGCAGGATTTTCAGATACAGCTTGTGCCGGGGGCCAAGCCGGCATCTAGGGCCCCTTATCGGATGGCCCCAAAGGAGTTGGCAGAGTTTCAGACTCAGTTGCAGGAATTAGTTGAGGCAGGTTTTGTTAGACCGAGTTCCTCGCCATGGGGAGCACCGGTCCTGTTCGTGAAAAAGAAGGATGGGACACTACGCCTGTGCATCGATTATCGAGCACTGAACAGGCTGACCGTCCGGAATACCTATCCGCTCCCACGGATAGACGAATTATTCGACCAGCTAGAGGGGGCCCATTATTTCTCGAAGCTGGACTTGAGATCAGGATACTACCAGCTGCGGATCCAGGAGGAGGATATCCCGAAGACGGCCTTTAGTAGCAGATATGGCCTGTATGAGTTCACCGTGATGCCCTTTGGGCTCACGAATGCTCCGTCGGCGTTCATGAGTCTCATGAACTGGGTTTTCGAGGCTTACTTGGATGTGTTCGTCATAGTGTTCATAGACGACATCCTGATCTACTCTAGGACGGAGGAGGAGCACACTCGACATCTGGCACTGACCTTGGAGAGGTTGCGGGAGCATCACCTTTATGCCAAATTCAGCAAGTGTCAGTTCTGGTTGAAGGAGGTGGCCTTCCTAGGCCACATCATCAGCGGAGCCGGGTTATCAGTAGATCCAGCAAAGGTTCGGGCAGTTCGCGATTGGCCGCAGCTGAGGACAGCCACCGATGTATGCAGTTTCTTGGGGCTTGCCGGTTACTACCGGAAGTTCGTGGAGGGGTTCTCTCGGATTGCCCTCCCCCTCACATCTTTGACAAAGAAGGAGGCACCTTTTGTTTGGACCCCGCAGTGCCAGGCGGCTTTCCAGGAGCTGAAGGACCGACTCATCTCGGCCCCTATCCTGGCCCTTCCATCCGGAAGGGAGGGATTCCAGGTGTATACCGACGCATCATACCAAGGGATGGGAGCGGTGCTGATGCAGAACGGACATGTCATAGCATATGCCTCCCGCCAGCTGAAGACCCATGAGAGGAACTACCCGGTGCACGACCTCGAGATGGGAGCGGTCGTTTTTGCTCTAAAGGTCTGGCGTCATTACCTTTATGGAGTCTACTGCGATATCTTCTCCGATCACAAGAACTTGAAATACGTGGACACTCAGAAGGAGCTGAATATCAGGCAGAGGCGTTGGGTGGAGTTCTTAGCAGATTATCAGTATGAGATGCACTACCACCCAGGGAAGGCAAATGTGGTGGCCGACGCGTTGAGTCGGAGAGCGGCCACTTCCGAAGCTGGGCCCCAGGTTATGTCTATGGAGCTAGTCCAGTCATTCAGAGATATGCAGATATCCCTAGTGTCCGAGGATGACCCAGATCTGTATAGGGAGTATCTGGCATCGATAGTGGCCATTGACGATATTCGGGATCGCATTCGGGACGGACAGAGGACAGATGCGGGGGCAGAGCCGATGTTCCGAGCTTTGGAGGAAGGTTCGACAAGGGATTATTCCCTGAGGGATGGTTTGCTCCACTTCAGAGGCAGAGTATATATACCCGCAGGAGGCCAGATCCGAGAGGATATTTTGACGGAGGCGCATTGCAGCCGGTACTCCGTGCACCCGGGGATCACAAAGATGACCGCTGATCTGAAGAGGACGATGTTTTGGCCAGGCATGAAGAAAGACATTACGTACTTCGTGACCCATTGCGAGGCGTGTCAGTTGGTGAAGGCGGAGTGCAGGAACCCCGCAGGACTGTTGCAGCCACTCCCGGTGCCGGAGTGGAAATTTGACGACATAGCGATGGATTTTATACATGGTCTTCCCCGGTCTCGGACAGGGAATGACTCGATTTGGGTGATTGTCGATCGTTTGACGAAGGTGGCCCGCTTTATACCGATCAGGAAGGATGACTCGGTGGGAGTGCTGGTACGGAAGTTTGTGGAGCAGTATGTCCGATATCATGGCGTGCCCCGGACGATAGTGTCGGACCGCGATGGACGGTTTACATCCAGGGAGTGGCGGTCAGTGCAGGCATATTTGGGCACCCGGTTGACTTTTAGCACGGCCTTCCACCCTCAGACGGACGGGCAGACCGAGCGCACCAACCGGACCTTGGAGGACTTACTACGGCTGTGTATACTGGACCGAGGGGAGCCGTGGGAGAAGATGTTACCGTTGGTCGAGTTCTCCTACAATAATAGCTACCAGTCCAGCATCAGGATGGCGCCGTATGAGGCCTTGTATGGAAGGAAATGTAGGACCCCGCTTTCCTGGGTTCAGGACGAGGATCCGAAGCTGCTGGGATCGGATTTCGTTGAAGATACCGAGGCTCAGGTGAGACTGATCAGAGATAGGATGTTGGAGGCGCAGAGCAGACAGGCCAAATACTATGACGCCCGGCATCGTCAGGTGGAGTTTCGGGTAGGGGACCGAGTGTTCTTGAAGATCCGGCCCATGCACGGAGTCTCACGGGTGCGCGGTCGGAGGAAGAAACTCAGCCCTAGGTATATGGGCCCTTACCGGATCCTGGAGCGGATCGGACCCCTAGCCTACAGGCTAGAGTTGCCACCGGAGCTGGCAGCTCTACACGACGTCTTCCACATCTCTTCGCTGAGAAGGGCTCTACTACGCTCGGAGCAGCGGATTTTGACCACCGAAGGGCCGGTAGCTTCAGACCGATCTGTTTACTTGGAGCCGGTTCGGATCGACGACAAAGGAGTGCGGATCTTGCGGCGCAAGAAGATCCCCTTAGTCAAGGTTCTGTGGAGAAACCACGGTCAGGAGGAGCACACCTGGGAACCGCAGGATCTGATGAGGCAAAGATACCCGGAGTTGTTCAGTCAGGTACATCTCACCACCTCTCGGTATATTATAGACTGCCTTTTTGTTTTGGAATGTTAAGACTAGATAAGGAAAATCCAGGACCTAGGCATGCGCACTTAATCAGAAAGGTAGGGGCTAATCTTTTGTTTATTGGGGAGATTGTCTTAGTTATCAAACGAACAGTCGCCTGAACCCAATAGAAAGATCGTATGGGATGTTACAAGTTTAATTTATTCCGATAGAAATCCCCATAGGCTCAACCTCAATTTCGGGGACGAAATTTTTGTTTTGTTTATTGGGATTTGTAACATCCCATTTCCGGCTAGACCCCTAGGAGTCGGTTGGTCGAGTCAGAACCCCAGGGAGCACAAAAAGTGAAAATAAATCGATTGAGTTTTCGGGTCAAGGGTTGGTCACGCCCGTGACCGACCCGTCACGCCCGTGACTTGGGCGTGACTACTTCGACGATCGTCGATCTCCACGAGACGATCGTCGAACGTGCTGTCTGGGCATGTCACGCCCGTGACCAAGGTGTCACGCCCGTGATTATGGGCGTGACCCCATCGACGATCGTCGATCGCCGTGAGACGAGCGTCGAGCTTGCGCCCCGGGCATGTCACGCCCGTGACATGAGTGTCACGCCCGTGACCTAGGGCGTGACCCATCGACGATCGTCGATCTCAATTCGACGATCGTCGACCTCGAAACTTGCTGTTCGGGCATGTCACGCCCGTGACCCGAGGTGTCACGCCCGTGACTTAGGGCGTGACCAGCCTTCGACGATCGTCGATCTCAATTCGACGATCGTCGACCCAAAATCTGCTGTTCGGGCCTGTCACGCCCGTGACCCAAGGTGTCACGCCCGTGACCATCCATCGACGATCGTCGATCTCAGTTCGACGATCGTCGAACCCAGGATTGGCTATTCGGACCTGTCACGCCCGTGACCTATGTGTCACGCCCGTGACATTGGCCGAAACGACGGTTCGGGCCCGAAATTATTCCAACACGCGTGGTATTAAATGCTGGTGTGGGAAGTTACACCAGGAGTAACTACCGGTCGTTTTCCTTCTGAAATTTTATAATAAATGAGGAAAAGGTGGTCCAATAGAAAACCGCCAGCTGGACACACCTGTTCAGTTCCGTCGTTTCTTATCCCTCCACCGTAACCGAAACGTTAAGGGGGAAACTTCATGGCCATAATGGTTTTACCCATTCACCTTCCCACTTCCTGAGTTATAAAAGCCCACCTGGACAAGAGGAGAAGGTTACACGCTCAAGTAATCAGAACAGACCTTTGTTCTTGCTGTAGGAGAAGTTCAGCAAACGCCACCACCGCGCCATGGCACCCCGACGCTCTTCTCGCCTTCAAACCGCGAACAAGGTCCTCCTCTACTCCTTCTCTTTCATGGGTAGATCTTAGGATTCTTAGAAAGGAGGTTCGCGCTCAACGGAGCCGGACCCGTCTCTCGTTTTCATGGGAAAAACCATGAAAATGGTATTTTTGAGTTCGCCGGAAACCGCCACCTCCGGCGGCCAAACCACCGCCGACCGCTAGCCATCGCCTCAACGGAGGTGGTGGTGGTGGTGGCTGGCCAGGGAAGTGACCGGACGGCCGGCAACGGATCACGGAAACGTTACAGGAAAAATGTTTTCCTGTGTCTGTTCGGGTTCATGAAGAAGATGAACAGTAGGATAAACTTTATAATATATTGATTATTATAAATTACAAATGGGAAGAATGCGTTATTTGAACATATTTTTGGGGCTGTAAACGAGGCACTTAGAGGCCGAATTAGGAAAAATGACCAGTCACAAAAGTTGTAGCCCTCTGGGTCTACTTTAATTTAAAATTGATTTTATTCAATTTGGGTGAGTGGTTTGACCACAGCACTCGTTTTGGTGGGATCAAGACCTAGGCTAACCAGAAATTGAAATGGTTGCCCACTGTTCATAACATGTCCAAATGACTTGAAATTTGGACTGGAGGTCTATAATATGTAAATCGAGAGGCTGTCCAAAAATGAGAATTTTTGGAGAACTTTTGCCTAAAGTTTTTGTAAAAATTTAATAAACAATATAAAATTAATTAGGAGATGAAATTAAGCCCAAACTCCCCCAAATTTTGGGTGGTGGTCCCTGGCATCAATATTAAGACCTGTACAAAATTTCAACTCGATTGGTCGAGTTTTGAATAGGGAATTATCAAGTCCTAGATAGGTCTTGGTGAGGGGTACTTTGGGGAAAAGTACAATTGGAGGTGGAGTGGACAAATCTCCTCAAAGAAGGCTGAAGTTGTTGGCCACTGATTTGTTGAGTCTATGTCTACCCTCTTGGGAAACATGGTGTGGCTTAGGGTGGATTTTACCCTAAGAGATTGGCTCAACTCCGACGGGTGGGAGTTTGAGGTTTGTGAAGGACATAGGAGCAAAAGCTCTTGTATGCCCTTGAAATTTGGAGGAGAGGGGGAGGATATGATGAAAACCCTCTGGTTGAAATAGTGAAGGAATTGGAGGTAGTTAAGTACCTCGAAAGTTGAGATTTTGGAATAGGATAAACATATAATTTAATTATTTTAAGCACTAAATCTAGTCCAAAAAATTATGAAACTCGGAAGGAGGGAGTTTTAGGATGTATTAGGCTTGTGGTAATTTTTCTGGAATTTTATGATTAATATATATTATACTTCATGTGTTAAAGAATTATTAGCCCAATTTGTTGTTTCAATTATTTGGAGGCTTTACAATAATTATAATCAGTTAAAATTCTTGATTTAGATCTTGACTAGTAGAACATTGATCCCTGAATTTTTATAGAATTTTATGTTGAGTAAATCTAGTACTTTATTCACAAATGATAGAAAGGGCTTTTATGATTAAAAAAATTATTATGGATAGAACACTTGCTGGAAAATTATGAAACTTAGCCAGTGCAAATTTTAGGCCTTAATCTTCATGTCATAAATTATTTAGAATTTTTGGAAGAATATTTTCTGTACTTGATTCATAAACTATAGAAATTAGAGATTATTTCCAAATAGTTTTTCAGGTTATTTTGATGATAGAAAATTATGATACTTAGGATTTAGCCTTCTGAGATAGCCTACTAATTATCATAAATTTGCTGGACATCTTGCATGAATAATTAGGATAGTTCATGTTCAAACCGGTGGCCCCTGAGATTTTTGAGGAATTTATTTAAATGCCAAATAAATTAGGAAAATTTCCATTTTCTGGACTTAGGTCATTTATGTCATGGTAAGTCTCCAGTAAATAATTTAGGGCATTTGGATGAGTAATGGATCATTTCGTAACCGGTTCGACATGTAGCCTAGGTAGGTCTGCATTTAGTAAATTGTGGAATGCAATAGGACATGATCTGAGGAAGATATTAAGAGTAGTGAGTAGAGGTGATAGCTAGAGTTAAGAGGTGCTCGGGTTTGGCGAAAGATCGCTTTTCCCGAAGAGTGGAAGGTTTAAAAATCACCCTAGGATAGTCTATCGTAATATGAGAAGGAAATCGGATTAAGGGTAGACAACCAATAATAATAAGTGCCTTGCGAAAGGGAACTTCGGGCCGTAATGCACCGTCTTGGTTCCTAGTGCCCCTTGAGAGCCCTTCACGGGGTATACCGGGGGCAGTCCTGGGCTAACGTAAACTGTAATAATAAACTGGCAAGAGTAACTTAGTAACTAGGATTGCACCTTTCACAAACACTGTTGGCACAGGAAGATTGATGAGAGCTTCGGCTCGGTTGTTCTGGAGACGGACGGGATGGTCCGGGGAGCTTCGGCTCGGTTGTTCTGGAGACGGACGGGATGGTCCGGGGAGCTTCGGCTCGGTTGGTTGGAGACGGACGTTTGGTCCGGGGAGCTTCGGCTCGGTTCTGTTTGTTTGCGATTAAACTTGCATGTGCATAAGATAGGAAAGTTAAGGTGGTGGGTCTTTCGATATCGGGGAGTTCGATTGCACCGACACCGATATTGTTGACTCGGCGAGGTGGTTAGCACTTCGCCAACAGAAGTCCGGTGCACCAGCCGGCAAGAGTACGCAGGCGTCCGCTTAGTGCACCAAGCGTTGAGGCGTACGATAGGTCAGACCAGTGGTGCTTTTACTGGTTTTGAGGTGGCCGAGGCCCAACCCACCGCTTCCGTCTGCCACTACGGAGGTATCCTGGGAGGTAACGGCTCCGAAAGGGGGAACTAAAGGTCTGTGTGCACAGAGTCGGGTGTGTGAGTTGCACTTGCATGTTTCATCATACCCACTAGCATGTCATAGCATAATCGATTCATTAAACCTTGACACCTAAAGTATAAGTGGTATGGGACGCTTATACATTAGGACCTGCAAAACGACCCCTTGGTCTATAAGCTTGTGTGGGCAAGTTTATAAATCAAAGGTTATTTTCAATATATAACAACCATTGTTGTTTGATAACCGACACCCCAACGTATAAGTGGTATGGGACACTCTATACGATGGGAGCCTTGCAAAAGATCCCTTTTGCTTATGTGTTCTCGCATAAGTGAAGGTTTAAATTCTTATAATTGCTTTTCTTACTGTTAGACCTATTATAACCTTCATATAACTGCTCACCGAATACCACTTGCTAGATTAGTTTCCGCTGCCATCTGTTTCATGTTTAATCTCTACCTTCATGTCCTTCCCTTTCTTCCTCTCCGCTCGGTACCTAGGAGCCATGGGGGAAGGGATAGGGGATGATAGGGCTTAGTCTTTATGACTAACGGTTTTCGAACCGCATCATTTAGGGGATCGTGGAGCCCAGCATGGAGGAGCAGCCCCAGAGATCGGTGCGCCTAGAGATGGGGCAGTCTAGCTCCGGAGTTCACACAGCCGGGACCGTGAGTCTCGACCTTGAGTAGTTTACTGTTTCGCTTCCGCATGAGAGACTTGTAGTGAGGACATTTTGTACCGGGCATAAGCCCGTTTTTATAGTACTCTGATGTTTCTGTGGACACTCCCTTCGTGGAGTTTTATTATATATATGTGATTTTTATTATTGTGGACTGCATTGCTCTTACTTCAATAATTGTGCTACTTTCTGTGATCGAAATTGGCCGGCAGAATCGGAGCCTTGTGGTGATGACCCTTCGGGACGTGAAGGAGTCACCGCAAAGCGGCGGTTCTGGGCCTAAGACCCCGGTGGTTGAAAAAGAAAAAAAAAAGGGGGTCTTACAGAGCCTTTTTGGGAATGATGATATTTTGACTTCGGGAGATTTTTTGCCCCAGTTTGGTTTGTTGGATTTTAATTTCGAATTCTTCATTGGATTCGTATCGTCGACATTTAGCTACGGTGCGATTTTCGTTGAATTCCATGTTGGTGCAAATTTTGAGTCGTTTGGACGATTAAATAATGATAAATTTTTAATATAATACTAATATCTATAAGTACAAATAGCCTTATGATAAGACGGAAACCCTATTCATTAACTTCTTCTTGAAACCGTCGGCTTATTTGCATAAGAGAGAAAGATACGGTCTTTGGAGACCCTTCGGCCGTCAATTATAGGAGCTCTGGTGTACGAAATCATCGTTAGAGAGTAGATCCAGATAGCTCTCACCTAGGTCTACGTTTCTATGGTAAGTTTTTCCCATTTTGTGGATTTTTAGAGTTTTAGGTTGCGGTTTTGACCTTCCTTCCTCTCCAAAAGTTTTATGTGTTTTTGCTTAGGAGTTTTTGCGGCCAGATCTGTAAAAAAAAAGAGTTCTGGTGTCGCCAAAGTTCGGCAAGGTTTTAGGCAAGTGGTGGTTTTCCCCATGCATGTTCTTTGCTTCTTAATGTCTTGATTTTCCTTCCTGTACAAAAATTGGAATAAGAGTAGGGATTTCCTCCTTGTCAAATTTTCTTTCTATAAATTTTTGGTGCAAGTGGTGGTTTTCCCCCTTGCTTGCTCTTTATTTTTCCTCTTGCTGGATCCTTTCCTGTACAGAAATTAGGATTAGGGTAGAGCATGGCCATCATGGTCTGTTGGGCAGTAGAGGCTTTTCCGACTAGGTTTAACCTAGTCGGCCTGTAGAAGATAGTTTAGAAAACTTAGTTGATTATGGAATTAGACTAGTTATGGTAATCTCGTCGGGTTTTACATGTCGGTTAAGTTAAATGTGTCTTATATGACTTATTGAGCTAAGCCACAAATTATTACTTGATTGTAGTAGGATAATTAGTCGAACTGAGCCTTAGACTTATGCTATTTCGTCGGGCAGGTTAGGCATTGAGTGTAATCCTAGCATTGAAGTTCAATTTTTAAGTCTAAGGCAAAAGTGTTGAATGTGCTGCACAAACTCAACGCCATCGGATAATTTTTAGAGGCTAAGTATTAAAGAGTTGAGTGTTTTGAATACACTCAATGCCTTCGAATATTTTCATAGGCTAAGTCAAAAGCGTTAAATGTGCTCTATACACTCAACGCGACGTTGAGTGAGCACAATACACTCAATGCCATCTTTTAAATTCTGAGTCTAAGGTAAAAGTGTTGAGTGTGCTCTATACACTCAACGCGGCGTTGAATGTGCTGAATTCACTCAACGCCATAGTTTAAATCTGAAGCCAAGTTAAAAAGCATTGAGTGTGTTGACTACACTCAACGCAGCATTGAGTGTGTTGAATACACTCAACGCCATCGGCTTATTCTGAAGTCCAAGTGTAAAAGCATTGAGTTTGTTGAATACACTCAACGCGACGGTTAGTGTGTTGAATACACTCAATTCCATCGATTTATTTTGAGCTTAAGTGTAAAAGAGTTCAGTGGGCTGACTACACTCAACACGACATTGAGTGTGTTGAATACACTCAACGCCATCGGTTAAAATTTAAATTCTAAGTTAAAAGCATTGAGTGTTCTGAACACACTCAACGCGGCATTGAGTGAGATGAATACACTCAATGCCATCATGTAAAATTTTGTCTAAGTATAAAAGCGTTGAGTGAGTGTTATACACTCATCGGCGTTGAGTGAGCTGAATACACTCAACGCTATTCAGTTTCCTAGTTGGCATCGAGAGCGTGGACTGCAATCGACGCAGCGTCGAGTATACTCGACACTTTTCTATGGACTTAGTTTTATTTTTGCTGACTTATGGTATATCACCAGTAGACTAGTTTTGCTAAATAAAATTAGTCTAGTGTCTGCTGTTTTCGTCAAGTTTGGTCTTAGGCCAA
The DNA here is from genome assembly GCA_039513925.1 of Platanthera zijinensis. Taxonomy (NCBI): domain Eukaryota; kingdom Viridiplantae; phylum Streptophyta; class Magnoliopsida; order Asparagales; family Orchidaceae; genus Platanthera; species Platanthera zijinensis. Next base: position 123,125,810 of record CM077089.1, on the reverse strand, counting down.
TTTTTTGTGGGGACTTATTCCTGCATTTATTGTGGGAGAAGTCCAATGCAAGGTTATGGGTTTATCTATGTCTTGGCTATGATTGCCGGTATTTTGCCAGATCTTTTGACTCTGATGGGTTTATGACTGTGGGTGTGCTGGTGGAGGTGTCTCCCCCCACAAGTGCCGGTTTTTCCCCGGTTTGGGAGTGTTAAGATATAAGACCTCCATTCCTTGGGCCCTTGTAAATTTTTATTATAGGTGTGTTGGTGGAGGTGTCTCCCCCCACATGTACCAGATTATGTCAGTGAGTTTGCTCACTAATATTGTGCTGACCTATTTCTTACTTTTATATACTTACTTGTATATGCATCTTATGAATCTTAGTTCTTTATTTCACCTGGTGCAAGTACGTTACCATTGGACTGGGTAAGCTTATCATATATCACTATTTTTATTTCTTAATTTGTTTAAGGTTTTGTTAGCTATTCTTGGATTTAGGGTTGGTAACCCTTTTGCCTCTTGTTTATTGCTTTTACTAACCTTCCTATCACCACAAGTATATTTTTTACTGATCTATACTTTTCTTGTGAATGCCTCAGAATTGGAGAAGTAGCTAGTTGAGCGGCTAAGAGTTTTGGATTTTGGCTGGTGTTCTGCAGTTGTCTATTCCTCGCCGGGTGTGAGGTAGTTGTTGTTGTTTACTTTTCCTTTAGTTTAGACATACATTGTTTTGTTGGGTTCGTGTCAGGTTGTTGACGCCCACATGATTTTGTTTAACGTTAAGTACTTGTTAGCAGCTAAGTCACTTTTATAGGATTTATTGGTCCGTACTTGCTCTTTGGGAGGTTTTATGCTAGGTTGCTTGTTAGATATTTTAAAAGTATAAAAGTATCATTTCTATTACCACATTCATGTCATCTTTTAAAGCTAATGTCACCATATTTTAACTAGTGTACAAACTATTTCTATACTTATATTAAAAACTTAGAGGTATGCATTTCATGAGTTAACCTTTTGGATGTTTATGCTCATGTAGGGTGTTAACCATTGTAAATAAACAATTTTTTCTACACCGTATAATTATGTCCTCACTTGTGAAATAGAGATCCACTAAGCCGAGGGATACGACTAATTAATTTAACTTAACTGGATTTTCTTCATAAATACTTATGAATTTCATATAAAATGTAGAGTTGGAGTCTTGTATGAGCGTCTGTAGTTATCCCCTGCATGACGTGGCATCACGACACATGTTTTCTCTTACTCTGATATACACTTAAATTCAGATAAAATGCGGGTTGTGAAAACAGTTATGATAGTTAATCCACTACAACAGCTGCCTGCCCCTCTTAATAAGGGAGCTAATCCTATTTCACCAAGTGTTAGACTAGCTCTCCCTGAACAGGAGCACCTTGGTCTGCTCCCCCTCAGTAGGAGCATCTTCTGTAATCATCTCTAGTGGACACATGAGTCCATTTAACTTTTAATACCACCTGAGGGTCTTTGTGGTCTTGATATTGCATCAAGGACTTATCTACCTGGAGAGTATGATCCTGGAGAAAAAACTGGATCCACACTAGTTGAGCACAGCAGCTCCCTTGCATTATACTAGGTCTCTTCATGCTAACCTAAATCTTTTCTTTTTCTGTAGCAACAGACTTGCCTCTGACTCCAGCTTTCTTACTATTTTGTCAAACAGTCCTCTTGAATAGCAAAAATGTTTTCTGCATACTGTTCAAGCCCCCAATGAACTTCTTGCATTGGCAATACAAACATCATTCTCTCCCTTGATCATTGCCTTCATCCTTGATCATGACTAGTTACCACTCCCATATTAATCACATCTCTTGAGTTGATACCACTGACCCAAGTCTCTTATGCCAATTGATACCACTTGATCAATCCCTTCTCTCCCTAGCTGATTGCAGATGATACCACTGGTGTAGCTATCAGCTTCCTCTCTATATGAGGATGATTTTGCTCCTGCAGCTATTGGATATTGAGACCACTTGAACCTTGAATGATATTCCCTTGAACCGTCCTTTCATTCTGATACCAAGTCTTTCTTTACACTGGTATTCCCATAGGAAAATGCTGACTTGTATTAACAATAGCTGGAGCAAACCAACAGTTCTTGTGAAATTGCTTACTCCCAGCAGTTGCAATCATCTAAATAGTCTCCCTCTCATCCTCAGTCTTATTATATTTGCCAATCCTCCGGGGATTTAAGTTGGCCTACAACACGAATACAATATATATAACTAGAGGAGAGCTACTTGAACCAACTTCAATATACCCATGTCAAACTTGAGGATGTTTAATCTAGTTCCACCTAGTGGCTTAGTGAATATTTGAGCCACAACTTATTTGTTGAGACAAAATTTTAAGACTTTTCTCATAATTCTCCTCATACTTTTAATTATACAAATATCATATCTAAAAAGCATAGCCCTGTCAAGGGATACATGATTTCTCGCAATTGAGAGAACATTTAGTAGAATCATCGACTAGAGGAATTCTACTTATCTTTATCTTGTAGACTTGGAAAAGGTGCTGGATACACAGCCACTTCCTTGCTCCCTACAAAGTACCTTTCAATTGAGCCAAATACTATCATCTTCTTTAGCCAAAGATTTGCATCTGACTCTCTCTGACTGATCCACTTTGTGCAGGAGGTTTCCTGATACCAATCCTTTTGTAAGATTCAAGCTAGTTCAGGACATAAGACTGACCTGGCTCACCCTTAATTATTGAACATGTCATGGAAATCCTTTGCTTGATAGACTGTTCATCCACTTCGATCTAAAGGTGTATGATCATGAAGTTGGCCACCTTGTTCCAATCCTAAGTCTTGAACAATCTCTGTCCAAAGACCATAAATTGGTATAACCACTTGGACTGTCCTGCAAAACAAAGTTTATCTTACCTTAGGACCCTAAAATAAATAGGGTCCTAGGTTCTTGTTTGTATGAAAATGCACATACCTTCCTACAGAATTCCTGTCAGAAAGACTTACCCTTGCCCTTGGCACACTAGGGTTGTGCCAACAATCTATGGCAAAGTGGCACATTTTTTCACAACACCAACACTCATGGATATTATATCTTCTCTTCTAAGAAGGTTTGGCAGTATGGTTGACTGTAGGCTGAATAGAAGGAAGAGCAACTTCCTTATTCTCTTTTCTCTCAGCCACAGTCTGATTAAGGATAGGTCTGGTAGTAGAAGATCTTGGATTTTCATGAGTTCTACTAACAACAGTCTTCTTTGCAGAAGTCACACAAATGATGGCCATAGAAATACAAAAGTATAACTTGCTGGCAGACTTGCCCTTGGTCAAAGTGCGTGTAGGGAGATCTTGAGAAAAAGCCACTACCTTACTAATGAGTGAGGGTGCTGGAGCACTAAATACAAAAGGTCCATGATGGGCCTTTTGGACTTCTTCATGGGGAGCCTTCTATGCACTCAATCGCATGCCCTTTCTTCTTCTAATGTAAGGTACATTTATATTCTTACAAGAAAGATTCTCATTTCTCCAGTGACCATGCATGCAGCCTTGGTCATACCTGTTAGAAGGAAGGATTACCTTATGAATGGTTGACCGAGGCTCAACAGGAACTTTGCCTTTCCCTTTGGAAATGACAACTCTGGAATTCCACTTAGACCCTAAATATCTCTCATCTTTTTAAGAGGCAAAGGAGTCGATCAGTGGCAATACAACTTTTGGCTTATTGAAATCAACCATAAGTTTTCTCTCCTTTAGTAGTTTCTCTTCAAGATACAAAATGATCTTATTCTTTTGGATTATGGTATCAATTTATATGATTGAGATGGCCTTCAGTTGGATGACTTCCCTCACTTTCTGATCCAGTAGGGATGTTGTCTCAGACTGCTGGGCTATAGCTAGCTGTAGAGAGATAATCTCCTCAACCAGCATCTTAGCCAACTTCTTGCTTCTTCTCAAAGCATCCAAAATTTTACCATACTTGTCAATAAATTGATTGATATCTACCTCAGATTCAGATTCATCTTCATCAATGGATGATGATACATCAAAATCTGGGCTAGTCTCATAATCTGAATAGTATGAAAAACTAGATAGAGAATGTACCTTTTCTTGACCTGGCTAATCCTAGAAAGATTCTTCTTCTGTCATAACTATTAGCCCATAACATCTACAATCATCTAGTTCATCATCATCCTCCCTTGAATCACTATGTCAGTGTGACAGAGGGGCCCTGATCTCTATTCTTTAATCTGGAGACACAATTTGATGGGCTGATGGCATCTTCTTCCTTATCATACTCCTCTTTGCCTTCCAGATGGACAATCAAGGTGTCCTACATTTCTTTGGCAGTCTTTTAGTGGACTAAGATCTAGAAGGAGGAGTCATACATGACACTTACCATGATATGTTGTGCCCTTTTGTCCATAGTTGCCAAGATGACTTCATCTTTAGTCATTTCAGCATAATTCTTTGGAGTCTAGATTTCTACATCTAAGATAGAGACCTTCAGAGGGATGAAAGGTCTTTCTTTAATTATTACAAAGACTCTAAGATCAATGACTTCCATGATCTGTTTGATCCTCTCTTTCCATGTCCCAAAGTTCTCCTTTTTATAGACTTGATACTCCATTGAGCTCCACTCCTTATGGTTCTATTTTGAATCCACAAGTGCAAACCTTTTAGCTATCATTTGAGATCTACTCAGACTGTTATGTCCTTTTTGAGTAACCTCCCTCTGATACCACTTGGAAGTCTTTGTTTTTAAGGATAGCTAAATCACCTAGAGGGGGGGGGGTGAATAGATTTCTTAGTCTCTTTTGACTATCTTTAATTTTCTTTCTTTGAGTGTAATGTGAGTGAGTAGTTTTCTGCTTTCAAGACACACACAACTAGTAATGAAGAAGCAACACAAGAAGCACACACACAATATATAGTGGTTCCCCAGATTATGGGTACTTCCACTTTCCCTCCCACCTTTCTAACTAATTGTTAGACAAGGCACTTCTCCAATCTCGGCTCCTAAGAGCTTACAACACCATCCCATAGGATCACTCAGTCTCCTCCAAGACCTACGACTAAGACACAAGGCCCTATAACTTAGTTATCCAAAGATAACCTACCTTAGTCCCAAAGTCCCTACAACTCGGGTTGGTAGGATAGTCATACAACTCGGGATGGTTGGACAGCCTTACCTCAAATCTACCAGGGATCCTACCTCAGAGAGAATGACCCTCCTATAGATCAGGCACAAAGGCCCTACCTAAGATCCAAAGGATCCTATAACTCAGGCATAAGTGCCCTACAACTCAGAGAGAATTACTCTCCTACCTTAGGCTCAAAAGCCCAATAGCTCAGTGATCAACTGATCTCCTACCTCAGATCCAAACTCGATCCTACAGCTCATATTCAAACTTGAATCATACAATTCAGTCCAAAGCCCTACTCTCAGATTCTCAATAGAATCCTACACTCAGACTAAACAGCCCTACATCTCAAATCTAAACTTGGATCCTACCTCAGAGAAAAGTTGCTCCTACCACTCAGATCCAAAAAGGATCCTACAAGGTGGAAGTGGGTTGGTGGGTTAGTCTTGATACAAGAGATATTTCTCTATGCCAACCTTTCTGGAATGAGATAAATTCAGCCCAACTTTTACTCTGGTGAAATAATACCAGATCATACTGCTACCTGAACTGAGTATTACTCAGCCCTAGATTCTTCTTCTCAGCACCAGAATATTTTTTGCTGGGACTGAGAATTGACTGTAGCTTGTCTTGTTGCTACCTAAGATGAGAGATTCTTAGCCCTAACTTATTCTCAGTAAAAAGAATGTAGATAGGATGCTTTGTCTTCTACTGGAAGTAACTTGCAAACAATAGCTTTGCTTTTTCTTTATTTCCAAGGCTGAGGAGATTCAAATCTAACTTTGACCAGGAATAGTTCCCTGAGCCTTCTATCAGATCACAGTTTCTCCAAGTTCTCCTCTTCACATCTTCCAAAAAAAGCTCTTTAGAATATTGCCTGCTGGAACTGTGAAGGGCTGCAGTTAGGGTTAGCCCTTGCAACCTGTATGACTGCACTAATCAGTTGTCTCTGCTTCTCCTTCTTCCACAGAAAGTAAGCTTTCTGACCTTGTTGGTGCAGGTGAAAATGGCACAAGCTTTCTTGGATCGGCTTTAGATCAATTGCAGCTAGGTATGACCTGTTGTGCCTTCTTCTTCATCAAAAAGAAAACTTTCTGAACTTGCTGGTAGTAGTGAGAATTGAACCAACTATCTCTTTTAACTTTAGATCTGAAGCTTGAACTTCTTATCCAGGGCTCAACAACAGTGTACGAGGAAGAAGATGAAGTCCAGACTTTTCCAAAAAAGTAATCTTTTCAATCTCATCTCTTCCTTTTTTATTCTGCCGATCAACGACTATTTTTACCTGTAGGCCCCACTCAAATTTACAGCTACAACTTTGCTTTTTCATTAATTGCAGTACTGAAGGAAAGCAACAACATTTGTCACATACTGTAGCATTCCCACAACAAATTTGAATTTTGTTCACATATTGACTTTGCTGATGTCACCATCTGCAGACTTAGCCAAAATCAAGCATAATTAGTATAGGCATTCAGTGGGTAAGCTTCACTCAACGCCAAAACACTTAGACAAGTTTTCTGTCACTAGGCGTTGCGTGAGAAACCTTGACTTAATGCCAAAACACTTAGAAAAAGTTCTATGCCATTAGGCATTGATTGAGCAACCTTCACTCAATGACAAAACACTTAGAAAATCTTTCTGTCTCTAGGCGCTGAGTGATTGAGCATCACTCATTGCAAAACTTCTTATCTAGAGTTCTGTCACTTGGCGTTGAGTGAGTAACCTTCACACAATGCCATAACATTTAGATTCGATTTTAGTCACTTGGCATTGAGTGAGTATGCTTCACTCAAGACATTTGGACTTAGCCAAATTTATGTGAAATCATAGTCTCTGATTGACTAAGGTTCAGTCAACGCTTTTTATCACATGGAGTTGAGTGAGTAAGTTTCACTCAAAGCCTATGGACTTGGTCAAATATCTACACAGATTGTCTATGGCGTTGACCGTCTAAGCTATACTCAATGATTTATGTTGTATATCGCTGAGTCAGTAGACTTCACTCAGTGCCTATGGACATAGCCACATTTCTACCTATTTCCTCTTAGGTTTTCACTGCTTTAGCCAGTCTCACAGCTTTTTGTTATATGTCTTTGAGTGAGTAGACTTCACTTAACGCCTGTGGACTTAGCCCCATTTTCAGCTTGCCAACAATTTGGTTGTGACAATCTTAGCATGTCTCAGAGCTTTTTACAATATGGCATTGAATGAGTAGAATTCACTCAATGCCTGTGGACTTCGCCACACTTTCAGCTTGCTAATTGTTAGGCTGAGACTATCCAAGCTATACTCAACGCTTTTACTCTCCAGGCATTGACTTAATATACTTCACTCAATGTCTGTGGACTTAGGCAATTTCTGCCTTTCCACCTTATGACCAGCTATCACAATCTCTTACACCACATGTCGAAACATGTTCCAAGGGACATCCTGCACACATTGAACTTAGATTATATAAAATATAACTATGCACATAGTCTTGCTTTGGATGCTTCTTAAAATTTAGGGAACATTGAGGGCAATATTCCAAATAATAACTTCGGATGGGGCTGCGACAGAGCTTCGACGGTGTTGTGGAGGTGGGAGATGCATGCAAGACGTCAGAGGGTTGTGGAAGGAGAAGAGGGGGAGGATCTACTCGATGAAGGGAGCCTCTAGAGATACTAGTAATATCTATCATGGGAGGGTGGTTGAAATGTTGGGTTTAGAAAAAGGGCATTTTTAGTGGGGTAGGGATTTGAAAATGGGTGGTCTGAGGTCGGGTGGGAGGTGTGAGTTTCTTGGGAGGGGGTAGAAGTCCTTATATAGTCAGGGAGACCCTAGCTTTCCCACCATCAGTGTAAGAATATTCCCTCCTTAAGGAGGGATTAGATAGCCTTCTCCAGCTGTACTGGAAAGTTGGCATCATCCTTGATGGCAAGGACTGTCAGGTGCTTTTATCATAGGGAAAGAAGAGAGCCTTTGTAACACCTAAAAATTTAGAGTTGAAACGGGCGGTATTTGTACTAAGATTGGATCTTGGTAGGGTGAACACAGCCTGTGACACGGGCATGTCACACGACCATGTCATGCTCGGGTCGTCCAGTAAAGGACACGGCCTGGGACACGGGCGTGTCCCCGGGCGTGTCAGTGCATATGGCATAGGACACAGGCGTGTCGCATGGCCGTGTACTTCTCTGGAATTTTCTGGGTTTTGTGTCTACTGTCGAACACGGTCGCGGACTGGTTGACATGGGCATGTCAAATCAGACATGGGCGTGTCGTCACCCGTGTCCACCAAGCGACATGATGGTTGGCATGGCAGTTATGCGTGACACGACCCCTGGACACGGGCATGTCGAGGATCCGACAAGGGCGTGTCAGGTTGGGACACGGGTGTGTCCCAACTCGTGTCCTTTTCGGTGCCCGATTTGAGTGGCTGGATCGAGGCACACGACCTGGAACACGGCCATGTGCAAAGCCGTGATCGGCCCAAAAATAAAGTTTTCAGGCTAATCTGAGCCGTTCATTTTCTTTAAATAAGATCTAATGGCCCAGATGAGTTCCTGCTTATGTTTAATCTGGGATTAGAGGTTTTATTCCTCATTGTCATCTTTAATTCCCTCTTTATAAGAAGTTAGAGAGAGAAGAGATCAAAGAAGAAGGAAGGGAGGAATCCGGCCGCCGGCGGAGCATTGGAGCACCAATCTGAGAACCCAGACCAGATCCGTGGAGAGATTTCCTTTATAAAGCTTTCTATCTAACTAGTTTTTTATGGTGCCGAAGTGGACTTCAAGGGTAACGATTTTCAACTCGAGCACTTGAAGCTTTTCTTCCTTTGCATGGGAAAACCCGCTCCCGCGAGTGTGCGGTGAGTGCGCTGTGTTCCTTAGGGTAGATATATGAAGTCCCCCTTATTTAGAGTCCGGAATCGAAGTATGGGCATAGACATTATATGTGAAGCCTACCCAGACGTGTTTGTCTGGATCGGTGATGTTGCATTGCATGAATAGCCGGAGAAGACTCCGTGCGTTGTTTTTGGGTTTCTACGCGGTAGATTGTGGCAGGGATTCTTGGAGATTATCTCTAAGGCGCACCCGGAAAACTGGGAAGAAACGTAATTATGCTAACTGGGCGGCAGGGGAGTCAGCCTTGAACATAACTGGGTTATGTGTTATTTGGAAATGATTTAGGATCCGGGTGAAGCTTGGCCCATGCGTATGTCTTAAAGTGACTAGGCGGCGTGAGAAATGGGCGGGTGGATACAGACCTCGACTATGTGGTTCGGTGCTAGAGGCCCTAAAGTGGAACTGGTAGTTAGCATAGTCGGGAGCCTTGGACTACGGTCAGAATGACTCAAAAATGCACATATTGCTTGCCATCCTAAGGATGGTGGTGAAGCCTCGGAATTGACCGGATTCACCGTGAATGTGCCCTGAGTGCACGGGGTGTTTGGCCGAGCGAGCCTACACCTGTGGCGAAAGTCTTTATATGCACTTTATTATTTAGCTTGGCTAACGTTATGCAGGGAAGGTGAACCGCCGCCCGAAATAGGTGGTGGGGTCATTATGTTTTGGTAAGCTTTAGCTGACCGTTGCTCTGTTTGCTACCATACGGTGGAATAATTGCTTGCAGGTGCTGCGGAACCAAGCGCCAAGTAGCGTGTTGATGCCTAAGCTGCTGTGGAGGCCCTCGAATGTCGAAGTGAACTACTATTTTTATTTTTTGTCATGTATGGCCGGCCTGCGAGCCGAAGTTTGTAAGACATTACTTTGTTAAGAGAAACTTTGTAAGGCCATAAGGCCATGTATTCTCTTATGTATTCATTTTTTTCATTCCTATTTTGGTTAGTGGACATTCATGCCATGCTTGTGCAAATTTTGGGTTCTATTAACAGTTTAAAAGCTTCCGCTAGAATGCTCTGTGTTAGGACGTGTAGTTGTGTATTTGGTATTATTCTGTAACCCCTCCGACTGTCCGTGGTATATGGTGTCAGGTTCCAGCTGGACCTTCTGTTATATATCATACGACGGATATGGGCGTTACAATTTGGTATCAAAGTAGGGTGCCGGTCGTCTGTAATCGAATTCGTGGGTGAATTCTTTTAAGGGGTGGTGAGCACATGTATATGCATCATCATTATAACATAGAAGAACCCATGAATGTCCACTTAGGAATGAAAAAAAATGCTTTTGTTTTTGGAACCTAAGTGTTCCAATGATTGCTTTTTACAATTTGTGTGTCGCCTAATCAAGGGTTTATGCTATTATTAGGTGTCTAGAAGCGGTGCAGGGCAATCAGAGCATCCGTAATAAGCGGAAAGTAGTGCACCAAGAGATATGCCTACAACACCTCCTTCAGCAGAAACCATCAGATTGGTGGTTGAAGAAGTTTTTTCCATGATAAATGCCCAGCAAGTGCAGCACACACCACCTATTAATAAGTAAGAACCAATAAGAGTGGTAGTGCCGGGAGTAGTAGAGCTTGGGGCTGTTGATCCGGTTGCTCCAAGAAGAGCCACGGAGAAACAGCTCAAGCACGTGATGAGCATTAATCCTCCGGTATTCGAAGGGTTGGGAACGCCAACTCAGGATGAGGATTGGCTCTCTATGATGAAGAGGGTCATGATCGCCACAGAAACTGCAGAGTGGAAGAAGACAACAATATCGACCTTCCTTTTGGCCGGTGAGGCAAGGATGTGGTGGGACGAGTTCAAGGTTCATCTCTTAGTGGGAAGACAACTTGCTGACGTACCGATGGAGGAATTCTCAAGGTTGTTCTTAGCCAGATACCTATCTTCTGCCCAGAAGCTTGAGATGGAGAATAAGTACCTTTGATTGACTCAGGGAGCGAGTAACGTGGATGAGTATCTCCACGAGTTTACACGATTAGTTCGTTATACTGGTGCTATGTTTTCTGAAAAGAGAGGAAGACCAACCTATTTTATGAGGGTCTACGGAGCGACCTACAACAATTCCTTGCTGGGCCTAAGGCACAGGGCTTCCTAGCATTGGTAAATGTGGCTCGGTCTTTGGAAAGGGTTGCAAGGAAAGTGCAAGAGAAGAAGGACCCAGTGGAGAAGAAGTTAGAGTTTAAAGTGCGAAATTGAAATTCATGTTTCCGCAGATGGAACAAGAAGTAGAAGACTTCGAGCTCAGCCCCTTCGTCTGGTATGATGGAGGCAAACCCTAGTCAAGCCCTAGGAGCCTGTTACAATTGTGGAAAGGTGGGACACTTTGTAAGAGAATGTTGGAGCGGACGTGCAGTTTAGCTTTTTGTTGTAACTGTTACCTTTGTATGTGTTAGCTTATTTGTGTTGGTGTAAGGCTTTGTATTGATTTTCGATCGTCTAGCGAGAGCCCTGTTTGATACGGGAGCATCGCATTCCTTCTTGTCCAAAAGATTCGTATCGCTCATCGGAGTCCCTTCTTCGATGGCAAAGGACACGCTGGATGTGTTGTTGTCAATGGGTTCTCAATGAGCGCGGATAGAATCTGTGTGGTAAAGTTGCGGATTGGGGATGAGGAGTTCGATTTGCAAGCGTCAGTGCTGCCGCTAGTGGAGTTTGACGTAATTTTTGGAATGGATTGGCTTTTGGAGCAGCGAGCCTGCATTGACTGTAACCGAAAAGAGGTTATGTTGGGACTGAATAATGAGCGGGAGACTAGGTTTGTTGGCTTGAAAGGGTCGAGCAAGATTATGATGTCGGCTCTTCAGGTGATAAAGGAAGTTCGGTCTGGGGCTGAGCTGTTATTCATTTCAGTACAGGCTTCAACGCCTAATCCTAGTCTAGACAGTATTGCAGTGGTGTACGAGTACCATGTTATATTTCCAGACGATCTCCTGGGAGCCCCTCCTCAACGGGAGATTGATTTTACAATTGAGTTGGTGCCAGGTGCCAAACCGGTGTCACGCTCTCCGTATCGGATATCGCCTAAGGAGATGGCGGAGTTGAAGGTATAACTTCAAGAGTTATTAGAGCAAGGGTATGTGTGTCGAAGTTCGTCGCCTTGGAGCACACCGGTCCTTTTTGTTAAGAAGAAAGATGGGATTTTGTGACTTTGTATTGATTATCGGGAATTGAACAAACATACGGTAAAGAATAAGTATCTGATCCCCAGGATTGACGATCTATTTGATCAGTTAGTTGGGTCAACATTATATTCGAAGCTAGATCTGAAATCCGGATACTACCAGTTAAGGATAAAGGAATGTGATATCCCTAAGACAGCGTTCAACACGCGGTTTGGACATTACGAGTTTACGGTCATGCCGTTTGGGCTGACCAATGTGCCATCTGTGTTTATGGATCTAATTAACAGGTCATTCAAAGTGTACCTGAACCAATTCGTGAATGTGTTTATTGACGACATCTTGGTGTACTCGCGGTGTGAGGATGATCACTACAAGCATCTGCATATGGTGTTGGAGACGTTGAGGAAGAATCATTTGTATGCTAAGTTCTCCAAGTGTGAGTTTTGGTTATCCTCAATAGCGTTCCTTGGGCATATTGTTAGTGGTAACGGGATTGCGGTGGATTCGGCGAAGATAGCGGTAATTCTGGAGTGGCCTGAATTGACTTCGGTGGCGGAAGTCTGGAGCTTTCTAGGGCTTACCGGCTACTACAGGCGCTTCGTTGAGAATTTCTCACGAATCGCGCTACCACTCACGACATTGAAAAGGAAGGATCAAAAGTTTTTATGGACGCTGGATTGCGTGCAGGCTTTTGAAGAACTGAAGAGGCGGTTGATGTCGGCACCTATCTTGTGTTCGCCGAGTGGGTCCGAAGGATTTGAAATTTATAGTGATGCTTCGGGCAGTGGTTTGGGCTCTGTTCTACAACAGTTGAAGGTCCATGAGAGAAATTATCCGGTCCATGATTTGGAATTAGCGGCTGTGATATTTGCTCTAAAGCTGTGGAGGCACTATCTGTACGGTGTAAATGTTGACATTTACACCGATCATAAGAGCCTAAAGTATTTACTAGATAAGAAGGACCGGAACATGAGGACTACACTTTCAAGATACATTATGTTCCTGGGAAAGGAAATGCAGCGGCGGATGCTTTGAGCCATAGAGCTCTAGTGCAGTCCAACTGGTTGGCGGTGCATGATGAGAGATTAGTCCGTGATTTGGAGGCATTGGAGATCTCTTGTGTTGACAAGCAGTCTCGTGCTGAAGAAATATTGTGTTGGACGGAGGTGCAGTACGACCTGGCTGATAGGATTCAACGGGCTTTTGTTCAGGATAGCACTATGAAGCAGGCATTGGATGAATCATAGGATGGGTCAAATTCCCAATTTGCAGTTGTGGATGGACTGCTAAGGAAGGACGGTCGCCTATGCATTCCTGGTGAGGTAGTCTTCGGGAGGAGTTGATGTACGAGGCTCATCATACCAAGTACTAAATCCACCCGGGGAGCACGAAGATGTATAGGGACATGAAGAAGTTGTTCTGGTAGCCAGGGTTGAAGAAAGATGTAGCACTGTATGTGGCAAATTGCCAAACATGTGCCTTAGAAAAGGCGGATTGCCAGAAGCCCGGAGGTTTCTTAAAGTCCTTGCTTATCCAGGAATGGAAGTTCGACGACATATCCATGGATTTTGTGCACGGTTTGCCAAAGTCGCAGAAGGGAAATGACGCCATTTGGGTGGTCATAGATAGACTGACAAAAGTGTCGCATTTCATTCCAAATAAGAAGGAAGACCCGGTGGAAAAGTTAGCCAAGCTCTATGTGGATAATATTGTACGGTTGCATGGTGTACCCCACATTATTATTAGTGACCGAAATGGGCGCTTCACGTCCAATGACTGGAGGCTGGTGCATAAGTTGTTGGGATCTAAGCTGAGTTTCAGCACAACCTTCCATCCGCAAATGGATGGTCAGACCGAGAGGTTCAATAGGACGATGGAGGACATGCTCCGCATGTGCGTCCTAGATTTTAGAAAGCACTGGGAGGATCACCTGTATATGGTAGAGTTTGCTTATAATAACAGTTTTCAAGTAAGTATTGGAATGGAGCCTTTTGAGGCCCTTTATGGGAGAAGGTGCCGCACACCGTTGTCTTGGTTGGAGGCAAGCGAGTCAAAGTTATTCAAACGTCAGGTGGTGTAAGAAGACACTTCAATGGTACTAACGATTCAGGAACGGTTAAAGATCACTCAGGACAGGCAGACAAAATACTATAATGCCATGCATAGGAATGTGGAGTTTAGTGTTGGCGATTGGGTGTATTTGAAAATCAAGCCGTTCAAGGGTGTTTCGCGGATTCGACGCTTGAAGAAGCTGAGTCAAAGATACCTTGGACCGTTTGAGATCCTTAAGCGTGTTGGCAAAGCAGCGTATCAATTGAAGTTGTCGGTGGAGCTGAGTGGACTACACGATGTATTCCACGTATCGGTGTTGTGGAAGGTGGTTCAAGAGCCTTCACAAGTCGTTGCTGTCGATCAAGTGCCGATTTATAGTGGGTTGACGACGAAGGTCAAGCCAGTTTGCATTGAAGACTTTGTAGTCAAACGGCTCCGCAACAAGAAAATTCGAATGGTTAAGGTCCGTTGGGATAATTGCGGATGTGAGGAGCTTTCTTGGGAGCGAGAGCAGGCTATATTTGAGGAATATCCCAAACTTTTCACCTCAGGTAATGTTTAAATTATTTTGTGTACCCTTTCCTTAATTTCGTGGACGAAATTCTTTAAGGGGAGGAGATTTGTAACACCTCGAAATTTAGAGTTGAAACGGGCGGTGTTTGTACCAAGTTTGGATCTTGGTAGGGTGAACACGGCCTGTAACACGGGCGTGTCACATAGCCGTGTCATGCTCGGGTCGTCCAGTGAAGGACACGGCCTAGGACACGGGCGTGTCCCTGTGCGTGTCAGTGCACACGGCATGGGATACGGGCGTGTCACATGGTCGTGCACTTCTTTGGAATTTTCTGGGTTTTGTGTCTACTGTCAAACACGGCCGTGGACTGGTTGACACAGTCATGTCAAATCCGACACGGGCGTGTCGTCACCCGTGTCCAGGAAGCGATGTGACGGTTGGCATGGCGGTTATGCGTGGCATGGCCCTTGGACACGGGTGTGTCGAGGACCCAACACCATCGTGTCAGGTTGGGACACGGGCGTGTCCCAACACGTGTCCTTTTTAGTGCCCGATTTGAGTGGCTGGATCGAGGTACACGGCCTAGAATACGGCCGTGTGCAAAGCCGTGTTCGGCCGAGAAATAAAGTTTTCAGGCTAATCTGAGCCGTTCATTTTCTTTAAATAAGATCCAACGGCCCAGATGAGTTCCTGCTTGTGTTTAATCCGGGATTAGAGGTTTTATTCCTCATTTTTATCTTTATCTCCCTCTTTCTAAGAAGTTTGAGAGAGAAGAGATCAAAGAATAAGGAAGGGAGGAATCCGGCCGCCGGCAGAGCATCGGAGCACCAATCTGAGAACCGAGACCGGATCTGTGGAGAGAATTCCTTTGCAAAGCTTTCTATCCGACTAGTTTTTCATGGCGCCGAAGTGTACTTTAAGGGTAAAGATTTTCAACTTGAGCACTTGAAGATTTTCTTCCTTTCCATGGGAAAACCCGCTCCCACGAGTGTGCAGTGAGTGTGCGGTGTTCCTTGGGGTAGATATGTGAAGTCCCCCTTGTTTAGAGTCCGGAATCGAAGTACGGGCATAGGCATTGTGTGTTAAGCCTACCCAGACGTATTTGTTTGGATCAGTGATGTTGCATTGCATGAATAACCGGAGAAGACTTCGTGCGTTTTTTTGGGTTTCTACGCGGTAGATTGCGGCAGGGATTCTTGGAGATTAGCTCCAAGGCGCACCCAGAAAACTGGGCAGCAATGTAATTCTGCTAACTGGGCGGCCGGGGAGTCAGCCTTGAACATAACTGGGTTATGTGTTATTTAGAAATGATTTAGGATCCAGGTGAAGCTTGGCCCGCGCGTACGTCTTAAAGTTACTAGGCGGCGTGAGCAACGGGCGGGTGGATACGGACCTGGGCTATGTGGTTCGATGCTAGAGGCCCTAAAGTTGAACTGGCCGTTGGCATAGTCGGGAGCCTTGGAATACGGTCGGAAGGACTCAAAAATGCTCACATTGCTAGCCATCCTAAGGATGGTGGTGAAGCCATGGAATTGACCGGATTCACCGTGAATGTGCCCTGAGTGCAAGGGGTGTTTGGCCGAGCGAGCCTACACCTGTGGAGAAAGTCTTTATATGCACTTTATTATTTAACTGGGCTAACGTTATGCAGGCAAGGAGCACCGCCGCCCGAAATAGGGGGCGGGGTCATTATGTTTTGGTCAGTTTTAGCTGACCGTTGCTCTGTTTTCCACCATGCGGTGGAATAATTGCTTGCAGGTGCTGCGGAACCAAGCGCCAAGTAGCGGGTTGAAGCCTAAGCTGCTTTGTAGTCCCTCGAAAGCCGAAGTGAACTGCTATTTTTATTTTCTGTCATGTATGGTCGGCCTGCGAGCCGATGTTTGTAAGACATTACTTTGTTAAGAGAAACTTTGCAAGGCCATAAGGCCATGTAATCTTTTATGTATTCATTTTATTTCATTCCTATTTTGGTTACTGGATATTCATGTCATGCTTGTGCAAATTTTGGGTTCTATTAACTATTTAAAAACTTTTGCTAGAATGCTCTGTGTTAGGACGAGTAGTTGTGTATTTGGTATTATTCTGTAACCCCTCTGACTGTCCGTGGTATATGGCGTCGGGTTTCAGCTGGACCTTCGGTTATATATCATACGACGGATAGGGGCGTTACAGCCTTAGTGGCTTTGCCTAGGGTTTGTGTAGGAGGGTGAAGAAGAAAGGCTTGATGGGCTTTGTCATGGCCCTTCTCCCATTGGTATTTTTGCTCACCCTTAGGCCCTCAGAGGGCTGAGATGTGGGGTCCCAGTTGGCTTGGTGAGTTGGTTTAAGTGGTTGTGTGAATCTCCCATTTTAACTTTAAAAATTTTTTTATTTTGAGGGAGTTTGAGCAAGCTCAACCCTAGGGTGGGTCTCCAATGTGGGTCGAGGGTGAAGTAGTTCCAAGACGTCAAGTGTTGGGATAATGTTGGGGTCTTGGAGTAATATTGATGTGGACATACATTTTGGTGCACCTAAAAGCTATATTTGACCAATGTTGACCAAACAAAAATAGAACTGAGGTCAACGAATTTCGTTGATCGCATATTGATCGCATGAATCCAATTCAACCGACTTGGGTCAAATCTAAGTTCATTTGCCCAATATTCCAAATTGATGTCGTAGTGACGCGTAGTGATACTCAAAGTGTTCATATTCATAATATGACCATGGATCGAAATGGAACTAGTTCGGTTGCACTCGTATCGAGCATACGTGTTACAACCCACATTTTCTTTACATTTAACAATATATCAGAGTAAGAGAAATCGTATGTCATGATGCCACGCCGTGTAGGGGATAACTACAGGTGCTCCGACAAACACTCGAACCTAACACTTTATATAAAATCCTCAAGTTTATTATGAAGAAAATTGTAATTTAAGTTATGTTTTGATGGACGTATCTCTCGGCTAATTGGATCAACTAGCCCACAAGTAAAAATATGAATATATGTTGCGTAAAATACTTCATTTATATAGATTAACATCCTATATGAGCATAAACATCTAAATAGGGCAACTCATGATATGCATACATTTAGGTTTACTATAAGTCAAGAAATAGATTTTATGTACGTTAAGATATAATGACTTTGGTTTACAACAATACTATAAATGAGATAGTCATAATGATACTTTTATATTTAAAATATCTAACATGTAATCCTAGCATAAAACCTTCCCAAAGGGCAGACAAATCCAACAAGTCATCAAGAAGAGACTAATCAGCTAGCAAGTAACTTAACAAAATTATAGCTCCAATGGGCATCAACAACCTGACACGAACCCACCAAAAAGAAACATGTATGACTGAACTAAACAACAAAACAACAACACTACCTCACAAAGGTGAGTAAAAGATTACTGCAACAGCTAATGAACACCAGCAACCACCAACCCTAGCCGCTTAACCAGCTACTACTCCAAACCTGAGGCATTCCAAAGAAAAGGACACCTCGGCAAGGATATACAAGTGGCAAGGAAAGATCACTTTCAAATGAAAATAAAGGAGACAAAGGGCTACCAACCCAAACAGGTATAGCTGAAATGAAAAACAGTAAGAAAAAATCTCACAAGGGTTAGACATCACAAGTCGCAGAAAGTGCGATAAAGATCTAAGATCTAAAAACATATACACAAGTAAGTACATATATAGAAGTAGCAAACTCATCATAAAATGAGCATAAACACCGACAAAAATCCGGTACTTACAGTGGTGGGGACCTATCCAACACACCAATAGTAAAAACTTCACAGGGATCCAAGGAAAGGTGGCACTGTGTCACAACCGCATTTTCTCAATAATTACATAATATCAGAGAAAGGGAAAATACGTGTCGTGATGCCACGCCGTGCAGGGGATAACTGCACACGCTCAAGACAAACCCCAGACTCTATCTCTTGGGAGAAATTAGAGTTTAATATGAAAGAAAAATCGTGCAGGTTTATTTGCCGTATCCCTCGACATAGTGGATAAGCTAGCCCACAATTAAAAGTATATGTATACGCAGCGTAAAATACTTTAGTTAGCCTTATTTGACATCCTACATGAGTATAAATGTCCCCAAAGGACAACTCATGAAATGCAGGACTCTTGATTTATCATAGTATAAGAAAATAGCTTTTACGTTCTTTTGGAAAGTAATACTTTAGGTTTTATTAATATGAGATGCATGATGTACATATAGTAATACTTTTAGATTTCAAAATACCTAGCATGCAACATAGCATAAGCCATTCCCAGCAGCAAGTAAACAACCTCCAAAACAGGCAAAATAACATTTATTAGTTCAAATATAGCATCATAAGTAAACCATCAGTGGGCATCAACAACCTGACACGAACCCACTAGTGAGTATGTATGTCTATCCAGAAAGAAGCAAACTACTTCACAAGGTCGAAGAACAACGATCTCATTAACCCAGGAAGTCACAAGCAAGCTCCACCAATACACTAGCCGCTCAACCGGCTACAACCTGTACCTAAGGCATTCAAAGAAAGAACACCTCAACAAGTAAATAATAATATGAAACTGGAGCAGTAAAAAGAAGGGCTTACCAACCAAACAACAAGTGCCATTAAAAGAGCAAAAAGGAATTGAACAATACAGTAATGGTAAAAGACTGACCAAGGCAATCAACCCACGCACCAAGTGCGAGAACTAAACAACATGCCCTGCTAAAAACTGCAGAAGCACAAGGCGAGTATATGCCAGAATAACCACTTTAATGACCGAGACTAACAGTGTGAATCATTAGCAGCGGTAGAGCCATGGATCTGGGGTGGTGACCAAAAACAATCCTCATCCAAACACCAAGACCATAAATACTTAAGTGTACAACGGTGGCAGCCTAAAGGTCCAACACACCCACAAAATAGCCCAAACCAGGGCCAAAATGGTACCAACACACCAAAAAAACCAGCGCAAACCAGGGCCAAAATGGTACCAACACACCAATAAAACCAGCCCAAACCAAGGCTAAAATGGTGGGACCACGACTCTATACCCAAACCACCCTTATAGAGTCAACAAGCAAACCACTTACTATAATTCATGACTCGGCCTGCATAACCAACCGAAAATATCAACACATCGACATAAACCCACCCTAACTATACTCGGGAAAAAACACCAGTTTAAGGTAAAAGCGTCGAGTCCATTCAACGCCCAAACGCTAAGCCAGAAATGGCGTCGAGTCCACTCGATGCCAAAAGACAGACGCAGAAGATGATGGCGTTGAGTGAGTTCAACTCACTCAACGCCAAAAGACTTAGATAAACGTCTTCTGGATAGATGGCGTTGAGTGAGTTCAGCTCACTCAACGCCAAAAGGCTTAGAAAAGTGACTGGATAATGGCGTTGAGTGAGTGCAGCTCACTCAACTCCAAAAGTAGACGGTTTGAGTGAGCTCCACTCACTCAACGCCAAAGGATTTAGATAAAAACTTTAGCGAGATGGCGTTGAGTGAGTGCAACTCACTCAACACCAAAAGCAGACGGCGTTGAGTGAGCACCACCACTCAACGCCAAAAGACTTAGGCAAAACCATCTCTGGACAATGGCGTTGAGTGAGTGCACCTCAGTCAATGCCAAAAGCAGATGGCGTTGAGTGAGCTCCACTCACTCAACGCCAAAAGACTTGGCAAAACTTTTCTGGGCAATGGCATTTAGTCAGTGCACCTCACTCAATGCCAAAAGGCTGACGGCATTGAGTGGGCACCACTTACTCAACGCAAAAAGGCTTAGACAAATCCTCTTGCAAGATGGCGTTAAGTGAGTGCCGCTCACTCAACGCTAAAGGCCGACGGCGTTGAGTTAGCTCCACTCACTCAATTCTTTTGGACTTAGCTTCTAGAGCAAACAACCAGGGGTTGAGTTAGCTCCACTCACTCAACGCTTTTGGACATAGACGCAAAACTACATCAACTAGGCATTGAGTGTGTCAACCACACTCAATGCTTTTGGACTTAACTAAAAATCCACTCAAAGCCTGCAACCCGAGAGTTGTTACTTGGATAAAAAATTCCTTTCTACCCCTTCTACCCGGCTACAGCTATCTACCAAGCTATAAGACACTTAGAAAACTCCATCCCTACCTCCAACCACTATATGGACACAAAAAAAGTAACTAGGAGAGAGAAAAATTTATAAATTTGGGCAAACTTAGCTCGGGAGAAAGATAGCATCAGCCCTAACTTAAGGCAAGTACACTAGACTAATAACCCAGGAAAATAAAAGCATGAAAATGAATAGCTTGGCAAGGGAAGGAGCACCACTTGCCTCGACCTTTAGGACACAGCAGCTGCCCTTCCAAAGTCCAACACAGCTAGGCAATATTGGCTACAAAAAACAACCTGAAGCTACAAAAACAATGGACAAACACTGAGCTACCCGAAAAGACCTTCTTCTAAACCAACCCTAGAGCAAGAAACAACTTACCTAGGATTGAAGATGAGCCCAAATCTCCCTATTCCCGAGGAAACCGAGCTTGAACTCGGCTATAAATCACCGGCCAAAAGCTCCACATTTCTGCCCGAACCTTGCTGGAAGCTCACCACCGCTCTTTTTGGAGAAGAAGAAGAATAATAATAAAATAGAATAAGCTTTTCTCCTATCTTATCCAGCCACTAGCTAATAAAATATTGCTATTCTCGCAATAGTTTAAGCTCAGCCGCCCTATAATATTATTAAAATATTGGTCTTGTCGGCCACAGCTTATACCGCCACTTGCTAAAACTGGCCCCTAATAAAAGCTGTATACTAACTAGCTTAATTAAATAACTAAGCTATATCTGATGGTGCCACTTAGTCAAGCTTCAGATAGATGAATTAGCTTAACCAACAAAACACGTCCCAACGACGCGAAAATTCCAACGATCTCAGAATTTAACGAAACTCACACCGTAGCTAAATATCCATGCTACGAATCTAATGGCGACATCAAAATAGTCATCCTACAAACCAAAACTCAGGCTAATATTTCTCGAAGCCAAAACACAAGCATTCCCAAAGAGTCTCCACCGAGTCACCAAAACAGACTCCGACTTTATAGGGAATCTTTCAAACAGGCTACAAAACAACCGACTCAAGGGCCTAAAGAGCTAAGACCACGCTCTAACAATGGCAAAGGCCAAATATATGCCAACGTAACGCCAATCCAAGATTAAATAGTCACAAAAAAATCGGGGGCGTTACAGTCACTCCCCCTAAAAGAAAGTTTCGCATCGAAACTTTATGCACAACACTTCTACCAAAGAAGTACTATAACAATTAAGAGGTAACTAGAAGAAAACATAAGAAACTAAGAGGGAAACATACCAGGTAACTCAAGGAAACAAATGAGGGTAATTCCCCAAGTTTAAATGTTTCCAATTTCACGCTTTGTGTTTTTCCACCATTTGAAATATCTAACTCTACGTTTGGTGCCAAAATATTTTCATTTGGGTTGGGGGGTGAGCTTGTTCTTGGATCGTTCTCTCTGTCGGTCTCCAATTGAGGTACGCTGACTGCTGATGAAATTTTTCCTCTTTATGTGCTTAATGCTTTTCCCAGTTTCTCCAAGACAATCTTTTGGCCAGACAGGTTCAGCGTTGGTGTGTTGCTCTCCTCTCCAAGCGGTGGTATTCAGTGTTACATGACACGATGGTGTGATCGTCCGGTGTCTGGTGACTCTTGGATTCCGGACTCGGCGATGGTTCTCTTGGATGACGTTCTTTGGCGCCATCACCTCCATGCAAACTCATCGGTGATGAATTCTTTCGAGCGGGGGAGGATTGATGGCGGCATTCTCCAATGTGTTAAGATTGAAGATGATGACGGCGACGGCGACGGCGTTCTCCTACTTGAAGATGATGACGGCGACGGCAACGACGTTCTCCTACATGAAGACGATGAAGACTACATGATGAAGGCTACATGTGATGAAGGCTACATGAAGAAGAAGAACTTTATTTAGTTTATGCCTATTTGGATTTTATTTTCATCATGTAATATTTAAAAGAGATTTAGTATTGTTTTTTTTATTTGGTGGGCTGCACATAGCCTATGCTTGATGTAAAGCCTATATATAGGCTTGGACATTCATGATTTAATTTTAGTGAATGAAGAAAAACTAAAACCCTAAACCTCCTTTGTGATTTCTCTCCTCTTGGCCGCCCCCCTTTCTCTTTCTTCCTCCCTTGGCATTCGGTCAACTCTTCACCTCCCTCCCTCTTCCTCTTGGCCGTCGGCCTTCCTACTCCCTCCCTCCTCTTGCGCGGCCTCCCCTCTCCTTCCTCCTCTAAATCAAGCTCGACCTCTTCCTCCTTCCATAGCCGCTACCACCACTTACCCTCTTTGCACCTCCGGCCAACCACCTACTCCTCCTCCTCCAACCCGTGCCCTTCCCCCTCCACCAACTCCAAACCCGAACCACCTCAACTCTTCCTCCCAAGATTCGGCCACCCTCTCTAGCCAACCTCCTCCACACCCCAAACCGACCACTCCCCTTTTTTTTCCAATCCAAAACCTGACCCCCTTCAAGAGCCCCTTTCCCATAGTGACAATCGGCCAAGATCAAAGGTGCTCCCCCATTGTGGTTTTCCTCCATCCCGGCGTGAAGCAACGGAAGCAGACAAGTTTTCTCTCCGGTCGGTGGAACTCCGACGGAGCCGTGGAAGAGCGATCTTTGAAAGTGAACCGAAATCATCCATTCTGGTTGGGTAACGAGACCTTCTACTTTTGTGTGTTTATCATTTTAGATTTTCATCTTGGTGGAATACCTTTGCGTTACCTTGGAATCGTTTTCCGTTCGTGGCTTATCTTTCCGATTGCTGGTGTTGTTCTTTTAGTTGTTTAATTTTTTGAGAGGTTTGGCGAACCTCATTTTTGTTTTGTTGGGGAGATCTACCATTTCCGAACCGAACCTTTCGGTAGAACTCTTTTGGTACAACCATCGCTCGGTCGGACCCAATATTGGTCCTTTTAGCTTGAGAAAACAACGACCTATAGTCGTTTGTATGATCTTTATTTGGCGTGGCTACCATACGTTAGTTATAGTTGATAACGTTGTTCGTGAGTGTGCTGCGTTTCATTGTCGTGTGAGCGTGATAGTGGAAAAAGAGAGGCGTACGTACTATTCCCTTTGCCGCCATAGCGTCGAACACCGTAGCCTACATCAATTTGGTATCAGAGGGAGGTTCTTGTCAATTTTTTAATTGGCACCCTCCCCTCTTATTTAGCACGTTAACCCGCACGTCGGTTTGCACGTTAGTTGTCAAAAATCACAAAAAAAATTATTATTTTTGGTCTGCCAATAGCGGCTTAAAGTTCTTATTTTTCAGCGAAAACATCAAAAAAAAATATTAATAATCTTCATATTTTATTCAGCAAGAAAATCTATTTTACATTATTATTACCCTAGTGGTTAAGCGGGAACAATTCCGACAAACCTATTTTAATTGAACCAGAAGCATTTCTCCTTGTATGTGCACAAATTCCGGATCGAGTCTTCTCTCCGGTTATCACAATATGGCCTATGACGTCAATGCTTCCCGAGAAAAATCTTTAGATTCCCTTAGGAATGGTAGAAAGCCATTCCACTGTCCGGTAGTGGACGATATTAAGGCGTTGATTGGCCAACTGAAGGCTAGTCAAGTTACACCACTTCCCCCAAGGCAACACCCTAGTTACCCTACTAATGGCTATAGTTCCATACCGATCTTCAGGAATGAAGATAAACCTAACGCCCAAGCCAAGCGGCAAATAACTGATGATATGGCTACCCATAAACAAGGGAATAAGTCAGTCTCAGATTATATGGAATTCTTTAAGGATATGATGGTTAAGAGCGGTGTGAAGGAACTGCCCGAGATGACCCTCTCTAGGTTTCGTAGGGGGTTAAGCCCCTACATCCAGGGAAAGTTATTGCTATATGGTCACACCGATCTAGACGCCACCTTTTGAACGGCGTTGGAAATTGAGAAGCACCAAATTCCTAGGAGTAAGGTTACATGTCAGAAGATTACTATATGTGAGTCTATTGGCAAATCTGGTAGTGGCTCTATTGAGCATCCTACCCTGAATACGCCCGTTGGACATTTTGAGTCTTCCCCTGAGTTGCCTGATTTAGTGGTTGATTCCCCTATTGAGTCTAAGGTCGTGCCTAGGACTGTGCCCGTCACTGAGGGCGAGGCTGAAATTACTGACGATAATATTGATGTGGAAGAGATGGGTTACCCGAGTGACCTGGATGATGATTTCTCCTCTGAGGAATCACCCCCATTCCCTTTCGACGATATTTCGGAGCCGTCTACCTTGATTTCCATGGAGTCTTCTGATGGCCCTGAGGCAGTTGATATTCCAGTTGAGTTGGAAGATTTACCTTATGCTGAGAGTTTACCCATTTGTGATTTAGGCGATGAAGTGTTTGGACTCGAGCTAGTTATTATTAGTCCGAGACATATTGTAGTGCCCACTTCTGCGATTTTCACTTCTACTGATGTTGAGACTGATGTGTTGGGAGAAATTTCTAGTGAGAGAGTTACATTTTTGGAGGACGATATTGAGATAGACCCGGATGAGCGTCCCCTGATGCAAACTCCATGGCGTGAATTTAAATGCAATCTTAACTCTCTCCCCGTATTAGTTTTACCGACTACCCCTCCCGTAATGTTGACCCGACCAGCGGATCCTTTCGGATATGAATTTATTTTGCCTGATTTGAGTCATTTTGTTTCTCCGTTCATGCTGGATCCACCTAGGGACATGTCACGTCGTGTGTTATTGGACGATCCTTTGGTTTTCCCCCCGGTTGAAGGTTCTTGGGTGATAGCTCTGTTGGGTAAAAATAATTTTGATTTGGATTTTTCGGGTGTGATTCTTTCGACATTTCCTCCTATTTTTGTTCCCTCGTTAGTCGATTATTTAGGTTGTGGAGTCGGTATTCCTAGGTCGGTTGTGGTGTCCGATTCTCATATTTATATACCCCACCCGGTCACTCGCATTTATCCCCCGCCGTTTGATGATCCTTTTTCCCACTCGTTAGTGACCTCAGCTAGGCCTCATGAGTTGTGTAGCTCGCGCCTGTTGTCACACCTAGGAGCGTTCAACTTTACTAGTATTAGTGATGAGTGGCTTACTTTGACGTATCTTCTTGCCACGTTTGATTATATTAAACATAAAATTAGAACTGTGATCTTCAAGCCTTTGAAAATCATCATTGATTTTAAGGATCCCGTTCCCCCGGACTTAAATCCTTTATTCACTATAATTGGGGTGAGTCACATAGCGTATGGGTTCACACCACACGGTAGCAAGTTAGTTAGGCGCACTTTTGAGAAATTACCCTACTTAGCGCATGATTTCATTCTGCTAGTACCACCTTATATAGTTCCGTTATCACCACTTTCTATGTTAAGTCAAAATGCACTACTAGTTGCCTCTCGCATTCTCATTTCACATCAGCACGTTAAGGAAGCGCTTTTCACACAAATGTCTTCTTATCAACTTACCGCTAACTTACATAAGAGAGTGACTCCCTATAAGGTTTTCGGTTTACTCTTGGTGCGTCTCGTCCCTAAATGGATGCCTTCGGGCACTAAAGAAATGTTGGCTATTCGGCGAGTTAGAACTTTTCGGATTTTTAATCAATTAGGAGAAACAACATATCTATTGAAGTTAACCAATGAAAGGGGTAATTCCCCAAGTTTAAATGTTTCCAATTTCACGCTTTGTGTTTTTCCACCATTTGAAATATCTAACTCTACGTTTGGTGCCAAAATATTTTCATTTGGGTTGGGGGGAGAGCTTGTTCTTGGATCGTTCTCTCCGTCGGTCTCCAATGGAGGTACGCTGACTGCTGATGAAATTTTTCCTCTTTATGTGCTTAATGCTTTTCCCAGTTTCTCCAGGACAATCTTTTGGCCAGACAGGTTCAGCGTTGGTGTGTTGCTCTCCTCTCCAAGCGGTGGTATTCAGCGTTACATGACACGATGGTGTGATCGTCCGGTCTCTAGTGACTCTTGGATTCCGGAATCGGTGATGGTTCTTTTGGATGACGTTCTTTGGCGCCAGCACCTCCATGCAAACTCATCGGTGATGAGTTCTTTCGAGCGGGGGAGGATTGATGGCAGCATTCTCCAATGTGTTAAGATTGAAGATGATGACGGCGACGGCGACGACGTTCTCCTACTTGATGATGATGACAGCGACGGTGACGACGTACTCCTACATGAAGACGATGAAGACTACATGATGAAGGCTACATGTGATGAAGGCTACATGAAAAGAAGAACTTTATTTAGTTTATGTCTATTTGGATTTTATTTTCATCATGTAATATTTAAAAGAGATTTAGTATTGTTTTTTTTTTATTTGATGGGCTGCACATAGCCTATGCTTGATGTAAAGCCTATACATAGGCTTGGACTTTCATGATTTAATTTTAGTGAATGAAGAAAAACTTAAACCCTAAACCTCCTTTGTGATTTCTCTCCTCTTGGCCGCCCCCCTCTCTCTTTCTTCCTCCCTTGGCATTCGGCCAACTCTCCACCTCCCTCCCTCTTCCTCTTGGCTGCCGGCCTTCCTACTCCCTCCCTCCTCTTGCTCGGCCTCCCCTCTCCTTCCTCCTCTACATCAAGCTCAGCCTCTTCCTCCTTCCATAGCCGCCACCACCACTTACCCTCTTTGCACCTCCGGCCAACCACCTACTCCTCCTCCTCCAACCCGTGCCCTTCCCCCTCCACCAACTCCAAACCCGAACCACCTCAACTCCTCCTCCCAAGATTCGGCCACCCTCTCTAGCCAACCTCCTCCACACCCCAAACCGACCACTCCCCTTTTTTTCCAATCCAAAACCCGACCCCCTTCAAGAGCCCCTTTCCCATAGTGACAATCGACCAAGATCAAAGGTGCTCCCCCATTGTGGTTTTCCTCCATCCCGGCGTGAAGCAACGGAAGCGGACAAGTTTTCTCTCCGGTCGGCGGAACTCCGGCGGAGCCGTGGAAGAGCGATCTTTGAAAGTGAACCGGAATCATCCATTCCGGTTGGGTAACGAGACCTTCTACTTTTGTGTGTTTATTATTTTAGATTTTCATCTTGGTGGAATACCTTTGCGTTACCTTGGAATCGTTTTTCCGTTCGTGGCTTATCTTTCCGATTGCTTGTGTTGTTCTTTTAGTTATTTAATTTTTCGAGAGGTTTGGCGAAGCTCGTTTTCGTTTTGTTGGGGGAGATCTACCATTTCCGAACCGAACCGAACCTTTCGGTAGGTCTCTTTTGGTACAACCATCGCTCGGTCGGACCCAATATTGGTCCTTTTAGCTTGAGAAAACAACGACTTATAGTCGTTTGTTTGATCTTTATTCGGCGTGACTACCGTACGTTTGTGACAGTTGATAACGCTGTTCGTGAGTGTGTTGCGTTTCATTGTCGTGTGAGCGTGATAGTGGAAATAGAGAGGCGTACGTACTATTCCCTTTAGTGCCATAGCGTCGAACACCGTAGCCTACATCAGAGCCATTTGCAGGCTTTCTTGATAACTATTGTTATACGCAAACTCCATAAGCCGCAAACGCTCATCCCACGCTCCTCCTAGCATCTAATCATATCCTCCACTATTTTATTCACTCGCTCTGTCTGACCATTAGTCTGCGGGTGGTATGCGGTAGAATATCTCAAATCCGTACCCAAACCTTTTTGCAAACTCCTTTAGATGAGAGATGTGAACCGGGAGTCTAGGACTGAAATGATGCTGATTGGAACACCATGCAAGCGGATAACCTCTTTCACATACAGCTCAACTATCTTCTTCATCGGATAGTCGATCTTATAGGGGATGAAGTGAGCACACTTTATTAATCTATCGACAATCACCCAAACATAATCATATCCCCTAGGAGATAGAGGTAGACCCATGATGAAATCCATCAAAATGCTTTCCCATTTCCAAGTCGGAATCTCCCACAGTGTCAACTTACCACCAGGCCTTCCATGATAGGCCTTCACACGCTTGCAAGTATAACACTCTGAAACAATTCTAGCTATATCACTCTTCATCCCATTCCACCAGGCAATCTGCTTCAAGTCTTGATACATCTTGGTAGATCTCGGGTGATAGGCAATGCTCGAACCATGAGCTTCTCTACATAACGTATCTCGGATGTCCATAATAGCAGGGATACAAAATCTACCGCGGTACTTCAACATACCCGCATCATCAATCGCAAAATTGGGTAACTCCCCTTTCTCAGCTCGAAGATATAAATGTAGTAGATCTGAATCATCTTTCTGATGTAATCTCGTCAGCGCAATCCAAGAAGGCTTGCCACCACCAAACTGATCTATAAATCTCAGCACTCCACAGAAATGTCCATCAAAAGAAATTCTTCCACCAACCACTCGGCGGAGAGATGAAAAATCTTCCCTATTTTTCGACTTAGGGCATCAGCCACTACATTAGCCTTGCCCGGGTGGTACTGGATTTCAACATCGTAGTCGGCATCATACTCCAACCATCGCTGCTGGCAAAGATTTAATTCCTTCTGGGAGAAGACATACTTTAAACTCTTATGATCAGTAAAAATCTTACACTAAGCGCCATAAAGTAGATGTCTCCACAACTTCAGAGACAAAATTACAGTTGCAAATTCCAAGTCATGTGTAGGGTAGTTCTTCTCATGAGTCTTCAATTTCCTGGATCCATACGCAATCACTTTCCCATCTTGCATCAACACGCACCCAAGTCCAACATGCGATGCATCCACAAAAACATCATACCTCATGCCCTCCGTAGGCAGAGTCAAAATAGGAGCAGTGCACAATCTGCTCTTGAGCTCAAGGAATCCTTCCTCAAACTTATAATTCCAAACAAAAGCCACATTTTTCTTAGTCAATCGAGTCAACGGTGCAGCTAAGGTAGAGAAACCTTCCACAAATCTTCTGTAATAGCCGGCCAACCCTAAGAAGCTCTGAATCTCCTTGTTTGTGTCAGGTTTCGTCCATTCCAACACTACAGCTTTCTTCTCTGGGTCAACTGAAAACCCATGCCTATTGATCACATGGCCCAAAAACGAAACCTGAGGCGACCAAAACTTGCACTTACTTAACTTGGCGAATAACTCATGGTCCCTCAAGGCAGATAAAACCAAACGCAAATGTTGGTCATGCTCCTCAGCATTGCGAGAATATATCAGAACATCTTTGATAAACACGACTACAAACTTATCCAAGAAGTCTTTGAACACCTGGTTCATCATATCCATAATAGCTGAGGACGCGTTGGTCAAACCAAACGACAAAACCAGGAATTCAAAATGCACATGCCTCGATCTAAATGTAGCCCGTGGAATATCTGATACACGGACCCTGAGCTGATGATAACCAGAACGAAGATCAATCTTTGAAAACACTATGCTACCGCGCAATTGATCGAACAAATCATCGATCCTTGGAAGGGGATACTTGTTCTTAATCGTGACTTTATTTAGCTCTCGATAATCGATGCAAAGCCTCATCGATCCATCCTTCTTGTTAATAAACAAAACAGGAGCACCCCAAGGAGACGAACTTGGACTGATAAAACCCTTTTCTAACACCTCGTCCAGCTAGATACGGAAGTCTGCAAGCTCTCGCGGGGCCATCCGGTACGGCGCCTTCGCAATAAGACACGTACCCGGCTCTAAATTGATCACAAACTCAACATCTCGATCAGGTGGAAGACCAGGAAGATCATCAGGAAACACATCAGCAAACTCGCGCACAACAGGAATCTCTTCAATACGCGGCGAAATACCAACTGTCCCCACAACTGAGACCAAACAAGCAAAATAGCCAGAAACAAACAACGTCGTAGAACATACCATAAAAATGACTGGAGACTCCTATAGCGAATCACCATAAACACTCCCAGGAAGACCGTTGTCCTTTCTGAAGTCCAAGCATTTCCCTTGCACTGGATCACAACATCAGACCTAGACAACAAGTCCATGCCCAAGATAACATCAAAATCTTCCAAGGCAATCACCTTTAGATCTGCCCTTGATAGAAAATCACCTAACATAATCGAACAAGCCTGAATGCCCTTATCTGAAGCCACAAAATCACTAGAAGGGAACCTGACGCAAAAGGCATCCCCAACACGATCTAGATCCAACCGGTATCGATCCACAAAGTCTCTAGCCACAAACGAGTGGGTAGCGCTAGAGTAGAAAAGAACACGTGCCCATCGGTTCTTTACCTTAAAGCTTCCTAAAAGTTGAGCACACATCTGAGGAAATAATAACTATAACGACAATCAAAAACATATAAAACTAGGGAAAAAGTCTAACCTAGAAATAACCTGAGTCGAAGTCTGCGCTTCTTCTGAGGAAATCATGTTCAGCTTTCCCTTACCTTTATCCATTTTCGGAGGCGGTGGCAATGCCTAGAGTAGCACTAGCTGCATCACAGGCTGGAGGTGTAGGCACTGAGCCTTGATGTATCCTTCCTGACAGCAATGAAAACAGCTTCTTGTCTTCATCTTGTCTTTTCCCCGGCAATGGGCAGCATCATGCCCTGGCCGCTTACATGCCAAACAAAATAACTCTTTCCTGGGAGTCCCTTGAATTACATGCACTAGTTCCTTCTTCTGCGCTCCTAACCTTTTGAAACATCTCTCAAAGGGGTGGCCTGACAGGCCACAAAAGCTACAAACCTCTTTGCTCTTCATCTTAGAAGCAGCACCAGGTACTTGAAGGATCTTTCCTTCAACCAACTGCCCTCTTTGCTTGGCATTCTTAATTGCCTCAACTCTCAAAGGAGCTTCCACCACTCCAGTATAGGTTGCTGATCCATAATCACTTGCTAATTACTGGACATCACTTCTTAGGCCACCAAGAAAACGCTTAACTCGATCCGCCTCGGAACCTACCATGCTAGGGCCAACCGACTGAATTTGCTGAACTCATTCTCATACTCACTAACTGTAAGTTGTCTCTTCTTCAAATGTAAAAACTCATTTCTCAGGCGGTCCCGCTCGACCGAGGGTAGAAACTTTCCCAATAGCATTTCCTTAAAGGACTCCCACGAACATCCTTCCTTCAAGCTCTCTTTTTCTCGCAACCACCAACTCTTTGCTAGACCCTTAAGCTGATATGAGGCGACCATCACTCTCTGATCGTCCGTGACTCCAGAATAAGAAAACATCTCCTCAATTTCTATTAGCCAATCATCCAAGACCATAAAGTCTACTTTTCCATCATAAGTAGGTAGTCCAAGTCGCTGAAACTGAGAGATAAATGTCATCTCTTGTGGAACAACTACTGGAGGCACCAGAAGAGCAGGAGGGGCAGGAACAGCTAGACCCATAGCAGGGTTCTGCACTCTCGGAGCTATCCCAGACACAACTAATACCAAAGACTTAATCTGGGACTGCACATCCACCAATTGCCTGGACAAGGCCTCATTGCTCTGTCGCAGACCTTCTATCATAGCATTGTTCTGAGCCCCCGAAGACTCACCCTCAGATTTGGGAGTCTGCCTCGTCGTAGGACACTTCGACATCCTATAATCGAATTAGCACGAATCAAGACCTACCCCAACAGCTAGCACAAAACTACACGGTACAGACAAACATATTGCAATCTGAACTTCAACTGCTAACATGCTCTAGTTGTTTTCAATGATGATGCTATGCCTAACCAAGGATGATTCACCATCATCACACTAACTCATGTGTCGATACCATGACTGCATGAATTTATATTCCTTTTTGACTCAAAACCATGTGTGCACGGGTGTCATCATGTTGATCTTTAGTTTGGCATGTTGTGCTTACACTATGTCTTGCTATGCATGTGGTGCTATGCAGGCTATAAAGGCCTTAAGGCATGTTATGAGTGGCGTACACATGCAATGTTATGCATCCCATACTACATAACATTACATGCGACGAAAAGGGAAAACGTGTTATTGGGCATTCATGTGGTGAGGTTATGCATCCCATACAACAAAACCCTCACATGTTGCCACCTATGGTGGATCCATATACAACACATATTATGTATCCCATACTTCATAATATGCCCCATATACTTCTTGTCATGCTAATGAGTGTAGTGCTCATGCTTCAGCCAAGACGTATTGATGACACATTGGTGTGTGTATGATATGACACTAAACAACCAACACTAACAAGGAAAGGTTGCCCGACCAATTGTCAAGCAAACTCCCTCTGATATCAACTGTCACAACCCACATTTTCTCAATAATTATATAATATTAGAGCAAGGGAAAATACGTGTCATGATGTCACGCCATGCAGGGGATAACTGTACACGCTCAGGACAAACCTTAGACTCTATCCCTTTGGAGAAATTATAGTTTAATATGAAAGGAAAATCGTGTAGTTTTGCTGGCCGTATCCCTCGGCATAGTGGATCAGCTAGCCCACAATTAAAAGTATAAGTATACGCAGTGGAAAAATACTTTAGTTAGCTTGATTTGACATCCTACATGAGTATAAATGTCCCCAAAGGGCAACTCATGAAATGCAGGACTCTAGATTTATCATAGTATAAGAAAATAGCTTTTACGTTCTTTTGGAAAGTAATACTTTAGGTTTTATAAATATGAGATGCATGAGATACATATAGTAATCCTTTTAGGTTTCAAAATACCCAACATGCAACCTAACATAAGGCATTCCCAACAGCAAGTAAACAACCTCCAAAGCAGGCAAAACAACAGTTATTAGTTCAAATATTGCATCACAAGTAAACAACCAGTGAGCGTCAACAAACTGACACGAACCCACTAGTGAGTATGTATGTCTATCCAGAAAGAAGCAAAATACCTCACAAGATCAAAAAAACAACGATCTCAGCAACCCAGGAGGTCACAAGCAAGTTCCATTAATACACTAGCCGCTCAACCGGCTACAACCTGAACCTAAGGCATTCAAAGAAAGAACACCTCAGCAAGTAAATAATCAAATGAAACTGGAGCAGTAAAAAGAAGGGCTTATGTTGGTACCCTAGGTTTTGATTTGAGTTCAGTCTTCTCTTTCGGTCTCTTGACCCAAGATTTATCTATGGTCAAAGGTTAGTTGTTTAGTTTGTTGCTCTAGTTTTAGAGGCATCACTTTTCCAGATGTAAATTTGGTTAAGTTATTTTTCGTTCGACTATGGTCGAATGCCGCTCGACTATCGTCTATCGACTGATCGATGATCGTCTATCAGTTGGTCGACGTTCTGTTGTGTTTGATAGTTCGACTATCTGCTTGGATAGTTCAACTATCTGATAGCTCGACTATCTGTTGATATGTTGACTATCTATTTTGTTTGATAGCTCGACTATCTGTTGATAGGTCGACTATCTGTTCTCTTTGATAGTTCGACTATCTGCTTGGATAGTTCAACTATCTGATAGCTCGACTATCTGTTGATAGGTCGACTATCTGCTTTCTGTGATAGCTCGACTATCTGTTTGATAGGTCGACTATCTGTTCTCTTTGATAGTTCGACTATGTGCTTAGATAGTTCAACTATCTGATAGCTCGACTATCTGTTGATAGGTCGACTATCTATTTTGTTTGATAGCTCGACTATCTGTTGATAGGTCGACTATCTGTTCTCTTTGATAGTTCGACTATCTGCTTGGATAGTTCAACTATCTGATAGCTCGACTATCTGTTGATAGGTCGACTATCTGTTTTGTTTGATAGCTCGACTATCTGTTGATAGGTCGACTATCTGTTCTCTTTGATAGTTTGACTATCTGCTTGGATAGTTCAACTATCTGATAGTTCGACTATCTATTGTTAGGTCGACTATCTGTTTTGTTTGATAGCTCGACTATCTGTTGATAGGTCGACTATCTGTTTTCTGTGATAGTTCGACTATCTGTTGATAAGTCGACTATCTGTTTTGCTTTGGTAGTTCGACTATCTGTCCTGATAGATCGACTATCTGATAGCTCGACTATCTGTCCTAATAGTTCGACTATCTATTGTGGTAGTTCGACTATCTTCTTTGATAGTTCGACTATCTGGATCGTTCGACTATCTGTCTGATAGGTCGACGATCTCCGTGCTTCAGTCGACGATCTCCGAGGGTCGTTCGACGTTTTGCTGTATGTTTTGAGTAATTTTGTCATCTTCTTTGATGTGATTTATTTCATATTTATTTTGGCATATTTTATAAAAGATTGTTTGAATAAATTTATGATATTATTTCCATGCAATATCTGCTCCATTCCTTATGCATGAGCCAATCTTTTTCTGACAAAGTTGTTTGTCTTATTAGCTGAGATATGATTTCTGCTTTATCTGCCAGGCTGTCCTTTATAGCCGTTAGACTCAGAAAGTCCTCCTTGGCTGTAAAGAGTCTCTTCTGATGAGACTTTCTCTAGTATTATTTCATCAGAGTTATTTGCAGCTTCTTAGAAAGCTTTATCCTCTTATAGGATATCGGTCTGCAGTATTTGTTTTGCTTTATGCTATTTGCAGCCCAGCTTGCAGATTTCAGTAGAAGACAAGATTCAAACTCAAATGAGAGCCATTGCTGCTGTTGCTATATAAAGAATTCTTTGAAGAAAGAAATTAACTAGTTCACATAGCCAAAAACCAGTTCATTCAAAAAAAATGAGTTCAAAAGCTAACAGCTGCATTCAAGCTTAGAACTTACAGTTTTCAACTGCTCTCAGCTCGTTCACATCCAACTGAGAAGAAGTTTTAGCTCTTCACTCTTCTTCAACCTGAGTTCTCCTGCTTACAGGAAGATTTACACTCAAAGCTTTTTGAAGAAGAAGAAGACGAAGATAGCTGCCTAAAGAAGAATTTTCAATTCATATTCTTTATCTTCTTGTAGCTTTTTTTCCTTCAGATTTTCTGAAGTGTTTCTGCACTGAAGCAAGACTTCACCTGGACATTCTTTTTGCCAGGGGGAGCCTTGATTCTTTAGAGCTTTCTAGCTCAGTGCAAGTTCTTATGCTTCTCTAATCTATTGTAAAATAGAGAAGACATCTTAACCTCCTTTCCCCCTCCTGTAAAGGGTTATTACTCCCTTCAAAAGTATACCTTAGTGGCATGGCACCTGATCAAACACCTGTGTTGGTTTTTAGACACCTGATCAAAAGTCTAAAGGGTTTCTGGATCTACCTAAAGTAGATCTTGTTGGTGGCAGGGCACCTGATCAAAAACCTGAGTGGATTCCTACCTTGTTGGTAGAAGAGTGGACATACCCAAGTTGTTTGGGGAACCACTATTAATTCCTTGTGTCGTCTGGATTGTTTAATTAATTCTCTGTGCTGATTGGATGTGATTAGATTTTTAACTAGGATTGCTAGTTGCTGTTTAGGATTCCAAGCCTTAACTGTAATTACAGTTGGCTGCCTTTTATGCACTTCACTTGTGTTAGGCTTTAGGGTTTCATCTCAAATATCTATAACCTTCATTCCGCATTTAACTCCAAGGGAGTTGAGTAGACTGTCAACATTGCTAGTGCATTTTTTGATTACTCTATTCACCCCCCTCTAGAGTAGTATCTATCCCTTTTCTTTCAGCTTACCAATCCAACAACAAGTGTCATTAAAAGAGCAAAAAGGAACTGAACAATTCAGTAAGGGTAAAAGACTGCCCAAGGCAATCAACCCACGCACCAAGTGCGAGAACTAAACAACATGCCCTGCTAAAAACTACAGAAGCACAAGGTGAGTATATGCCAAAATAACCACTTTAATGACCGATACTAACAGTGTGAATCATTAGCAGTGGTAGAGCAATGGATCTGGGTTGGGAGCCAAAAACAATCCTCATCCAAGCACCCAGACCATAAATACTCAAGGGAATAAAGGTGGAAGCCTAAAGGTCCAACACACCCACAAAACAACCAAAACCAAGGACAAAATGGTACAACCACACCAACAAAACCAGCCCAAACTAGGGACAAAATGGTACCAACACACCAACAAAACCAGCCCAAATGAGGGCTCAAATGGTGGGACCACGGCTCTACACCCATACTACCCCTTATAGAGTCAACAAGCAAACCACTTGCTATAATTCACGACTCGGCCTGCATAACCAGCCGAAAATATCTGAACATCGACATAAACCCACCCTAACCATACTCGGGAGAAAACACCAGTTTAAGGTAAAAGCGTCGAGTCCACTCGACGCCCAAACGATAAGCCAGAAATGGCGTCGAGTCCACTCGATGCAAAAAGACAGCCGCAGAAGATGATGGCGTTGAGTGAGTTCAACTCACTCAACGCCAAAAGACTTAGAGAAATGTCTTCTGGATAGATGGCGTTTAGTAAGTTCAGCTCACTCAACGCCAAAAGACTTAAAAAAAGTGACTGGACAATGGCGTTAAGTGAGTGCAGCTCACTCAATGCCAAAAACAGACGGCGTTGAGTGATATCCACTCACTCAACGCCAAAAGACTTACAGAAAAACTTTGGCGAGATGGCATTGAGTGAGTGCAGCTCACTCAATGCCAAAAGAAGATGGCGTTGAGTGAGCACCACTCACTCAACGCCAAAAGACTTAGGCAAAACCATCTATGGACAATGGTGTTGAGTGAGTGGACCTCACTCAATGCCAAATGCAAACAGCGTTGAGTGAGCTCCACTCACTCAACGCCAAAAGACTTGGAAAAACTTTTCTGGGCAATGGCGTTGAGTGAGTGCACCTCACTCAACGCGAAAAGGCTGACAGCATTGAGTGGGATCCACTCACTCAATGCCAAAAGACTGAGACAAATCCTCTGGCAAGATGGCGTTGAGTGAATGCAGCTCATTCAACGCCAAAGGCCGACGACGTTGGGTGATCTCCACTTACTCAATGCTTATGGACTTAGCTTCCAGAGCAAACAACCAGGCGTTGAGTGAGCTCCACTCACTCAATGCTTTTGGACTTAGACGCAAAACTACATAAGCTTGGCATTGAGTGTGTCCACAACACTCAATGCTTTTGGACTTAACAAAAAATCCACTTAAAGCCTGCAACCCGAGAGCTATTTCTTGGTTAAAAAAATTCCTTTCTACCCCTTTTACCTGGCTACAGCTATCTACCAAGCTATAAGACACTTAGTAAACTCCATCCCTACCTCCAGCCACTATCTGGACACAAAAGCAGTAACTAGAGAGAGAAGAATTTATAAATTTGGGCAAGCTTGGCTCGAAAGAAAGCTAGCAGCAGCCCAAACTTTAGGCAAGTACACTAGACTAAAAACCCAGGAAAATAAAAGCATGAAAACGAAGAGCTTGGAAAGGGTAAGAAGCACCACTTGCCTCAACCTTTAGGACACAACAGCTACCCTTCCAAAGTCCAACACAGCTAGGTAATATTGGCTACAAACAACAACTTAAGCTACAAAAATAATGGACAAACACTGAGCTACTCGAGAACACTTGCTTCAAAACCAACCCTAGAGCAAGAAAAAACTTACCTAGGATGGAAGACGAGCCCAAATCTGCCTATTCCCGAGGAAACCGAGCTTGAAGTCAGCTAGAAATCACCGGCCAAAAGCTCCACCTTTCTCCCCGAACCTTGCTGGAAGGTCACCACCGCACTTTTTGGAGAAGAAGAAGAAGAATACAATAGAATAAGCTTTTCTCCTATCTTATCCATCCACTAGCTAATAAAATATTAGTATTCTTGCAATAGTTTAAGCTCAGCCTCCCTATAATATTATTGAAATATTGGTCATGTTCGGTACAGCTTATACCGCCACTAGCTAAAACCGGCCCCTAATAAAAGATGTATACTAACTAGTTTAATAAAATAACTAAGCTATATCTGATGCTGCCACTTTGTCAAGCTTCAGATAGATGAATTAGCTTAACCAACTAAACACGTCTCAACGATGCAAAAATTCTAACGATCTCGGAATTTAATGAAACTCACACCGTAGCTAAATATCCACGCTACGAATCTAGTGGCGACGTCAAAATCGTCGTCCGACAAACCAAAACTCGGGATAATATTTCTCGAAGCCAAAACACAAGCATTCCCTAAGAGGCTCAACCGAGTCACCAAAACAGACTCCGGCTTACTAGGGAATCTTGCAAACATGCTACAAAATAAGCCACTGAAGGGCCTAAAGAGCTAAGAACATGCTTTAACAACGACAAAGGTGAAATATATGCCAACGTAACGCCAATCCAAGATTAAGTAGTCACATAAAAACCGGGGGCGTTACACACTATAACACCTCCCCTATAATGACTGTATAATATGGGTCCGGCCAGGGCCCCACAACATATAGACGACACAGCTTAAGCGTTAAAAGATGATATTTACTACCCAGCTCAAAACTTAGAATAAACCAACAACGGAAATAGAAAATAAGACCAGAAGTTATCCAAATACATATGATTATCAAAACGACATTAAGGCCTTACAATGATAGAGAGTCCAAAAATCAAAAGATAACATCAACTACCAACGTGCCTAAGCACTCCTAGACTACCTCGGCATGCAAGCCGGAAATATAGTGCATCAAACATACAAATTCACAAAACAGAGCTAGTGCACAACTTGCAACAGTTCATGAGCCTTAGGCCTTTTTGGCTGGCGAGCTCTCTCCTACTTGCGATCCTTGCCCTGTAAATATTTGGTGGTAATGTCAGTCAGCAAAGGGTGACCACATCTGTATAACAAACATATCTCCTCCCGACCATCCCTAGCAGACCCCGGGGCACTCCATCAACCAGTAGGTCAGCACATCATATGCAATATACATAAACATGTAAAATAGTAAAACAGGTTTGTATGACTCATACAAAAAACAGGTTTCTACATTGAGCACAAGAAAAAGGGGGCCTACAGTGGAGCATGAATGTAATCCTGGGTTTCACCCAAGGGACCCTAAGCGTATGAATCTAACACATAATCATGCATCATCAATCATGTACTTTCAATTTACCCATCGGCGTCAAGCCACAAAAAAGGGTACTGTAATTCCCCTAATGGCATACAAGCCACCACACTGAAATCTTGTCAAGGCCCCACCCGCTCGTGGGTCTTAGACCCGGGATTTCCTGCAAACTCTGAATTCTCATGTCAGGATTCTGTCTCACACACAAACTGATTCTAAGAACACTTCTTGGACCCCACCCGCTCGTGGGCTTCTTTGCCCGAGCTTGTCCAATGCTTGGCATTCTCGACAGTCTCACAGAAGGGGACTAGTCTCGCCGGGACACTCTCCCCACATCACTTGCATGTCACGGGATAGCCAGCTGACCACAGAGACAAAGCCGCACCTTAGCACATCACAATCCATAACCTTTCCCACCCTAATCCATCATTCGTACTGCAACATTCCCGCGCACCATGGAAACCATCTACCGGCAAAGCGGATCTAACCTTGTCCGATTCTGGCTACAAGTACTCACTCAAAAAAATGGGGAAACACATATATCACAAATGACATCTTGCCGTAACGGATTTATAAAAAATCCTTAAGGCTCGTTATGCAACATCACCGAGTCGGAATAACGGTCGCGACTATGGCTTCACCCACAATGCCAAATCAACTAACGCAGCGGATCTCTAATGCAATATCATGTCGGGGACGGACACAATCGACCCGGTGGTTCTTCTAGAACCATGGCGACCCAAACCCCTCTCATTTGAGAGATTTGGTGCCCAAAAGCTTGAAAAGCAAGAAAGAAAGTAATGTTATGCACGCATCCTAGAGACCGAGAGGAGAAATGTCATTACCTTATGACCCCTCTTCCTAGCCATGGAATCCTTGCTTTGAACGACTTGACATGAGCACCTCCACGCCCTCTCGACATATCTGGTCTTGGAATGGCGATCGTAGCTCCGAAGCTCTGTCAATGGCGGAAGAAGTTATCTCCTTCCTCTTACTTCTCTCCCTCTCCACCCTACTCTTAATCTAAACGATGAGAAAATGAGGGGAAAATTCCTCTCAGCCCTAAAAAAACTGATTGGGCAGAAGATCCTAGGCCCTTGTATCGAATTTTGGGAAGCATCGGACGGCCACGAAACAAAACGATGGAACAGCACCCATCTATACGATCAGTAGCGCACCACTAGTGGTGGTGCGCACTAGATTCCATGATCGTGCGATCACCACTGGCAGAACTCCAGAAAGAAAGGGATAAATGTGCATGAGTAGCGGCACACGACCAGTGGTCGTACGCACTCTATCTATTGGTCGTGTGTTTACCCAGGCAGAACTTGGAAAAATGGAAAATAGTGTGCACGATCAGTTGCGCATGACAAGTGGTTGTTTGCACTAGATCCATTGATTGTGTGCTCTAGATCCAAAGTCG
This sequence comes from Platanthera zijinensis, assembly GCA_039513925.1. Classification (NCBI taxonomy): domain Eukaryota; kingdom Viridiplantae; phylum Streptophyta; class Magnoliopsida; order Asparagales; family Orchidaceae; genus Platanthera; species Platanthera zijinensis. Next base: position 123,084,800 of record CM077089.1, on the reverse strand, counting down.
ATCTCATCGACCTACCGCCAACAGCATCTCTACCGCCGGGAACTAGCTTACAACGACTCCAGGTCTGAAAACTAGGGTGTTATGATAGCCGCAGAACAGAGACCAACTGTGGGTGGTTCGAAATGGTAAGATTCCGCAGGCCGAGTTAGAAGATCGAGTTTTCTAATGAGAGGAGACAAGCGCACCTATCCCGTAGTACTCGGTATTCGGGAGAATATGGAGGTCGTATTGTTCTCGGGGGCACGTTTATTATATTTACTCTCCCAGGAAGACTATTATCTTACTGTCAGTAAGGTGGGATTTTTAGTTTAATTAAAATGGAAAGAAAGAGAGCATAATTTTACTAAGTTAGTTCGATGATGGGTTAATGCTCGGCATCGAATCGGATTAAGACTAAAATAATTCTTAACAATTATTGAACTTTGTTTTTAAATTAATAAAAGGCACTTGGCCGTGGAGGTTCCAAAAATATGAGCACACCTATCTCTAGGTAATATCACTCACCTGGACATTAAGACTATTCGACCGATCGTTAGACCAACGAAGGATTCCTCTTAATGCCTGCTTTACGCTAAGAACCCCGCTATTAGGTGGGGAACCTAATCCGGTAGAACTACGCTCGTCCTCTTTTGAGGGAATGTACGCAATTCTATTTACCCAAGGGGGATCGGTCCATACGTGCGGCCTCTCGGCATTGCGTATGGATAACGGAAATAGAGCCCACAAATTGATTATGTGGTCCTATGCATCGTTAACCCGAGGCAAACCTTAAGTCCTTAAATTAACATAAAATTAGAGTTCTTTAAATATTTCAAATCATTTTATTTGTCCCAATGCTCTTCGATGTCGAAGGCTAATAGAGATTAGCCACTCATCGGTATGGGGACGGCTTTATGGTTTTTAGTGAAACATGAGTTTGAAATTAAGTACAAAACAATTATAAGAGAAAACACAAAAAAACAGGACATTTAGATAAATTGACGGCTAATTGATGTAGGCACTCACACACACTTCAAAACCATAAAGAAATTAAATAAAGCAAGTCCTACTCAAATGAGTAGGCGGGAAATAAATGCAAGTACAAGTCCTACTCAAAACTGAGTAGGCAGTAAATGACAAGTCCTACTCAAAATTGAGTAGGCGGTAAATTAAAGCGATGCGTCATTTAACTCTTAACGAGTAGGAGGAAATAAATGCATAAATAAAAAGAAAATAAAAAGAAACTAAGTTACAAAAAATGAAAATTACAAGTCCCACTCAAATGAGTGGGCGGAAAATTAAAGCAGAGCACCGTTTAACTCTTAACGAGTAGGAGGAAATAAATGCACACACGCACACACTCTACATAATTGAAGAAAGCATAAAAGAAAGCATGAAAAGTTAGACTCAAACACTCACACACTCTACATAAATGAATAAAGCAATAAAATTGTGAGTCCCGGCTCAAATGAGTGGGCGGGAGAATGAATGCAATAAAACTATCCTCATACACTCATAAACACTAACATGAAATTAAAAGAGCATAATGAAAACCTACCCTCATACACTGACACACACATAAAAATAACACAAAATGAAAGTTACCTAATAATTAAAACTATAACTTTTCTACCCTTAGAACTTGCCAAAAACAATTAAAAAGATGAAATAAAAATTATTTGAACACTTGGAATTGAACATAAAGCAAACATACAAGTTCTTTAAAAATTAAAATGATAACTTTTCTACCCTTAGAACTTGCCAAAAACAATTAAAAAGATGAAATAAAAATTAAAGAAGAAAAAGTTTTTGAAAACAAATTGAAATCAAAGTTGTTGAAAAATTAAAACGCTTACATTTTCATTCATAGGATTTCATAAAAGTGATGAAAAAGTGAAAATAAAAATTAAAGTAACACAAAGTTTTACAATCCTAAAACAAAGCTAAGTAAAAAAAAACACAAAACACTTTAAAACCTCTTTTACAATTTCATAGGAATGAAAATATAAGCTTTTAAAAGGGGTTCAATACAACTTTGATTTCTTTAAAAGAAGACAAACTAAATTTTGCCATTATAACGGCTAGTTTTTTAGATAAAACCCTAGAATAAAACCTAACAAGACAACATATTGCAAGAAAAATTAAAACAAGTTACACTCATACACACACACACACTTTCATAAAGATGAACAAAGATGAACATTACAACCACTTAAAAGCATGAAAAACTACAAGTTACACTAATTTATGAAGAGGTGGACTAAGTAAAACAAGAGGATAAAGAGGAGAAGAAAAGTGAAGCACCCAAATACACATTCATTCCATGTAGAGAGAGAAAGAGGAAAAACATTTTTTATTTTCATAATTTAAGCTATTACAAACTATTGCAAAGCAAAAGGAAAAGCTAAAACAAACAGAAGAAGGGGGAGGGGAGAGAATGTCTCCTTACATGAAATGAAGTGCACCAAGGCAGCCTACAAAACACACCAAAGTTTGGCTCAAAAAAGTGAACCCTTGGACCTCACAGAAAATTTTTATTTATAGACAAAATTTCGGGTTTGACATGCCCTGGGGCACGGGCGTAATAGGGGGTGTGTCAAAGGTTGCATGTTTGACTTGGCGAAATCCTGCAGCTGGTTTCGTTCTGGAAGGATCAAGATATGATACGTGTTAGTCACGGGCGTGACAAGCTTGGTCACGGGCGTGTCTGGGGGCGTGACTTGGACAGCTGGTAGTTCTGATGTTGGCAGCGTTGAGTGTCGGCAGCAAAAAATCGTTGAGTGTTGGCATCGACACGGGCGTGACCTTCTCAACGCGGGTGTAACATGATGGCGTTGAGTGTTGAACAGTAAAATCGTTGAGTGTTTTACTGGCGGAAGGCGTTGAGTGCCTGACACAGGCGTGTCGGTCCATGACATGGGTGTGTCATGTCAAATTTTTTTGACTTTTCTGGAAATTTTCTGAAATGGAAAATAAACTAAGTTAGAAGTAAAAAAAATTACAAATATGAACAATTTATTGTGGTAAATTGACTGAAAACAAAGGAAATAAATAAAAAATGACTTAATTAATATACCTAAAAATAGGTATAAATACAACTTATCAAATACCCCCATACTTAAGCTTTTGCTATTCCAGAGCAAAAGTTTGAGGTGAACTTATAAGGAATAATAAAAAACTCTAAGTTCTGCTACCGCTTAAATTAATTATAAGATAGATCTAAATAAATATACGGGGTGTAAGATTTAAGTCCTAAAATTATGTAGATGATTTAAACTGGGCAAAAGTTTTGGCCAAAAGACTTCTTGATGTAATCAAATAGAAAGCAATAATTGTATTGGTTTGATTAACAAAAATAGTTTGGAATTATATGAACTCTAGCTTATAGGAGTTTTATCGGAAATAATGCAATTTACGAATTATGCTCTCAAAAAGATTTTTGAATTAATTCTAGAGTCTTGAAATTGGCTAAGGGGGGTTGATGTTGGTTTATGAAGATGCTTGGATTTTGAGGCTAGGTAATTTTTTCTCGAACCTCCAATTTTTTTTTATTTGGATGTTATAGGAAAACAAAATCTTGTTTTCCTTAACATGAATTTTTTTTCTGCTTCATAATAAAAGTTAACCCAATATATATGTGTAGGAGTAATGAATTTTATCCTCTTACCCCATAACATATAATCTTTTAATTTATTGGGTGCCTATATTTACGGAACGAAATCTTATTCCCATTGACATAGGATCTTTTTTTTATGGGGGGGGAGAATTTTTTATCATACCAAGTAGGTTATGATAAGTAAGGGGAGAAAAGAGAACTAGATTTTTAATTAAAAAATTTTTTAGAGCAACCTTTATAAATTGTACGTTCCAATTTTTCAAAAAGCTAAAAGTAAGCATAATTGAATTCTATAGTCGTTATTTTCTAACATAGTACACATGCTCCTATCTATGAAAAATTAGAAGTAGTGCCTAAAATGAGTCTCTTATCTTTAACAAAGTATAATAAATTCTTTAAAACTTAACCCCGGCTATTTAAATTTTTCAATATATAATTAACAAACGAATAGTGAACAAAGAATTGATCAAATTCGCATATAAGTAGACTCAAAAAAAAAATTTGATAGCAGAAAAAAACTTAAGAATGATATATTTGATTTATTTGTTTCATAAATTATATATATTTTTTTAATTTTTGAAGTTATTATCTTTTTTTTGTATTTTTGTATTTATTTCTTTAATATATACATACTAAAGAAAGAAAAATGCGAAAATAAAATTTTTTGGATTTTTGAGTTTTGCGATTTTTTTTGTATTTTTAAGTTTTGTGAATGTTTTTTGTATTTTTAAGAAAATTTTCATTATTTTTACAAAAATTTGGGAGAAAAAGAGAAGTTATTTATAACGATGAGAGGGAAAAAAGGAGAGGGAAGGAGAAAAAATATTTACAAAAAGTACTTACAAAAATTATTTACAAAAAATATTTACAAAAATATTTACAAAAATATAAACTAGGTTGCCGCGAGATGACTCGTTATGTGGATGGCTGGATGAGCCGGATCTCGCGGACCGAGTTAAAAAAAGTCAAAGTTTCAAAAATGAAACTTCAAATTTTTTTTTGATTTTTGTGTTTTATACATATATTTTTTATATTTTTTTTGTTTTGAAATTTTGTTTTTCTAAATTTTTTGAAGTTTTGAAATTTTGTTTTTCTAAATTTTTTTGTTTATTTTTAATATATATATATATATATTTATATTTGTTTTTGTTTATGTTTTTTTTTTAAATGAAATACGGAAAATAAAGGTGTAGAAAAAGAAAGTACGAAAATACGAAAACACCCCCATACTTAGTTCCAACATTGTCCCCAATGTTATATGCAAAGCATGAGGAACAAAATAGCAGCTATATGTAAAAAACAAGGAAAAAGAGGGGGGAAGAAAACGTCCCTGATCCGCGCTCGGGGAAGCCCATTAGAAACCCTGAGGATCGATCCGTTTTGGATCGACCACCTCCTTACCGCTACAGAGGGTTATAGCGTTGGCATTCTCCCTTGGATTGGGCTCTGTATTCCCTGGCAGTGCCCCCAAAGCGCGTTTCGACATAAGTCGCGCCAGCTGTCCAACCTGTATTTCTAAATTTTTAAGCGATCCGGTGATGTTCCGGATATTTGACTCGTTGGACGCGACATAACGATTAAAATTTTCCTCCACCGCGGACGGCTTCATAGGAGGGGGAGGAGGAAACGTAGGCGCAAAATAAGGGGGAGGAGGGCGTTGCGCATTATTCGGGTTACTCCATGATAAATTCGGGTGGTTCCTCCAACCCGGATAATAGTGGCTACTATAAGGGTTATTTTGAAGGAAGGGACGCACCGGATTCCCCATGTAGTCCACGAACTCGTCGACTACGCAGACGTTAGAGGGGGGAAGAAAATAAGGCAGAGTGGGGGAGGCAACAGACATCTCCGCCACCTGCTTAGTTAGCCTTTCGACTTGAAGGGCTAGCTGAGCAGTGGCATCCACTTCATAAAGGCCCGCTTGCTTATGGCGTGCCCGCGGGACATTCCATTGATAAGCAATCATAGCCATTTCTTCGAAAAGAGCCTGGGCGGCCTCGGGGGTTTAATTATTCAGAGTGCCCCTGATAGTCGCGTCAGTCATTTGACGCGCCTGACTATTCAGTCCATTATAAAAAATCTGTACCTGCAACCACGTTAGCAGTGCGTGGTGCGGTCACCGGTGGAGAAATTCCTTAAAACGCTCCCAAGTCTCATAAAGAGACTCTGAGTCGATTTGCACAAAGGAGGAAATGTCCGCCCGCAATCTTGCAGTTTTTGCGGGCGTAAAATATTTAGTAAAGAATTTCTCTGCCAACTCTGCCTAGGTCATGATGGATCCCCGCGGGAGGGAGACCAACCACTCCTTGGCCTTGGACTTAAGATAGAAGGGAAAAAGGCGCAAACGAATGGCGTCATCAGTGACGCCATTAATCTTGAAAGTATTGAAAATCTCTAAAAAATTTGACAAGTTGTTATTCGGGTCCTCATCCGGCTGTCTATCGAACTGCATGGCATTTTGGATCATTTGTATAACACTTGACTTAATTTCAAAATTATTGTTCGCCATAGCAGGCCGGACAATACTCGACCCCGTATCATCCAAGTTGGGTCAGCGTAGTAAGACATCGTACGCTCGGCCGCCTGGGCATTATTTGGGTCGGCCATAAAAGAGAAAGAGGGTTCTCCGGTGGATTCTGCGGGGTCTAAAAAGGGAATTCGACGTAGAGATCGGATACGCGCAAGAGAGCGGTCGATCTCAGGGTCGAATTCAAGATTTTCAGAACTCGAAGGTTGTCCACGGGTCTTGCACCCTAGAAAGAACACAACGAAGGGGGAAGGATTTTTTTGTTATAAAATTTTTTATTTGAAAATAAAGTAAAATTAATAGAGTCCCGGATTCAATATAACAACCGTGATCCCCGGCAACGGCGCCAAAAACTTGATGGCCGCAAAATAGAGACCAACTGTGGGTGGTTCGAAATGGTCAGATTCTGCGGGCCGAGTTAGAAGATCGAGTTTTCTAACGAGAGGAGGAGAGTGCACCTATCGCGTAGTACTCGGTATTCGGGAGAATACCGAGGTCGTATTGTTCTCGGAGGCGCGTTGATTATATTTACTCTCCCAGGAAGAATATTATCTTACTGTCAGTAAGGTGGGATTTTTATTTTAATTAAAACGGAAAGAAAGAGAGCAGAATTTTACTAAGTTAGTTCGATGACCGGTTAACGCTCGGCATCGAATCGGATTAAGACTAAAATAATTCTTATCAATTATTGAACTTTGTTTTTAAATTAATAAAAGGCACTTGGTTGTGGAGGTTCCAAAAATATGAGCACACCTATCTCTAGGTAATATCGCTCACCTGAACATTAAGACTATTCGACCAATCGTTAGACTGACGAAGGATTCCTCTTAATGCCCGCATTACGCTAAGAACCCCGCTATTTGGTGGGGAACCCAATCCGGTAGAACTACGCTCGTCCTCTTTCGAGGGAATGTACGCAATTCTATTTACCCAAGGGGGATCGGTCCATATGTGCGGCCTCTCGGCGTTGCGTATGGATAACGGAAATAGAGCCCACAAATCGATTATTTGGTCCTATGCGTCGTTAACCCGGGGCAAACCTTAAGTCCTTAAATTAAAATAAAAAATAGAGTACTTTAATTATTTCGAATCATTTTTTTGTCCCAATGCTCTTCGATGTTGAAGGCTAATAGAGATTAGCCACTCATCGGTATGGGGACGGCTTTATGGTTTTTAGTGAAACGTGATTTTGAAATTAAGTACTAAACAATTATAAGAGAAAACACAAAAAAATAGGACATTTAGATAAATCGAAGGCTAATTGATGCAGGCACTCACGCACACTTCAAAACCATAAAGAAATTAAATAAACCAAGTCCTACTCAAATGAGTAGGAGGGAAATAAATGCAAGTACAAGTCTTACTCAAAACTTAGTAGGCGGTAAATGACAAGTCCTACTCAAAATTGAGTAGGCGGTAAATTAAAGCGATGCGCCATTTAACTCTTAACGAGTAGGCGGAAATAAATGCATAAATAAAAAGAAAATAAAAAAGAAACTAAGTTACAAAAAATGAAAATTACAAGTCCCACTCAAATGAGTGGGCAGAAAATTAAAGCAGAGCGCTGTTTAACTCTTAATGAGTAGGCGGAAATAAATGCACACACGCACACACTCTACATAATTTAAGAAAGCATAAAAGAAAGCATGAAAAGTTAGTCTCAAACACTCACACACTCTACATAAATGAATAAAGCAATAAAATTGCAAGTCCCGGCTCAAATGAGTGGGCGGGAGAATGAAAGCAATAAAACTATCCTCATACACTCACACACACTAACATGAAATTAAATGAGCATAATGAAAACCTACCCTCATACACTCTCACACACATAAAAATAACACAAAATGAAAGTTACCTAAAAATTAAAACTATAACTTTTCTACCCTTAGAACTTGCCAAAAACAATTAAAAAGATGAAATAAAAATTGTTTGAACACTTGGAATTGAACATAAAACAAACATACAAGTTCTTTAAAAATTAAAATGATAACTTTTCTACCCTTAGAACTTGCCAAAAACAATTAAAAAGATGAAATAAAAATTAAAGAAGCAAAAGTTTTTGAAAACAAAGTTGAAATCAAAGTTGTTGAAAAATTAAAACGCTTACATTTTCATCCATAGGATTTCATAAAAGTGATGAAAAAGTGAAAATAAAAATTAAAGGAACACAAAGTTTTACAATCCTAAAACAAAGTTAAGTAAAAAAAACACAAAACACTTTAAAACCTCTTTTACAATTTCATAGGAATGAAAATATAAGATTTTAAAAGGGGTTCAATACAACTTTGATTTCATTAAAATAAGACTTAAACTAAATTTTGCCATTATAACGGCTCATTTTTTAGATAAAACCCTAGAATATAACCTAACATGACAACATATTGCATGAAAAATTAAAATAAGTTACACACACACTTTCACTAAGATGAACAAAGATGAACATTACAACCACTTAAAAGCATGAAAAACTACAAGTTAAACTAATTTATGAAGAGGTAGACTAAGTAAAACAAGAGGATAAAAAGGAGAAGAAAAGTGAAGCACCAAAATACACATTCATTCCATTGAGAGAGAGAAAGAGGAAAAACATTTTTTATTTTCATAATTTAAGTTATTACAAACTATTGCAAAGCAAAAGGAAAAGCTAAAATAAACATAAGAAGGGGGAGGGGAGAGAAAGTCTCCTTACATGAAATGAAGTGCACCAAGGCAGCCCACAAAACACACCAAAGTTTGGCTCAAAAAAGTGAACCCTTGGACCTCAGAGAAAATTTTTATTTATAGGCAAAATTTCGGGTTTGACATGCCCTGGGGCATGGGCGTGACAGGGGGAGTGTCAAAGGTTGCGTGTTTGACTTGGCAAAATCAGGCAGCTGGCTTCATTCTGGAAGGATCGGGATGTGACACGTGTCGGTCACGGGCGTGACAAGCTTGGTCACGGGCGTGTCTGGGGGCGTGACTTGGACAGTTGGCAGTTCTGATGTCGGCAGCGTTGAGTGCGAAAAATTGTTGAGTGTTGGCATCGACACGGGCGTGACCTTCTCAACACGGGTGTGACATGATGGCATTGAGTGTTGAACAGTAAAATCGTTGAGTGTTTGACTGGAGGAAGGCGTTGAGTGCCTGACATGGGCGTGTCGGTCTATGACACGGGCGTGTCAGGTCAAATTTTTTTTACTTTTCTGGAAATTTTCTGAAATGCAAAATAAACTAAGTTAGAAGTAAAAAAATTACAAATATGAACAATATATTGAGGTAAATTGACTGAAAATAAAGGAAATAAATAAAAAATGACTTAACTAAAATACCTAAAAATATGTATAAATACAACTTATCATGTTACAACTCCTCCCCTCTTACAAGAATTTCTTCCCCGAAATTAATCTTCATACAGGTAGACAACAAGAAAATTTACTGCAACAGAATAAGAACATTATTGCTATATAACAGTTACTGTTTCAAACCAGCATTAAACAAATAACTCAGGATAGTCCTCGCACATTGCTTACTCATGCTTCCAAGAGAACTCGTTACGTTCGCAGTTATCGCAACGCACCTTCACGAGCTTGACTTCTTTGTTCTGCAACTGCCTAACTTCTGTATCCTCTATACTAACTGGACAAACACGCGTCCTCAAGTCCTCTTTTATTGGCACCAATGTCGATTCAATCACCACACTAGCCTCTACTAAGGCTTTCCTCAAGACTAAGACATAGAAAACATCGTGTAATCCACTAAGCTCTATGGACAACGCAAACCGGTATGCTGCTTCTCCCACGCGTTCTATGACCTCGAAAGGTTCCAAAAACCTCGGTCTCAACTTCTTGAGTCTGCGAATCCGTGAAATGGCCTTGAACGACTTGATCTTCAGATAGACCCAGTCGCCAACTGCAAATTCCACATTTCTATGGTGAGCATTAAAATAATTTGCTTGCCGATCTTGAGCAACCTTCATGCGCTCTTGAATAGTTCGCACAAACTCACATGCATCAGCCACAACTTCCTTTCCCAAAATCCTTGTGTCTCCCGCCTTGGTCTAAGATATTGGCGTTCGACACCGCCTTCCATACAAAGCTTCGTAAGGCGCCATCTTTATACTTGTCTGGTAACTATTGTTATAGGAAAACTCCACCACGAAGAGGTGGTCTTCCCACTTCTTAACGAAGTCAAGTGTATATATCCTCAGCATATCCTCTATAGTATGGTTCATCCATTGGGTTTATCCATCAGTTTGGGGATAGAATGTCGTACTAAACTTGAGCTTCATGCCCAGACTCTTCTAAACGAGCCTCCAGACTTTGGACGTGAATCGTCCATCATGATTACTAACTATACTCTTAGGAATTTCACATAGTCGCACAATATTGCGAACATACAACTCTACCAGCTTCTCCACACTGTCCTCTTCTTAATTTAGGATGAAGTGAGCCACTTTGGTCAAGCGATCCACGATCACCCAAATCACGCCATTACCTTGCTGCGATCGAGGTAAGCCATGTACAAAGTCCACAGAGATATCATCAAATTTTCACTTGAAAATAGGCAGAGGCTTCAGGAACCCGCCAGGCTTCTGACACTCTGCTTTCACTAAGGTACAAGTTTGGCACGGACTCACAAAAAAAGCTACGTCTTGCTTTAGACCAGGCCACCAAAAGAATTTCTTAATATCCAAGTACATCTTTATACTTCCTTGGTGAATGGAGTACTTCATAAAATGAGCCTCAAACATCAACTCCTCACGGAGCTTGCCAAACTGCGGTACACAAATCCTTCTATCCTTCCTCAGAATCCCATCAATCAACTTCTAGGTGCTACTCTCGCCCTTTTGAGCTTCCACCACGTATGGCTGGAACTCCACATCCAAACTAGTCACTTCACGAATATGATCGGACAAGTCATTCTGCATTTCGATCCAGTTCAACTGAGCCATGCTAGACTCGCATCTTGCTATACACTCCATGACAAGGGACTCCCAGTCCCACATCAACCGCTCATCATGAGCTTCGATCCAACTCCCTGGGTGCAATCCTAAAAGGAGGACGTGGCACCGGCCTAGCCTCTAGCACTAACTCGATCGAGAAATCAATCTCCCGTTGTGGAGGTGCTCTAAGAAGCTCCTCAGGAAACACATCCTCATACTCCTCCACTACTGGCACTTCCCCAAGTGATAACTTGGAAAGGCGAACCTCCAACAATGCTATAAGAGCTACTCCTCCCTGGTTAACAGCCCGCACCAGCTGCATGGCCGAAATCAAGGAAAAGGCCGCACTACTAAGGCCTTCAAACTTAAATTCTTACATCCCTTCACCCTTCAGGGTCACCACCTTAGATAGGCAGTCAAAATTGGCTTGTTGCTCTGCAAGCCAGTCCATTCCCAAAATGACATCGAACTCCACCAACGGTAAAACTGATGTTATCACAATGAAGTCAACTCCACCTAGATTCCAACAAATGCACCCCTTCGCCCCGGTAGTCGTCGATGACCCATTGGGCATGCACACCTTCAGCTCTGCGTTCGCCGAGAATGACTCAACTCCAATCCTTTGGATAAAGCTTTCCATAAGAAAGGAGTGTGACGCTCCCGTATCAAACAATACCCTAGCGGGGTATCCAGAAACAAACACAAAGCCTACACATAGGCAACAAACATAAATGGTCTTGAAAGTATAAAGTACAAGGTTATCTTTAAACATTATCATACCTGTCAACACATCAGGTTGATGGATCGCTTCCTACTGCTTAAGGTTATAAGCCCTTAGTTGCACAGGTTGGAACCGAGAAGCGCTAGACTCCGTCATCTTTCCTTTCTCTGTGGAACTGGGGCCGGAGCGCACAGAATGTTCCTATCTAGGCTCCTGCTCAACACCTCCTTGAGTACAAAAATGAGCTATGTGGCCCACCATGCCATAATTAAAGCACGTCGGTGGTCCCTTAAAGCGAGACACTCCGGACGTCAAGCTGCTTTTCTCACCGGACTTGAAGGATGAGGCTTTCTATTCCATCTATTCCCTTAATACTTCACTTGGGATTGAGAAGGCTTCCCTTCCCCTTTCTTGGCTGTGAAACCCTTATGAAGTTGGGTTCGCTCCATAACGCTCTCTAACGTTTTGACAGCCTCAACCATCTCATTAAAACTAGCTCTCTTCACTGATATGAGGGGTTGCCTTAGATTCTCCCTCAGTCCATGGTAGAAGAGGTTGTATCTCTCCTCATCGTCCGCCATGGTTGTTCCAGCATAATGAACCAACCAAGTGAACTCTAGAACATACTCTTCCACGATCTTGTCCCGCTTCACCAAGTGCAGAAATTGCCTTTGAAGGGCCAACCTCGTCAAAGCAAGAATGTACTTTTTTAGGAAAGCATTCCTAAACTCTTCCGTAGACGGGTGTGTCCAGGAAACTGGCAGCTGCTATGGCTCACCCACCACAACTTTGCTTCTTCTTCTAACATAAAGGTCGCAAAATCAGATTTCTTTTCCTCTGGCGTCTCTGCCACCCTCAAAATTTCTTGAATCCTCGCCCACCAATCCTCTGCATCGGTCGGCGTGCTGACTCCCTTAAATGTGTGAGGATTGAAGCCTAAGAAATACTGCATTTGTCGGTCTCCGTTCCTGAAAACCACTCTTCCAGCAAAAGGCTCTGCTTGCCTGGCTTCTCCACCTGGCATCGCCGTCGCCATATCCGGGGTAGCAGGAGTTGCTACCTCAGCAATAGGGGTTGCAACTTGTGCTGCTGCTGAAGCTTGGGCTGCCACCACTGCTTCTACAAGCATGCGACAAAATTCGGTCGGGTTTACACCGATGCCCAAAGGACCTGGAGCAATAGCACTCCTCGTCGAAGGCTCTTCTCGGGGCCTTGACGTCCCTGCCATGCTTCTTGCACCCTTAGCAAAAGCAAGGTAAACACAAATCAGTCTCTAATCACAAGACTCAAACACAAGGACACTCATGGTCCCGCAATACTCCTATATGGATAACTTTTCTTACGCGATCCGATTATGACATTCGACCACAAATCCTTTCCTCGGACACTAACCTGCCTCTAATACAAAATTATTACACCTCCTCTGTAATGACCGTATAATATGAGTCCGGACGGGGCCCCATAACATACAGATGCCACAACTTAAGCGTTAAAAGATGATATTTACTACCCAGCTCAAAACTCAGAATAAACAAACAACGGAAACAAAAAAAAGACCAGAAGTTATCCACATATATATAAGTATCAAAACGTCCTTAAGGCCTTACAACGATAGAGAGTCCAAAACTTAAATGATAACACCAACTACCAACGTGCATAAGCACTCCTAGACTACCTCGGCATACAAGCCGGAAACATAGTGCATCAAACAGACAATTTCACAAAATAGAGCTAGTACACAACTTGCAACACTTTATAAAACATAGGCCTTTTTGGACGGTGAGTTAGCTCCTGCTTGTGATCCTTGCCCTGTAAAAATTTTGTGGTAATGTGGGTCAGCAAAGGATGACCTCAATTGTGTAACCAACACATCTTATCTCGGCCTCCCTAGCGGACCCTAGGGCACTCCATCACCCTACAGGTCAGCACTTCGTATGCAATATACGTAAACATGTAAAGCAGTAAAATAGGTTTGGATGTCTCATACAACAAACAAGTTTCTACGTTGAGCACAAGAAAAATGGGGCTTATAGTGCAGCATGAATGCAATCATGGGTTTCATCAAAGGCACCCTATGCGTATGAATCTAACACATCATCACGCATTATCAATCAGGTACTTCCAATTTCCCCATCGGCGTCAAGCCGCAAACAAAAAGGGTACTGCAATTCCCCTAACAACATACAAGCCGCCATATGAAAATCTTGCCAATGCCCCACCCGCTCGTGAGTCTTAGACCCGGGCTTGCCTGTAATCCTTGACTTCTCACGTCAGGATTCCGTCTCACACACAAATCAATTCTAAGAACCCTTGCTGGACCCCACCCGCTTGTTGGCTTCATTGCCCGGGCTTGTCCTATGCTTGGCATTCTTGTCAGTCTCACAGAAGGGGACTAGTCTCGCCGGGACACTCTCCCTATATGACTTGCACGTCCCGTGATAGCCAGCCAACCACAGAGATAAAGCCGCACCTTAGCATATCACAATCCATAACCATTCTCACCCTAATCCACCATTCGTACTACAAAGTTCTCGCACACCAAGGAAACCATCAACTGCCATCGCGGAGCTAACCTTATCCGGTTCTGGCTACAAGTACTCACTCGGGAAAAGGGGAAAACACATACATCACAAACAACATTTTGCCGCAACGGATTTCTACAAAGTCCATAAGGCTCGTTATGCAACATCACCGGGTCGGACTAACGGTCGTTACTACGACTTCACCCACAATGCCAAATAAACTAATGGAGCGGATCTCTAATGCAATATCATGTTGGGGATAGACACAATCGACCCGGTAGTTCCTCTTGAACCATGGCGACCCAAACCCCTCTCATTTGAGAGATTTGGTGCCCAAAAGCTTGAAAAGCAAGAAAGAAAGAGATGCTATGCACACATCCTAGAGAGCGAGAGGAGAAATGTCATTACCTTACAACACTCTTCCTAGCCATGGAATCCTTACTTTGAACGGCTTAACATGAGTGCCTCCACGCCCTCGCCACGGATCTGGTCTCAGAATGGCGATTGGAGCTCCGAAGCTCCGTCAATGGCAGAAGAAGCTCTATCCTTCCTCCTCCTTCTCTCCCTCTCCACCCTACTCTCAATCTAAACGATGATAAAATGAGGGGAAAAACCCTCTCAGCCCTAAAAAATTGATTGGGCAGAATATCTTGGGCCCTTGGATAAAATTTTGGGAAGCATCGAACGACCACGAAACAAAACGATGGAACAGCACCCATCGGCACGATCAGTGGCGCACGACCAGTGGTCGTGCACACTAGATCCCATGATCGTGCGATCACCACTTGCAGAACTCTAGAAAGAAAGGGATAAATGCGCACAAGAAGCGGCGCACGACCAGTGGTTGTGCACTCTCTATCCAATGGTCGTGCATTTACCCAGGCAGAACTTGGAAAAATGGAGAATAGTGCGCACGATCAGTGGCACACGACCAGTGGTCATGCTCACTAGATCTAGTGATCGTGCGCTCTAGATCCAAAGTCAATCTCATCGACCTACCGCCATCAGGGTCTCTACCGCTGTCCACTAGCTTCCAGCGACTCCAGGTCTGAAAACTGGGGTGTTACAAGCCCTATTTATTGACACACCCATAACTGAGGGAAAAATCGACACTTGAGGTGATTGGAATCTACTCAACACACCACCAATCACAAACCCACACCGGGTAAACCCACAATGGCAATGATCCATAAGCTGGCCTTAGGTTGGTGGTCATTTATCCACTGCCAACCATGGGCCACACAAAAATAACCTCCATAAAACACTAATAAAACCCCATTGAAAACACAGGATTACTCCAACGGGAAAAAAATGACGAAGAAACCCAAAAAGAAAATCACCTTAAGGCAATACTCGCCGAATTGGACTCAATTAGGGAAGAAAAGCTAAGTACACACTGATTCGTTAAGTTTACTCGATGAATACTGTAGAAACATGAAGAAATATAATTAACAAAATTAGTTAACTTGATACACAATGAATCGGCGAAAAAAACCAAAGTTCGCAGAAAATTTATCGAGTATACTCGATGCCTAGTGGAGTCCACTCAGCACACTCGACTCAAAGACTGATTCAGTCAACACACTCAATGCAAAAGGCTACATTGAATGCCAAAGGCTACACTCAATGTCAAAGGCTACACTCAATGGCAAAGGCTACACTCAATGCAAAGGCTACACTCAATGCTATCGATGCCAACTAATAATACTCGATGAATTCATTGAGTTATCACAATGAATTACACTTAGCCTCATCGGCACTCGATGCTCTCGATGCCAAAACCATATCACTCAATGCCTCGACGAACTCAAACCCGAAAAACTCAATAAATGCAGAATCACTCAACGCCGAGACTAATTCTCAACGAATTCATCGAGATTACTCAACGAATCTGACCTAAACTCACAGATCACTCGACGCTCTTGATGCCAAGTCACATTCACTCAACGCCAGGACTGTTACTCGACGAATTCGTCAAGAATACTCAACATATTTGCCTTAGTCCAAAACTCATATTTGACGATTTCACTCAAACTGGCCCCACCATACCCGACGAATTTAAACTTATGCTAATTGTCATATTCAACGAATTTTACATAGGATAACTGTCATACCTGATGAATGCTACTTAGACTAACTTCCATACATGATGAATCCTACTTAGATTAACTATCATACACTCGATGGGTAAACCTAGACTAGCAGTCATATACGACCAATCTTTTCATTTACTTGGATGGGAATCGTACAGTACCCAGCAAATCGATCTTGGCCGATCCCTACTCTACTCCAAATTCTAAGAAAGGAAGAAAAACAACAATGAATACATGGAAAAAGACTTGGCAAGGGGAAGAAATCTCTACTTGTCTAAAATCGCTAGAAATACGACCACGCAAGCACTCCTCATCAAGGATCTAGTCACAAGAACACATAGACAATGATTCCCAAAACTATTTGGGGGAATACAAGGGTCAAAAACAAATAACCTAACACCCAAAAAATTCAAGAAATGGGAAGAACACACCGGACAAACAAAGATCGTGTTGAGAGCATTCTGAATCTACCCTCAAATAATGATTCTGAGCACCAGAACTCCTACAATCGACGGCCGAAAGCTTTGCTAGGTCCGCTGCTTTCTATCTTCCACGAAACGATTTGATGGCTTTGGGATAGACGATGAATCGGGTTGCGTCTTATCATAACACTATATATATATAATATTTTATATTATTATTATTATTATAATAAATTCCCATGTAGGATCAAGCGCATACCCAACTGTTCCAAAAGCCCGGACCATTGGAAATGGCGCTACTTAATTTCTTAAATAAGAAGCAGAGTGCCACAGGTCAAGTGAAGGAATGTCGGACCCAACAATCCCCCGGCATCCAGCATAACCCGTCGGCTCAGAGGTAGGGTTACTACATGTCCACGGTTGCCTGACCCGCCGGACCGACAACGGTAGAATGGAAAAATCTGAATTTAATAGCGCCCCCCTGGTCTTGAACCCGTGACCTCCTCTGATACCAAATATAGGATCAAGCGCATACCCAACTGTTCCAAAAGCCTAGACCATTGGAAATGGGACTACTTAATTTCTTAAAAAAGTAGCAGAGCGCCATAGGTCAAGTGAAGGAAAGTCGGACCCAACAATCAAATTGGAAGAGAAGGGATATATCACACTAACTCTAGAGGGGGGGGGGGGGGTTGAATAAACTTTTAAAAAATTTTGATTAATTTTTATAGCAGATTAAAATAAGTGATAAGTATATGTATAAAGGCTGAAAAAAAGCAGAGAAATCACAGTACACAAAAATAAAAATAGAGCAATCCAGACGACACAAAGATTTTAGAGTGGTTCCCCTAAACTTGGGTACATCCGCTCTTCTACCACACTAGTAGAAACCCACTACAAGTTTATGATCTGGTGTCATGCCACCACAATATTTATTTTTTATGGAAGATATAGCAACCGTTTGAGCTTTTGACCAGGTGCCCAAAAAACCAAACCAAGTCTTTTGATCAGGAGACTTGACAACAAAAAGTTAACTTTTGAAGGGAGTTTAAAACCCTTTGTACAGTGGTGAAAGAAAATAAAGATGATGTCTTCTCTATCAACAATCAGAGAGAAGACTAGTGGAAGTGTTCTTGTCAAAGCTCCCCCTGAGATGTAGAAGAGTTTAGGAGAATGAGAGCTTTGCTCAGGGTGTAAGCCTTCAGATTGAAGATTGATCTTCAGGAAACTTTTAGACTAATGAAGAATGTTTGTCTCTTGAAAGTCCTAAAGTAAAACTGAAGAAGACTGAAATGTATGAGAGCTGTGTTCTTCTTTCAGTTTTCTGTATCCATAATTCCTTAGATTCTGTAAATTCTGTTGTATCTCTTGAAGAAGAAGAAAAGCCTTATATATTCCTTGAGGTTTAGCGTTTGAAATTCGAATTCTTTATCCTTGAAAGACTGCAGAATTTGTGGGAGTTTTAACGGATAGAAAATGCTTTTAATTTGTTTCCTCAACTGTCCCAGTAAAAAAGCCAAATAATTACTCTGTGAATACCATAATTAATGCTGCCTTGGAATGACCATATTCTAGAGAGTATGGATAATTTATTCTCTAAGCAATAGGAATATAATAATAAATTTTGAAATCAAGCTGCCTTAGTCAATAATAGAAAACTACAAGGAAAATAGTCGAACAGAACCTGGATGAAGTTAGTCGAACTAAGGAAAAGTTCATCGATCTGAGATCCAAGTTCATCGACCTAAAAACTCTCTTTCGTCGAACTGAGCTCCAAGGTCTCTGAATAGAAAATTTACTTTCCAATCTGAGCTCCAAGATCATCGAACTGAGATAGTATTTTCGTCATGCTGAACTTCTGGGAAGAGATCGGAGTTCGTCGATCTCAACTAAGATATCGTCAAACTCAGCTTACAGAAGTATTCTGAGTCCGTCAATCTCAGCTAAGATTTCGTCGAACTCTGCTCAGAGAAAGAATTGAGTTCGTCGATCTCCGATCGATGAAAGTCGAGCTTAGTTCAGCAATCTTCGAACTACTTTTCTACACTAGAAAACTGATCTTCTTTGACGGTCTTCTGTCTCTATGTCTTCTGAAGGTTGAACCAACCAAACTAAGTTTGTTGACCTTACCTAGACCTAGATAAGAAAACTTATGACCCTATACTATACATATTGGGTCAGTTTAAGCAATCCTAATAGTGAACATAGCCCATATAAACCCTAAACAGGTGGGTTTCCAACACCCCAAACTACCGATAAATCTAATCAACTCGGTTTTTCACGAAATTCGCACCGAAGCTAAATTCGATCCTACAAATCCAACGGGGAAGTCGAAATCAAATTCCGACAAACCAAACTCGGGTAAAACCTTCCCGATATTTAAAACACTAACTTTCCCAAAAAAGGCTCCACTGAGTTCCAAGAAAACCCAGCTCGCAAGGGATATCTAAAAACCACACCAGAAATTAGCCATACTAATATTCTAAGTCAAAACCTCATATACGAATGAGCAAAAGTCATGCTCTAGAAATGATACCAATCAAATATGCATCAACGTAACACCCTGACATAAAAAATGAGCCACTAAAGGAATTAAAATAAACATCGAAAATTCAGGGGTGTTACAATAAGAGTCTTCAAGAACTTACATAACTCGATTCGGAGTTCATATGCTCAATATGTCAAATCTATATAATTGTGGCGCACTACTCAAAAAGGGTATATTCTCCATTTGACCACGAATTGGAATAAAATTAGTCTTATTGCGGTCGTATCGACTATACGAGTCTACTGGAACTTACAAAACTCGATTTATAGTTAATAAGGTCAACATGCAAAATCTATGTAGTCATGACACACTACCTAAATTGATCATATTCTACATATAAGCTCAGATTGAAATTAAATGAGTTCCGTTGCACTCCTTTTAACTATATAATTCTAATGGAACTAAAAAAACTCGATTCAAAGTTCATAAGCTCAATATGCAAAATCTACATAGTCTTGACACATTACTCAAAACTGTCATACTTTACATATGGCCTCGTATTGGAACAAAACAAGTTTTGTCGATTTTATCGACTATACGAGTCTCTAGGAATTGACATAACTCTAATCGGAGCATGTATGCTCAATATTAATAATTTAGGTCACCTCTTAGCTTATTAGGGCATCTAGTAGGTGATCGGGCTACTTTTATTGGGTCAGCTAGGGTTTTAGTGACCCAATAAAAGTCGGGATGTTACAATCTAAAAAACAAAATAGGGTTTTCGCCCTCAATTTTTTTTGAAATAGGGGTTTTAAGAAGGGGACATACATAGGTGAAAAGTTAATGGTGCTTTTCTCGTACAAGAGTCTTTGGTTCCAATTTGTACATGCCTTTATCATAATTCGACCATAGAATTTTTACCATTGTGATGGTCTTGTTCCCCAGGTTCTTGATGTTGGAGTCAACAATTCGTACTGGCCCTAACTGTATAGACTTATCCGATTGCACAAGTACTAGCGGTGTAAAAAGATATTGTTCTGGTTTCCGCAGAACATGCCTTAATAAAGATACTAAAAAAAGTCGTGGAGTTTCCCTAACTCTGGGGGAAGAGCTAATCGGTATGCAATAAGGCCAATTCATTCTATAATTAGGTACGATTCCAAATAGTATGGGTCTTGCTTCTTCTGCTTCTTTATCCGGGATATTTAATGTGTGAGCTTGTTCTTTAAGTATAACATATCTACCACGTCAAACTCTGTCATTTTCTCTTTAAGTATTTAGCTTGTCCTCTCTGAGCTTCTGGCATCCGATCACGAATCAATCTTATTGACGTAGTAGTTTCATGAATGGTTGTTACTACTAAGTCTTCAGTTTCCTCACCCTATGCCTAAGACAAAGGTGTCTGACAATGTCTCCCATAAAGAGCTTCATATGGTGCCATTTTAATGCTAGCCTGGAAGCTATTGTTATATGAAAATTCTACTAGCGATAAAATCGGCCCCTAAGTATCGTTATGTTCCACTATGCGCAGCCAGAGCAGGTCTTCCTTTGTTTGATTCATCCTTTGAGTCTGCCTATCGATTTGAGGGTATAATGCAGTGCTGAAGGCTAGCTTGGTCCTCAAATAAGCTTGTACCCTCCTCAATTCCTCAAAAGTTAAACGTTCATCGCGGTCAGATATGATCATTTTGGGCAATCCATGAAATCAAACCACCTGCTCACTTAAGAGTCTAGCCAGGATGTCGACGTCATCATTTTGTCTATTTTGTATAAATTGGGGCACTTTCGCAAGTCGGTTTACCATGACCTATATAAGGTCGTTCTCTGCATCTAATCTAGGTAGATCACGATCAAAGTCCATCAAGATGCCTATAAACATTCATTTTGGTATTGTTAATGGTTGTATCCTCATGGGTTTTAGCACTCGGCCTTCACCATACGACAGGTCTGGTAGTGTGCCACATAATCAGTGACATCCTCTTCATTCCCGGACAATACATAGTACAACGCAAATCAGTATACATTTTAACTACACTAGGATGAATGTAATACCTGGACTGGCATGCTTCTCGAAGAATCTCTTATCGGATTCCCCCGGTGAAGGGCATGAATACTTAGTGCTTAGTTCTGCTCATATGATTTTAGTTGTTGAGATGTGTATACTATCACTCCGGCGTATTGCATTAACACAGCTCCCAATCCCTTCAAAGAAGCATTAATGTAGATTAAAAACCCTTCAGTTTCGAACAAAATCGTAAGAATTAGAGCAGGGAACTGGTGGTTCTTCAGGTCAACGAATGTTTCCTCGTACTCAGGAGTCCAATGGAATACACAATCATTTTTGGTGAGGGTTGTGAGGGGTAAGACAATATTGGGAAAACCTTATACAAACTTTCGATAATATTGTGCTAGCCCGAGGAAACTTCTGATGTCTGCTGTCGTCTTGAGTGGTGACAAATTTTGTGCTGCCAAAACATCTGCCGGATCCACTGCTACCCAATTTTTTTTGACGGTGTGCCCCAGTAATTCAACTTTTTAAGCCATATCTCATATTTGTTATTTAGCAATGTGAGAGTTCTCCCATAGTTTTAATAACACCATCTAAAGTTGTCTTGTATGGTGTGCCTTGTTCTTTGAGTAGATAAGGATGTTTTCTACGAAGACGATTACAAAGTGGACCAGATATGGCATGAATATTTTATTCATTAGTTCAATGAAAGCTGACATCGCATTGGTTAGCTTGAAAGCCATCACCATGAACTTGTAAAGGTCGTATTGAGAGTTAACGACAGTGTAGTGAATGTCTTCTTTTCTTACTAAAAGATGGTAGTATCCTGAATGCAGGTCCATCTTAAAAAGATGGAGGAACCTTATAGCTGGTTGATTCTCGGTAGTGGGTATGTATTTTGAATGGTGAGTCGGTTGAGCTCCCTGCAATCGATGAACGTGCGAATTGATCCATCTTTCTTTTTGACGAATATCACCGGGGAACCCCATGACGAGGACTTTGGGCGGACAAATCCCGCATTGATTGGCTCCTAAAGTTGTACCTTGAGATCTGTTAATTCCTTTAGGGCCATTCAGTATGTTGCTCAGGATACCGGTCAGGCTCCAGGCTTGAGCTCAATTTGAAAGTCTACCTATCATTGCGGAGGAAACCTTGGGAGGGAATCTGGGAAGATATCTGGAAGTCCAAATGACTGGAACCTTGACAAGTACTTTTGTTTTATTTTCCATCTCAAAATAGATTAGAAATATTTCATCTTTTTCTCGAGCTGTTTGACAATTTGTGTAGATGTTAGAATTATACGTAAGATGGACAGAATAACTTTTAGGGTGATGAACTGTACATTTCTACTTTTGGAGCTTAATCTCCCTGGTCGAGAAAATGATTAGGGCCTTTTGCTCGGCCAGTCAGTCCATCCCCATGATGACATCAAACCTGATTATTGCTAGTACGATTATGTAGATTCAAACTCCATATTTCCTTGAACAGCTTGAAACGAACACTTATCAGTAAAGGTCATATCTGATTTGTCTGGAAGTAATATTTGTATCGACATCTCGGTCGATCGAGCTATATTTTTCTTGGATGAGATGAAGTCTCGAGATATGAATAAGTGAGTTTCTCAAGTATCAAATAATGATTTTGCGAGATGAACATTTACCAAAAGTAATCCCTGTAGGATATATATAGTATAAACTAACAGTTTTACGATATGCATGTGATAACAAATAATTCTACGCTGAAACAATTACTATGCTCATCACAAATATCTAAGATACATACCAATACGCATATCTGGTGCATGTCCATGCTGAAGATCTAAGGAATAAGCCTCTAATGGTGCAACCCTTCCATCTCTAGGTCGGTCTCGACTGCTTGGCCGGCTTTTGCGGCATCCTCATCCTCAACTTCTCTCTACGACTCCTTGCATTTCTCCTAAACCTAGTCTCCCTATAACCTGAGGAAAGAAAACTCTAAGGTGTTTGGGTTGCTGGAAAAGAATGAAGTAACCTTCAAAGGGAATGTCTCGACGTACTGTGGGTGCTAGCTGAGGTAGTAATCGTGGTGCTGGCGGAAGTACTAGTCATGGTGTTGGTTGTTGTACTGGTGGGGGTGGGGGGTCCTGACGGGGCTATGGTGCTCATTAGTATGGTTGGTGGAGACATTGTTGCCTCCTATCCTGTAATTATCAACGGGGGAGTGGACCTCCCTCTCTCGACCTCGGGGGACTCTACATTCCTCCTACGCTGCTGCGCCACCATCCTATGATCCATTTCCAAGATAGTGGCATGAGTGACAATATTATGGAATATTGATTGGGAGATCATGATCAGGGCCTGTCAAAGGTCGTCGCACAAACCACGATAGAGCTCAATCTCTGTCTATCAATATAAGAGTTCCCCCGAAGAATGATAAATATATAAACTCTCGCTAGTACTACTGCATGGTTCTTTCTTGCCGATGTATATGTAGGAATCGCTCCTATATCGCGACTCGATCGACATCATATATGAAATGCTCTAGGAATGCTTTTAAGAACTCTCCCTTGATAATTGCACTAAGCAGACTTCCTCTAAATGTTGACCGGCTAGCTATCCTCTACCAGTCTCGCGTGTATGTTGTAATGCGCCAAAAATCCTAAAAAAGGAAGGATTGGAAGTTAACGCGCGACGGTAGTGTTAACGCCAGCGTTAGTTCTTGAATTAAATAGACTGTCATCTCGGGTATCACCGCGCGGCAATAGAAAGGTATCGCGTGGCGATACCACTCCATGAACTCAATGCCTTTGACGAATCATTGAGATACTTACTACGCGGCGGTACTGGGATATCTTGTGGCGATACCACTCGATGCACTCAACACTTTCAAAGAAGCGTTGAGAGACTACCACATGGCAGTAGTGAGCTAACATGCGGTGATAGCTGATTAAAATGGCATATACCTCGGGAAGGTACTGCTCGATGGTAGTAAGTTAACATCGACGATAGATTGCTACGTGGCAATGCGGTGGAGGCTGGTTTGGGCGACATAGAGAAGACAATTGGCCCAAGCGGAGACCACCTGTGATACTGCATGGCGGTAGCAGATACCACGCGGAGGTAGCTTGATTCTAAGCGCTTGATTTAAGGTTCCATTCTCATTTTCCTCTCTCACACTTTCTCTCTTAGTTCTTGTTGAAGTTAGAGACCGGGCGGTCTGTCGGTCTGGCTTGGCGGGTTATTGACCGGGCGGTCTGGCGGTTTGCCTTCAGCGGTTTGGTTGCTGTGTTGAGGTCTGAGGTCCAAGCGGTCTAGCGGTCTGTTACTAGCAACTAGGAGTCCGGGCGGTCTAACGGTCTCTCATGGCGGCTTGTCTCTCTCTCTGGCAGTGGCCGAGCGGTTAGCCCTTCTGTCTAACCGCGCGGCTTGTTCCGGTCTGTTGTTCTAGCCGCCCAGATTTTTTGTATAGTTTTAGTCCCACATCTCTTATTTGTATTCTCTCTTCTCTCCTCCATTCTATATAAGGGAGGCCATACCTTTGTAATAGATACCTTTTTCTGATAATAAAATTTCAGTTATACCACTTCCGGCTTGTTTTAGTTTGCTTCTCACATGGTATCAGAGGGATCGATCCTTTCCTCCTGATTCTGTGCTCCTCTCTGTCCGCGCGACTTGCTTCTCCGGCTTGCGCCCTGTCCGCGCGGTCTCCTTGTCGTTGCCCTCTGTGTGCGCGACCTGTTCACTGCGATCTGTCGCCTTGTTCGCCGCGACCTATCGCTGTGTGCCTTGCCTCCTCCTGTTTGCTCTTGCTCTGGTCGTCGCGACCTGTTGACTTGTTCGCCGCGACCTATCGCCGTGTGCCTTGCCCTCTCTTGTGCTTCTGTTCGAGCGGACTGTCTGCTTGCCGCTCGACTTCTTCCCCTCTGCTTGATACTGCGGCTTGGTCGTGGTCTTTCTGGCCGCTGGTGTTTGACATCCTGATCGCTGCAGTTCCTCTTCTGCCTATCCGCGCGGCTTGTTTTCTAACCGCGCGACTTCCTGTTGTTTGCTCGTATGGCTCTTTCTGATGCTTCCACTGCCACCACTCCTGCCGCCACCCCTGTAGCCAATCCGGCTCCGCCTCTACCTCCTACTCCTTCCGGGAACCTTGGCACCATTTCCAAGCTTGTTGGCTCCAACTACCCAGATTGGAGCGTCTCTTTCACCTTTCTCCTTCGCTCGCAACGCAAACGCCACCATCTCGTTGATGACCCTCCTCCTACCACTTCACCTCTCTTTGATGACTGGGATGCGAGTGACGCTCTTGTGCGTACTTGGCTCGCTAACAGTCTATCCGATGAGTGCCTTCCCGTCATCCGTCATGATGAGATGGTGAAGGCCGCTTGGCTTCATCTTGCTGTTTTGTATTCCAAAGGGGCTCAGACGTCCCGCATCTATACATTGTATGCGGACCTCTTTGCCTGGCCTACCTTGTCTCCTGCTGCTGCTTACCAACAAGTTCAAGCTCTTGGGGCTGAGATTCTTCAGAATCTCCCCTTTTCTGCGGATCTGGCTCAACAACACAAACACTTCCAGGAGCTTCTGGTTGTGTGTTATCTGCTCCGTCTTCCTGACACTTATGACATGATACGCCAACAAATTCTGGGTGAGGCGGAATCTCCTACTTTAGATGCCACCGCTGCTCGCATCGCCGCTGTCACCTCTCTCCTTCAGTACCCGCTTCTGCCCGCTCCTTCTCCTCTGGATAACTATGCTCATCAAGCTCAGCGGAGTGGCTCTAGTAGCCGCAGTCATCAGTCTGGCGGACGTCCTTCTTCCCGTTATCTCTGCTCTCACTGCGGCCGCACCGGACACACTCTTGACCGCTGCTGGACAAAGCATCCCCATCTTCGCCCCTCGGGTGACTCTTCCGCCTCTTCTTCCAAGCCGTCTGCTTCCGTGGTCACATCATCAGGTAGTGCCCATGTGGTCACTCAAGGTAAATGGCTTATTGACTCCGGTGCAACTAATCATATGACGGGCAATCCTCAGTGCTTCTCTCTCCTCGAACAGCATGATCGGTTGCCCCCGGTCCTCATTGCAGACGGTTCTCCCTCCCCGATTCATGGCTCAGGAGTGGTTCATGTTACTCCGTCCCTTCGGCTAGAGGATACTCTCTATGTGCCCAAGTTTCCGTGCAATCTGTTGTCGGTTACTTCTTTGTGCAAGCAGCTTCAATGTTCTGTAACGTTTACTCCATCTTCTTGTTCTTTTCAGGATCCGAGCTCCCAGCGAACGATTGCTACTGGGACTGAGAGCAGCGGCCTCTACTTCCTCGATAACGTTTCTGCTTTGTCCGCCTTCTCTTCTTCTTGTACGGATCTTCTCCAGTGGCATCTCCGTCTCGGTCATCCTCCACCACGGCTTCTACATCAGCTTCTGCCCCACCTCCCTCCCTCCAATACTCCTCTCCACTGCGAAGCATGTCAACTTGGCAAGCATCATCGTTCCTCCTTCCCGTCGAAGCAAGGTCGGGGCTCTACCCGTCCGTTTGATCTAGTCCACTAAGATATCTGGGGACCTGCTCCTACCCTTACAATTGGTCGGGGTAGTTCTTATTTTGTAACCTTTATTGATGATTTTTCTAGATATACTTGGGTGTATGTCTTACGAGATCGCTCTGAACTTTTTATTGTATGGACCTCCTATTATCATTTAATCAAAAATCAGTTTGGTGTTGGTATTAAAACTTTTCGCTCTGATAATGCAAAAGAGTACTTTAAGTCATGCTTTTACCTCTTTCTGTGTGCAACATGGCGTTATTCATCAGACAAGTTGTGTCTATACATCCCAACAAAATGGGGTGGCGGAACGAAAAAACCGTCACCTCCTCGATGTTGCTCGCACATTGATGACTCAAATGCATGTCCCTCGCTCATATTGGGGCTATGCTGTTCTTCTTGCCTGCTATCTCATTAATCACATTCCCTCCTCCGTTCTCAAGGGAAAAACCCCTTTTTCCATCCTTTATCCAGGCAAGGAGCCTTTTCCTCTCCCTCTCCGAATCTTTGGGTGCACTGCTTTTGTGCATGCCCCATCTGCCACCCGTGATAAGCTCTCCCCTCGCTCCACCAAATGTGTCTTTCTGGGGTACTCGGCCACTCAGAAAGGCTACTGCTGCTTTGATCCTGTTCTTCGTAAGCAGTTCGTCTCCGCTGACGTTACCTTCTTCGAGAATGCCTCCTACTTCTCGGATGACTCCTCTTCTCTTCCCCCCACCTCTGATTCTCCTATTATTCCGTTCGTTCTCTTGTCTCCTACTGCGATATCCACTCCTCCTCCGTCTCCGCCCACTCCTCTCCCTCCGCCTCTCTCTCCGACTCCATCTCCCTCATCTCCATTGCCGTCGCTCTCTCCTCCCTGGCCAGCTCTCTCTGCCACGGATGCTCTGGATGCCGAGGAGCCCGCCGACCTGGATCTTCCTGTAGCTCTTCGCAAAGGGGTGCGGACGTGTACCCTACACCCCCTTGCTGCTGTTGTTTCATATGATCGTCTTACCCCTTCTCGCAGGGCCTTTGCACTGGCTATCTCTGCTACTTCCACACCTCGCTCCTACCAGGAGGCCCTTGCCATTCCTCACTGGAAGCTGGCCATGGATGAGGAAATGGCGACCCTCACAGAGCGGGGTACCTGGACTCTTGTCCCTCCTCCCATTGATACAGATGTTGTTGGCTGTCGCTGGGTCTTTGTAGTCAAATTTGGCCCAGATGGCACTGTGAACCGTTACAAAGCTCGCTTGGTGGCTAAGGGCTTTACTCAAACCTATGGGGTTGATTACTTTGACACCTTCTCTCCCGTGGCTCGTCTCAGCACTATACGAGTCCTTCTCTCTGTGGCGGTCAACAAAGACCGGCCACTTTCCCAGATGGATATCAAGAATGCCTTCCTTTATGGTGATCTTCAGGAGGCCGTCTACATGGAGCAACCTCCAGGGTATGTTGCTCAGGGGGAGACACGAGTATGCCGGCTACAGAAGGCAATCTATGGCCTCAAGCAGAGCCCTCGAGCTTGGTTTGACAAGTTCAGCGGCATCGTGGCGGCCATTGGTTTTGCTCGCAGCGCTGCTGATCACTCTCTATTTATTCGCAAAACCTCTTTGGGACTGGTGGTTCTTGTAGTATATGTTGATGATATTCTTCTCACTGGTGATGACCAGGAAGGGGTAGCCTTGACAAAGCGGCATCTTCGCCAACATCTAGTCACGAAAGATATGGGTTCTCCGAAGTACTTTTTGGGGATCGAAATCTCTCGGAAGACCAACTCTTTAGTCCTCTCTCAGCGTAAGTATGCTCTTGATATTTTAAAAGAAGCAGGATTGACTGGGGCCAAACCTGCCCGACGTCCCATGGCTGTTGGAGAAGACAAAACCTGGATAGATGATTCGCCTCTTCTTTCTGATGCTTCGCGGTACAGGCGTCTAGTTGGTAAGCTCATATACCTCACCGTGACTAGGCCCGACATTTCCTATGCTGTGGGCAAGGTGAGTCAATTCATGCAAGCTCCCAGGGAGTGCCATCTACAGTCCGACTTGCGGATCTTGGAGTACGTCAAAGCAGCCCCTGGGAAAGGATTGCTCTTTCAGAAGAATGATCATCTGAGGGTTGAAGCTTACTCAGATGCGAGTTACGCTGATGACAAAGGGGACCGCAAGTCTACCTCCGGTTTCTGTACCTTTGTTGGGGGCAATCTGGTAAGCTGGAAGAGCAAGAAGCAATCTGTTGTCTCCAGGTCCAGTGCTGAAGCAGAGTATCGGAGTATGGCATCGACCACTTGCGAGCTAAAATGGCTACGGGCTCTCATGTTGGATTTAGGAGAGGTCTACAACCATCCTCTACCTATGTTCTGTGACAACAAGGATGCTATATACATCTCCAAAAATCCAGTCTTCCATGAGAGAACCAAGCATATTGAGGTCGACTGTCATTTCATTCGTGAAGAGATTCTGAAGGAACAAATTTGCACTCCCTTCGCCACATCTGAAAAAGAGCTGGCTGACATCTTCACCAAGCCAGTATCCGCCTCGTTTCTTCATATATGTGACAAGCTGGGCATGATCGACATATATGCTCCAGCTTGAGGGGGAGTGTTGAAGTTAGAGACCGGGCGGACTGTCGGTCTGGCTTGGCGGGTTATTGACCGGGCGGTCTGGCGGTTTGCCTTCAGCAGTTTGGTTGCTGTGTTGAGGTCTGAGGTCCAAGCGGTCTAGCGGTCTGTTACTGGCGACTAGGAGACCGGGCGGTGTAACGGTCTCTCATGGCGGCTTGTCTCTCTCTCTGGCAGTGGCCGAGCGGTTAGCCCTTTTGTCTAACCGCGCGGCTTATTCCGGTCTGTTGTTCTAGCCGCCCAGATTTTTTGTATAGTTTTAGTCCCACATCTCTTATTTGTATTCTCTCTTCTCTCCTCCATTCTATATAAGGGAGGCCATACCTTTGTAATAGATACCTTTTTCTGATAATAAAATTTCAGTTATACCACTTCCGGCTTGTTTTAGTTCGCTTCTCACAGTTCTTGAGCTTCTTGAGGCAAGAAGAGAAGAAAGTAGAGGAGGATAAGAGGTGAAGAGATCTAAGGTGTGCTTGTGATCAGAATTACGAGTCGACGCTATATCCAAGGAGAGGAAGCTATGACGATCAGTTCCATCTTGATTAAAGAACAAGGACATGGCTCCTAAGAGATTGATAAGGGTAACGAATTTCTCCTGGAACAAGTGAAGTCATAAATTTGTTTACGTGCATTGAACCTCTCATGAAATGGTGAAGAAAAGGCGGTTTATAGCTGGTAGATTATCATGATCTCCGATAAAACTTGCATTTAGATCCAGAATTGAAGTATAGAATAGACATGCTGTGTGAAGCCCATCTAGACAGGTTGGTCTGGAATTTTGATGAATCTTTTTACATGCCGAAGAATACTTGGTGGATAAAATATGTGGATAAACATGTAGAATCTGGGGTTTGGGAGTGTGCAGGATGCTACAGTAATATTACTGGAGGTGATCTCCCGGAAAATGCCCCAAAGTGGGGAAGAAGCGACTTATGTCTCTTACGCAAGGCAGTTGTGCTACCACCATTGATAGCTTCAAGTATGCTATGAGGCATATCTCTTGGAGAACTGGGGCAATTATTTGAAGCTGAGAGCCTTATGAGCCCAGCTAAGGTGGTAATGCGAGCCAGTCTGAATGTTGTTGAAAAGCCTGTGTTTGTGAGACAAGTTGCATAACATGAGAACCTGTGATCTTAGAGAGCCTATCTATTAGCCATGAGAGCCATGATGATCATTTCAGGCTCATGTCTTGGGGATATGTGAGTGACAATTAAAGTTGAGAGCCTGGAGTGCCCAGCAAAAAGGCTAAAGAGCCGAACGGGCAAGGGGTGTGTCAGAAATGAATTAAAACAAACCGGAAGTGGTTTAACTGAAACTTTATTATCTGAAAAAGGTATCTATTACAAAGGTATGGCCTCCCTTATATAGAATAGAGGAGAGAAGAGAGAATACAAAAAGAGATGTGGGACTAAAAAAATACATGACACAAGCGGACTGTACAGACACAAACCGCACAAGCCGCGCGGTTAGACAGAGGGGCTAATCGCTCGGCAACTGCCAGAGTGAGAGAGAGAGAGATTGCCATGTGAGACCGCTAGACCGCCCGGTCTCCAAGTCTCCAGTGACAACCCGCTAGACCGCTTGGACCACAGACAGCAACACACAGCAACCAACCTGCTGAAGGGAAACCGCCAGACTGCCCGGTCATCAACCCGCCAAGACAGACCGCCAGACCGCCCTGTCATCAACCCGCCAAGCCAGACCGCCAGATCGCCCGATCACCAACTTCAACACTCCCCCTCAAGCTGAAGCATATATATCGATCATGCCCAGCTTGTCACAAATATGAAAAAACGTGGCGGATACTGGCTTGGTGAAGATTTCAACCAGCTCTTTATCTGAAGTGATGAAGGGAGTGCAAATTTGTTCCTTCAAAATCTCTTCACGAATGAAATGACAGTCAACCTCAATGTGCTTGGTTCTTTCTTGGAAGACTGGATTTTTGGAGATGTATATGGCTGCCTTATTGTCACAGAACATAGGTAGAGGATGGCTGTAGACCTCTCCTAAATCCAGCATGAGAGCCCGTAGCCATTTTAACTCACAAGTGGTCGATTCCATGCTCCGATACTCTGCTTCAGCACTGGACTTGGAAACAACAGACTGTTTTTTGCTCTTCCAGCTTACCAGATTTTCCCCCAACAAAGGTGCAAAAAATCGGAGGTAGGCTTGCGATCCCCTTTATCATCAGCGTAACTTGCATCTGAGTATGCTTCAACCCTCAGATGACCATTCTTTTGAAATATTAATCCTTTCCCAGTTGCTGCTTTGACATACTCCAAGATCCGCAAGGCGAACTGTAGATGGCACTCCCTGGGTGCTTGCATGAATTGACTTACCTTGCCCACAGCATAGGAAATGTCGGGCCTTATCACTGTGAGATATATAAGCTTACCAACTAGATGCATGTACCGCGTAGTATCTGAAAGAAGAGGCGAATCATCTGTCCAGGTTTTGTCTTCTCAAATAGCCATAGGGCATCTGGCAGGTTTGGCTCCAGTCAATCCTGCTTCTTTTATAAGATCAAGAGCATACTTACGTTGGGAGAGGACTAAGGAGTTGGGCTTCCGAGAGATTTTGATCCCCAAAAAGTACTTCGGAGAGCCCATATCTTTCGTGACCAGATGTTGATGAAGATGCCGCTTTGTCAAGGCTACCCATTCCTAGTCATCGCCAGTGAGAAGAATATCATCAACATACACAGTAAGAACCACCAGTCCCGAGGAGGTTTTGCGAATAAATAGAGAGTGATCGGCAGAGCTGCGCGCAAAAACCAACGGCCGCCACAATGTCGCTGAACTTGTCAAACCAATCTCGAGGGCTCTTCTTAAGGCCATAGATTGCCTTCTTCAGTTGGCATACTCGTGTCTCCCCCTGAGCAACATACCCGGCAGGTTGCTCCATGTAGACGGCCTCCTGAAGATCACCATAAAGGAAGGCATTCTTTACATCCAGCTAGGAAATTGGCCAATCTTTATTGACCGCCACAGAGAGAAGGACCCGTATAGTGCTGAGACGAGCCACGGGAGAGAAGGTGTCAAAGTAATCAACCCCATAGGTCTGAATAAAGCCCTTAGCAATAAGACGAGTCTTATAATAGTCCATAGTGCCATCCGGGCAAACTTTGACCACAAAGACCCAGCGACAGCCAACAACATCAGTACCGAAGGGAGGAGGAACAAGAGTCTAGGTACCCCGCTCCGTTAGGGTCACCATTTCCTCATCCATGGCCATCTTCCAGTGAGGAATAGCAAGGGCCTCCTGGTAAAAATGAGGTGTGGCAGTGGCAGAGATAGCCAATGCAAAGGCCCTGCGAGAAGAGGTAAGACGATCATATGAAATAACAGAAACAAAGGGGGTGTAGGGTACACGTCTGCACCCCTTTGCGAAGAGCTACAGGAAGATCCAGGTCAGCGGGTTCCTCGTCATCCGGAGCATCCGTGGCAGAGAGGGTTGTCCCGGGAGGATAGAGAGATGACATCAGAGATGAGGGAGATGGAGGCGGAGAGAGAGGAGTGGACGGAGATGGAGTAGGGGTGGATATCGAAGTAGGAGGCGATGGAACGAAGGGAATAACAGGAGTTCAGAGGCTGGGGGAAGAGAAGAGGAAGCTTGGGGAAGAGAAGAGGAGTCATTCGAGAAGTAGGAGGCATTCTCGAAGAAGGTAACGTCAGCGGAGACGAACTGCTTACGAAGAACAGGTTCAAAGAACCAGTAGCATTTCTGAGTGGTGGAGTACCCTAGAAAGACACATTTGGTGGAGCGAGGGGAGAGCTTATCACGGGTGGCAGATGGGGCATGCACAAATGTAGTGCATCAAAATATTCGGAGAGGGAGAGAAAAACACTGGGGAGAGCCAGTCATATGATTGGTAGCACCTGATTCGATAAGCCATTTTCCTTGAGTAACGAAGTGGGCACTACCAGAAGACGTGACCACCGAAGTAGAAGGCTTCGAAGAAGAGGAGAAGGTAGAGATATCGAAGAGAGCCTTCGGAGCAAAAAATGGTCACGTGAACAGAGAGACAGGTTGCGTGAACTAAAGAAGAAGTGCGAGAGGACCGAGAAACAGGCCGCGTGAACAGAGAAACAGGTCGCGCGAACAGACAAGCAACGAACACAACACAAGAACAAGGAAGGTCGTGAGAACCAGAAGACCGCAGCGGACAAAAAGGAAACCGCAAAGGATACAACCAAGAAGCAGACCAAAGCAGGGAGAAGGCCGTGCGGTTAGAGAGAAGTCCACATGAATATAGGAAGATTCTCGCGAATGAAAGGAGATCGCGAGAAAAACAGAGGCAGAGAAACCGCGAAAACAGGTCGTGGATAGAACTAGAGAGAGAAGAGAGGCCGCGCGGTTAGGAAACAAGTTGCACGGATAAGAATAAGAAGATCTGCAGTGGTCACGATGTCAGACACCAGCGGTGAGAGATGCCACGACCAAGCCACAGAATCAAGTAGAGGGATAGAATTCGAGCAGGTAGAAGATAGTCCGCTCGAATAGAAGCAACATGCAAAATAAGTACAGGGCAACAGGTCACGGCAAACAGGGAAACAGGTCGCGGCGAACAGGGCAACAGGTCGCGACGAACAGGGTAACAGGTTGCGGCGAACTGAAAGCTGCGACTAAGCACAGGAGCAAGAGATTGCGCACAAAGAGGGCAACGACAAGAAGAGAAAAAGAGGCCGCCAGGATAGGGCGCAAGCAGGCGAAGCAAGCCGTACGGACAGGGAGGGCGCACAGAATCAGGAGGAAAAGATCGAGTCCTCTGATACCATGTCAGAAACGAATTAAAACAAAGTGTAAGTGGTTTAACTGAAACTTTATTATCTGAAAAAGGTATCTATTACAAAGGTATGCCCTCCCTTATATAGAATGGAGGAGAGAAGAGAGAATACAAAAAGAGATGTGGGACTAAAAAAATACATGACACAAGCGGACTGTACAGACACAAACCGCACAAGCTGCGCGGTTAGACAGAGGGGCTAACCGCTCGGCAACTGCCAGAGTGAGAGAGAGAGATCGCCATGTGAGACCGCTAGACCGCCCGGTCTCCAAGTCGCCAGTGACAAACCGCTAGACCGCTTGGACCACAGACAGCAACACACAACAACCAACCTACTGAAGGGAAACCGCCCGACCGCCCAGTCATCAACCCGCCAAGCCAGACTGCCAGACCGCCCGGTCACCAACTTCAACAGTGTGCTGACCATCTTGTCATTTGCCATGATGGTTGTGACCGTGAATATTGACATGACAATTTTAGCAATGGGCTATGGATAAAATGTACCCCCATTATGTTGTTCGGACCAAGAGCGCCAAAAGTAATTGGATTTCAGAGTTGGCATAATGAGAGTCTTAGGCCCCGAGCTGGAAAGACTAGAATGCTCAAGTATACCATATTGTCTGGGACTGTTGATGGTGGTGGGACCCGGGAAGTCCGGTAAACTGAGAATGTGCCCTGAGTGCACGGGGTGCGTGGACGTTCGAGCCTCCGTCTGTGAAGAATGGTGCTTAAGTGCACGTTGTTATTTGCCAATATATATATATATATATATATATATATATATATATATATATGCTGCTACTTGCAGAGAAGGAGAACTGCCACCCTGAGTGAGGGGCAGGGTCATTATAAATTAGTCAGCTAATGCTGACCATTGCTTTGTTTGCCACGTTTTGGTGGGTTGTGCTATGCAGGATCTAGAGAGGTAGGTGGAAAGTAGGGGTATGAAGTCCATTATGCTGCAATTGACAAGCCCTCAAAGGCCCAAAGGCGAACGTTTATTATTTCTCATGTGTGGCTGTCCTGTGTGCCGATGTATGGAAACACTTTTTTGTAAAGGAAACTGTTGTTCGGCCTTAAGGACAGAAGTTTTGGTGTATTTGGTTATCATTGTTATATATGTAGTTGACATTCTAGTATGTGGGTTCTACAACATAAACTGCTTCCATTAGAATGCTCTCTTAGTTAGGATGCGTATATGATAATATGGAATTAATGCGTAACTCCACTAACTGTCTGTGGAATATGGCATGGTGCCCCGACCGGATCTTCCGTTTTATTTCATGTGACGGATGGAGGTGTTGCAAATGCTTATAGTAATGCCACTACCACGAACACAATGATAACTATGGAGCACATCATCTCCACTAGTAGCTCCTCAGCCCTCTCTAACCACTGTTCCGCTTGCACGAAAGGCGTAGTTCCTCCTAACTTAGGCGGTCTTAGTGCCTATAAGGTCGTCAAGAGGTCTGTGGTTATGATCAACTACAGTGATGGATGCGTGTTGGTAGTGTTGAAGGTCGTCAGCAACACTATTAGGATCCACCCCAAATCGGTCTATGTAATCGAAACTATAGAGGCAGGTAGAGCAACTGGGGATGGTGGTGTAGAGGGGTGGTACTAGTCTCGGGAAGACGATCTCCTGATACTCGACTCTGGTATCTGGAGAAGTAACAAAAAAGCAGTTAGAAATTTTGTAAAGGGAATTTTCATATACTAAATAAAGCAGAAAAAAGTGCTTGTGGGTGCGATCTGTACAGCCTAAAATCCCTAAACCTTTATCCTAAAGGGTCCACCAGGGATATACAATAAGGTTTGTCCCGAACCAAGAAACGGAGGGGGGATGAAAGGATCCTGAAGCTGACCTACATTAACTGATTATGAATGATCTAATCCCATTATAAGACACTCCCACTCAACCTAGGCCAGGTCAAGTCGGAAGAGTCTCACTGCCCAAGGAGGCAACCCTATGCTTTCATGTGGAGACAACCCACTCTCTAATCACCTTGTAAGGTATGGAATACACCACATCACATTACATCATAATTGGAAGCAGTATTAGAATACCATCATAATTGGAAACAGTCTCCAGACATATAGATACACTCTAATAACTTACATCTCTAAAGTAGGGAGCCAAAATTGGTGCGTCGTCTCATGCCGACTCTAAGGCAGGTACACTCTCACACTGTAGCTCGGCTTCACGTTGGTCCATCTCCTAAAATGGGCATTCAACAAAACGTTAGCCAATGACTTGTTGGATACATACCTCCTCCCCAAAGAATCTAGCCTAGGGATGAGTGTGAGTAACAAAAACCAAAAATAGCTGAAGCAGTAAAAGAGTTACGAGCAACATATACAGATATATGCATTTAAACAAGAAATAAGCTACGAGCATACTGAGCAGATATAATATTAATAGCAGAAGTGCGACATTTATATAAGTAGTTATTAAAACAAGCTTTGCAAGCTAGCGTGCAACCAAGTAGGTGTTCACAACCGACAATAACTCCATATGTTGAAAATTTTGAACCGCTTTCTTTCCAGCAGGGTATCAAATCATGCATACCTCACTGATATGGTCATCGGGGATAGTGGATAGTTGCGTGACTTCTAGGTGTGGTTATATCGAACTACCCAGGCCCTAATATACAACATAGTGTACTCTTGGATGTGAGCGACATCCGACGATAACTGCAATATGTCCAACCAGTGGAGGGACCCTGCGGGTATAATACGGTTGAGCTCTCGGGGTACACTCCTCTCTATTGTTGAGAGACGTCAACCTTCTCGCACCGATATGAACAGTCTACAGGAATGACCGACCCTCTACATTTTCACCACAAGCAATTAAATAAACATATAGCTACCACTTTAGGGTCTGGGGTGGCCTGCCATACTTAACATGAAATAATTTTGGCAGACGACTGTAAATATTAAATTTTAATGTGCCACTCATCTTTAGAGAAGGAGCACAACGATCATGGGAGTCTATTATTTTGTGTTAGTCTTGAAGGAATATTTCGACTCCAAGTTATCCGAACTAACGCTCGACTATATAACTAAACACATAGCAAAGCGGGACCTGAGATAAAGGTAGGAAAACTGAAATAATAGTATGTTGCAAAAAGTTAGTGCGTAAAGAAAATACTACTGTAATAAAATGCAGAATTGAAATGTTGAAATAAACTGCAGTAAATAAAGTACAAAATAAAATGAATTGTGGTAATAAAAATGTTGAGCCGAAATGAAAAACTATAATAAAAATGTTGAACTGAATTAAACTGCAATAAAGTGTTGACTGAAATAAAAGTAGTACTGAAGGAAGTGTAGTAACTAAAATACTGAATAAAATAGCAGAATAAGAAAAATTTTATTCTTTAGTTGCATCTCTATTCTAAGACACAAGTTTTGTATCATCACCATTCTTAGGAGATAAGTTCAATTCCATCTCCGTTCAAATGAGGCAATTTCTTCACTCCATTCCTATAAGGCTTCGCCATTCATAAGAGACCAGTTCTTCACTCTATTCTTAGGAGACTTCTCCGTTCATAGGAAATAAATTCTTCACTCTGTTCTATGGAGGCTTCTTTGTTAATAGGAGGCAAGTTCTTCAACATCACGACAGTTTCTTAGTATTTTGTCAGATTAGGATCCATTGACTTATTTGAGTCTGATAATCTTTTTATTTGCACCTCTTAGGTTGGCTTTATCGGAATTGTGGTTAAGAGATAAGAACTTATTATGAATTCTTGCTTCTTGTAATTATTACTCGATTTAATCTCTAATGAAAGTCTTTTAAGGATACCTAAACAACTAGAGTAAAGGGGGTGAATTGGCTTCTTTTAAATATTTTAAGCCTTTTTATACCAATACTCGGCGTGTTTTTATTAGGTTAGTAGCTTTCAAGAACACGAAAAACACACAAGTGATTTATAGTGGTTCCCTTATCTAGGGTACATCCACTTTCCCCTTTCACCTATGTAGTAGAGAGCTAGATTCAACCGACTCCTCCAAAATTCAGATCAATAGATCTTATACCTCAGATCCTCTCAGGATCTTACAACCCAGTGTGGATTCTACTACTACAACTCAGACTGCACAGTCCTACCTTAGAGATAACAACAAGTCTCCTACCCCAAGCTCATAAGCAAGCCCTACCTCGGTCTTTATAACATCGGCCTACCTTAGATTCTCTATAATAATCCTATCTCAGACTTTTGAAAAAGACCTACACTCAGCCTTTATATCTTAGGCCTACACTCAAATCTCAGAGATATAAATAGTACAACAATGGCTCTACAACAAAAGCTCTAGAGTCTTCTTCTTTAGTTGTATCACTAGACAGCTTCTTTTCACCACAATAACAGAAAATGACCTTTAGATGAGAAACATATTGTGTTGTGTTGAATACTTGCAGAGATTTTTTTTAAGATTTAGAAAGATTGTTTTGTGTATTACCAAGCTTGAAGACAATGAAAATTATTTACTTCTCTACTGGCATTGACTTTTTAAGAACTAGGTTCTCAGAAAGTTTTTCCAAAAAGTTACTGTAAAAGTCCCACGCATATATCTCAGCATCTACAATGGCTATATCTTGTTTAGGTAAGTGACATGGCCAACATTAATGATTGAATCATCCCATGATTTCATGTCGGAGAAATACGGTGATTTTCGTCTTTTAGCGCACAATCTGCATCGATTTGAATAATGTATGACGTTAGTAGAATTGACTAAATGCCAATTGACAGAATATTTCCTAGTCTTTTATAGAGGCATTGAGTGCTGGAAGCAATATAACTTAGTCAAATACTTGAAATTTGATGAGTCTTTCATAGACAGCACATACCTCAGCGCATTCTACTTAGGAATTGAGTGATCTTATGAGTCTCGACGCATTTGTACTTTGACAAACTTTCCCTTTCTACTGAAGTGTTGACTGAAGACTTTCTGAAGAGGCGTCGAGTGACTGCAGTTACCTAGATGCAAAAAACTTTGACATTGAGTCAAGTCTTATGTTTGGATGCATTTGTACTTTGATAGTTTTTCTACTTCAACGTTGAGGCATTAAGTGAATGATCATCACTCGATACATTAGTACTTAGTCTAAATCTCAGCTCTTTTACTGAGGCATTGAGTGAAAGACCTTCACTCGACACATTTATACTTGGTCTAAATTTCTCCTCTTTTACTGTTGTGTTGAAAGAGTATCATTTAGTCAGCGCATATGAATCTAGAGCGTCGAGTGATCTGAGATGACTCGATGCATTTGAACTTAGACAGCTTTTCTGCTGTTCTTCTGAGGCATTGAGTGAATAGCATTATGTCAACGCATACAAACCACGAGTGTCGAGTGATGTGAGATGACTCGATGCATTTGTACTTAGCAAATATTCTTCGCTTCTGGAATGTGCCTACTTACTTCCAAGTTGTTAGTCAATCAAATATTTATTACCTGCACTTGTTAACTTAGAGAAATGTCGAATACAAATTTGTGCATATTATTGACTTGTGTGCCTTATTCAAATCTAGGACATTATGGTAAATATTCCCAACAATCTCCTCCTATTTAAAGAAGTATGAATCCTAGTCAATGATATACACCATTTCAAAATAGATGATAAAGATCAACTCAAATTGAGCAAACACTCGGACAAGTAATATAAAATATCTCAGATAACATTAATAATAAAAGATTAGTAAGTCTATAATAAACATTCCACATTCTATAACCCTCACGAGCATAAAATTGTATAACATTACTAAGAATCAGGTTCCTTAATTACAATACCCCCCCCCCCACCCC
Source organism: Platanthera zijinensis (assembly GCA_039513925.1). Taxonomy (NCBI): domain Eukaryota; kingdom Viridiplantae; phylum Streptophyta; class Magnoliopsida; order Asparagales; family Orchidaceae; genus Platanthera; species Platanthera zijinensis. Next base: position 123,044,788 of record CM077089.1, on the reverse strand, counting down.
AAATTTCTTTGCAGTCTTTTCCTCGGCCTCTTTCTTTTTATACCTTTGCATCTCAAGTTAGCTATAGGGGTTAGGATTATATCTGTAAGGTTCTAGGGCATTTACTGGTACAGTTCCATCCGACTTGTCCTTTCAAAACTTTTTACTTACCTCTTCTTGCTTTTCATACATAGCACAATCCACAAGACTGTATATCTTGACTATATCTGACTTGCTCTCTTTGATCTGATTACATACAACTTGTATGATGGTCCTAGAGGTTGGTCTCCACTGTACATAATCTGCCCTTATTTTTAGTTCTTCTCGGTGCCTCTTTTTCCTTAAGCTCACATCGTCTTCCTCATCAACAACCTCTTTTCCCTTGCCCTTTGATAGATTTTGAGATATGGGGCTGAATGCAAGTTCATCATCAGGAGTTTCAACTACAACATCAGTTTCAGCTCGAGCCCCAACTCCAGCTTCGAATCCATCTTTAGGAACAATAGGCTCATCATACTGGATGGGATCCATGCCCAAAGCTTCCTTGATTACATTAGAGTTCTAGATGGCACGGTCTCCACATACTCTTATCATTTACCTCCCCCCCTTATGACTTCTTCAGTAATTAGATTGCTTAAGGAGTCCTTAGAGGAGGTTATCTTGCTAACCAAGTAATTGACACCAGCTGTGACATGATTCTTAACTTCCAACATATGATCATCAAGGATTTGGGTTCAAGCATCCATTCTCCTTTCAATAATCTTTTTGTACTCTTCTATGTTGTATTTTGTCATATTATGAACCATTTAAACGCTTTCAGATATGGTGCATTGGCTTTGAATGATATCATTTTTCCTCTGCTAAATTTGTTGAAGTTGAAGTGCAGTATAATCTACAGCTGGAGTAATTCTAATGAAGAATTGGACTCTGTTTCCTCTCAGCTGGTAAACTTCAAATTTGATGGACGTTATTTTAGTAGAAAGGTCCTTCTGCAGTTCTTTGATTGAATCATCCACATTCATCTCAATCTTTCTCCTTTGCTAATCAAGGAACCCTCTTAGCTGTGACATAAAAGAAGTGAAAAATTCATCATTCAACTAAGTAGATACTAGATAGTAAACTTCTTCACGTCTCTCCCTCATATCTCTCCCAATTTCAGAATCAGCTTTTTCATATTCAGAGGAGTGGTCTCAAATATCTGCAGCTGGGATAGGCTCTACTTTCTCATGCTCCACAGTAAGGGATAAGACTTCATCTCCTTGTTTTCTCTTATAAATGCTTCAACCTCAGCTTCATCATCTTGAGCAGGAAGCTCAGGGTGAGTCTCCCCCTCAACTACAACACTAATTATGTTTATCTCCCCTCAACCTCAATATGTACTAAGATGTTCTCCCCCTTGGCATGATCTTCCTATTCTAGGATCTCCCCCTCAGTATCAGTACTGATACTGTGCACCACAGTTGTCACTAAATCTTTAATATGTTCCATAACCGTATCTCCTTCAACATCAGAAGGTAACAAACATCCTTGGAATTAAGTTCAGATGAAATTGAGACTTGTGCACTCACACCCCTTCTCTCAGAATCACTTGAACAGGATAAGTTAGGGTCATAGGGTTCAGTACTCTTGCTATCTGAAGAGTTACTGTTGGTGTTTGATTTTACAAATGATTCAACAGCCTTTTTCTTTTTCTTTTCGGACTTCTGAGGGTTAATGATCAGCACCTTATCCCATCAATAAAAAATTTTGATGTCCGTGTTTCTCATACGTTGGATTTTTGCACTTAACCTCATATTCAGAATTCTTGGAATAGTGTTGTGGAGGACTAAATATAGAAATCTTCCCATATTTGGCTCTGGGATGCACTCAATTATCTTATCAAACACCACCTTTGTAACGAATCCACCCGTTAAAAACATATAAAAGAAGGTTCGGCTGGGGCCCCACACTATATGCCACAAACATACGGCGAGGTCTGAGGTTAATACCAAAACACCATCGCACCCTAACTCAGAGCAGTCTAGCGGAAGTTTATGATTTGCAAGAACTCAACCAATGAATGTCCACTACATATATAAATAGCACCTTTATATATAACACCAGGAATGTGTACAACTACAGAAACGCTCACGACCTTAAGGCCTTACATGTTTCTCTTTACAAAATGTGGTTTCATACATCGGCACGCAGGCCAGCCATACATGAAATCCAATTATTTGCACGGCCTTGTTGGGCTAAGCAATAGTATCAAGGTCTTCAACCCGCTTAATCCATGTCAGCGCCAGTAAGGGCAGCACCTGCATATGGGCGTCCACCCCAAGGGTGATAAACAAAGCAACGGTCAGCATTCAGCTGACCAATTATAATAACCCTACCCCTTACCAGAGACAGTGGTTCCTTCCCTCCATGCATCGCAATCACAATATATAGATCACCACAAGTGCACTCACGCACAACAACATCACAAATGCCAGCTTTCATGGCAGGCGCTCCGTGCACTCAGGGCACACTTACGGTGTACCGAACACCTCAGGTTCCCACCACCGATTTGAGGTTATTAGCTTGTTGGCCGGGCATCAGCCTTCAAACACACGCTGGAGACCTCTTGCACCCATCCCACTCAGAGGCATTCACCTCATGACAACTAGTGAGCACTATAGATCGACCTATGCACGTAGTGCAACAAGCCGGGAGGCACTCAGCCCCCCATTTACAGTGCTACTAATCGACCGCTCACAACCTCAGATCAACCTACCACTGTTGTGTAACAAGCCGGGGAAACCATCCCTATGCATTGCTACCAATTGATCTCTCATAATACAGGCACACAGTGCCGCTTTCCAATCCATCACTCAGCTTGTGCGAAGCATACAACCAAAGGAGCTACGCAAAGCTTCTTTACCACAATTCATAAGCATCCTCACATTCTCCGCAAACTACTCGTTTATAAATAGAGTCTTCTCCGGTTCAAAATATAAGCATCACCAATCCAGACTACCCCTCCAGATGGGCTTCACACAACATGCCTATACCATACTACACATTTCCAGATCTAGATGCAACCTCAATTGGGGATACCAACTATCAATCATCTGGAATCGCTTACGCTTTCCACCTCTTGGTGGAGCATTCCTTGCACATGAAAAATTAGGACTTCACTTATCCAAGAAGGAGATCATTACTCTTGACGATCGCTTTGAAGCCATGACAAACTGGCTGGTTGGAAATCACCGTGATGGCCTTACCTCCACAACACTGGCCTCGGATATCGAGTCAGACTACTAACGCTCCTCTGGCAGCCGGATCTCTTCTCCTTCTACTCCTCCGAGCTCTCCCTTATCTCTTCTTAGAAAGAGATTGACCAAAGATTGAATGAGAGATAACTCTCATTCCTTGGCCTTATACCTATAGGGAGGAGCTTGGGCTACAGGATCCAATTAGAAGGAAATGAACGGCCATGATCTGCCCTATAATTACTTTTCCTTGGCTGACACAGCTTGTGACACGCCCGTGTCACAGGCCATGTTCCCTAAGTGTACAAGGAACTGACTCAACCCAGACTAGGACACGGCCATGGGACACGCCCGTGTGCCAGATACGGCGTCGGATACGCCCATGTCCAGCCCGTGTTTAGCACCCTAGCAAACCAGGCCACAGCTCGAGAAGGACACGGCTAAGGTACACGCCCTTGTTCTTGGCCGTGTGCCAAACACGCCCCTGTGATATGCCCATGTCATAGGCCGTTTTCCATACTTGATATAGCCGGTAAACCAACCGGAGTAGGACACGACCTGGGACACGCCCTGGGACACGCCTGTGTCCCTGGCCATGTCGCCTCTCGAAGATCGTCGACTGCACTTCGTCGAGAACTCGCATCACACAGTGAAGGACACACCCTAGGACATGCCCGTATCTCAGGATGTGTGCCTCACTCGTGACACAGTCGAGGCCCACTCGAGTCCTACTTGAGACTAACTCAAGTACACAGATCTAGACACACCCTGGGACATGCCCGTGTCCCAGGCCGTGTCACCCAGCCTGAACTCCAAATTGGGATTTGGGGTGTTACAACCTTGCCCTAAATGGTTTTCTTAGAGAGAATCACTTAAGCCATTAGACCAAACATCTTTCTTAATATTTTGTCATGAGACCCAGTCTCATATTTCAAGGCTTTTCCAATGATATATGCCAAGAATTTAACCTTCAAGTTCATGTACTTCCTTAGTATAAATCCAAATTTGAAGGCAGACTTTACTTCTTCTTGAAACAACTCATCTTCTTCCTCACTAGGGTTGAGCTTGGGGAGCTTCAGTGCCTTGCAAATATTCCTAGCTGTGATTTTAAGTTTTTCTCCATTGATGGATGTCTTGATCTTTGTGGAGGAAGAGTCCACCTTGGCATTAACAAACAATTCTATTACTTCTCTTTTCCAAATAGCATAGGGTTTTGACTGGAAATATTATTGTTCACTGATTGATAGGAGATAAATCATAGATTAAATTTCTTCGGAAGCATCCATGAATCCATTTCGCATAAGTTCACATCCTTCAAACAATAAGTCGGCACCCTTGGCAAGCATTGAATCCGAGAGATTGAGCGAGGAGGAGAAGACGGTATGAGAAATCTATAGTATGAGACACAGAATTTCGGAAGGGAAATAGAATGAAAGAATTTATTCTAGACATGATTTCTATTTATACCCTACTCTATTCGAGAAGGTGAAGAAGCACGTACCTTGTTGTGATTTACAATTTAGATGGGTGGTTTTGATTTAACCTTAAAAGGTTGATGCTTTTCGACACGTTAGAGTATTTTCATCGAGTCCATTCAATGCCTTAGGTGTCCACTCGATGCCTGAATGTCTCATTTGATGCCTGGTGTTGACTCAATGCTTACCACTTCATTCAACAACAAGTCAGTTGACCTTTTTCTTCTTTATGTTCTCCTGCAAAATGATCATCCTAATTTAAACTTGAAGAAATTAAATTTGACTTCATCAAGAGGTTTAATGAAGATGTCAACCACCTATCTGTCTGTGGGGACAACTCAAGGCTGATATCTTCTTTTTTAACATACTCTCTTATGAAGTGATATCTAATTTCAATATGTTTGGTCCTACTCTGTGATATTGGATTCTTGGGTGTTGAAATAGCACTAGACGAGTCACAAAACATAGGGGTTTTACATAGCTTAATATCATAATCTTGAAGTTAATGCTAGATCCATAGGAGTTGTGCACAATAACTCCTTACTGAGATGTATTCAGGTTCTACAGTGGAGATTGCTACACTTGTTTGTTTTTACTGCTCCAGGATACCGGCCTTCTCTCTATAAATTGGAAAGTACCAGAAGTACTCTTTCTATCCTCTTTTCAACCTGCAAAATCTGCATCTGAATAGCCCGTTAGTTCAAAATCATCATTTCTAGGGTACCAAAAGACAAGATCTGGTGTTCCCGTAAGATATCTCAAAATCCTCCTTACAGCTAAGTAGTGATATTTTTTAGGGCAAGCTTGGTACCTACCACAAACACATGTAATAAACATAATGTATGGTCTACTTGTAGCCAATTATAGGAGGGAGACAATTATGCCTCTATACATGGTTTCATCAACTGGCTTGCCGCTCTCATACTTGTCTAGTGATATACTTGACCCTATAGAAGTTTTCATGATGGAAGCACTCTCCTTTTTTAATTTCCTTATTAACTCATTGGTAAAATTAAACTGAGAGATAAATAAACCATCCTTAGATTAATTAACTTGGAGACCCAAGAAATACTTGAGTTTACCCATACTGCTCATCTCAAATTGCCTTATATAAGTTTAGCAAACTTTTTTGTATATACCATCATCAGCAGACCCAAAAATAATGTCATCAACATAAATTTGGACCAGGAAAATCTTACCCTTGACTTCCCATAGGAATAATGTCTTATCTATCTTTTGCCTTAAGAATTTATTCTCAATAAGAATGCTCGATAGGGTTTCATACCAAACGCTTGGGGCTTGTTTTAACCAAAACAAAGTTTTTCTCAAATGAAGTACATGATTAGGAAAAGAAGGATTGATAAAACCTGATGGTTGCTCAACATATACCCCATCTTTTTGGTCATCATTTAGTAAAGATGACTTAACATCCATTTGGTAAACCTTAAATCCTTTGTAAGAAGCATATGAATGGAATAATCTTATGTCTTCAAAGTCTAACTACTGATGTAATGCATTGATCAAAATCTATACCTTCTTCTCACCTGTACCATTTAGCAACCAGTCTAGCTTTATTCTAGATTATAACACCATTTTCATCAAGCTTGTTTCTGTAGATCCATTAGGTTCCTATGATGTTATGTCCTTGATGTATGGGAACCAGCTTCTAAACATTATACCTTTTGAACTGGTTAAATTCCTCTTGCATAGCCACTATCTAAAATGGGTCTATGTTGGTTTCTTCAAACTTCTTGAGCTTTATCTGAAATAGGAAACTGGAATACATAGCTATATTGAGATTTCTTCTCCTTGTGGTCACTCCTTGGCTTGCATCTCAAATTATCAATTCTCTAGGGTGGTTTATTAAATGTCTAACAGCTACTGGTAGCCTAGCTTCAGCTCCTTAAATTTCATCTTTAATGGGTTGGGGTTCTTCTTCTATCTGCATTCCATCTGGTTCTTCTTCTAGGATAAGCACACCATTATCCTAGTCTTGTTCAGATAGAAGTGTCTTTTTTATGCTCAGCTTATCTATTCTCAATTCTGCACCAAAGCCTTTAGTCACTCCTCTATCTGAACCACTAAATATAACTTTGGGTCAATTCTTTACTAGAGTGAAATCTTTTTGATGTCTCCTTGTTCTAGTCATATTCTTGGAACATCCACTGTCCAAGTACCAGATAGGCATCTGATTGGTGCTTGGATATACCTGCATAATGGTTAAGTTTACCTTAGATACCCAAACAAATTTGGGTACTTGATTCTTATTAGCCTTAGGTGCACTCAGTTCAACATGAATAGATTTTGCAGGTTTTAATTTCACAACATGGCGTGCTGTTGGATTAAACCAACAACCTATCATAAAGTGCCCAACTTTTCCATAACACCAACACTCATGGGTGTTGTACCTTCTCTTCTTAACATTCCTAGCAGTGGATGGAACATTAGAATGCTTTTTTCAGCAGAGAAGACAACATGATTCTTCTTGTTTCTTTTAGTTAGAATCTGTCTGAATGTTAGACGGTAAGCAGGTTGTCATGACTTAATTTGTTTGATAGTAACATGTGTTTGCTTTGCAGCTGACATGGTGTTGATGGCATCATAAATGGTCAAGTGTGAGTTGATTATAGTGTTTTCATTTTCCAGCTTCTTTATTGGAAGGTTTTGGGAAGAGGCCACTGTCTTACCATTTAGTGTCGGGGATGTTGCATCAAACACAAATGGTCCATGATGGGCCATTTGGATTTCTTGATGGGACCTTTCAAAGAACTCAACCCCATGCCCTTTCTGCTCCTATTATAAGATGCACTATTGCCCTTACATGAGGAACTCCCATTCTTCTAGTGACTATATATACTATCATAATCATACCAATTAGAAGGAAACACTACCTTCCAAAATTTTGTTTGAGGGGCAATTGGAGCCTTGCCTTTTCCCTTGGAATTAGCTGCTCCAACATTCCACTTGAATCGTAATCCTCTTCTATTATTTTTTGAATGAGAAGGTATTAATAAGTAGCAACATAGTCTTGGGCTTGGAGAATTTCTCCACTAGCTTTCTCTCTTTGAGGAGCTTCTCTTCAAGATCCATACTGATCTTGATCTTCTGGCTAATGTGGCTAACTTGGATAATAGTGATTATTTTCAGGTGACTTATCTCTTTGATCATCTGAGCTAGCTGGGAAGCTGATTCAGATTGCATGGATTTAGCCTGATATTGAGAAGCAATCTCTTTAGCTTTCCTCTTGACAAACATTTTGCTCCTCTTCAGAGCTTCCAGGAGATCACTATATTTGTCAATCAATTGATTGACATCCTCTTTAGGTTTTGATCCATCCTCTACATTTGATGAAGAGGATGACTCAAAATTTCGGCTAGTGTCATAATTAAAGTCTGAAGAAAACATGTTTGAAATGATTTCCTCATCAGGATCAGACTTATCTTGATTTTCTTCAGTCTTGGCCATGAGGTTGCAGTATTTTTCATCTTCAAAATCACGGTCAGTAGAGGAAAGTGGTGCCTTTATGTCCATCTTTGCTGCTGAGTGATCTGTATCCTCTTCCATAGAGAATAAACCAGTACATGCTTTTTCATATTTAGATTCTGAAGTATCAGAATCACGGTTAGATAAACTTGATTGCTTCTTAGCCAAGAAGCACTTATCAACCGTTTTGTCCTTATGATATTTCTTATCATCATGACTAATGCTCTATTTTCTTTAATATGATAGTCAACAATAACATGTCCTTACCTATTGCAATAGTAGCAAACCACATCAAATTTAAATTGTTTTTTCAATTTAGACACAAACCTTTCCCTAGTGGGGTCCTTTCAAGATCTATCATGGTTAGCTTGGGGTTTCCTTGAGCTAGAGTCTATAGTAGCCTTATTCTTCCACTATCTTCTTCTACTCAGCAACTTTTTGAACTGCTTTAAGTACTACGTTAGTTCAACATCTAACAGCTCAGCTTCTGATAAGCGGGTGCAGAGCTTTCTAACTTAACAACCCTTCTTATAGGAGGAGTCCTTTTGTCATTTCTGAGTATTTATTTACGATCTTGATGTTGGCACCTACTACTGAGGCCTTTATGGGAATGAATGGTCACTCTTACACTATTATAAAGATTATTAGGTCTAAGGCTTCCATGAACAGCCTCACCCTTTCCTTCCATATTCAAAAGTTTTCCTTCCTATAAATTGGAAACTTCATAGAACTCATCTCTTTGTGGTTCTCAGCAGAAGTCATGATGATTAAATTTTACTACCCTTAGAGATCTTGTTCAAACTATTAGGTCTTTGTTGAACAATCTGACTCTGATACGACTAGAAAGTCTTTTAAGGGAAGCTAAACACCTAAATGGGGGGGGGGGGTGAATAGGTTTCTTTTAAATCTTTGAAGACTTTTTAGAACTATACTTGGTGTGTTTTCATTAGGATAGTGGCTTTCAAGAACACAAAGAACACAAAAGTAGTTTATAGTAGTTCCCTTATCCAGGTTGCAACTACTTTCCCCCTTCACCTATCTAGCAGAGAGATACATTCGACCAATTCATCCAAAACTCAGATTAATAGATCTTACACTGCAGATCCTCATAGAATCCTACACCTCAGAGTGGCTTTAAATCCTACAACTCAGACTACTCATAGTCCTACCTCAGAGATAGTAACAAGTATCCTACCTCAAGTTCATAAGCAAGCCCTATCTCAGCCATTATAATACAAGCATACCTCAGATTCACTACGAGAATCCTACCGTAAACTTTTGAAAAAGTCCTACACTCAGCCTTTATAACTTAGGCCTACATTCAGATCTCAGAGAGATCTTACAACAAAGATATAAAGAGTAAAACAGTGACTCTATAACAAAAGCTCTAGAGTTTTCTTCTTTGGATGTATAACCAAACAACTTCTTTTAACCACGGCAACAAAAAATGATCTTTAGATAAGAAATAAGTTGTGATGTGTTGAATACTTGTTGAGATCTTCTTTTTTTAAGCTTTAGAAAGATTGTTGTGTTGATTACCAAGCTTAAAGACAATAAAAATTATTTCCTTCTCTGCTGGCGGTGACTTTCTGCAAATTAATGATTCAGAAAGTTCTTCCAAAAAGTTCTTGTAAAATTTCCATGCACTTAGATTATATATCTCAACATATACAATGGCTATATCCTATTTAGGTATGTGGCATGACCAACTTTAATGGTTGAATAATCCCAAGATTGCATGCCAGAGAAATATGGCAGTTTCCATCTTATAGAGGTCAATCTGCGTCGATTTGAATAATGTATGACGTCAACAGAATTGACTAGATGTCAATTGACTTAGAATACTTCCTGATATTATTTAGATGCAATGATTGCTAAATGCAACATAACTTAGTAAAATACTTTAAATCTTATGAGGCGTTGAGAGACAACACAAAACTTAGCTCATTCTACCTAGGCGTTGAGTGATCTTATGTGCCTCGACACATTTTAATTTGACAACTTTTCTATTTATGCTGAAGTTTTGAGTAACGTCTTTCTGAAGAGGCGTCAAGTGTCCGTAGTTCACTCAGTGCAAAAAACATTGGCATTGAGTCACATATTATGTCACAACGCATTTGTACTTTGACAGTTTTTTTTTGCTTCACTACTGAAGCATTGAGTGAATGATCTTCACTCGATGACTCGATGCATTAGTACTTGGTTTGAATCTCAAATCTTTTACTGAGGCGTTGAGTGAAAGACCATCACTCAATGCATTTGTACTTGGTCTAAATTTCTACTCTTTTAATGAAGCGTTGAGAGAGTATCATTCAGTCAGCACATATGAATCTAAAGCATCCAGTGATGTAAAATGACTCCACGCATTTGAACTTACACAGCTTTTTTGCATCTCTTTTGAGGAGCTGAGTGAATAACATTCAATCAATGCATACAAACCATGAGCTTCGAGTGATGTGAGATGACTCAACCCATTTGTACTTAGCAAATATTCTTCACTTCTGGAGTGTGCTAACTTACTTCCAAGTTGTTAGTCACACAACTACTAATTACCTGCACATGTTAACTTAGAGAAATGTCAAATACATATTTGTATATATTATTGACTTATATGGCTTCTTCAAATCTAGTACATTGCGGTCAATGTTCCCAACAACCGAAACTTAAAATATCCACAAGAGGATTAACATAAGATCCTTTAGCCTCAATTGTTCGTATCAGGGCGAATCAAGTTTCTATACTCAGCCTAATATTATTTATTCCATTTTAAATGATTTTTATGCAATAATTGCAAAAGAGAGTCGGAAATTTATGAAGCAAAAACTAGATGTTGAAATTGCCCTAACATAACCCCCATAAATTCCTCGAGTCATTTTGGACTTTGATTGAGCTTCTATTGAACTTCTATTGAACATCAATAATATAATTTACCTCAAATAAGCCCTTATTTTTATATTTAAAATAAGCCATTTTTATATCACCAAACCACGACGGTGGGTTTTATATATAAAAATTCAAACTCTTCAAAATAATTTACATTGTTTCGAGATCTTACATAGCTTCTAATGTCTTTAAAGTAGGCTTAAGTTATTTAAAATTATTAAAATACCGACGATGCCTCAATATTTCTCCAAATATTTCTTGAGCATACATTTAGCCATTATAAGTCAATCAAAAGATCTTGTGAGAATTTAATTAGGGAATTTTGTCTTTAGTAATTCCCAAAGGCGTAAACCATCATTTTAATTGCTTGAAAAATGTCAAAGCTTAACAAAAAAAATCTCCAAAACACTATAAAGCATGTATGAGGACTCCTAACATCACTGTGAATTTTATTAGAATTTTACAAAAAATTTAGGACCATCAAATAAGAAAAACAAACACTATTTTAATTATTTAAAATACCAAACAACTTCAAACAAATTCCAAAATTTTACAAGGGGTAGTTATCATAAAGAGGAGCATGTTTTTCGTTCAAAGCTTTTCCCCTAGACCCCTAGATACTCCTTAAACAAATTAGAGAAGTTTCTGTTAAGGGTTTGGGTGTACATAACAGATCCTTGCTAGGAATAAACGGTTGAGATTAAGCCATTTTTATAGTTAAAGCGTCTTCCGCACAATGCATCTAGCGGAGATCCGTTGCTATCCTCATTTTTATGGGAGGAAAATAATAAATCCATGGTCATCCAATCTCCAGGTGGAGAACGGATGACAACTGCACGTCCAGTATAATAGAAGCCTACGGGATTTTGCAGCGACCACCCAGCTGTCGACTGGTCACAGCTCTGCCCCTGGATGACTCGTCATGGGACAATACACCCTCAGGAGATCAGGCGCCCCAGCCCACCGGTGGAACATTCTTAACAGAGAGCTAAAACAAATACCTAGGCACTGCCATCTTTATTTTTTGTAGTGCCTCCGCCTGAGGTCCTATTGAGAATGGTCAAGGACCTGCACCGGTAAGGTCCTTCCTCCTCCCGCAAAACTAGAAGGTGGACAGAGGGGCTCACTTCCTACAAAGCCCACCAACCAAGCCCAGTATAACCTCGAGTAGGGCAGTAGAGGCGCTCTGGCGGTGGGAGACATATGGATGATATCTTGGGGTTGGGGAAGAAGAAGAGGGGAAGGATCCACCTGGTGGAGGGGGTCTCTAGAGCTGCCGACAATATATGCCATGGGAGGGTAATTGAGGTTGTGGGCTTTAGAAAGGGCATCTATGATAGTGTAGGGTTCCAAAAATCGATGGTCTAAGGTTGGGTGGGAGGTGTGAGTGTACTGGGAGGGGTGGGGTTCCTTATATAGTCATGAAGGAGCCCCCTCCCTTTCCCATCGTCGATATGGGACTAATCCTTCCTTAAGAAGGGTTTAACTGGCCTTTTCCATCTATGCTGGACAGGTGGCCTCATCTTAGAATAAGTATATATGTATATAAGAAAGGCTTGATGGGATTTTTCAAGGACCATCTCCCATGAGTGTTTTTGCTCACCCTTAAGCCCACATTTGACTGAGAGGTGAGACATAAATTTACTTAGTTAGTTGTCTTGAGTGGTTGAGTGAATCTTCCATTAAAAATTTCCAAAAATCTGTTATTTTGCGAGAGTTTGATCATGTTCAACCCTAGGGTGGATCCCTAATGTTGGTCAAGGTCGAAGTAGGTTTAAGACGTCAGGTGGTATTGGAGTAAAATTGGTGTGAGCATGCTTTTTAGTGCACCTAAAAGCTAGATTTGACCAATGTTGACCAACAAAAATAAGAACTGAGGGTAATGAATTTTGTTTATCTTGTATTGACCACACGAATTTTGTTTTATCTCCTTAATGATGTAATAATGATGTAAGGGCATTACATTATCCTGTAGGTAATGGTGCGCCATCGTTAGTGCATGATTTTATTCATTGGGTCACGTCGACCAAATTTAAATTAATCGGAGTTATAATTTTAAACTTTAGAAAATAAATATAATTAATTCTAGACATTCTTGTGATGTTTCGTTGCAGTCTTAGCTAAATTAGAGTTTCAGAGAATTTTAAGAGGATTATTATTATTATAACTTTGTGTAATTTTATCCCCGAGTTTGTTTCGTTTGATTTTTGTTTCGACATTTTCGTTGGATTTGTAGCACCGACATTTAGCTTTGGAGTAAATTTCATCGAAAACCGAGGTGATCCAGTCGCTCTCGTCAAATAAGATTTCCTAGTTTATATGTATTTATAATATAAGAATAAGTATATAAAAATTTTCCTTCAAACAAATCTCTTTCCTCCCCAAGAAATACCGAACCAAAGAGTCAAGAGAGACAAAGAGTTTTCTTTGTGAGCCTTTCGATCATTATTGTAGGAGCTTCGATGGGCGAAATCTTCAGTAGAGCATAGATTCGAAAAGCTCTCACCAAGATCTTCATGTTGGTGATACGCACTTCTGATTTTAGGAAGTTTTTGGCATTAGGGTAAATTTTCCTAAGCGTTATTTTTGCGTTTTCTTCCCAGATTTTCCTTGATGAGCCTTCGTTTGGGCCAATTCGTGGCGTGGTGTGCTAAGGAAGCCAAAAATTAAGAGTATTGAGGAAAGTGGCGGTCTATCCCTCTTGATTTGTTGTTAATGTTCTTCTCTCTTCTTTTCTTCCTTGTTAAGATCCAAGATGAACATGTTTTGTCTCGTCGGTGTTCTAAATTTTTATTTGGAGATTTGTAAAATTTGGCCTATGTAGATTCGTCGAATGTTCCCGAGAATTCAAGTGAATTGATTGAGTGAACTCGTGTAATCTAATTGGGATTCATCGAGAGGATAAGTAGAATTTGTCGAGTATTATTGTGTAGTTAAGTAGAATTCATCGAGTTTTCTAGTGTTGTTAAGTAGAATTTGTCGAGTATTATCGTGTAGTTAAGTTGAATTCGTCGAGAATTCTTGTGCAGTAAAGTAGAATTCGTCGAGTATTCTTTAGTTGTTTTGTATAATTTGTCATGTGAACACGTGAGACCGTGTAGAATTCGTCGAGTTAATAGTGAATTCGTTGAGTGTTCTAGTGAAGCCTAGCTGAATTCATTGTGTGTACTCATGAGGCAAATCTGAATTCATCGATTGTTCCCTAGTAATTAGTTGAGTTGATCAAGTAGAATTAGTCTAGTGTATTCATGAAGTTTAGTAGAATTCGTTGAGTGAACTCGTAAGACCGAGTAGAATTTATCGAGTGAACAGTGGATTCGTCGAGTTTTCTCGTGTAATATAGACGAATTAGTCGACTGAATAGTATATTCATCGAGTATACCCTTAAAAATTTCTGGATTTTCCTTGCTTGCATCGTTGTGACAGTCCGATTCTATGTCTTGGGTCTTTTATTCCCATTTTTTATTGTATTTGGATCTAATGTTGGAACTTGGGTTGGTAGTGGATAAAGGAATACCACCTTAATGTCCATGTGAATCATCACTCCTGGCAACTTTATGATTTTGGACTTGGGTTGGCAGTGGATAAAGGACCACCACCTTAGTGCCTGCTATGAATCATCACGCCGAGCGACTTTTTGATTTTGTACTTGGGTTGGTAGTGGATAAAGGACCACAATCTTAGTCCCTGTTGTGAATATTTATGCCCGGTGACTTTATATTATTTAATACTTTCGGTTTGCAGTCGATAAAGGACCACTACCTCAGTGCATGTTTTATTTGGTTGTGCTGGTCTGATGGTTTATATTGGAAAAAAAGTCACAGTCTCAGTATCATTTTATGTCCGATGTTGAATAAAATTTAGGATTGAAAATATTCCCAAATTCTACGAACTATCGGCAAGAGCACCAATCATTCATAGTATAGGATATTTAAGAATATCAATTGTCGTATCCTTCCGGGTTTGTTGAGTACTTTTACTCACATGAATTTATATTATTTTATCAAGTATTAGAAAAAGAGAATAATTAAATTAAAAGAGAAATTTCTATGGAATTCAAATTAACACTTGATCTAGAATTCCTTTGGATTAAAATAGACTTTCATGAAATGATAAAAGTACGAGCTCCTAATCATTTACTTTGACCGTGGAGGTTCCAACAATACAAAAGCGTCTCTCTCGAGCTCATTCTTTTGACTAACCTTAGGTTGATCGATTAAGACCCCTCGGCTAGTCGAAATGCCTAAGATTGCTTTAAGTGGTGAACCCCACAATTGGATTTGACTCCAATCCAGAAGATTTATGTCATCCTCTCTCGAGGAGTGAATGCAACTCCTTTTATCTTTGAGAAATCTACTCATATTAGCAACCTCTCGGTCATTTAAGATATGAATCTAGGATCAAAGAACATATCCGCGAAATATGAATTCGGCTCAAAAAAATTCAAAGATAAATTGATAGCGAGAAAAATAGAGAGCTTAACAATTTTGAGAGAAAAAAAGAAAGTTTATTTCATTTCAAAGTTAATCATGATCAAGTGCTTATGAAAATTTAGCTACTCATAATGAAAAATACGTTTTATTACTATGAAATAAAAGAGCACAATTGCATGAAAAGAGAAATCTAAAATATATTGCAAATAAAATAAAATTACATAAAATAAAACTAACTCCAAAGATATCCATAAAATAAGCCACCCAACCTTATTTTCAACCCCAATGGTGGACTCCTCTCATCATTCACCCTTTGCCATTATTTATAGAAAAAAAAGTAATGATGAAAGACACATGAAAGGTTGGAAGGCCAAGGGTAAGAGGATGAAAATAAATTGGTAATTATAATTAATTATTAATGAAATATATGAAAAAATAACCAAATTAAATCGGGGAGTTTCATAGTTTATAAAGAGGAGATGAATGGTGGACAAAATTTTTAAAATTAAGGTGGAGTTGAAACATCAAATATTTGTCAAATAACTTAAGAGGAGGTAAATGGAGGGAGGAGATAATGAAGAAGAATATAAAGGTGGTGGTTTCATAGAATAAAGAGGAGCTAGCAGTTTCATGGAGAAATGAAGAGGGGAAGTAAAGTGTTATAGTAATAATAATAATAATAAAGTGCATGTATTTAACGGTGGCAGTTTTTAAAGAGAGAAAGGGGTGGAGATGTAGGATACATGATGATGTTGCGGATTTGACATGTAAAGGTGATGGTGATGACATTGTGCATGCGAATGATCTGAATGAAAGTAGGTGAATGTCATAGACTTGCTTGACGCCGGTCATTTTGAGAGTTGGCGATGATGGCGTGGCGGCATCAATGCATAATAATATATTTGCCATGAGCTTGCATGAAGAAGAGCTGAATGGGTGGTTGCGACGTGAAACGCTTGATCGGCTTGAACGAGTGCAACGAGACTTTAACTTGGTTTCATGTAGACTACATGAATTGCTCGTCCAACGTGACGACTTCGGTAAATATTTCTTTTGCAAATGTCGGGAGCGCGACCACGACAATAAACCTACAAAAATATATATATATTAAATTAGTAAACTAAAATATAAAATAAATGATTTATAAATGAAAATACATAATTTATTTTTAATTTTATTTTAATTATAAAATTAAAATAAATCTAAAAATAGGTATAAATCCTATAAAAATAAATAAGACTTAAATTATTTAACAGATATCAAAAAGATATAATTTATTAACCTGAATAAATAAAATATCATTCATTAAAACTAATTGTTAAACTAAATATTATAGTAAAAATATGCATAAATATTACTTATCATCTGTCGCCGATGATTCACTCTTTAAGCTAATCAATGCTATTTATACAATTATATACTTATGATTAGGACATCACTATGAGTCCTTTCCGCACTTAGTGCAAGTATTTTCCTTTTATGGTCGCTTGTGCCATGCTAATCGTTATGTTTACTCTCATGTTGTTGAATTCTGTGGTTTTGCAGCTTTTTAGATGGGTTGGTAACCCACTTACCTTATTAAACCTTTTGATTTATGTTTAAGCTGCTTTTGTGCTCTTTGCTGCTGAGGAATTCATTTCTTTTGAGCCTCTAGTTCAGGTTAATAGCTGGTAGTGCCGACCAAGCTTGTTTAACTAGTCTTCTGCAGTTGTTTCCTTCCCTCTCCCAATTTAGGAGTGATTGGTGTTTCCCTCCTTGACTTCAGAATTTCGAACTTTGTTGTTATTGCTATGAGTTCATGTGAGTTTGTTGGGGTCCATTGTATAGTTTCTTGTACTTCATACTGATGTACTTCTATCTCTATTACAACTGCATTTTCACTATTGAAGTGTTCTCTATTTGGGAATGTTCTATGTTAGGTTGCATGTTAGTTATTTTCAAATAAACAAATCTATATTTTAGCTTATATTCATCGCACCTCTTTTAACTTTATATCAGCCTACTTGAATGGATATAGAACTCTTTTCTTTTACTTATACTAAATTTAAAAACTACACACATTATCATATTTGTTGGGTTTTCACGTCCACATAAGATAAATGAATGTAGTAAAATAAAGGTTTTATGCTACAAATTATGTTTTTCTCATATGTGGACTAGTTGATCAATTAAACAAAGGGACATGATCTTGAACTTTATATTCAAATAGCATTTTCAACCATAAAAATACATCTCTTTTGTAATGTTGATATGAAGTTTTTCCTTGCCTAAGTGTCTGTAGTTGTCCCCTACATGGCATGACATCACGACATGTGTTTTCTCTTACTCTAATAATACTTTAAACCTTGAGAAAATGGGGGTTATGATAGTTGTTATCAGAGTGATGTTGGTTTGGTTTGTTTGGAAGGTTAGCCGAACATCCATTTCCTTTTAGTTAAGGTTTTAGGTTATTTCATTTCATCGCATACACACACCGATGTGTCATCAGTTGGTCTTGGCTAAAGCATGAACACTACACTCATAAGCATGACAAAAGTATATAAGGAATATTATGTAGTATGAGATACATTATATGTGTTTGTATATGGATTCTTATAGGCATATCAACAAGTGATTGTTGAGTTGAAATGGGTGACTTAACAATCATCCCCTCGATGCTCATTAAATTTTACCTTTCGTTCCATACAATATTATATAGTATGAGATAAATAAAATTTCATGTGTACGCCGATCATAACTTGCATTAAGGTCTTTATTAGAACGCATAAAACAACAAGCCCCACATAACATAGCATAAGCACACATGCCAAGTTAAGATTTACATGATGACACTCGTATACACATGATTTGAAAAGAAAATTTAAGTGATCATGAATTCATATTTTATGCACAAGATTGAATAAGGGGATGATGGCATATCATCCTATGTTAAGACATAACATCATTCATAGAAAATCCCAGAGTACAGTAGTAGTAAGAGCAGATGCTTGTGTATTTTCCGTCTGGTCTAAGTTGAGTAATTTTTGCTTTTATCTAAGTCTTGATGAGACAATCATTCATATTTATAGAAGATGGGCATGAAACGTCATACGTTAAGATCAGCTCCTAAGTTCAAGTGTGAGTATTAGGGAGCACTATGTGAAGTGATGCTATAGGAGCTGCATCTAAGAAATGAGACTTTATCAAGACAGATGGTTGCGATGCAAGCTCAGATATAGGCATTGTTGACTTCCAGCCTAGGGCAGCAGCCTGATGCGCAACCCCCTGTGGTAGATCAGGTTGTGCCTGTCCCTCCTGCCCCCTTAGTGCCTCCGATTTTGTTACCACCTGACATGAATTTCATCTCACATTCTCAGTGCTTAGGACCCCCTGACTTATGATGTGAGGGATGATTTCATGGTGTTAGATGACTGGATCATTGCTATTTAGGAGATGTTTTCCTATTCGGGAATTTCTTAGAACCAAAAGGTTATGGTCACTACTTATCAATTGGAGGGCCTTACTAAAGGCTTGAGGATCAGGGAAAATGAAAATCTTATAGATGGATGCTTGTGGGAAAGTTTTAAGGGGATGCTATTGAAGAAGTTTCTATTGACGGTGGAGTGAGATATGTTGATGAACAATTTTCTACATCTGAAGTAGAGGCAACTCATGGTTGGTGAGTATGAGATCGAGTTCAGCAAGTTGAGCAGGTTTTCTCTAGAGTTTGTAGCCACTGAGGAAGGCAGAGTTAAGCATTTTCTAGGTGGTCTTCAAAGCGACATCAGGCAGTTTGCCAGCACTTATCAATCTGAGAGTTTTATAGAAGCATGCCAAAAATCATGGCTTGTTGTTGAGGAAAGAGAAGAGAAAGGCCGAGTAAAATAAAATCCCTTGGATATTTGCCCCTACTCCAAATAAAGAAGGCAGAGAAATATGCAGTTTTTTTGGCCTTCTGGGCACCCCATTGAGAAGTGTTTCAAAAAGTTTCCCCCCAAAAGCAACCTCAGGTGCTTGTGATTTAGAGTGCACCTAAGGGAGAACTTACCTGCACCTTTTGTAAGCGAAAGGGGCATGATGACACCCATTGTTAAAGGACAAGACCTACTATCAATGCGGGCAGATGAGACACATGAAGTCTAGATGTTTGCAGTCCTAGCCTGCGATGCAGCCAATTCCTCTTTAAGCTCTGTCACTGACACAGCTGCAACAGTTGGACGTGGGAAAGTGGAAACAGAACATGGTAACCAAGGAAGAATCTCAGTCTTCAACAAAAGTGAATTCAGTTTGATTCAGGGTTAGTTGCTTGATAGTAGTCGTAGATTTATTGGTGGTCATATTGGTTACTTGTGCGATTTTATAGGCGAGTTTAAGGTTAAAAAAATCTTTGGGCATGTGTTCAGTTAGATTCGAGTACTACTTATTCCTTTGTGGCAAGGAATTTTGTAGACTAACATCATTTGGTTTTCAATCAAGTTGTCGACCTGTTTTGTGTTAAGTTTCCATCGGTGATTCAATGGTGTCTAATTAGGGTGTCCAAAATTGTCTTATTCTCTTAGGTAGATTTCTAGCATATGCCGATCTGAAGGTGATAGATTTTGAAGACTTTGATTTGATTTTGGGTATGGATTGGTTGTCCAGATTAGATGCAGTCATCCATTGCAAAGTTAAACATTTGGATTTCAGGAAGGATAATGGCCAACCCATGAGCGTGTTTGGTTTTCCGCACCAGGACTCCTCAATCATATTTTCGGTACGTGCTCTAAACCTTTTAAAATGCGGGTGTATTGCTTACCTTGTTTTCATTTTGGAAGCTGCTCGCGATTCATCGCGTGTCGAGGATATTTACGTAGTGCGAGAGTTTTCTGACATATTTTTCAGTTAGACTCCCTGGTCTTCCTTCTATGAGAGATGTAGAGTTTATTATAGACCTGGAGCCTGGTACTTGTCCTATTGCGAGGGCGCCTTACCTCATGGAACCATATGAGTTAGAAGAGTTGCGAATATAATTAAATGAATTGTTATAGTGTGGTTTTATTAGGACAAGTTCTTCACCTTGGGATGCTCCATTTCTCTTTGTAAAGAAAAAGGATGGATCTATGAGATTGTGTATAGATTATAGAGAGTTGAATAAGGTAACCATCAAGAAAGAGTATCTGTTGCCTCATATTGATGATTTTTTTGACCAGTTGCGAGGTAGTGATGTGTTCTTAAAGATTGACCTTCGTTCAGGCTACCATCCGTTGAGGATCCGTAAGTGAGACATTCCGCAAACTGCCTTTCATTCCTAGCATAGGCATTTTGTGTTCTTAGTAATGTCTTTTGGATTAACGAATGTACCCTCTCCTTTTGTAGACATGATGAATAGAGTGTTTAAGGATTTTCTATATCACTTCGTGGTTGTCTTTTTAGATGATGTCTAGTATATTATTGAAATGTTAGGGAGCATGTCATGGGTAACACCTCCCCTGTAATGAGTGTATAATATAGGTCCGGTCGGGGCCCCCACAACATACAGATGCCACTGCTTAAGCATTAAAAGATGATATAAAACTACCCAACACAAATCTCAGAATAAAACAGCGGAAACATACAAACAAAAATAGAAGTTATCCATCAAACCAGGAGTATCAAAATGGCCTTAAGTCCTTACACTACATGAGTCCACAACTGAATAACAATCCTATCAATGTGCAAAAGCACTCCTAGGCTACCTCAGCATGTAAGCCGGATTACATCACAAGGATCATATCATGGCATCAAAACATAAGCAAATAAAGGTTCACTACATGAGGCTTCGGACTTTTTGGCCAGCAAGCTTGCTCCTACTTGTGATCCTTGCCCTATAGAATATTGTTGTAACTTGGGTCAGCAAAGGCTGACCTCAAATGTGTAACCAACACGTCTCCTCCTGGCCATCCCTAGTGGACCCCAGGGAACACCATCACCCTGCAGGTCAACAGTTCGTATGCAATATACCATAACATGTAAAGTTATAAAATAGGTTTGAATGTCTCATTCAACAAACATGTTTCTAAGTTGAGCATAAAGAAAAAGGGGCCAACAATGCAGCATGTAAGAAATCCTGGGTTTCATCCAAGGCACCCTAAAGCATATGAATCTAACACGTCATCATGCATCATCAATCAGGTACTTCAATTTTCACCTTCGGCGTTCAAGCCAGAAACATATGTGTACTTCCAATTTCCCCAAACGGCATACAAGCCGCCACACAGAACTCTCGCCAAGGCCCCACCCGCTCGTGGGTCTCAAAACCCAGGCTTGCCTGCAAACTCTGACTTCTAACGTTAGGATTCTATCTCAAACAAACAAACTGGTACTAAGAACCCTCGAAGGACCCCACTCGCTCGTGGGCGTCATTGCCCGGGCTTGTCCAATGCTTGGCATTCTCGTCAGTTTCACAGAAGGGGACTTGTCTTGTCGGGACTCTCAACACACATTACTTGCACGTCACAGGCTAGCCATCCGACCACGAAGACAAAGTCAAGCCTTCACACATCACAAAACTTAGCCTTCCCACCTTAATCCACCTTTCGTACTGTAACATTCTCGTGCTCCAAGGAAACCATCTACCGTCACAATGGAGCTAACCTTGTCCGGTTCCAACCACACCTACTCGCGTGAAATAAGAGGGGCATACATCACAAACAGCATCTTGCCGCAACGAATTTATAAAAAAATCCCTAAGGCTCACTATACAACATCACCGAGTCGGACTAACGATCGCGACTATGGCTTCACCCACAATGCCTAATCTATTAGCAGAGCGGATTTCTAATCCAATATCATGCCAGGGACATACACAATCGACCGTGTGGCTCATCTTGAACAAATGCGGCCTGAAGCCCTCTCATTTGAGAGATCCAGTGCCTAAAATCTTGAAAGAAAACAAGAAGGAAATTGATGTCATGCATGCATCCTAAAATCGAGAGGAGAAATGTGATTATCTTACGACTTCTCTTCATTGTCGTGGAAACCTTGCTTGCACGGACGAAAAAGAGCGGCTCAAAGTCCTCTCCACGGTTCTGGCCTCGCAACGACAATTGGAGCTCTGAAACTCTGTCAATGGAGGAGAAAGCTCTCTTTCTCGCTCCTCCACTCTCCAACTCTCAAACCCTAACCTTCACCCAGAAAAGAGACAAAAATGAGGGAGAAATCCCGCTTAGCCCTTCTTAAGCCCTTTGGGTTGAGGATCCTCGGCCCTGGCATCAGTTATGAAGTGAAATCGGACGGCTAGGAATTCAGATTACAGAACACCACAATTTAGCCTTCGAATTTCATCGAATGACTTACACATCAACCTTCGACTTTCGTCGAACGGCTCCACATCTCAGCTAAGAATTTGTCGAAAGGACAGAGCTCGACGAACGGTCTTTGACATTTGTCGAACTTCCTCGAGTTCGTCAAACTTCCTCGAGTTCTTCGAACGACCTTCGACGTTCGTCGAACTACATCGAGTTTGTCGAACGACCTTCGACGTTCATCAAACTGCCTTCGATGTTCGTCGAACTTCCTCGAGATTGCCGACGTGTAAGCTCCAAAGATTGACCTTTCAGGAAAACTGCGGTGTTATAACTCCTCCATTCTTAAAAGAATTTCCCCCTCAAAATTATTCTTCATACAGGAAGACAGTAAGAAAATTGTTGCAACAAATTAAAACATTGTTACAACAACTTTATACAGACAACATACCTGACAAAAAGAGTTCTAGAAGTCCTGCCGCATTGCTTGCTCACGCTTCCAAGAGAACTCATCTCGCTCGAAGTTGTCCCAACTCAGCTTTACGAGCATAAACTATTTGTTCCACAACTGTCAAATTTCTGAATCTTCTAAGCTAATTGGACGGACGTTCGTCCTTAATTTCTCTTCTATCGGCACCATCGCTGACTCGACCGCAACACTAGACTCCCACAAGGTTTTCCTAAAGATGGAGACAAGGAAGACATCATGTAATCGCCTCAGCTCTGTGGCCAACGCTAACTTGTAAGCTACTTCTCCAATACGTTCTATAATCTCAAACGGTCCCAAAAACCTCGAACTCAGCTTCTTGAGTCGGGGAATCCATGAAACGCCTTTGAACGGCTTGATCTTTAGATAGACCCAGTCGCCTACCGTAAACTCCACATTTTTATGACGAGTATTAAAATACTTCACTTGCCGATCTTGAGAAACCATCATGCGCTCCTGAATGTTTTTCACCAACTCGCATGCATCAGCCACCACTTCTTTTCCCAAAAGTTTGGTGTCTCCCGCCTCTGTCCAAGACATTGGTGTTCGACACCGCATCCCATACGAAGATTCGTATGGCGCCATCATTATACTTGCATGGTATCTATTGTTATAAGCGAACTCCACCATGAAGAGGTGATCTTCCCACTTTTTCCCAAAATTGAGGGTACACATTCTCATCATATCCTCCATTGTACAATTTGTTCTTTTGTTTTGTCCATCGGTTTGAAGATGGAATGCCGTACTAATCTTGAGCTTCGTGCCCAGACTCTTTTGAACCAACCTCTAGTCTTTGGAAGTGAAACATCCATCACGATCACTAACTATACTATTAGGAATCCCATGTAGTCGCACAATATTGCGAACATACAACTCTACCAGCTTCTCCACGCTGTCTTCTTTCTAATTTGGGATGAAGTGGGCCACTTTGGTCAAGCGATCCACGATCACCCAAATCTCGTCGTTACCCTGCTGCGATCGAGGTAATCCATGCACAAAGTCCATTGAGATATCATCAAATTTCCATTCGGGAATCGGAAGAGGCTTCAGGAACTTGCCCGGCTTCTGACACTTACCCTTAACTAAGGCACAAGTTTGGCACCGATTCGCGTACAAAGCTATGTCCTGCTTCAGACCAGGCGACCAAAGGATTTCTTCATATCAAATTACATCTTTATATTGCTCGGGTGAATGGAGTACTTCATAAAATGAGCCTCAAACATCAACTCCTCGTGGAGCTTGCCAAACTGCGGTACACATATCCTTCTATCCTTCCTTCGGATCCCATCAATCATCTCCAAGTCACTACCTTCGCCTTTTTGAGCTTCCACCACATATGGATGGAACTCTACATCAAAATTAGTTGCTTCCCAAACACGATTGGTTAATTCATTTTATAACTCAATCCAGTTCAACCGAGCTATACTAGACTCGCCTCGAGCTACACACTCAATGCTAAGGGAATCCCAGTCGCACACAAACCGCTCATCATGAGTTCGATCTAACTCCCTTGCACAGATTATTTTCTACCCAAGTCATCTGCCATCATGTTGGCTTTGCCTACCGTATACTGAATCGCCACTTCGTAGTCTCCAAGGAACTTGACCCATCTGCGCTGCCGCATATTCAAGTCATTTTGATCAAGAACATACTTCAGGCTTTTATGGTCTGTGAATATCTCCACCTTCACACCATACACATAGTGTTGCCACAACTTCACCCCAAAAATTACCACCATCACTTCCAAGTCATGGACGGGGTAATTCCTCTCATGAGGCTTCAACTGCATAGACCCAAAGGCTATCACACTGCCATGTTGCACCAACATGCAACCCAAACCGCATCCTGATGTGTAACATCCCAAATTTCAAATAACTTAGATTTGGGTTAGGCATGTGGTGGATGCTAGGGTTTAGCTAGGTTTGACCCTAGGAGGAGGATTTGGACCATGTGGGGCCCACTATGGGGCCCAAGTCAACCTAGGTCAAACTGGGCTAAATACAAACCCTAGCCACACTATGACCCCACCACATTGACCTAACCCTAAATACTATCTAAGTGGACCCTAAGGTAGGCCATGGGGTCAACTAGTTGACCCATGTTGAGTCAAGTCAACATTTTGACCTAATTAGTGAAAATGGTTCCCTAGCCCAATTCACTGGGTTGAGTCCACCCAAACCAACCCAAAATCACTAGGTGGGTCTAAAGTAACCCAATACCCCCTATGGAAGAGAAAAATAGGGGCATGCAATGGTAATTTTGGGAATTACCTAGGAGAGAGAAAAGATGATAAATAGGAGAGAGAAAGTGTTAAGAAATTGGTTTGGGCCACTTGGGCTCATCCCATCAACTCATGATTGGTTGGCTGACCATATAGGTGTGCTAGAAGGTGTGGGGACCCACCATGCAGCATTGGGTCAAGCCCAAGCCCAAAACCGAGCCCCCCTCTCTCCTATCTCATTCATGTGAGCCAACCCTTCTCTCCACTCACCCAATTCAGCTCCTACCCATGGAACCCGACCCATTAGGGGTCACTTAACCCAGCTGGAGCAGTGGAGCCCACTCCTAAACACCCAACCCGAGCCCAACCTTGGTGAAATCGCCCACCATGGTGAAATCGCCCATGCCTTGGTGAAATCGCCCCCCCCCCACTCTTATCTCAGCTCAAACCGAGCCCATCCCCTCATTCCCACTTCATCCCTACCCCAGAGAGAGAGAGAACCAGCTGCAGCCATGGCTAACCGAGGAGCTCGCCGGAATTTTCATTCCATGGGAACCCGCCGCCACCCTCAACCAGAACCGCCGCCAATGGTCTGTATCCCTTCTCCTCCAAGTGTACTAGTATCCTAGATCCACTAGGCTAGAGGTCGAGCTCAAACGAGCTCGACGTTAGGAATCAAAAAGCTCGAAATTTTCTGTTGAAAATGGCATCCTGGAGCTTTCGGCTCGGTTGCGCCGCCGCCGTCCGCCGCTCTCCGCCGCCCAGCCGCCGGCCAGCTCAAGCCCCGACCACCGTGATGCCGGGGAAGGGCTTGGCCGGAGGTTCCGCCGCCGGCGATGGCCGGGAACCGCCCCGCAAATATGCCCTGCGTCGGGTTGGCCATGCATGCTGCATGGGGAAGAAACCCAGGCGCCGTCCGATTGCCTTTAAAATTCGTGCAGGCCTGATTTATTCGTTTTAAGTTATTATTAATAATTCTGTTATTATTAAATGCATGAATAGTGATTAACTTTTGTAACATTTTACCAGTCGCCTTGCATGATGATATTAAGGCTCTTACAGCCACCTGATGAACTTTTTCCCAACATAAATATTGTAGATCTCTGTGTTAGCTTTGATTTGACATGTAACTCATAAAATTTGGTTAAGTATTCTGCCCTGTAGGCCCATTTTATTAGGACTACTCCTAGGGTAGAACATAAATTGAAATAATTCCCCAGCCCAAACCCTTGGTCCAAATGGGCTGAAATTTGGGCTAGTTTACTCATTTAGGTTTATCTAAGCCCTCCCCAAAATTCAGAATTTTTGGGGAATATTTTGCTATAGTTTTTACAAAAATACCCAAAAGTAAATAAATGTGATTTGTGGAGTTCTCCAACTCTAATAGGCCCCAAATTTTGGTGGAACCCTCTCATGGTTATATTAGACCCATGGTTAAAATTTTGGCTAAATGGATTCACTGCATGATGAGGAATCTAACTTGCAAGTTTGAGAAATAGGATTTGACTTGGGCTGCAAATAGTAATTTTGCAGAATTTTAAATGGCTGCCCTAGCCAAACCAGAAGTCCCCTTGACCTGAGATTTTGGTCAGAGGTATAATCAGGTCATATTTAGGCCCTGCCCAAAAATGGGCTTGATTGGAAAATAAAATATGGGGAAATTACCAAAATACCCCTAGGGCTTAACTAGGTGATTCTTGGAGTTAACTAACTCCAATGGCCCCAAATTTTGGTGACTGGCCCTTAGGGACCATATAGACCAGTGGTAGAAATTTAAGCACATTTGGGTCACTGCATGTTGGGTTAACCCACTTGCATGTGTTGGCTACTTATAGCCTTGGGGTGCTATTAGCAAGAAATGAAATATTGTGTATTTAGCCTAGTTAAGGCATGCAAAATCATGGAATTTGTTCCAGGTATTAGTTAGGGTATAACTAACCCCCTAGAATTAATTATGGGATTTTTGGGATCAAAAATCCCATTATTTGGAATTATCAAAAGATAGCTCTTTTTGGAAAAGAAATTGGAAAAATAGATTTTTACAAAGGAAAATCCCCAAAATCTGTCAAGTCAATAATGAGGTGTTAATTGACTTAGGAAAATTTTTATATCTCTGTTTGAGAATTATTGGAGCAAAATACACTGAATTTACTCTTTTATCCTTTTAGTATTTATTCATGATTTATTGGAATTACATGTTTGAAAAATTGTGCATTTATTTCTAAGAGTTGAATAATTGTGACACTAGCCTCATAGAATTATTTCAGAATTTTTGGATGCACTTTTAATATATTGAGTTAGCATAATGGCATTTTGGTAATTAATTAAGAATGGAATTTGATGGGTCATTACACTGTAGAATTTGATGCAACTCTGCCATTAGTCATAAAGTAGTGATATATATTCTCAGTAATTTTCCTGGAATTTTGGTTAATATATTTCTTATACTTCATTTGGAAAATGATAATTATGTGGAATCTGTGTTAATTATGGGATAAATAGAAATATAAAAAGGGAAATTATGAGATCTTGTAGACAGTAATATTTTACTCATATGCAACTCAGGAAAATTTCCTTAGGTCAGTAGATTTTAATTGATACCACTTCATGTGTAAAATGACCTAGGGAATGATTTAAAGGATTTAATTAAAGACCTTAATGACCTAGGAAAATTATGAAAATCAATACATTCATTTAATTAGTCCATACCACCCTAGGATAAATATTTGGGGTATGTTTGCCCAAGGATTTAGAAGTTCGATTTCGGGGTGGTATTAGGTCATGGGCTGCGCATAGTAAAAGTAGTTATAGCTTAGGGCCCACCGGGGGATAGATCGACGATTGAAATTGAGATGTGATTGGAAATATAACCCTGGTGGTTAGTGTCATATTAGTGACGAGAGTAAAGTGCAAGTCTTTGGGTAACCACTAGAGCGGAGGCCGACGGAAGACCGTCGCCCTTCCGATAATGATACCTTAAGTCATTAGAATAATCCTAAAGTAACAATGAGAGTTGGTTGTGGATCTTGGGTAGACATCAACTAAAAGTAATTATCCTTGCGAAAGGGAACTTTGGGCTAGTCATCCCATCGTAGTTCCTAGTGCCTTCGAGACCCCTTCATTGGGCATACCTTGGGCAGTCCTGGGATTCACCCTAAACTACTATGTGTAATAAACCGTAGACGAGAGTAGTCTAATAGGCTTGGAGATATACGCGATAGGTTCACCGGTTTAATAAGGTTGGAAACCTCATATGGATTACTTGCTCACCTGTTTCATAAGGTTGGAGGGATACAAGTAATGAGCTCATCCTAACCGGGTTGGAGGGATACGAGTGGCTTGCTCACCTGTTTCATAAGGTTGGAGGGATACAAGCACTTGCTCACCCAAATTGGATTGGAGGGAATGTGTTAATAATATCAGTAGGAGCAGGAAGCTCAGATTAATACCTTGCATGTGCATAAAATTAGTGGCGAGTCACGCGGGACTGGCCAGTCGATGCACCGATGGCAGTACGATGACTCGGGCGAGGGGTACGGGTGGAGGGGCCAGTATGCTATATATATAATACTGCGGAATCCCCGAAGACGTACACTCGACCTACAAGACTGACGGGTAGTCAGCAAAATACGTACGCAAGACTCTAGAGTGCACCTGGGACGTGTACAGAGGCGTATGAGAGGGGTCTAGGTCTGGTAGTGCTTATACCCACCTAGAAGTGGAGAGCCCGCTCCACTATTGTCGTAGCCACAACGGTAGTACCCGAGAGTGATGCAAGCTCTCAAAAAGAGGGAACTAAAGGTCTGTGATCACGGAGTCGTGTGTGTGTGTTGCACTTGCCTGCTACATAAATTGCATCATAATCATTCATACATATTAGGGCATACGCAATCATAGATCCTTATCATATAAATTAGTATGGGCTCTTTTATATGATAAGTTACAATTCCTGGAAACCTTAACTTATAAATTTGTATGAGCATTTTTATAAGTTAAGGTACGTCTGTGATATTGATAGGAGTAGGAGTAGCAGTAGTGTACTTTCCTTTCCGTACTGCACTTACTTCTAGTTCTACCTTCTTACTGCAGTTCTTTTCTTTTTGCACTATCTTTACTTACTTGCACCTTATATAGAACTGCTAGACTATATATAGAACTGCTAGATTATACCTACTCCTGCTAGTTTAGAATTGTCACCTGCTTCCACTTTGCTACCCCTTATCGTCCTCCGCATCCTCCTTCCACTCGGTGCCTAAGAGCGACAGGAGGAGGTGTTGAGGATACGACTTAGTATTTTTGACTAACATACGTTGACTCCCCCTTTTTAGGAGTTCGAGGAGATAGACCAGCACGTCCATCGGGACGAGGAGGCAGGGCATGAGGAGCAGCTACCACCACCACCAGACACTACTACCGCACGTCCTCAGGTGGGAGGAGATGTAGTGGATAGCTTAGTTTACAGCTTTCTGTTTTGTGAGAGAGAGTTAGATTACTATTGATGTATATGGGCATAAGCCCTATTTCACTTCACTTTTGTACTCATTTATGGACTGTAGCAGCTCTTTCATTTCCATATGTATGATATGCTCTGTGACTTCTGTGGACTTGTGTATTAGTTTGTTTATACACTTTTACTTCCGCATATCTAGTGAAAAATGATCATAATAGCCGGCAGAATCGGCGTCTTACGGTGTCGACTAACTCAGGAGTTAGTGTCACCGTAAGGCGGCGGTTCTGGGCATAAGATCCGGGTTGCCTTCAAGAAAGAAAAAGGCGGATCTTACAAACTGGTATCACTTGAAAAATACGATCATTAGAGAAAGAAGTCCACAACACTGGAACACCCCGCTCGAGAGTAGTTTGCGGACAAACTATTCAGCGGAAGCAATGGTGTGCCCATGTGTAAAAAGTCACATAAAACAGTTTGAAAGAAGAGTAGTCTGAAATATAAGGAAAGTACATTCGGAAGAGCATGTACTGGCCCGGGATGAAGAGAGAGATCATACATTATGTTACGCACTGCGAGGCATGTCAGCTAGTGAAAGCTGAATGCAAGAGCCCAGGAGGGTTATTACAGCCACTACCGGTGCCAGAGCGGAAGTTCGAGGATATTGCTATGGATTTTGTGCATAGGTTGCCTCGCTCCCACTCTGGGCACGATTCCATTTGGGTCATCGTCGATAGACTGACCAAGGTAGCCAGATTCATACCGATCCGGAAGGACGCCCCAGTTGCTGTATTGGTGAGGTTGTTTGTGGAGCAGTTCGTTAGATACCACGGCATCCCCAGGACGATTGTCTCGGATCGTGACGGTCGATTCACTTCTAGGGAGTGGAGGGCAGTGCATGCTTACTTAGGTTCGCAGCTCTCTTTCAGCACTGCCTTCCATCCACAGACCGACGGTCAGACAGAGCGGACCAACAGGACTATGGAGGATCTGCTGCGTCTTTGTATTTTGGATACGGGGAAGCCCTGGGAGCGACTGTTGCCCTTGATTGAGTTTTCTTATAACAACAGTCACCAGGTGAGCATTGGGATGGCTCCTTACGAGGCACTATATGGGAGGAGGTGTCGGACACCTCTATCATGGGTACAAGATGAGGATACACGAGCTCACGGTTCAGAGTATGTCGAGGACACGGAGGCTCAGATACGTCTGGTCAGAGATCGGATGTTGGAGGCCCAGAGCAGGCAGGCGAAGTATTACGATGCGCGGCATCGTAAGGTGGAGTTCCAGGTGGGAGACAGAGTCTTCTTGAAGATACGTCCGGTGCACGGTGTTTCCCGAGTGCGGAGGCACAAGAAGCTCAGTCCGAGATATATGGGGCCTTCTTTGATCCTGGAGCGGATCGGCCCCTTGGCTTACCGACTGCAGCTACCGATAGAGTTGGGAACTCTGCACGACGTCTTTCACGTCTCCTCCCTGCGACGAGCACTCCTTCGGCCTGAGCAGCACATTTCTACTACCGACGGGCCAGTAGCATCAGATCGATCAGTTCGTTTAGAGCCTGTCCGGATCGACGATACCGCCGTCCGAGTGTTGCGGAAGAAGAAGGTCCCTCTCGTGAAGGTGTTGTGGTCCAACCACGGACGGGAGGAGCACACCTGGGAGCCGAGGGATCTCATGATGGAGTGACACCCGGAGCTATTCTCCTCAGGTATAACTTAGTTTTATAGTTTCCTTTTTTTAGTTACGTTTCGAATCTTTTATAAGCTTGTCGTAGAAACCCCGTAGCCCGAACTTAAATTTCGGGGATGAAATAATTTTTTTTTGTTTATAGGGTTTGTAACATCCCAAATTTCAAATAACTTAGATTTGGGTTAAGCATGTGGTGGATGCTAGGGTTTAGCTAGGTTTGACCCTAGGAGGAGGATTTGGACCATGTGGGGCCCACTATGGAGCCCAAGTCAACCTAGGTCAAACTAGGCTAAATACAAACCCTAGCCACACTATGACCCCACCACATTTCCCTAACCCTAAATACAATCTAAGTGGACCCTAAGGTAGGCCATGGGGTCAACTAGTTGACCCATGTTGTGTCAAGTCAACATTTTGACCTAATTAGTGAAAATGGTGCCCTAGCCCAATTCACTGGGTTGGGTGCACCCAAACCAACCCAAATCACTAGGTGGGTCTAAAGTGACCCTATACCCCCTATGGAAGAGAAAAATAGGGGCATGCAATGGTAATTTTGGGAATTACCTAGGAGAGAGAAAAGATGATAAATAGGAGAGAGAAAGTGTTAAGAAATTGGTTTGGGCCACTTGGGCTCATCCCATCAACTCATGATTGGTTGGCTGACCATATAGGTGTACTAAAAGGTGTGGGGACCCACCATGCAGCATTGGGTCAAGCCCAAGCCCAAAACAGAGCCCCCCTCTCTCCTATCTCATTCATGTGAGCCAACCCTTCTCTCCACTCACCCAATTCAGCTCCTACCCATGGAACCCGACCCATTAGGGATCACTTAACCCAGCTGGAGCAGTGGAGCCCACTCCCAAACACCCAACCCAAGCCCAACCTTGGTGAAATCACCCACCTTGGTGAAATCGCCCATGCCTTGGTGAAATCGCCCCCCCCCCACTCTTATCTCTGATCAAACCGAGCCCATCCCCTCATTCCCACTTCATCCCTACCCCAGAGAGAGAGAGAACCAGCTGCAGCCATGGCTAACCGAGGAGCTCGCTGGAATTTTCATTCCATGGGAACCCGCCGCCACCCTCAACCACAACCGCCGCCAATGGTCCGTATCCCTTCTCCTCCAAGTGTACTAGTATCCTAGATCCACTAGGCTAGAGGTCGAGCTCAAACGAGCTCAAACGAGCTTTCGGCTCGGTTGCGCTGCCGCCGTCCGCCGCTCTCCGCCGCCCAGCCGCCGGCCAGCTCAAGCCCCGACCACCGTGAGGCCGGGGAAGGGCTTGGCCGGAGGTTCCGCCGCCGGCGATGGCCGGGAACCGCCCCGCAAATATGCCCTGCGTCGGGTTGGCCATGCATGCTGCATGGGGAAGAAGCCCAGGCGCCGTCCGATTGCCTTTAAAATTCGTGCAGGCCTGATTTATTCGTTTTAAGTTATTATTAATAATTCTGTTATTATTAAATGCATGAATAGTGATTAACTTTTGTAACATTTTAGCACTCGCCTTGCATGATGATATTAAGGCTCTTACAGCCACCTGATGAACTTTTTCCCAACATAAATATTGTAGATCTCTGTGTTAGATTTGATTTAACATGTAACTCATAAAATTTGGTTAAGTATTCTGCCCTGTAGGCCCATTTTACTAGGACTACTCCTAGGGTAGAACAGAAATTGAAATAATTCCCCAGCCCAAACCCTTGGTCCAAATGGGCTGAA
Organism: Platanthera zijinensis; assembly: GCA_039513925.1. NCBI lineage: Eukaryota > Viridiplantae > Streptophyta > Magnoliopsida > Asparagales > Orchidaceae > Platanthera > Platanthera zijinensis. The sequence goes on along the minus strand of CM077089.1, from coordinate 123,011,497 downwards.
ATTTGGGCTAGTTTACTCATTTATGTTTATCTAAGCCCTCCCCAAAAATCAGAATTTTTGGGGAACATTTTGCTATAGTTTTTACAAAAATACCAAAAAGTAAATAAATGTGATTTGTGGAGTTCTCCAACTCTAATAGGCCCCAAATTTTGGTGGCACCATCTCATGGTTATATTAGACCCATGGTTAAAATTTGGGCTAAATTGATTCAATGCATGATGAGGAATCTCACTTGCAAGTTTGAGAAATAGGATTTGACTTGGGCTGCAAATAGTAATTTTGCAGAATTTTAAATGGCTGCCCAAGCCAAACCAGAAGTCCCCTTGACCTGAGATTTTGGTCAGAGGTATAATAAGGGCATATGTAGGCCCTGCCCAAAAATGGGCTTGATTGGGAAATAAAATATGGAGAAATTACCAAAATACCCCTAGGGCTTAACTAGGTGATTCTTGGAGTTAACTAACTCCAATGGCCCCAAATTTTGGTGGCTGGCCATTAGGGACCATATAGACCAGTGGTAGAAATTTAAGCACATTTGGGTCACTGCATGTTGGGTTAACCCACTTGCATGTGTTGGCTACTTATAGCCTTGGGGTGCTATTAGCAAGAAATGAAATATTGTGTATTTAGCCTAGTTAAGGCATGCAAAATCATGGAATTTGTTCCAGGGATTAGTTAGGGTATAACTAACCCCCTAGAATTAATTATGGGATTTTTGGGATCAAAAATCCCATTATTTGGAATTATCAAAAGATAGCTCTTTTTGGAAAAGAAATTGGAAAAATAGATTTTTACAAAGGAAAATCCCCAAAATCTGTCAAGTCAATAATGAGGTGTTAATTGACTTAGGAAAATTTTTATATCTCTGTTTGAGAATTATTGGAGCAAAATACACTGAATTTACTCTTTTACCCTTTTAGTATTTATTCATGATTTATTGGAATTACATGTTGGAAAATTGTGCATTTATTTCTAGGAGTTGTATAATTGTGACACTAGCCTCATAGAATTATTTCAGAATTTTTGGATGCACTTTTAATATATTGAGTTAGCATAATGGCATTTTGGTAATTAATTAAGAATGGAATTTGATGGGTCATTACACTGTAGAATTTGATGCAACTCTGCCATTAGTCATAAAGTAGTGATATATATTCTCAGTAATTTTCCTGGAATTTTGGTTAATATATTTCTTATACTTCATTTGGAAAATGATAATTATGTGGAATCTGTGTTAATTATGGGATAAATAGAAATATAAAAAGGGAAATTATGAGATCTTGTAGATAGTAATATTTTACTCATATGCAACTCAGGAAAATTCCCTTAGGTCAGTAGATTTTAATTGATACCACTTCATGTGTAAAATGACCTAGGGAATGATTTAAAGGATTTAATTAAAGACCTTAATGACCTAGGAAAATTATGAAAATCAATACATTCATTTAATTAGTCCATACCACCCTAGGATAAATATTTGGGATATGTTGGCCCAAGGATTTAGAAGTTCGATTTCGGGGTGGTATTAGGTCATGGGCTGCGCATAGTAAAAGTAGTTATAGCTTAGGGCCCACCGGGGGATAGATCGACGATTGAAATTGAGATGTGATTGGAAATATAACCCTGGTGGTTAGTGTCATATTAGTGACGAGAGTAAAGTGCAAGTCTTTGGGTAACCACTAGAGCGGAGGCCGGCGGAAGACCGTCGCCCTTCCGATAATGATACCTTAAGTCATTAGAATAATCCTAAAGTAACAATGAGAGTTGGTTGTGGATCTTGGGTAGACATCAACTAAAAGTAATTATCCTTGCGAAAGGGAACTTTGGGCTTGTCATCCCATCGTAGTTCCTAGTGCCTTCGAGACCCCTTCATTGGGCATACCTTGGGCAGTCCTAGGATTCACCCTAAACTACTATGTGTAATAAACCTTAGATGAGAGTAGTCTAATAGGCTTGGAGATCTACGTGATAGGTTCACCGGTTTAATAAGGTTGGAAACCTCATATGGATTACTTGCTCACCTGTTTCATAAGGTTGGAGGGATATAAGTAATGAGCTCATCCTAACCGAGTTGGAGGGATACGAGTGGCTTGCTCACCTGTTTCATAAGGTTGGAGGGATACAAGCACTTGCTCACCCAAATTGGATAGGAGGGAATGTGTTAATAATATCAGTAGGAGCAGGAAGCTCAGATTAATACCTTGCATGTGCATAAAATTAGTGGCGAGTCACGCGGGACTAGCCAGTCGATGCACCGATGGCAGTACGATGACTCGGGCGAGGGGCACGGGTGGAGGGGCCAGTATGCTATATATATAATACTGCAGAATCCCCGAAGACGTACACTCGACCTACAAGACTGACGGGTAGTCAGCAAAATACGTACGCAAGACTCTAGAGTGCACCTGGGACGTGTACAGAGGCGTATGAGAGGGGTCTAGGTCTGGTAGTGCTTATACCCACCTAGAAGTGGAGAACCCGCTCCACAGTTGCCGTAGCCACAACGGTAGTACCCGAGAGTGATGCAAGCTCTCAAAAAGAGGGAACTAAAGGTCTGTGATCACGGAGTCGTGTGTGTGTGTTGCACTTGCCTGCTACATAAATTGCATCATAATCATTCATACATATTAGGGCATACGCAATCATAGATCCTTATCATATAAATTAGTATGGGCTTTTTTATATGATAAGTTACAATTCCTGGAAAGCTTAACTTATAAATTTGTATGGGCATTTTTATAAGTTAAGGTACGTCTGTGATATTGATAGGAGTAGGAGTAGCAGTAGTGTACTTTTCTTTCTGTACTACACTTACTTCTAGTTCTACCTTCTTACTGCAGTTCTTTTCTTTTTGCATTGTCTTTACTTACTTGCACCTTATATAGAACTGCTAGACGATATATAGAACTGCTAGATTATACCTACTCCTGCTAGTTTAGAATTGTCACCTGCTTCCACTTTGCTACCCCTTGTCGTCCTCCGCATCCTCCTTCCACTCGGTGCCTAAGAGCGACAGGAGGAGGTGTTGAGGATACGACTTAGTCTTTTTGACTAACATACGTTAACTCCCCCTTTTTAGGAGTTCGAGGAGATAGACCAGCACGTCCAGAGGGACGAGGAGGCAGGGTATGAGGAGCAGCTACCACCACCACCAGACACTACTACCACACGTCCTCAGGTGGGAGGAGATGTAGTGGATAGCTTAGTTTACAGCTTTCTATTTTGTGAGAGAGAGTTTGATTACTATTGATGTATATGGGCATAAGCCCTATTTCACTTCACTTTTGTACTCATTTATGGACTGTAGCAGCTCTTTCATTTCCATATGTATGATATGCTCTGTGACTTATGTGGACTTGTGTATTAGTTTGTTTATACACTTTTACTTCCGCATCTCTAGTGAAAAATGATCGTAATAGCCGGCAGAATCGGCGTCTTATGGTGTCGACTAACTAAGGAGTTAGTGTCACCGTAAGGCGGCGGTTCTGGGCATAAGATCCGGGTTGCCTTCAAGAAAGAAAAAGGCGGATCTTACATGATGTGTCACTGAAAAAATTGAAATCCTTCAGTCCCTTTAGGCAGACTTAGGATTGGAGCTGTCATCAGCCTTTCCTTCAGGGTGTCAAACACCTGATTGACTCTTAAGTTCACACAAACTTCTGGTCCTTATGAGTCAGAGAAGTGAGAGGTAGATCTATCTGTGAAAAGTTTTCCACAAACCTTCTATATTACCCGGATAGTCCAAGGAAACTCAAGACTTTCGCCACGATTCTCAAAATGGTCGAATCCCTAATGGCTTCAACTTTCGACGGATCCACTGCCACCCCATCACCACTAATCACATGGACCAAAAATGACACCTTCTCTAACCAGAACTCACACTTAGAGAACTTTGAATAAACCTGGTTCTCTCTCAACACTTGCAAGACTATTCTCAAATGAGTCTCATGCTCTGCCTCTGATTTGGAGTATACCAAAATATCATCGATAAAAATGACAACAAAAGAGTCCAAGTATTCCCGAAATACTGATTCATCAAATCTATGAACATGGATAGCACGTTCGTCAACCCGAACGGCATCATCGAGAACTCGAAGTGACCATACCTCGTATCAAAAGCTCTCTTGGGTATGTCCTCATCTCGAATCCGCAACTGATAGTACCCTGACTTCGAGTCCAACTTAGAATACACCACAGACCCCACCAACTGGTCGAACAGGTCATCTATCCAAGGAGTCAGATACTTATTCTTGACAGTTAGTTTATTTAACTCTTGGTAGTTTATGCACAACCACATACTACCATCTTTCTTCTTCACAAACAGCACTGGCTCGCTCCATGGTGAAGAATTAGGTCTGATATACCCCTTCTTCAACAGTTCCTGCAACTGTACTTTGAGTTCGGCTAACTCCTTTGGAGCCATCCTGAAAGGAGGACATGAGACCAGCCTAGCCTCTGGCTCTAACTCAATCGAGAAATCAATCTCCAATCGAGGAGGCGCTCTAGGAAGCTCATCCAGAAACACATCCTCGAACTCTGCAACTATCGGCACTTCCCCAAGTGATAACCTGGAAAGGCGAACCTCCAACAATGCTATAAGAGCTACTCCTCCCTAGTTAACTACCCTTACCAACTGCATGTCCAAAAATAGGGAGCATGCCACACAACTAAGGCCCTCAAACTTATCTTCTGTCTACCCTTCACTTCTCAGGGTCACCACCTTAGATAGGCAGTCAATACTGGCACATTGCTCTGCAATACAGTCCATTCCCAATATCACATCAAACTAATCCAATGATAGAACCGTTGTTATCAACATGAAGTCAACTCCGCCAAAACTCCAACAAATGCGCCCATTCGCCCTGGTAGTCATGGATGACCCATTGTGCATGCGCACCTTAAGCTCTGCGTCCACTAAGAATGTCTCAACTCCAATTCTATGGATAAAGCTTTCGACAAGAAAGGAGTGCGTCGCTCCCATATCAAACAATACCCTAGTGGGGTATCCAGAAGCTAACACAAAGCCTAAAACATATACAACATACATAAATGGTCTTGAAAGTCTAAAGTAAAAGATTAACTTAAACTTTCATACATATCATCACATCGGGTTGGCGGATCACTTCCTATTGCCCATGGCTACACAGGTTGGAAACGTGAAGCGCTAGACTCCTCCATCTTTCCTTTTTCTGCGGGGCTAGGGCCGGACCGCACAGACTTCTCCTGCCTTGGCTCCTTCTCAGCACCACCCTTAGTACAGAAATGAGTATGTGGCCTAGCTTTCCACACTTAAAGCACAACGGCGGTCCCTTGAAGCAAGACCCTCTAGACATCATGTTACGTTTCTCACCAGATTTGAAAGGATAAGGCTTCTTCTTCCACCTATTCCCTTCTGACTTCCCTTGCGATTGAGAAGGCTTCCCTTCCCCTTGCTTGGCTGCAAAACCCTTATGACGTAGGGTTCGCTCCAAATCACTCTCCAACATTCTGGCAGCCTCAACCAGCTCATTGAAACCAGTATTCTTCAAAGCTATGAAGGGTTATCTCAGATTCTCCCTCAGCCCATGGTAGAAGAGGTTGTCCTTCTCCTTGTCGTCACCCATGGTCGTTCCAGCATACCGACCCAAAAAAGAAAACTCTTGAACATACTGGTCAACCATCTTTTCCCGCTACAATAAGTGTAGAAATTACCTCTTAAGGGCCAGCCTTGTCGATGAAGGAATGTACTTCTTCAAGAAAGCATTCCCGAACTCTTCAATGGACGGGGTGCGTCCAGGAAACTGGTGACCGCTAAGGCTCACCCACCACAACTTAGCATCTCCTTCCAACATGAAGGTCGCAAACTCAGATTTCTTTTCCTCTAGCATCTCTACCGCCCTCAGAAGTTCTTGAATCCTTGCCCACCAATCCTATGCATCAGTCGGCATGCTGACCTTCATGAATGTTGGAGGGTGGATAGTGTCGTGCGAGGCTCGGATCCCCTGTAGCACGATAAGGATGCAAGTGCACCTGTCACAGGTATTACAAGATATTTCGGTGGGGAATATCGAGGTCGTATATTTCTCGAGGCTTGTTGACTATTTTTACTCCTTCCGAAGGGATTATTATTTTATTTAAAATAACTTGTCGGGTTTTTAATTAACAAAAGCGGTTATAAAAGGGAGTTATAAAAAGACTTAAAAATATTCGAAGAAGGGTTAACGCTCGTCATCGAATTGGATCGAAACTAAAACGACACTTAATAATTATAGAACTTAGTTTTCAAATTAATTAAAGGCAACTTGGCCGTGGAGGTTCCACAAACATGAGCACACCTAGCTCTAGGAATATCACTCACCAGAACAATAAGACTATTCAACCGAACTCTCGTCCGACGAAGGATTCCTCTTAATGCCCGCTTTACGCTAAGAACCCAACTATTTGGTGGGGAACCCAATCCGGTAGAATTACGCATCTCCTCTCTCAAGGGTATGCACATAATTCTTTTTACCGAAGTGTGATCAGTCCGTACATACGGCCTCTCGGCTAGCTAGCGTATGGATAACAGAAATAGAGCCCACACATCGATATGTGGTTCTACGCATCGTATACCCAGGGCAAACCTTAAGCCCTTTAATTAAAGTGAGGAAAAAGACCTTTAATTTTTTAGAGTGATTTTATATGTCCCAATGCTCTTCGATGTTGAGGGATAAGAACGATTAGCAACTCATCAGTATGAGGATGGCTTATGAGGTTGATGAGGTGCGAGTTCAAAACACAACGCTAAATGGTTATAAAAGGAAGACATAAAAATTACGTAACGTTAGGAACAAAAGGCAAAAACAAATTAATTGCTAACAAATAACTCACGCGCACATCGAACCCATAATAAAAAAAGCTAAGTTACACAAACGGAAAACATAATTGAAATGATAAGTCCTACACACATACTCTACATGAAATTGAGAAAGCGATAAAGAAAGCAATAAAAGAAAGCAATGAAAATTAACTCATACACTCACACACTCTACATGAAGTTAAAAGATAAAAATGAAACTTATTCTCATACACTCATAGGCACACTATTTAAAAATAAAAACAAAGTAATCAAAAAATTAAAACAATTACATTCTACTCCTAGAACTTGCTAAAAATAAATAAAAAGTTAAAATAAAAATAAAAAGAGCAAAGGTTTTTAGACATAAAAGCTAAAAAACCAAAGTGTTTCAAAATATTAAAATGCTAACTTTTTCATGCTTATGATTTATTAAAAGTGAAGGTAAAGTACTAAAAAAACTTAACCTAACCTTAAACAGAGGGGAAAAAATAAAAGCTATCAGAACTATGAAAACATAAAAGTATAACAACATAAAGTTTAAACTCATACACCCACACACACAATTTAAAAATAAAAACAAAGTTACTTAAGATTGTTGAAAGAGAGGCACTCAGAGGCATTCCAGTATAATATGAGGATGAAAAAACTAATATCTTTTATTAAGAAAAAAGTTTGATTACATAAGCTAAGACAAACATAAAAACAAGGCGCGGGGGGGGGGGAGTTATCCTTACATAGCACCAAAAGTAACTAAGCAGCAGTCCAACAGTAAAATGGCTCAAAAGTTTGAACCATTGGACCTTAGAGAGAAGTTCTATTTATAAGAAACAATTTACAGGAGGTGGCATGCTAGTGTGTATGGGAAGACAGCTAGAGCAGGATTGGTCATGGTCCCTGTTACTGGAAGCGTCGAGCGTTGATAGAAAGCAAGGCATCGAGTGTTGGCAAATTTGTCGAGCGCAGATCAATTCGTCGAGCACAGATCTGGCATAAGTTCATCGAGCGCAGATCAATTCGTTGAGCACAGATTAATTTATTGAGCGCAAATCCACAGAAAGTCGTCGAATGCAGATCAATTTGTCGAGCACAGATCCACAAAAATTCATCCAGCGCTGAGTTGCAAAATTCATCGAGCGCAGCTCTGTAATCAATTCTATGAGTGTTGATGCCAAGAAATTCATCGAGCGTAGCTCGACCAATTCAATTTAGTCATGCACAGCTCGATGAATCGTCGAGCACAGCTCGATGAATTCAATATTTGGTCAGGAAGCAGTTTCATTACTGGAATCTAAGTAACACGCCCATGTCACGGGCGTGTACTTTGAAAGTTTGATGATTTATGAAAAAAAATGGAAAACAAAATAAACTTAAGTTTAGAAGGGTATTTACAAAAAAGGAATAATTTATTGGAGAAAAATAACAGAAAACTACAAAAATAACCTAAAACTACTTATATAAAGTACTGAAAAAATATGAATAATTGCAATTCATCAAATACCCCCATACTTAAGCTTTTGCTATTGCAGAGCAAAAGTTGGAGATATACTTATAAAGAATTATAATAAATCCAAAATTTAGCAACCGCTTGAATCAATTAAAAGAATGATCAAAATGAACATACGGGGTATAAGAGTTAAGTCCTAATCCGTGAAAATTATTTAAATAGAGGAAAAGTTTTGGCCAAAAAGACTTCTTAAAGTAACCAAATAGCAAACATAAATTGTAATCGGTAGCTAACAAAATTAGATTGGAATTATAGGAACTTTAGCTTATAAGAATTTTAAAAGAAATAATGCAATTTAAAATTATGCTCTCAAAAAGATTTTATATTAATTCAGAATCATTGAAATTGGATAAGGAGATTGTTTTAGTTTATGAAGAGGGTTTGGGCTTAGAGGTGAGGTAATTTTTTTCTCAAACCTCTAATGAAATTTTTTTTATATGTGGGTGATTTAGGAAAATAAAATCTTAATTTCCTAACATATATATTATTTTTTTGAACAACATCATGTAACCCAATGTATATGTATATGAGTAATTAATTTTATCCTCTTACTCTGTAACATATAATTTATAAAATATTGGGTGCCTATGTTTACGGAACAAAATCTTATTCTTATTGACATAAATTCTTTTTAAGAGAGAAATTTTATCATGTCAAGTAAAACATGATAAATATGGGTAGATAGGGCTTACTTTTTTTCAAGAAGAAAACTAGTTTTAAATAAAAAAGTTTGTGAGCTACTTTGATAAATTGAACGTTCCTGTATTTCAAAAAGCTTGAAGTAACAATAATTGAAGTCTATAGTTGTTTTATCTAACATAATACACGTGCCTCTATTTTTTATAAATTAGAAGTAGTGCCTAAAACAAGTCCTCTATCTTAAGAAGAAAAACATAAGATATTCGTTAAAACTTAACCCCGCTATTTAAATCTATCAATCTCTAATTAATAAACGAGTAGTAAACAAAGAATTAATAAAATTCGCATATAAATAAACTCGTGACTATATTTTTGGAGAGCAAAAAAGGTTAAGGATGAAATATTGGATTTATTTATTTTATAATTTTTTTTTTTTCGATTTTTAAAGTTATCATCTTTTTTTGTGTGTGTTTTTAATATATTAACTTTTATTTTTATTTTTGTAGTTTATTAGCTTTTTTTGTATTTATTTCTCTAATATATACATACTAAAAATACGAAAAAGATATATATATATATATATATATATATATATATATATATATTTGAAATATTTTATGCTTGTTTCTAAATTATTTTTGTATTATCAAGATTTTTAAGCAAATATTTAGAAGAAAAGTTATTTACAAAGAGGAGGAAGAAAGGAAGTGGGGAAAGAGAAAAGGAAATTTACAAAAATATTTACAGAGAAATATTTATAGAAAAAACATTTACAAAGAATATTTACAAAGTAAATATTAATATATATATATTTTAATTTTTGTTTTGTAATTTTTTTGAATTTTTTGATGATAAAAACAATTTTTTTTTCATTTTATAATTTTTTTTATTTTTATTTTGTTTTTATATTTTTAATTTTTTCAGTACGGAAAGGAAAACACGAAACGACCCCGATACTAAATTGCAACATTGTCCCCAATGTTGCAATATAAGAATATGGAACAAAAATGAAATGAAATGCAATCTGTACAAAAAAATAAAAAAGGAGGGTAGGAACTTCCCTAGAACGTGTTCTGGGAGGCCCATTCAGAAACCCTGCATTATTAGAAAGAGTAGCGAAAATGGTAGATGTGGGGTGCCTCCCAGGAACGCTTTGTTTATAGTCGTGAAGCTTGAGTATTATGGTGGGGTTATAATGTCAAGGAGGGTTAGGTTTCATTAACACCGATCACTGGATCGCCTGCTATGTAAAAATTTAACCGATGACCGTTTACTTTGAACGACACTCTTTCTGGGTGGGGGTGGGATACGAGTACAGTCCCATATGGCCAAACCTCTTACACTTTGAAGGGGCCAGACCAATGTGATTTTATTTTAGCCGAAAAAAGTCAAAGCCGTGAATTGTAAAGAAGGACAACATGGCCCGGAGAAACAAATTTTTGGGGCTTGATTTTTTGACCGTGATACAACTTAGAACGCTCTTTATAGAACGTATTGCTCTCGAAAGTGTTTGCATGCCATTCATCGAGCTCGTTTAGTTTTAGTTTTCTTTTTTGAGTGGCTAAGTTTGCATAGAGGTTTACTAGTTTTAAAGCCCAAAGAGCGCGATGCTCTAGTTCTACGGGGAGATGACATGCTTTGTCATAGACTAGTCAAAACTTCGTACAACCAATTCCGGTTTTGTATGTAATACGATACACCCACAACACAACGTCGAGTTTGACGGACCAATCTTTCCTATTAAGTGAAACAGTTTTTTCTAATATACGCTTAATCTCTCGATTTATTACCTCGACTTTTCCACTTGTTTGCATGTGATAGGGGGTGGCAAGTTTGTGTGTGACTCCGTATTTAGATAACATCTTAACCATTTGGGCATTTCAGAAATGCATTCCCCTATCGCTCACAATAGCCCGAGTTGTGCCGAAGTGAGAAAATAATATTTTAAGAAAGCTAATGAAAACTCATGCATCATTGGTGGGGAGAGCTTGCGCTTCCGTCCACCTTGATGCGTAGTCGACTGCCATTAAAATATTAAAATTTTTAAAAGACGGAGGAAGGGGGCAAACAAAATCGATGCCCCATAAATCGAAGACTTTGCACTCTAAAAATAAATTTTGGGGCAACTCGTCATGATGAGAGATGTTACCCGATTGCTGGAAGCTATCCGTAGGAGCACACAAAAGTGTAAGAGTCTTTGAAAAGAGTGGGCCAAAAGAAGAACGCCTCCAGCGCCTTCCGCGCTGTCCGGTTAGCTTGATAATGCCCACTGGCCGGACCCTAGTGGCAGTGCCTAAGTATTTGCGTGCACTCCACACCTGCGATGCAACTTCGGACTGCCTGGTCAGCGCAGATACGAAATAGAAAGGGGTCGTCCTAGAAGAAAATTTTTAAGTCAGAAAATAATTTCTTCTTTTGCTGGCTTAAAAAGTCTTTTGGGAGCACCCGCGCAACTAAATAGTTTGCAAAATCTGCGAACCAAGGCGGGGAAGACGAAATGGTATTTATGGCTAGGAGGCGTTCCTCGGGGAATATGACATTTATGTCAGATTCGAGGAGCGCTTCCGCATCTTGATTCTCTAAAAGGGATAGGTGATCAGCAGCTAAATTTTTTCGAGCCCTTCTTATCCCGAATCTCCAAATCAAATTCTTGCAGGAGGATAACCCATCAAAGATTGTGAGGCTTGACGTCCATTTTAGCTAGTAAATATTTTAAGGCGGAGTGGTCGGTAAATACGACAACTTTAGATAGCATTATATACGAGCGAAACTTATCAAATGCAAAAATGACTGCTAAGAGTTCCTTTTTTGTTGTCGTATAATTACCTTGTGCAAAAGTGAGCGTCTTGCTAGCGTAATAATTTGATTGAAAATATTTGTTTTTGCGTTGGCCAAGAATGACACCTACTGCAATATCACTAGCGTCGCACATAATCTCGAACGGAAGGGACTAATCGGGCGCCACTAAAATGGGAGAATTTATAAGTTTTTATTTTATAAAATTAAATGCTGACTCGCATTCGCTAATAAAGACAAACCTAGATTCCTTTTCCAGGAGGCGAGTAAGTGGCTTTGTGATCTTAGAAAAGTCTTGAAAAAAGCGCCTATAAAAGCCTGCGTGACCTAAAAAACTCCTAATGGATTTTATGTTGGAAGGTGGGGGAAGTTTTTATATAATTTCTACCTTGGCCTTATCTACCTCCATCCACTTAGACGAAATCTCATGGCTGAAAACCAATCCTTCTCTAACCATAAAGTTGCACTTTTCCCAATTCAAAACGAGATGCGTATCCTTGCATTGTTGCAGGACATGATCAAGATTATGAAGACGAGCAGGGAATGAGCATCTGAAAATAGATAAGTCATCCATAAAGACTTCCATGATGTCTCCTACCAGCTCGCCAAAACTGCCAGCATACATCTTTGGAATGTAGCTGGCACATTGCAGAGGCCAAATGGCATTCTTCTATAGGAGAATGTGGCAAATGGGTAGGTAAAAGTTGTTTTCTCTTTGTCATTGGTGGAAATGGGGATTTGGAAAAACCCTGATAAACTATCAAGAAAACAATAATACGGATGACCGGACAAACGCTCCAGAATTTGGTCATAAAATGGTAGTGGGAAATGGTCCTTACGAGTGGCATCATTAAGTTTCCTATAATTTATGCACATCCACCAACCCGTAATAGTACGAGTTGGGACGAGTTCATTATGCTTATTTTCCACTACCGTTAGACCACACTTCTTGGGCACGACATGAACGGGACTAACCCAAACACTATCTGAAATAGGATAAATAATCCCCACATCTAATAACTTACTTATTCCGGCTTTAATGACGTATTTCATGTTTGGGTTAAGACGTCACTACGGCTAAATGGTTTTGCGACAATTATCGGTAAGGAAAATCTTATGAGTGCAAATAGAGGGGTTAATCCCCTTAAGATCAGAAATTTGTCGCACAATTGCATGGCGATGTTTGAGCAAAACTTTGAATAAATTGGAAGTCTCTGAATCGCTCAAATGTGAAGAAATGATAACGGGAAGGGTATCATTTTTTCCCAAAGAAAGCGTATTTGAGAGTTTCGGGTAGGGGTTTGAGGTATAGGATGGGCGGTTCTTCTAGCGAAGTTTTAATTCTAATGTCTTTCGAACAAATTGGTTCGAAAGGCAAGCCTATAGATTTATCCTCTTTGCAATTAAAATTTTCGAGCACGAAAATATTGTCATTAAGAAAAATTAACTCGAAAACGGAGGGAGAAGAACGGTCTCCGAAAAAAGTATCTAAATTATAACATAAATCATCGCTAGATGATGAGTTCTCCATCGAGGGATTAAAAGAGAAAGTAACCTCATCATCTCCCACCCAAAGGAGGAGACGACCATTACTCACGTCAATTAATGCGCGGGAGGTGGTGAGAAAAGGGCGACTGAGTATAATTGGTACATCGATGTCCTCCTCGATGTCCAAGATGACAAAGTCTACTGGAAAGACAAACTTGTCAACTCGGACTAGGACGTCCTCCACTACCCCGATGTGGAACTTAACCGAGCGATTTGTGAGTTGGATACACATATTAGTAGGGGACGGAGTGCCAAAACTTAATGTTTGAAAGAGCGAGAATGACATCAAATTACTTCTCGCGCCTAAATCTACTAGAGCGTATTTTACTAATATATTGCCAAAAAGGCACAGGATAGAAAAATAGCAAGGGTCATTTTGTTTTTGGGCAATTTATTAGTAAGAGCCGCTAAGCACTCTGCATTGAGAGAGATATGCAAAATATTTTCTAATTTTTGTTTAATAGAAAAAAGTTCTTTCAAATATTTCGAATACTTAGGCATCTGTGAGATTACCTCGCAGAAGGGAACATTAATTTGAATTTGTTTCAAAAGTAAAATAAATTTTTGTATTGTGCATCCTTACACTCACTATTTACCCTATGCGGATACGGCAAGGACCTATTTAACATAATTTTTTTCGTTTGAAATCGTTAAAGGCGGCGTAATTGAAGAAGGGGGGAAGAGGGGTCGGAGGAGAAATATGTACCTGCGGATCAATCCATTTTGGATCGACCACCTCCTTACCAGTACGGAGGGTTATAGCATTGACATTCTCCCGAGGGTTGTGCTCTGTGTTTCCCGACAGTGCCCCGAGCGCGCGCTCAGGCATTGTTCTCGCCAGTTGTCCAACCTGTTGTTCATGGGTTTTTAGTGATCCGGTGATGTTCTAGATATTTGACTCATTGGAAGATATGTATTTATAAAAAGTTTCCTCAACCAGAGAAGTTTTTGGAAGAGGAGGTTGAAAAAATGAGGGCATAAAAGAATTAGGGGGGCGCTGCACGTTGTTTCCATTGCTCCAAGAGAAATTGGGGTGATTCCTTCAACCCGGATTATAGTTATTACTATAAGGGTTGTGGTTGGGGTTGAAGGAAGGGCGAATCGAATTTACCACGAAGTCTACAAACTCTTTGGCCACACAGATGTTAGGGGGAATAAAACAAGGCAGAGTGGAGGAGGCATTAGACATCTCCGCACCCTGCTTTGTTAACCTTTCAAATTGAAGCGTTAAAAGAGCAGTGGCATCCACTTCAAAAAGGTCCGCCGCCTGCTTAGCGCGTCCCTATGGTACGTTTCATTGGTAGGAGTTCATAGCCATTTCTTCGATAAGCGCTTGGGCAGCCTCGGAGGTTTTATTATTTAAAGTGCCCTGACAGCCACGTCATTCATTTGGCACGTCTGATAATTAAGCCCATTATAAAATATTTGGAACTGCAACCATACATGTAGCGCGTAGTGCAGACACTTGTTGGTGAATTCTTTAAACCTCTCCCAAGTCTAAAATAGAGACTCGGAATTGTTCTGCACAAACGAAGAAATGTCTGCGCGCAACTTTGCAGTTTTTGCGGGCGGAAAATACATTGTTAAGAACCGTTCCGCAAGCTCATCCTAGTTGGTGATACATCCTCGCGGGAGGGAATTCAACCACTCCTTAGCTTTGGATTTAAGGTAAAAAGGAAATAAGCACAAGCGAATCCTAGCTGGTGATACATCTTCAAGGTGTCGTAAATTTCTAAAAAATTAGATAAGTGAACATTCGTGTCCTCATCTGTCATTCCATCGAACTGCACGACATTTTGGATCATTTGAATGACACTCGATTTTATTTCAAAATTATAATTCACCACCGTAGGGCAAATAATGCTAGACCCAGTATCATCCAGGTTAGATCTGGCATAATAAGACATAGTATGCTCGGCCGCTTGGGCAAGGTTAGGGTTGGCCATAACTACGGTAGAGGATTCTCCGATAGATTCTTCGGTGTCTAGAAAAGGATTTTGGCGTTGAGATCGAATACGCGCAGGGAGCGTTCGATCTCCGGATATAAATCAAAATTTTTAGACTCTGAGGGTTGCCCACGGGTGATACACCCTAAAATATATACTAAATTTTATTTTGGGGTTTTAAGTGGAGTTTTTTGTTTTTCTATTTTTTGTTTTTTGGGGAAAAAAGGTAATATTAATAGACTAAGGAAATTAAAAATAGCAACATGAAGAGATCTCCGACAACAACGGCAAAAACTTGGTGTCACGCGAGGCTCGGATCCCACGCGACATGATAAGAAGGCAAGCGCACCTGTCACAAGTAATACAGGATATTCCGGGGGGGATATCGAGGTCGTATATTTCCTGGGGTCTATTGACTATTTTCTTCTCCTTCTGGAGTGACATTATTTTATCGAAAATAACCTGTCATGTTTTTAATTAACTAAAGAGGTTATAAAAGGGAGTTGTAAAAAGACTTAGAAAAATTCAATGAAGGATCAACGCTCGGCATCGAATCGGATCAAAACTAAAATTACTCTTAATAATTATAGAACTTAGTTTTCAAATTAATTAAACTCAATTTGGCCATGGAGGTTCCACAAAGATGAGCTCACCTAGCTCTAGGAATATCGCTCACCTGAACATTAAGACTATTCGACCGAAGTCTCGACCGACGAAGGATTCCTTTTAATGCACGCTTTATGCTAAGAACCCCGTTATTGGGTGGGGAACCCAATCCAGTAGAATTACACTTCTCCTCTCTCGAAGGAATGCGTGCAACTCTTTTTACCCAAGGGTGATCAGTCCATACACACGGCCTCTCGACTAGCTAGCGTATGGATAAAGAAAATAGAGCCCACACATCGATATGTGGTTCTATGCGTCGTATACCCGGGGCAAACCTTAAGACCTTTAATTAAAGTGAGAAAAAAGATATTTAATTATTTAGAGTGATTTTTTATGTCCCAATGCTCTTCGATGCCGAGGCCTAAGAACGATTAGCCACTCATCGGTATGGGGACGGCTTATGAGGTTGATGAGGTGTGAGTTCAAAACTAAACGGCAAATGGTTATAAAAAGAAGACATAAAAAATTACGTTACGTTAGGAACTAAAGGCAAAAATAAATTAATTGCTAACAAATAACTCACACGCACATCGAACCCGTAATAAAAAAACTAAGTTACACAAAAGGAAAACATAATTAAAATGACAAGTCCTACTCAAACGAGTAGGCGAAAGATGATTAGTCCTACTCAAACGAGTAGGCGGGAAATGACAAGTCATACTCAAATGAGTAGGCGGGAAATGATAAGTCCTACTCGAACAAGTATGTGGGAAATGACAAGTCCTACTCAAACGAGTATGCGGGAGATGAAAGCGAGTCCTACTCGAATGAGTATGCGGGAAATAAATGCACACACACACACACTCTACATAATGAAAATAAAGCACTGAAAATTATCTCATACTCACACACACTCTACATGAAATTAAGAAAGCGATAAAGATAGCAATAAAAGAAAGCAATGAAAATTAACTCATACACTCACACACTCTACATGAAGTTTAAAGATTAAGATGAAACTTAATCTCATACACTCACAGACACAATTTAAAAATAAAAACAAAGTAATCGAAAAATTAAAAAATTACATTCCTACTCCAAGAACTTACTAAAAATAAATAAAAAGATAAAATAAAAATAGAAAAGAGCAAAGGTTTTTAGACATAAAAGCTAAAAACCAAAGTGTTTCAAAATATTAAATTGCTAACTTTTTCATGCTTATAATTTTGTAAAAGTGAAAGTAAATTACTAAAAAAAACTTAACCTAACCTTAGACAGTGGGAAAATAAAAATAAAAGCTATCAGAATAATGAAAACATAAAAGTATAGTAATATGAAGTTAAACTTATACACCCACACACAAAATTTAAAAAAAAAACAAAGTTACTTAAGATTGCTGAAAGAGAGGCACTCAGAGGCATTCCAGTACAATATGAGGATGAAAAAAACTAACATATTATTAAGTAAAAAAGTTTGATTACAAAGCTAAGACAAACACAAAGAGGAGGGGGGGAGTTAACTTTACATAGCACAAAAAGCAACTAAACAGCAGTCTAACATCAAAATGGCTCAAAAGTTTGAACCCTTGGACCATACAGAGAAGTTTTATTTATAAGCAAAAATTTATAGAAGGTGGCATGCTGGTGTGCAGGGGAAGCCAAAAATTTGATGACAGGCCGGGTTTTGGAAGTAGCGGGAGCGAGACACATCATGGTCACTGTTACTAGAAGCATCGAGCGTTGACAGAAAGCAAGGCGTCGAGTGTTGGAAAATTCGTCGAGCACAGATCATTTCGTCAAGCACAGATTTGTCATAAGTTTGTCGAGCGCAGATCAATTTATCGAGCGCAGAACAATTTGTTGAGCGCAGATCCATAGAAATTCATCGAGCACAGATCAATTCGTCGAGCGCAAATCCATTGAAATTTATCGAGCGCTGAGTTGCGGAATTCGTCGAGCGCAGCTCTAGCATCAATTAGTCAAGTGCTGATGCCAAGAAATTCGTCGGGCGCATCTCGACGAATTTAATTTAGTTGAGCGCACCTTGACGAATTCAATATCTGTTTAGGAAAAAGTTTCTTTACTTAAATCTAAGTAACATGCCCAGTCACGGGCGTGTACTTTCTGCAAAAAAAAACATTGGGAAACAAAAAAAACTTAGGTTTAGAAGGGTATTTACAAAAAAGGAATAATCTATTGGAGAAAATAACAGAAAACTATAAAAAATAACCTAAAACTACTTATATAAAGTACTGAAAAAATATGAATAATTACAATTCATCAAATACCCCCATACTTAAGCTTTTGCTATTCCAGATAAAAAGTTGGAGATATACTTATAAGGAATTAAAAGAAATCCTAAACTTAGCTACCGCTTGTATCAATTAAAAGAAAGATCAAAATGAACATACGTGGTATGAGAGTTTAGTCCTAATCCGTGAAAATGATTTAAATAGAGGAAAAGCTTTGGCCAAAAAGACTTTTTTAAGCAACCAAATAAAAAGCATAAATTGTAATCGGTAGCTAACAAAAATAGATTGGAATTATAGGAACTTTAACTTATAAGAGTTTTAAAGAAAATAATGCAATTGAAAGTTATGTTCTCAAAAAGATTTATAATTAAATCTAGAATCATTGAAATTGGCTAAGGGGGTTGTTTTGGTTTATGAAGAGGGTTTGGGCTTAGAGGTGAGGTAATTTTTTTTCAAACCTCTAATGAAATTTTTTTATATGTGGGTGATTTAGGAAAATGAAATCTTAATTTCCTAACATATATATTAATTTTTTGAACAACTTCATGTAACCCAATGTATATGTATATGAGTAATGAATTTTATCATCTTACTCCGTACATATAATCTTTTAAAATATTGGATGTCTATGTTTACGGAACGAAATCTTATTCTCATTGACATAGGTTCTTTTTAGGAGAGAAATTTTATCATGTCAAGTAAAAGTTGATAAATATGGGTAGATAAGGCTTATTTTTTTTCAAGAAGAAAACTAGTTTTAAATAAAAAATATTATGAGCAACTTTGATAAATTGAACGTTCTTGTATTTCAAAAAGCTTGAAGTAAGATAATTGAAATCTATAGTTATTTTTTCTAACATAATACACGTGTCTCTATTTTAGATAAATTAGAAGTTGTGCCTGAAATAAGTCCCCTACCTTAAGAAGAAAAACTTAAGATATTCTTTAAAACATTACCCTTCTATTTAAATCTATCAATCTCTAATTAATAAACGAATAGTAAACAAAAAAATTAATAAAATTTGCATATAAATAAACTCGCGACTATATTTTTGGAGAGCAAAAAGGGTTAACGATGGAATATTCGATTTATTTGTTTTATAAATATTTTTTGATTTTTAAAGTTATCATCTTTTTTTGTGTGTTTTTAAATTATTATCTTTTATTTTTATTTTTGGAGTTTATTAACTTTTTTTGTATTTTCTGTTTATTTCTCTAATATAAACATACTAAAAATGTGAAAAAGACATATATATATATTTTTGAAATATTTTATGTTTGTATTTAAATTTTTTTTATATATATCAAGATTTTTAAGCAAATATTTAAAAAAAAAGTTATTTACAAAGAGGAGGAATAAAGAAAGAGTGGAAAGAGAAAAGGAAATTTATAAAAATATTTACAGAAAAAATATTTATAAAAAAAACATTTACAAAGAATATTTACAAAGTAAATCTAAATTTTATTTTAAATTTTTGTTTTGTAATTTATTTGAATTTTTTTATGATAAAAACAAATTTTTTTTTTTGAGTTTTTATTTTATAATTTTTATTTATTTTCTGTCTTTATATTTTTAAATTTTGTAAGTGCGGAAAATGGAAGTGCGGAAAGGAAAACACGTAATGACCCCCATATATAATTCCAACATTGTCCCTAATGTTGCAATATAAGCATGTGGAACAAAAATGCAATGAAATGCAATATACACAAAAATTAAAATAGGAGGGTAAGAACTTCACTAGAACATGTTCGGGGAGGCCCATTCAGAAACCCTGCATTATTAGAAAGAGAAGCAAACAAAAAAAGGAAAGAGCGAAAAAGGTAGACGTGGGGTGCCTCCCAGGAGATCTTTGTTTGTAGTCGTGTAGCTTGACTATTATGGAGGGGTTATAATGCTGAGGAGGGTTATGGTTTCATTAACACAGATCACTGGATCGCCCGCTATGTAAAACTTTAACCGATGATCGTTTACTTTGAATGACCCACTTTCTTGGTGGGAGACGAGTACGGTCCCATATGGCCAAACCTCTTCAACTTTGAAGGGGCCAGACCAATGTGATTTTAGTTTACCTGGAAAAAGTCTAAGGCGTGAATTATAAAGAAGGAGAAGATCGCCCGGAGGAAAAAAATTTTGGGGCTTGATTTTTCGATCGTGATAGAACTTAGAATGCTCCTTATAGAACTTATTACTGTCGTTAGCATTTGCTTGTCATTCATCGAGCTCATTTAGTTGTAGTTTTCTATTTTGAGCGGCTAAGTTTGTGTCAAGGTTTACGAGTTTTAAAGCCCAAAGAACGCGATGCTCTAGTTCTACGGGGAGATGTCACACTTTTCCATAGACTAATCAAAACAGCGTACAACCAATTGCAGTTTTGTTTGTCATACGATACACCCACAACGCATCGTTGAGTCTGACGGACCGATCTTTCCTATAAGTGAAATGGTTTTTTCTAATATACGCTTAATCTCTCGATTCACTACCTCCACCAACCACTTCATTTATCGATCTCCATGCCCGACAACCACTCTTTCAGCCAATGGCTTTGCTTGTTTGGCTCCTCTGCCCTATGCGGCCGGTATCACATCCCAAGTAATGGGAGTCATTTCCTGTACAATAGGGGCCACAACCTGCACTAGCACTATTGATTGGGCTACTAACATTGATTCTGCAAACATGCAAAAAAAATTGGTCGGGTTTACACCCATGCCCAAAGGACCCTTAGTAGTAGCACTGCTCATTGATGTGGCCTTGACGTCCCCACCTCATTGCTGGCACCCTTAACAAAAGCAAGGTAAAAAACGAATCAGTCTTTATTCGTAAGACTCAAACACAAGGGCACTCATGGTCCCACAATACTCCCTGATAGTACATTTTATAGTCTAACTATTAGGGTATTTTCTGGTTTTTTATACACAAATCATGTCTTGTAAACTTATATATTGACCTCCTTTTGTATATATTATTGCAACTAATGTTCTTCTCTTTTTATAGGTTTTTCAGAAAAAAAATGACCTGACACCCCCCTGACATGCCCTCCCTGGGCATGTCACAGGGCGTGTAACCCAATCCCGAGGAAGTTTGATGCTAGAAGCCAGTTCCCGCAAAAAACACCTGACACACCCGCCTGACATGCCCTCCCTTGGCATGTCACAGGGCATGTCTCCCTTATCCTAAATCTTGCTGCCGCATTTATAGATTTTTTCTCTACTGCACGCTAACAGTACTGACACACCCCTGTACACGGGCGTGTCATCGAGAGTGTACAACCTTTTTTCGACGTCTGATGGATTTTCGACCAATGATTTTGACATGACGTGCCTTACACGCCCCCTATACTAGCATGTACCAAGGCGTGTCCACCATTGTATATGTCTGATCTAACAAATCAATTTTTCAATGTAGATGTTTACAAGAGTCTTCACCTAGAAGCTATTATCCCAAGAGCTACCTCTTGCAACATTATTGGAGCAGCTGTTATGACAAAATCCAAGAGAGAAGCTGCCAATGCTAACTGGGAAATTATATTTAGACAACCTTCTGACAAAGATAATTCCAAGAAACCTAAATAACTTTTTGATTAGTATATTTTCTGAACTATTTATGTTAATTCATTCATAAAGAACTTATTGTATATATATCTTCTAGATTTTTATTCTCTTCTAGATATCTATTATCTCGCTTTGTGATGGTATTTTATCATTTTATTTAGTGACCTCACTCAAATAGGGGGAGATTATTGGATCACTTGTTTGGATTTGGGCTAAGGTTAACTATTAGGATGTATTGACCCACCTTGTACAGCTAGGGTCAAGTTTGTTATTCCTAGAGTTTAGGCTAGTCATTAGAATCAATCTTCATGGACCAGCCTGCAGTGGACTTAAGGAGACTCAAGACTTAGAAGAATTAAGAGTTCAGAAATTAGTTCGAAGTTCTTCGAACTCAGATCGACGATCGTCGATCGCAGATTGACGAACTCAGTGTTCCTTCCCTGAGTTGATCTCGACGATATTCGAGCTCAAGTCGACGAACTCTTCCCTCCAGAAAAATTCTTTGATCGACAAACTTGGAGCTTAGAATTAACAAGATATTGCAAGACTATTGTTCACTGAGCTCAGGTCGATGAACAAGATTTCTCAGCTCTACGAACTTGGATCTCAGTTCGACGAAATCTGTTCTCTGCTCGACGAAATCTGTTCAAAGTCAGAATGTTAAGGTTTTCAATATTTGTCCCTCTCTAAATTCCATTCTAAGGCAATAATTCTCTGAGTAATTAATGCTCATATTCTCAAGAATACAACTGTTCATGGCAACATTAATTATGGATTCATCAGAGTTGATTACTTGCTTATTTTATTGGGACAGTTGGGGAAACTCATTAAATACTATATTACAGCTATTTCATTCTCCAGAATCTTATCAGTAATTAATGCTTAGAATTCAAAATTCAAAAGTAGAATTAGAGTGCAAGATATAAAAGAGATTTTTCAGATGGCTCTCTACAAGAGAACATAAGGAGATATACAGAGATATAATATCTGATACAAAAAAGCCACATAGCTTTCATTCTCTCAGGAAATTGAAGAAGAACACCAATACACAAATCTTCAGTCTTTCTTCAGTTTTTGCTTTAGACTTCAAAGGGACAATTAATCAACACCAGTCAAAGAAGTGTCTAACGATCTTCATCAAGGCCTACACCTTTAGCAAAGCTCCAAGTCTTCCTGAACTTTTCAACATCTTAGGGGGAGCTTTGATACCAGCAATCCACTGAGTTTTCTCTGTTGTTTAGAGAAAAAAGAAGACAACATCACTTTCTTTCCTCGCTGTAAAAAGGGTTTATTAACTCCCTTCAAAAGTTCTTGTGTTGGCTTTTGGGCACCTGCTCAAAAGCCTTAAGGATTGTGAGATCTCCCTACTAATAGATCTTATTGGTCACAAGGCACCTAAGAAAAAAACCTGTGGTGGCAGTAACCTAATCAAAAACCTGATAGTGGATTCCTACCAGGGTGGTAGAAGAGTGGATGTACTAAGATTTGGGGACCACTATAAAATTACTTATGCTGTCTGTGTGTTCATTTTTCCTTTGCTCTGTTGTGCTGTGATTTTGTATTTTAGCCTAGTTTCTATTTCATTTCATATAACTACTACTATCACTTAGTTTACTTGTATAATTTAAAAATAGCCAAAAGTTTTAAATCACTCTATTCACCCCCTCCCCCATTTAGAGTGAATCAAATCTATCCCCTATCTTTCAGTTTGCCTCGCTCATGCTCAGGGAATGATTCGGTTTGGGTAATCGATTATGGCCTGACAAAGGTAGCCAGGTTTATTCCTATGAAGAAAGATGCTCATATGGATGT
Source organism: Platanthera zijinensis (assembly GCA_039513925.1). Lineage (NCBI taxonomy): Eukaryota > Viridiplantae > Streptophyta > Magnoliopsida > Asparagales > Orchidaceae > Platanthera > Platanthera zijinensis. The sequence goes on along the minus strand of CM077089.1, from coordinate 122,988,029 downwards.
TTTGGTACGCCTCTGTGTGGAGCAGTTTGTACGGTACCATGGCATGCCAAAGATAATTGTTTCTGACCGGGATGGTCATTTTACCTCTAAATAATGGAAGGCCGTGTAGGCGTATTTGAATTCACGCCTTACCTTCAGCACAGTCTTTCCTCCTTAGATGGATAGACAGTTTGAGAGGACCATTAGAACTTTGGAAGATCTATTGAGGTTGTGTGTGCTAGATAGAGGTGAGCCGTGGGAAAGTCTCTTACCCCTAATAGAATTCTCATATAACAACAGTCACCAGGCCAGTATCGGGATAGAACCCCATGAATCCCTTTACGGAAGAAGGTGTAGAACCCCCTTGTCATGGGTGCAAGATGAAGACACGAAGGTTTTGAGAATTAAGTATATTAATGATACCGATGCTGTTGTTAGACTAATACAGGACTGCATGCTTGAGGTTCAAAGTCGGCTGGATAAATATTATAATGAAAAGCACTGGATTGTAGAATTTCAAGTGGTGACAAACTTTTACTGAAGATTCGACCGATGCATGGAGTATCACAGGTATGTGGTGTGAAGAAGCTCAGCCCAAGGTACGTTGGGCCTTATGCTATATTGGAAAGGATTGGCCATTTAGACTATTGGTTAGAGTTATCGCCAGAGCTAGAGTATCTTCATGATGTATTCCATATGTCGTCACTTTGGAAGGCGCTGTTGTGACCCGAGCAACATGTCCTCAACACAGATGGAGCAGTGCCAAATGATAAGACTTTTCGACTAGATTCGGTACGGATAGTGGACAGCAAAACAAGGAGCTTGCGGCGAAAAAGTGTCTCGTTGATTAAAGTACTGTGGTCTAATCATAGGAAGGAGGAGTATACTTGGGAGCGGTGGATTTCATGCAAAAGCGCTGCACGGAGTTGTTTTCCCAAGGTAACTTTAAAAGCATATTTTAATTCAATTTTGAAAGTCATGTTTTTAAGGCTAGCAAAACACCTAGAGGGGGGGGGGGTGAATAAGTTTTTGTCTCTATTTGATTTTTCTAACTTGTTTGCAGATTTTTGTTGTTGGTGATTAAGTTTGTTTTTGCTTTCAAGATCAATCACAGACGACACAATAATTTATAGTGGTTCCCCAATCTTGGGTACTTTCACTATCCCACTGTGCCTATCTAATAGTGTTAGATTCGACACACCCTCTACAACTCAGCTCCTCAAGAGCTTACAACACAGATCCCACAGGACCACACAGGTCACACAGACCTACAAATTAGGCACTAAGTCAAACCCAAGTCATAAAGACCTTTTACCCAGCACAAAGCCAAACACAGGTCACTAAGACTTCAGCCTTTATAATACAGACTTAAAACTCCAGATTCACCAAGAATCTTTACATAAGAAAAAATAAAGAGTGAGATGATTAGACACCAGAGGAAGATCTCTGTGTCTTCTTCTTCTTAGATTGAGCAGATATAAGTCCAAGCTTTTGTTGTTGAAGACAATAAGTAGGCAGTAAAATTTTCTTCAACCATCTTTCTTTTCTCTACAAAACTTGTAGATCTGCTTCCTCGGAATAGCTTTTGATCATGCTGTTGCAGATGGTGATTGCTTTAGCTATCTCTTTCCCCAGCAAGGTTCTCTATGCAGAACAACTTCTTCAGGCTCGACAAAAATGGCGAGGAAGAAGATGAAGTTCGGCCGAACTTTTCATTTTCAAAAAACCTAGACAAGGAATCGATTGATTGCTCTAGCCGATTTACTTCTTTGTATTCTCTGAAGGCCAATTGAGCAGTGGGTCCCACCACCAGGATTGATGGCTGAGATTAAGCCATTCAGCACATACTTTACATTTAATCTTGATTCAATGACACTTTGCTGTGTGTGGGCCCCAACACTTAATGTTGAAAATATTCCTTGGAAAGTGCAGAAGATGATAACAGCTGTCCGCCAACGTCTTTGGGAGCATTTCCAAAACATTTGAATTTCGGTTGACTTTTTGACTTTGCTACCGTCAACATGGCTCAGCATCTCTGGACTTAGACAAAATTCAATCATTTGAACCAAAGGCGTTGAGTGAGTAAGTATCATCAACCACAACACTTAGATAAAATTTTGTCTGTCTAGGTATTGAGCTCGACGAATGTTGCCCCGTTCGATGAACGACAAGCTCAGTTATACGAAAGCATAAGTTCAGTTCGATGAGCAGTAGACTTTGTTTGACGAAAGGCTAAACTCAGTTAAAAGAACTCTAGGCTCAGTTTGATGAACATTGAACTCAGTTCGACGAAGCTGAGCTCGATGAATGCCAAGCAATCCACACATTTGGACTTAGCCAAATTTTCGCTTCAAGGCATTGAGAGCATCGAGAGAGATGAGTGAGCTTGCCTCACTCAACGTTGTTTTCCTTAGCACATATTTCTATGCCATGGCATTGAGAGAGTAAGCTCCACTCAACGCCAAACTACTTAACAAAATTTTTCTATTATCTGGCGTTGAGTGAGAAAGCTACACTCAATGCCTGTGTACTTGGTGAAAATTTTGCCAAACTTTTCTATGGAGTTGACTGGCACAGCAACACTCAACGCTAAAAGCTTTATGACATTGAGTTGGTAGACCACACTCAATGCTTGTGGACTTGGCCACATTTTCAGCCAATTTCTATAGGCTTAGACTGAATCAGCCTGACTCATAACCTTTTTGCTGTATGGAATTGAGTGAGTAGACTACACACAATGCTTTTGTACTTAGCCAAATTTTTGTCTATCTTTCAGTTAGGCTGAGATAGGCTCAACACTATATGTTATATGGTGTTAAGTGAGCTATCCTCACTCAACGCCAGTGGAGTTAGGTAAATTTCTACTAGACGATATTGAATCCATACCTCTGGCGTTTACTGATCTTGATCCACTAAACGCCTGTGGACTTACTCGATTATCCAATCAATGTGATATGGACAACCTGTACTTAAGACCTCAAATGCACATCAAATACAGTTGATTTGTGTGAGATTGACCTGTTTGACTTCTCATAAATCAGGGACATTGGGAACAATGGACCCAACAATCCCCCCCTTTTTGAAGAAATCAAAACCCTTATCAAAAATGTTTTCTTTTCTTTGGTTAATGATACACAGAACCTATACAGCTAAATAAATATTGAAATTCTGATAAGCTATAAGTAAATGTACCTCATTTCCTCCTTGTATGGTGAGCATCACTTACTCCCCCTGTGTTGCTGCAAGGTGTTTTTCCTTACTTGAGTGCCACATTTCTTTCTTTCCCCTTTGCCATCTCTCCCACTTGCTATGTCTCCCCCTTGCTAGGACCTTCACTCTTCTCTCCCCCGTTTTTACTTCTACAGAATAGGCAGATGGGGGCTGGCCCTTCCATTGGCTGACCTTCTCTCTTCTCTCTAGAGTAACTTACTCCCCCTTAGTAGAAGCATCAGTGAACTGATACTACTGGGGAGTCTGTATCAAGCAAGAGGATTAATACCTGCACCTAAAAAATGCAAAAGAGAGTGCTTGAATCAATGCCAAGTTCAACATAGCCAACTAAAATTTGAGGGTGTTGAACTTTGCTTCAACTAATGGATTAGTGAAGATATCAGCCACTTGCTTTTTTGTAGGGACAAACTCAAGACTGATGTCTTCCTTATCCACATACTCCCTAATAAAATGATATCTTATTTCTATATGCTTAGTCCTGCTTTGTGATATAGGATTCCTAGCAATAAAAATAAATCACATTAGAGAGGAGTTCTACTTACCTGAAGGTTGTAATCCTGGAGCCGATGTTGGATCCACAACAGCTGTCTGATGATATATATTCTGACTCAGTAGTGGATATAGCCACACTAGTTTTCTTCTTGCTGCTCCAAGAAACTAACCTTCTTCTTAAGAACTGACAGGTTCTAGTTGTGCTTTTCCTGTTTTCTTTGCAACATGCAAAATCTACATCTGAAAATCCTGTTAGATAAAAATCCCTATTTCTAGGGTACCATAGGCCAAGATCTGGTGTGCCCTTATGATACCTCAAGATTCTCTTTGTAGCAGAGTAATGACATTCTTTAGGGCAGGCCTGATACCTAGCACAGACACATGTGGCATTCATGATGGCAGGCCTACTGGAAGTCAGTAATAGAAAGGATCCAATTATCCCTCTATACAAAGACTCATGAACAGTTTTCCCTGCCTCATCTTTGCCTATAGGCATACTTGAACCCATGGGAGTTCTCATGGTAGAGGCATTCTCCATACCATAGCTTTTGATTAGCTCCTTGGTGAACTTGGACTGGGAAATAGACAATCTATCATCAGTTTATCTTACTTGGAGTCCTAAGAAGAACTTGAGCTCACCCATGTTGTTCATTTCAAACTTCCCTTAAATAAGTTTAGCAAACTTCCTGCAAAGGTTGTCATCGGTAGATCCAAAGGTAATGTCATCGACATATATCTGGACTAGGATAAGCTTTCCCTTTGATTCCCTTAAGAATAAGGTCTTGTCTATCATCCCCCTTGAGAATTTGTTCTCAATGAGGAAGTTGGGCAAGGTTTCATACCAAGCCCTAGGGGCTTGCTTTAGCCCATATAGAGATTTCCTAAGCTTATAAACAAAATTAGGAGAGTTAGGATCTATAAAACCTGGTGGTTGAGCCACATATACTTCCTCTTTTAGGTCCCCATTCAGGAATGCTGACTTTACATCCATCTTGTAGACTCTAAATTCCTGATAGGCAGCAAATGCAAGTAAAATCCTTATTGCTTCCAATCTGGCTGCTGGGGCAAAGGTCTGGTCAAAGTCTATGCCCTCTTCTTGCTTGTAGTCTTTAGCCACCAGTCTAGCCTTATTCTTTACAATAATGTCATCTTGATCAAACTTGTTCCTGTAGATCCACTTAGTCCCTATGATATTTTGTCCTTGTGGTCTGGGGACTAACTTCCAGACCTTACATCTCTTAAATTGGTCTAGTTCTTTTTGCATTGCTCCAATCCAGAACTAGTCCTTGATTACTTCTTCAAAATTCTTAGGCTCTTCTTGAGATAGAAAGCTTGAGTAAAGAGTTGTATTCATGCTCCTGCTTTTGGTCTAGACTCCATGATTTGCATCAAAAATGATTTGATGTACTGGATGGTCCCTTAGATTCTTGGTAGCTGGAGGCAATCTAGCGCAGCTTTCTGATCTTAAGGGTTTTCAGCTAGCTCGTATTCATTTTATTCAGGTATAATTTCTCCTTATCTTGGAATAGGCCGTCCATCATCATTTTCTTAGACTATGGGGGTAGCTTCCTTGATGGTCAGCTTGTCAATCATCTGCTATGTACCTACAATACTATAAGAGGAGGAGCTTGGCAGCTCACAGTTAATAATGTTGGATTGATCAAAAATAACATGTATTGACTCTTCTACAACTTGGGTAGTTAAGTTGTAGATTCTATATGCCTTACTATGAGTGTTATACCCAACAAAGATCATTTCATGGGACTTGGCAGCAAACTTATTTAAACGGAATTTTCCATTGTTGAGCACATAGCACTTGCAAAAAAAAATCCTGAAATAACTCAGGTTTAGTTTTCTTCCCTTCAAGATCTCATAGGGAGTCTTCTTGTAGCTCTTGGTGATAGAAGCCCTATTAAGAACATAGCATGCAATGTTAATTGCCTCAGACCAGAAGTATTCTGGGAGGGATGAGTCACTTAGTAAGTTTCTACCATCCTCTATGAGAGTCCTATTTTTCCTCTCAACAATTCCATTTTACTAGGGTGTTCAGGAGGAGGAAAATTCTTGATGAATCCCTAGCTATTCACAAAACCTTGTCATGCACTCAGACTAAAACTCAGTGATATGGTCACTTTTTATTTTGACCACAATGCTATTGAATTCATACTGAATTTGTTTGATAAATGTCTGAAAGATATCAGGGGTTTAAGATTTCTTCCTTAGAAAGAACACCCAGACAAATCTGGAAAATTCATTAACAACCACAAAGGTGTAGACTTTCCTACCTAGACTTTGAATTGGCATAGGACTAAATAGATCCATATGCAAGAGGTATAAGCACCCACTAACTCTTTGGTGCCAAAGATCTTGAAGGAGGACTTAGTTTGTTTTCCCTTTTGGCATGCAAAGCAGATACCCTCTTTAGTGCATATAGTCTTAGGCCCATTCCTACAAGCTCATTATTGAATAGCTTTCCTATAGTCCTATAATTTAGATGGGCTAGCCTCTTGTTCAACTGGACACAGGAAGAGGCTTTCTCATCTAAAACTAGGCATACAGATGAGTCCATGCTAGAGCATAGGAAATCTAAACAGTACACATTTCCACTCCTAGTTCCTGTTAAGATGACCTTTTGGTCACTTTACCTCCTAATTTGGCACTCATCCTTGTGGAATACTATGTCATAGCCAAGATCACAGAGTTGGCTAATGCGTATTAGGTTGTGTTGCAACACTTCCACATAGGTTACTCTAGTGATAGTGACTATGCCATTAGATATCTTACCAAAACCTCCAGTCACCCCTTTTTCTGACCCACCAAAGATAACCTTTGGTCCATTCTTTACTATAGCATAATCCTTTAGCATGCTCCTTGTTCCTGTCATGTGCCTGGAACATCCACTGTCCAAGTAGCATATAGGGGTATGAGCTTTTGGACTAACCTGCAAAACACAAATCAGTTAACCTTAGGACCCAAATTTTTATTGGATACTTTGTGCATGTTAAGCTGAAAATAATTCTACCTGCCTGCAGCTTTTCTGACAGGCAAGCTGACATTTGCTCTCTACACACTATGATTGTGCCAGTAATCATCAAAAAAGTGGCCTACCTTGCCACAGTACCAACACTCATGGATGTTATACCTTCTTTTTGGAGCAGGTCTAGTGGTTGTGATAACATCAGCTCTAGGTCTATAAGGAGTAGCAGTAGTACACTTCAATGGTTTTCCAGCCCTAGTCAGACAAGTGGTGGGTCTTGCAGTAGAAGTGCTTGGGATATCTTGAGCCCTTCTAGCAGCAGCATTCTTTTTAGAAAGCATACTCTTGATGGCCTCAGAGATGCCCAGGTCTGGTCTACTGACAACCTTTCCCTTTATCTTAGAGTGGGCTGGAGGAATTGGAGAACACTCAGCACCTTTACCCTTGACTGAAGGGGCTATTGCACCAATCACAAATTGTCCAGGATGAGCCATTTGTATTTTTACATAGGCACTTGCACCTTTGCTGTAACTACCACTATATTGTGGAACATCTTTGTTCACACAAAATGGTCTAGCATGATTCCAGTGACCATAAATACTCTCATGGTCATGGCTGTTAGAAGGAAATTGCACTCTATTAAATTTCATAGGAGGCTTAGAGGCTAGTGGCTCCATTTGAGCTTTGACCTTTCCCTTGGGATTTGCTGCTTTTATCCTTCCCTTGAATCCTAACACTTTCTTTCCCTTTTGGGAGGAGAGTCTATCAAGGGCAACATTATGCTAGGCTTGGAGTAGCTAGCCACTAGTTTCCTCTCCTTTTGGAGCTTTCCTTCAAGATTCCTTATATAGTTATTCTTGAAGGTTATAGTGCTCATCTGAAGGGTTGTTACATTCTTCAGTTTGCTAAGTTCTAGAATTTTGAGATTCAGCAATTTTTCTGATTCTGAAGCAGCAAGCTTTAAAGAAACAATTTCCTGAGCCTTCTGTTTGGTCAGGAGCTTGCTTTTCTTTTCAGTTTGCAGAAGTGCACCATAATTATCAATCAATTGATTGAAGTCTCCTTCAGAATATGATCCATCATCATCACTTGATTAAGAAGCACAAGAATCTGGAACTGATTCATAATCTGAAGAAGCAGAGAAAGTAATAGAAATTACCTTGCTTGGACTAGGCTGATCCTGGCTGATTTCTTCATCTGACTAAGACATCAGGCCAAGGCAGCAGTTGTCTTCTTTCGAAACAACCTCTGAATCACCATCAGATTGTGATAGAGGGGCCCTATCTTCAATCCTGGTAGCGGGATGAACCTTCTCAGCTTCTTCTTCTAAAGTAACCAGGCTTTTGATACAGCCTGCTTCTACAACGCCTTCTTTAGTAGAGTATTGCCAGATGTAGGCTTCTTCTTTTTCTTCTTCTGACTCTGATGAGGAGGAGATTGTCCAGATTATTTGCTTCTTGGCAAAGAGGGATTTCTCCTTCTTGTCTTTTTTGCTGGTGGTCCTTTTTTTCACTATGTTCCTTTCTTTTGACTGGGAAGTCTCCTATCACATGGCCAAGTTTTCTGCAATGATAATAAGTCATGTTAGATGAAATATGTTTACTAGTTTTGGAACCATACCTATCCTACTTAGAGGATTTTCTTCTGCCCTTATAGTAGTCATCCTTGGGATGAGAGGAGGTGGAAGGCCTGCATGTCCAGTACTTCTTCTTTAAGAACTTCTGAACTTGCCTGGTGAAGGCAGCAAAATCTTCATTAGACCATTGGCAGTCTGATGTGTTGTTCTCTGATTTTCCAGAATCAAATTCAGCATCTCTCCTTGGTGGAGAGGGAGACTTTCTTTTGCCTTTGTTAGAGCCTTCATCTTTGAATGCTACAGACTTATCTCTTGCATGAGACTTGTTCTGGTTCTCCTCTTCTTTCCTTACAGCTAATTGCATTTTATATGACAACAGCTGACCAAAGAGGGTGTGGGGAACAATCACACACAGCTTTTCCACTTCTCCGATGGCACGGATTTTAGTGTCCCACTCTCTAGAGAGAGATCTAAGGAACTTGCCATTCAGTTCTGTAAGACCCCCATTTTTTTTTCTTTTTCGATACCGGGTCTTAGGCCCAGAACCGCCGCTTGCGGTGATACCTTCTCACCCGAGAAGGTCGTCACTACAAGACGCCGATTCTGCTGGCCAAATCGATCTCTACTGTAGCATAAGTATAAAAGCAAGTCCACAGAAATCACATATATAGAAAAATAAACTCCACGAAGGGAGTGTCCACAGATAGTACATATAATGAGAATCTCGGGCTTATGCCCGGTACATCAAGTCCTCACTACAAATCACTCATCGCGGAAGCAAACTAATATAACTACTAGTGTTCGGGACTCACAGTCCCTGCTGTCTGGACTCCGGTACTAGACTGTCCGATCTCCAAGCGTGCCGACCTCCGGGGCTGCTCCTCCATGCTGGGCTTCGTGGTCCCCTAAATGATGTGGTTCGAAAATCGTTAGTCTAAAAGACTAAGTCCTATCGTCCCCCACCCCTTCCCCCATGGCTCCTAAGTACCGAGTGGGGAGAAGGAAAGGGAAGGACTTGAAGGTGGAGAATAGTCAAATTGCAGATGGCAGCCGAACTGAACTAACAGTGTAAGCATGATAATATACAAAATTAAATAAGTAACCTTAACTTATGTGAAAACACATAAGCTAAGGGATCTCTTGCAGGTCTCTTATCGTATAAAAAGTCCCATACCGATTTATACGATAGGGTGTCGTTTTTACTAGCAGGCATAACATATAAATAATACTAAAAGAGAACCTTGACTTATATGCACGCTCGCACGAACTTATAGGCCAAGGGGTCGTTTTGCAAGTCCTAATGTATAGAGCGTCCCATACCGCTTATACATTAGTTGTCAGGTTATATGCAATGGTTATGCTAGGAAATGCAAGTATGCTATGATGTGAACATGCAAGTGCAACTCACCCACTCGACTCTGTGTACATAGACCTTTAGTTCCCCCTTTCGGAGCCGTTACCTCCCAGGATACCTCCGTAGTGGCAGACGGAAGCGGTGGGTTGGGCCTCGCCCACCTCAAAACTAGTATTTGCACTACCGGTCTGACCTATCGTACGCCTCAACGCTTGGTGCACTAAGCGGACGCCTGCGTACTCTTGCCGGCTGGCGCACCGGACTTCTGTTGGCGAAGTGTAAAACCACACTTGCCGAGTCAACGGTATTGGTGTTGGTGCAACGAACTCCCCAATATCTAAGACCCACCACCTTATACCTTTTATGCACATGCAATAGTTATGAGTCCAACAAATAACCGAGCCGAATCTTCCCGGACTATCCCGTCCGTCATAATCAACCACCGAGCCGAAACTCCCCGGACTAACCCGTCCGTCATAACCTACAACCGAGCCGAAGCTCCCCGGACTAACCCGTCCGTCATAACCAACAACCGAGCCAAAGCTCATCGGACTAACCCGTCCGTCATAATCTACAACCGAGCCGAAGCTCCCCGGGCTACCATGCCCATTACCTTAACCACTGGGCTTATTGCTCGAGTAACCCAAACTATCTCTCGGGACACAGGGGTGTGAGAATGTGAAATCCTAAGTTTACTACCTACTCCTCAATTTACTTTATGCCTACAACTTAGGTGTTACCCATTTCATTTTCATATTATAGTAAACTATACCGAAGATGATTTTGACTTTCTACTCTATGGGGAAGACGATCTTTCGTCGATCCCAAACACCACCTAACCTTTTAGTCAAACCAATCCCTAGCTCATCCAACCCTGAGTGATGAACTCATTCCTATAACCACTAATTTTTGACTTATGTGCCTAACTTGTACTTCAGATTATTTCTGTAGATTTACTATATGCAGACCACCAAGGTTTAATGTTATGTAAAATGGGAAGTATATCAAGTAATCATCCAATACTCCTATGATAATTAGTGGAGGTCCATTATGACCTTTATTGCCCAAATTCAGAGTTTTACAATTTTCCTATTTATCTAGGAATTTATTTAAACATTTATAGTGGCCCAAGTATCCAAGATTGAGCTGAAGGTACCAAATTTTGACAATATAAAATCTCCCCAAATTTATGTTATACTTAATATAATCATTTAACCTAAGATACAAAATCTCTTAATTTTTCAGCAAGGTTCAGGCCACTTATTTTATTTAAATGGTATATTGCAATAATTCATAAAAATAATAAACAGGGCAATATTATTTCTGAAAATTCAAGGATAATTCTAACATGATTGCAAGGGCCCATAAATGCTCTGGGTCAAATATCATCAGTGATTAAGGAGTGATAAGCTTCAAACAAATTAATATATAGTTTTCCAAAATTGCTAAATGCAGACCACCATGTCAAACTTCATGTAAAATAGGAGGTACATCAAATAACTATCCAATACTCCTATAATAATTAATTGAGGTCTATTATGACCTTTAAGCCCTAAATCCAGAGATCCAAAATTTTCCTTATTTATTTAATAATTTATTTAATTATTGTATTGACTAATATTTCCAATAATGAACATGAAGTATAATTTTCAGTCAAGATATCATTCTACAACTTTTATATGTTATTCAAAATAAGGATATAACTCATCTTTCAAAATATCTAAATTTTTCAGTAAGGTTTTATCCCCAAATCATTATTTCATTTTAATCCTTGAAAATTCATTTAAAGAAATATAAAATACTATGTTGCTTCCAAAAATTCAGAGAAAATTCAAATATAAATCTAATGGCACGTAAATGGTTTGGGCCAAATTTCATAATTTATTTATCAGTAAATGGACTAAATTAAATTATTGAATAATTCCATCATTTAGCAAGCTTGTGAAGTAAGTACCTCAAATAAGTATCCAACAATTTTCATATAATTTATATAAGCTTATAATGATTCAAAACATGCTCTGCCAAAATTTCATGACCTCCCAAGGGTCAGAGGGAGCATAATAATTAATTTACTAAATTGAGGCATTCCTTGTGTTACAAATAAAGTGCTATAAATATTACTCCAAAATTTCTAAATAACTCACCAAAGCTTCTTAATATCCTTATGACCATCCTACCAAATTTTCATATCATTTTAAGGGGTTTAGCTAACCCATTCCTATCCCACATTTGTGCCCTAAACTAGGTTAGGCTTTTGAGGGTCCTAACCTTCCAAAATATCCTAATATTTTTACCAGAGGGTTATAGTTACCAAACTACCATCCATACAAAATTTTATAGCCATACAAGGTGTTTTGGCCATATGCCCTTCACAAGGTACAAAAGCCCTTCTTTATGGTTTGACCTAGGATCTTGGGCCAAATCAACTCCAATGCCCCCAAGTTTTCATTGGAAGGTGTATAAAGTCATGCCAAGCCAGTGTCCCAAATTATAACCTCTGTTGAGGTGAATTGGACACTCAAAACCCAAAATTACATTTTGGACCAAAATGCCCTTCTTAGGGCAAGGCTAGGGTTGCTTGATTCCCATTCCAATAAACTCCAAACTTAATGAAATTTTAACCAGAGGTGTATATTGACCTCATATACATCATACCAAAATTTGGATGAATTTGGACTTCATTTGTCCCATAATTTAATTTACCCTAGCATAATTAAATTATTTACAAAACTATAGGAAAATTATTCCCAAAAATTCCCATTTTTGGGCAGCGTCTAGATATAGGGTAGGGTGCCTCACTGCCACAATTTCAGACCATTTGGACTAAGGATGAAGTGTGGGCAACTAGTTTAATGGCTGCCTAGTCATTTGTATAGACCCCACCAAATTGAGTGTCCTGGTCAAACCAGTCACCCAAATTAGTTCAAACCAATTTTGTTTGACAGTAGACCCATAGAACTACATTTCTTGTGTTGACCATATTCTCTGAAAAAGGCTCTAACTATTTTTAATAATTAAAACAAATAAATACAAAATATGTGACAAAATGAAATAAATCAAATCCTTTAATCCATAGTTTAATATCATCAACCGCACGAATCTTGGCGCAGGATGGACGGGATCTGGTCATTTTCAAGCTCTAGCCGACGGCCCAGATTCGTCTCGCCTGGGCCATCTTCCAGCGGCTGCCGCCGTCGCTCCTGCCACCTCCTCGGCCAGCCACCGCCGCCAACACCTTCGTGGTGGTCGGGGCTACCTCCAGGCGGCGGCACGGCCGCCGGGGAGCACTGTTCCGGCGATTCTACCAATCAGAAATTTCGGCCAAAAACCATGAAATCAAAATCGGATTGGGCTCAATGGCCCCAACCTTGGCCCTAATGATCTCTACGATCTACCCATGCAAGAAGGAATGGAGGAGGACCTGTGGTGGCGGCTGTAGCCGGGCTGATCGCCGGTTTGGCATGGTGGTGGCCGGCGGTGGTCGGTTTGTTCATGTAGAATAGGGCTTTGCTTCTTCAGGAAACTGGTGGGAATTCATCCTGGATTCCAGTGAACCTTTTAAAGAGGAGAATAGGGGTGGTAGTTGGCTGCAAGCTCCATTGCCATTATTGGCTTCCTTGGTCAAAGATTTCGGCCATGGTAGGTAGGGGATGAAGCATGGATAAAACCAGTCAAAGCTAGATGGTTGAATTGGGGCTGTTTTCCTTGTCCTAGAGGAGTGAATGGAGGGGTTGGGGAGGGGGAGGATGACCCCAAAAGTCCTCCTCCCTTTTCTTCCTTCTCTTTCTCTCTCTTCCATGGGTGACTTTCTCTATCCTAGTCACCAAGCCTGAATTTTTTGGCTCCTACATGTCCTATGGCAGCCCACAAGTCCATTTGGTCACTTAAGTCATGGTTAGCCCAATTGAAATGGGCTTGGGCTTGAGTTAGCCCATTTGGGCTAACTTGACCCAAAGTTGGACTAGGGCCCACCTAGGTCAATTTGGTCCTTGAGATTCCTTTAATGGGTCCTTGGTGACCCATTATCCTCCCCTAGGGTCAAGGTGGGGTTGGATTGGCCCTTGGAGGTCACTTGGCCCTTAAGTAGGGCACTTTGACCATTTTAGGTCAAGGGTTGACTTTGGTCAACCTAGCCTTTATGATTGGCCCCAATGGGTCCTTGGTGACCTATTGGCCTCTCACTAGGCTATGAGGGTATGGGTGGGGTCCACTAGGCTAAGGGACTGCAATTGACCCTTGTGTAGGTCAATTTGGCCTATTTAGGGTTAGAGTTGACTTTGGTCATCCTAGGTCCTTTGATTACCCTCCATGGGTCCTTAGTGACCCATTGACCCCTACCTAGGGTTATGGAGATATGGGTGGGGTATATTTGGCTAATAGACTGCAATGGACCCTTGTGTAGGTCAATTTGACCTAACTAGGGTTATAGTTGACTTTGGTCAACTTAGGTCCTTTGATTGCTCTACATGGGTCCTTAGTGACCCATTGACCCCTTTCTAGGGTTATAAGGGTATGGGTGGGGTCTTGGAGTCTTGGTGAAGCCCCATGATCACCTTTAACCAAGGTCTAGAAATCTGCTAAGTGCAGACCATAGTGGCCCTATCCACACCACCAGGTCCACTTGACTCTTTCTTGGGCTTCCTAGGGTTTTGTCATGACAAAACCACTCTTAGGGGTCTAGTTAGAAATGAGATGTTACAAATCCCAATAAACAAAACAAAGATTTCGTCCCCGAAATCAAGGTTAAGCCTACGGGGACTCCCATTGGGAAGGAAAAAGCTTGTAACATTCCATGAGAGTCGAAAGGTTTATGTCACGACACCATGTTTGATTATATGAGGTTTAAAGGTGATAGTCAAATTTAAGACCAAATCCCCCAATTGGCAAAGTCTAGACCCCAATAAACAAAAGTTTAGCCCATATCCTTGAAATTTCAGTTCTACTTAAAATAGGAAGGTAAATTGAACATCTTGAGTGGTTGTGAGGAATACCTGACTGAAGGGTTCCGGGTATCTTTGTTGCATCAAGTCCTGGGGCTCCCATGTGTGCTCCTCTCTTCCGTAATTTCTCCACAGGACCTTGACTAACGGAACCTTCTTGTGGCATAAAACTCGTACCCCCTTGTCGTCAATCCGGACCGGTTCTAGGTGAACTGACCGATCAGATGCTATCGGTCCGTCTGTGGTTGTAACTTGCTGCTCTGGGCGTAGTAGGGCTCTCCTAAGAGAGGATATATGGAATACGTCGTGCAGACTCGCCAGTTCCGGTGGCAGCTCCAGCCTGTATGCCAAGGGACCGATCCGCTCCTGGATCCTATAAGGCCCCATGTATCTTGGACTAAGCTTCTTCCTCTGTCCGCGTATCCGAGTAACTCCATGCATTGGTAGGATCTTCAAGAACACCTGATCTCCCACCTGGAATTCCACCTGACGGTGCCGAGCATCGTAATACTTAACCTGCCGGCTCTGTGCTTCTAGCATCCTATCCCGTATCAATCTCACCTGAGCCTCGATGTCCTCAACAAATTCTGAATCCAATGCCTTAGGGTCCTCGTCCTGTATCCATGAGAGTGGAGTCCTGCACTTCCGTCCTTACAACGCCTCATAAGGAGCCATCTTTATACTAGACTGGTAGCTGTTATTATATGAGAACTCGATCTGTGGTAACAACTTCTCCCAAGGTTCACCGCGATCTAATATGCAGAGTCGTAGTAAATCCTCCAGAGTCCGGTTGGTTCGTTCCGTCTGTCCATCCGTCTGGGGATGAAAAGTCGTACTGAATGTTAGTCGAGTGCCCAAGTAAGTCTGCACAGACCTCCACTCCCTAGATGTAAATCGTCCATCTCGGTCTGACACAATCGTCTTGGGTATGCCATGATAGCGGACGAATTGCTCCACAAACTTTCGGACTAACACGCCCACCGAGTCATCCTTCCTGATTGGAATAAACCTTGCTACCTTAGTCAGCCGGTCGACGATCACCCAGATCGAATCATTCCCTGTCCTTGATCGAGGAAGTCCGTGTATAAAGTCCATGGTGATATCATCGAACTTCCACTCTAGTACGGGGAGTGGCTGTAATAATCTTGCGGGGTTTCTGCATTCCGCCTTCACTAACTGGCATGCCTTGCAATGGGTCACGAAGTAGGTGATATCCTTCTTCATGCCAGGCCAGAACATAGTCTTCTTCAGATCTGCAGTCATCTTCGTAATCCCCGGAATACCGAATATCGACTGCAATGAGCCTCCATTAGGATGTCCTCCCGGATCTGGCCTCCCTCTGGTATGTAGACCCGTCCTCTGAAGCACACTAAATCATCCCTCAGTGTGTAATCTCCCGCAGTGCCTGCTTCTAAGGCCCGGAATATTGGCTCTAGCTGGGTATCCTGCCTCTGTCCATCCTTGACCCTTTCTCGAATGTCACCAGTGGCGATTAATGACGAAAGATACTCTCGGTATAACTCAGGGTGATCCTTGGACACCAAGGATATTTGCATCTTATCTAACATCTGAACTAATTCCAAAGCCATCAACTGTGTTCCTACTCCAGCATTTGCGGTCTTTCGGCTCAGTGCATCTGCTACCACATTAGCCCTTCACGGGTGGTAGCGCATCTCATACTGGTAGTCTGCCAAAAATTCCACCCATCGTCTTTGTCTGATGTTCAGCTCTTTTTGCGTGTCCACATACCTCAAATTTTTATGGTCAGAGTATATGTCGCAGTGGACACCGTACAGATAGTGCCGCCAGACTTTCAGTGCAAAAATGATAGCTCCCATTTATAAGTCATGGACTGGGTAGTTCTGCTCATGCTTCTTCAGCTACCGAGAAGCATAAGCTATCACATGGCCATTCTGCATCAGTACTGCACCCATGCCCTGGTAGGAAGCGTCGATGTAGACCTGGAATCCTTCTTTCCCTGAAGGGAGAGCAAGTATAGGAGCCGAAGTGAGTCGCCCCTTTAGCTCTTGAAAAGCCGCCTCACACTGTGGGGTCCAGATAAAGGGCACCTCCTTCCTTGTCAGAGATGTGAGTTGAAGGGCGATACGAGAGAATCCCTCTACGAACTTCCGGTAGTAACCGGCGAGTCCTAGGAAACTTCATACATCTGTGGCCGTCTTCAACTGTGGCCAGTCCCGGACTGCTTAGATCTTGGCCGGGTCCACTGCCAACCCAGCACCACTGATGATATGGCCTAGGAAGGCCACCTCCTTCAACCAAAACTAGCATTTGCTGATCTTTGCATAGAGCTTGTGCTCCCGTAGTCTCTCCAGAGTCAGCGTCAGATGCCGAGTGTGCTCCTCTTCCGTCCTAGAGTAGAACATGATGTCGTCTATGAATACTATGACGAACACATCCAAATAGGCCTCAAAAACCCTGTTCATGAGGCTCATGAATGCCGACAGAGCATTTGTGAGCCCGAAGGGCATCACTGTAAACTCATATAGCCCATATCTGCTACTGAAAGCATTCTTTGGAATGTCCTCCTCCTGGATTCGTAACTGGTAGTAGCCCGACCTTAGGTCCAGCTTTGAGAAATAATGGGCTCCCTCCAGTTGGTCGAATAATTCGTCTATCCGTGGGAGCGGATAGGTATTCCGGACGGTCAGCCTGTTTAGTGCTCGATAATCGATGCACAGGCGAAGTGTCCCATCCTTCTTCTTCACAAATAAGACCGGGGCTCCCCATAGCGAGGAACTTGGTCTGACAAATCTGGCTTCAACCAGTTCCTGGAGTTGGCTTTGAAATTCTGTCAGCTCTTTTGGGGCCATCCGGTAAGGGGCTCTAGCTGCCGGCTTAGCCCCCGACACCAACTGTATCCGGAAATCCTGCTCCCGGTGCGGGGGTAGCCCAAGCAGTTTTTCTGGAAATACGTCGGCAAAATCTCGCACCACCGGAATACCCGAGGTGGATACCTTGGCCTCAGTCATTTCAAATATTACCTCATACACTTCTTCCACCTGTAAGTGAGCCTTGACGGCCTGTACAGATGACAGCATGAGAGGGGAAATAGATCTAGTACCTTCAATGACGAGGTAGGAATCTCCATGTCTCACGGTAACTCTCTTGGATGTGCAGTCAATTTGAGCATGATTCCAGTTCAACCACGTCATTCCTAGGATCAAATCAAAGATTGGCATCTTTATGATCATTGCTTGAGCTTCAAATATCCTTCCGCCGATCTCCGCCTCCATATTGCAGTGGGCAGAGGTGAACAACTCTGATCCGTCGGGTAATCGTATCCTCATCATCAGATGAATCGCTCCACGCCTTCCAACCCTTCTATGAAGGCTTCCGATACAAACGAGTGTGAAGCACCCGTATCAAATAGTGTATAAGCGGGTTTGCCGCTGATGAAAACTATTCCTGGGGGTGGGGAAAGTTAAATGTCTTAGAATCTAGCTATGGTTTTCTTCCCTAGATTATCACTTCTATATAAACTTAAAGGTCATGAGGAAATAAGTTTACAATTTTCTGACGTACCAGTGATTACTTGCTCCGGGTTCCGGGGTTGAGCCAAATCCAGGGCATAAATTTGCTCCCTCTGCTGCCTGCGATCTGCACCCTGGAAACCACGTCCTCGACCACGTCCTCGTCCTCCAAACTGTTGGGCATGCGGGGCATCCTGGGGTGCTGGTAAAGGTGCTCCCCTCATGGGGTAGTTTCTCCGAATGTGTCCTATCTGATGGCAGTTGTAGCACTCTGGTGGGGGAAATGGCATACCCCCGGGTCTCGGTGCCTCCCTCATCTGAAGAGGCTGAGGGGCCAATACCACCTGCTCCCTCGGCTCCTGCCTCACTTCCTGACGAGGCTGGTCCTCTGTCCTTCTTCCACCTGGTATAGCACCTTGCCGCTGATCATTTCGGGCTCTCTGGCCCTGATCCTCCGCTTGCCGCTTTCGGCCCCGAGTGGTGTGCCAATCGACCTCAATCCTCTTTTCCATTTCCAAAATCCGGGAGATAGGCCCGTCGGATACAAACAACAAAGCCTCCCTCAAGTCCTCCCGCAGGCCCTTATAGAATCTCTTGATGTATCCCGCTTCGTCCAGCTGGTAAGAATCTGCATATCGAGCCAAATGGTCGAACTCTCGATGGTACTCTACCACTGTCCGGGTGCCCTGCTTCAGCTGTAAGAACCGCTCCTCCAACTCATCCCTGGCCGACTGTGGAACAAAATGCTCCAGCAGCGCGGTCCTGAACTCTTCCCAGGTAACTTCCGCAACCTCCCTATCAGCAAACCTTGTGTCTAGCAGCGTCTTCCACCACCTCTTAGCATGGGACTCCAGGCAGGAGACAACCAAGGCCACCCTCTCCTCCCAGGGACACCGTATCCCAGTCAGCATTTCGTACATAATATCTAGCCATTCCTCTGTCCGTACGGCGGATTCTGTCCCCAAGTAGGATGGAGGAGAGAGTCCTCGAAAGATGCTCAACCAATTGGCCCCCGGGTTTGGTTGCGGAGCCGGAACCTGCTGAGCCCTGAAGGCATCTAGAATGGCCGTCAACATTTGACCCATCTCCGAGTGTAGGAATGGAGTGGGGACCGGGGAAGGTGGTGCAACAGTCGGGGTCTGCTGAACTCCGCCTTGTGGTGTTGGCTGCGCTGGGGGCTGCGTAATAGAAGTCAAATATAAGAAGTCTCACAGATTTAACTAAAAGTGGACAATTTTCATGTGATTTCCCATATGGTCCCACCACTGCTTCCGCTGCTGAGTTTGTCCCCAAACTAAACTCGTGCGGGGGTGTCCGGGGTTTGTGGATTGCTACCTTTTGATCGATATGTTTCTCCTCTGATACCACTTGTAAGACCCCCATTTTTTTTCTTTTTCGACACCGGGGTCTTAGGCCCAGAACCGCCGCCTTGCGGTGATACCTTCTCACCCGGGAAGGTCGTCACTACAAGACGCCGATTCTGCCGGCCAAATCGATCTCTACTGTAGCATAAGTATAAAATCAAGTCCACAGAAATCACATATATAGAAAAATAAACTCCACGAAGGGAGTGTCCACAGATAGTACATATAATGAGAATCTCGGGCTTATGCCCGGTACATCAAGTCCTCACTACAAATCACTCATCGCGGAAGCAAACTAATATAACTACTAGTGTTCGGGACTCACAGTCCCTGCTGTCTGGACTCCGGTACTAGACTGTCCGATCTCCAAGCGTGCCGACCTCCGGGGCTGCTCCTCCATGCTGGGCTCTGAGGTCCCCTAAATGATATGGTTCGAAAAACGTTAGTCTAAAAGATTAAGTCTTATCGTCCCCCACCCCTTCCCCCATGGCTCCTAAGTACCGAGCAGGGAGAAGGAAAGGGAAGGACTTGAAGGTGGAGAATAGTCAAATTGCAGATGGCAGCGGAACTGAACTAACAGTGTAAGCATGATAATATACAAAATTAAATAAGTAACCTTAACTTATGTGAAAACACATAAGCTAAGGGATCTCTTGCAGGTCTCCTATCGTATAAAAAGTCTCATACCGATTTATACGATAGGGTGTCGTTTTTACTAGCAGGCATAACATATAAATAATACTGAAAGAGAACCATGACTTATAAGCACGCTCGCACGAACTTATAGGCCAAGGGGTCGTTTTGCAAGGCCTAATGTATAGAGCGTCCCATACCGCTTATACATTAGGTGTCAGGTTATATGCAATGGTTATGCTATGAAATGCAAGTATGCTATGATGTGAACATGCAAGTGCAACTCACCCACTCGACTCTGTGTACATAGACCTTTAGTTCCCCCTTTCGGAGCCGTTACCTCCCAGGATACCTCCGTAGTGGCAGACAGAAGCGGTGGGTTGGGCCTCGCCCAACTCAAAACCAGTATTTGCACTACCGGTCTGACCTATCGTACGCCTCAACGCTTGGTGCACTAAGCGGACACCTGCGTACTCTTGCCGACTGGCGCACCGGACTTCTGTTGGCGAAATGTAAAACCACACTTGCCGAGTCAACGGTATTGGTGTCGGTGCAACGAACTCCCCAATATCTAAGACCCACCACCTTATACCTTTTATGCACATGCAATAGTTATGAGTCCAACAAATAACCGAGCTGAATCTTCCCGGACTATCCGTCCGTCATAATCAACCACCGAGCCGAAACTCCCCGGACTAACCCGTCCGTCATAACCTACAACCGAGCCGAAGCTCCCCGGACTAACCCGTCCATCATAACCAACAACCGAGCCTAAGCTCACCGGACTAACCCGTCCGTCATAATCTACAACCGAGTCGAAGCTCCCCGGGCTACCATGCCAATTACCTTAACCACTGGGCTTATTGCCCGAGTAACCCAAACTATCTCTCGGGACACAGGGGTGTGAGAGTGTGAAATCCTAAGTTTACTACCTACTCCTCAATTTACTTTATGCCTACAACTTAGGTGTTACCCATTTCATTTTCATATTATAGTAAACTATACCTAAGATGATTTTGACTTTCTACTCTATGGGGAAGACGATCTTTCGTCGATCCCAAACACCACCTAACCTTTTAGTCAAACCAATCCCTAGCTCATCCAACCCTGAGTGATGAACTCATTCCTATAACCACTAATTTTTGACTTATGTGCCTAACTTGTACTCCAGATTATTTCTGTAGATTTACTATATGCAGACCACCAAGGTTTAATGTTATGTAAAATGGGAAGTATATAAAGTAATCATCCAATACTCCTATGATAATTAGTGGAGGTCCATTATGACCTTTATTGCCCAAATCCAGAGTTTTACAATTTTCCTATTTATCTAGGAATTTATTTAGACATTTATAGTGTCCCAAGTCTTCAAGATTGAGCTGAAAGTACCAAATTTTGACAATATAAAATCTCCCCAAATTTATGTTATACTTAATATAATCATTTAACCTAAGATACAAAATCTCTTAATTTTTCAGCAAGGTTCAGGCCACTTATTTTATTTAAATGGTATATTCCAATAATTCATAAAAATAATAAACATGGCAATATTATTTCTGAAAATTCAAGGATAATTCTAACATGATTGCAAGGGCCCATAAATGCTCTGGGTCAAATATCATCAGTGATTAAGGAGTGATAAGCTTCAAACAAATTAATATATAGTTTTCCAAAATTGCTAAATGCAGACCACCATGTCAAACTTCATGTAAAATAAGAGGTACATCAAATAACTATCCAATACTCTTATAATAATTAATGGAGGTCTATTATGACCTTTAAGCCCTAAATCCAGAGATCCAAAATTTTCCTTATTTATTTAATTATTCTATTGACTAATATTTCTAATAATGAACATGAAGTACAATTTTCAGTCAAGATATCATTCTACAACTTTTATATGTTATTCAAAATAAGGATATAACTCATCTTCCAAAATATCTAAATTTTTAAGTAAGGTTTTATCCCCAAATCATTATTTCATTTTAATCCTTGAAAATCCTTTTAAAGAAATATAAAATACTATGTTGCTTCCAAAAATTCAGAGAAAATTCCAGTATGAATCTAATGGCATGTAAAAGGTTTGGGCCAAATTTCATAATTTATTTATCAGTAAATGGACTAAATTAAATTATTGAATAATTCTATCATTTAGCAAGCTTGTGAAGTAAGTACCTCAAATAAGTATCCAACAATTTCAATATAATTTATATAAGCTTATAATGATTCAAAACATCCTCTGCCAAAATTGCATGACCTCCCAAGAGTCAGAGGGAGCATAATAATTAATTTACTAAATTGAGGCATTCCTTGTGTTACAAATGAAGTGCTATAAATATTACTCCAAAATTTCTAAATAAATCACCAAAGCTTCTTAATATCCTTATAACCATTCTACCAAAATTTCATATCATTTTAAGGGGTTTAGCTAACCCATTCCTATCCCACCACATTTGTGCCGTAAACTAGGGTTAGGCTTTTGAGGGTCCTAAACCTTCCAAAATATCCTAATATTTTTACCAGAGGGTTATAGTTACCAAAATACCATCCATTCAAAATTTCATAGCCATACAAAGTGTTTTGGCCATATGCCCTTCACAAGGTACAAAAGCCCTTCCTTAGGGTTTGACCTAGGATCTTGGGCCAAATCAACTCCAATGCCCACAAGTTTTCATTGGAAGGTGTATAAAGTCATGCCAAGCTAGTGTCCCAAATTTTAACCTCTGTTGAGGTGAATTGGACACTCAAAACCCAAAATTACATTTTTGACCAAAATGCCCTTCTTAGGGCAAGGCTAGGGTTGCTTGATTCCCATTCAAATCAACTCCAAACTTAATGAAATTTTAACCAGAGGTCTATATTGACCTCATATACATCATACCAAAATTCGGATGAATTTGTACTTCATTTGACCCATAATTTAATTTACCCTAGCATAATTAAATTATTTACAAAACTATAGGAACATTATTCCCAAAAATTCCCATTTTTGGGAAGCGTCTAGATATAGAGTAGGGTGCCTCATTGCCAAAATTTCAGACCATTTGGACCAAGGATGAAGTGTGGGCAACTAGTTTAATGGCTGCCTAGTCATTTGTATAGACCCCACCAAATTGAGTGTCCTGGTCAAACCAGTCACCCAAATTGGTTCAAACTAATTTTGTTTGACAGTAGACCCATAGGGCTACATTTCTTGTGTTGACCAAATTCTCTGAACAAGTCTCTAACTATTTTTAATAATTAAAACCAATAAATACAAAATCTGTGACAAAATGAAATAAATCAAATCCTTTAATCCATAGTTAAATATCATCGACCGCACGAATCTTGGTGCAGGATGGATGGGATCTGGTCATCTTCAAGCTCTAGCCGACGGCCCAGATTCGTCCCGCCTGGGCCATCTTCCAGCGGCTGCCGCCGTCGCTAAGGCCACCTCCTCGGCCGGCCACCGCCGCCAACACCTTCGTGGTGGTCGGGGCTACCTCCAGGTGGCGGCACGGCCGCCGGGGAGCACTGTTCCGGAGATTCTACCAATCAGAAATTTCGGCCGAAAACCATGAAAATCAAAATCGGATTGGGCTCGATTGAGCCCCAACCTTGGCCCTAATGATGTCTACGATCTACCCATGCAAGAAGGAATGGAGGAGGACCTGTGGTGGCGGCTGTAGCCGGGCTGATCGCCGGATTGGCATGGTGGTTGCCGGCGGTGGTCGGTTTGTTCAAAAATGCAAAATAGGGCATGGCTTCTTCAGGAAACTGGTGGGAATTCATCACTGGATTCCAGTGAACCTTTTAAAGAGGAGAATAGGGGTGGTAGTTGGCTGCAAGCTCCATTGCCATTATTGGCTTCCTTAGTCAAAGATTTCGGCCATGGTAGATAGGGGATGAAGCATGGATCACACCAGCCAAAGCTAGCTGGTTGAATTGGGGCTGCTTTCCTTGTCCTAGAGGAGTGAATGGAGGGGTTGGGGAGGGGGAGGATGAGCCCAAAAGTCCTCCTCCCTTTTCTTCCTTCTCTTTCTCTCTCTTCCATGGGTGACTTTCTCTCTCCTAGTCACCAAGCCTGAATTTTTTGGCTCCTACATGTCCTATGGCAGCCCACAAGTCCATTTGGTCACTTAAGTCATGGTTAGCCCAATTGAAATGGGCTTGGGCTTGAGTTAGCCCATTTGGGCTAACTTGACACAAAGTTGGACTAGGGCCCACCTAGGTCAATTTGGTCCTTGAGATTCCTTTAATGGGTCCTTGGTGACCCATTAGCCTCCCCTAGGGTCAAGGTGGGGTTGGATTGGCCCTTGGAGGTCACTTGGCCCTTAAGTAGGGTTTTTTGACCATTTTAGGTCAAGGGTTGACTTTGGTCAACCTAGCCTTTATGATTGGCCCCAATGGGTCATTGGTGACCTATTGGCCTCTCACTAGGCTATGAGGGTATGGGTGGGGTCCACTGGGCTAAGGGACTGCAATTGACCCTTATGTAGGTCAATTTGGCCTATTTAGGGTTAGAGTTGACTTTGGTCAACTTAGGTCCTTTGATTACCCTCCATGGGTCCTTAGTGACCCATTGACCCCTACCTAGGGTTATGGAGATATGGGTGGGGTATATTTGGCTAATAGACTGCAATGGACCCTTGTGTAGGTCAATTTGACCTAGCTAGGGTTATAGTTGACTTTGGTCAACTTAGGTCCTTTGATTGCTCTCCATGGGTCCTTAGTGACCCATTGACCCCTTTCTAGGGTTATAAGGGTATGGGTGGGGTCTTGGAGTCTTGGTGAAGCCCCATGATCACCTTTAACCAAGGTCTAAAAATCTGCTAAGTGCAGACCATAGTGGCCCTATCCACACCACCAGGTCCACTTGACTCTTTCTTGGGCTTCCTAGGGTTTTGTCATGACAAAACCACTCTTAGGGGTCTAGTTGGAAATGGGATGTTACAAGTTCATAGTGAGTGAATAATCTTTCATAAGTCTTCAGCTCATTCACAATCCTAAATAACTTTTCATAACATATGGTTATGTTTTCCCTCTTGGATTGCCTGAAAGCCTCATACTCTTGGTTGAGAATGGACTTCCTATAATCTCTAACCTCATATATCCCCTCCATGTAGATCATAAGTGTTTCCCACATGTCCTTTGCAGTTGAGCAATGGATCAGGTTTTGAAGAGTAGAGTCATCAACAACACTCATAATTATGTTCTTTGCTCTCTTGTCTATTGAGGTCAAGGCAAACTCATCCTTGGTCATATCATCAAGTTCTGACACCTTCATTGGGATGTATGGTCCCTCTTCAACTATAATATACATCATAGGGTCAGCAGCTTAAATGAACTGCCTCACCCTTGCTTTCCAGATGCCAAAATCTTCCTTCCTACAAATTGGGAGTCTCACAGCACTCAGCTCCCTATTGGTTATTCCTGAACCCATAGAGATAAACTTCTAGCTAACCTTGGAGATCTACTGAGTCTGTTAGGCCATTAAAGAGCAACCTCCATCTGATACCACTTGAAAGTCTTATTTTCAAGGCTAGCTAAACACCTAGAGATGGGGGGTGAATAAGTTTCTGTCTCTATTTGATTTTTCTAACTTATTTGCAGATTTTTGTTGTTGATTATTAGGTTAGTTTTATCTTTCATGATCAATCACAGATAACACAACAATTTATAGTCGTCCTCCAATCTTGGGTACATCCACTGTCCCTCTACGCCTATCTAACAGTGTGTTAGATTCGGCTCTCCCTCCAAAACTCAGCTCCTTAATGGCTTAAAGCACAAAACCCGTAGGACCACACAGGTCACACAGAGCTATAACTTAGGCGCTAAGCCAAACCTAGGTAACAAAATCCTTTCACCCGGCACAAAGCTAGACACAGGTCACTAAGACCTCAGCCTTTATAATACAAGCTTACAACTCCAGATTCACCAAGAATTTTTACATAAGAAGAAATAAAGAGTGAGATGATTAGACACCAGAGCAAGATCTGGGTGTCTTCTTCTTCCTGGTCTGAGCAGATATCAATCAAATATTTTACTGTTGAAGAAAATAAATTGGCAATAGAATTTTCTTCAACCAACATTCTTTTCTCTACAGAACTTGTAGATCTGCTTCCTCAGAATAGCTTCTGATCCTACTGTTACAGATGGTGATCACTTCAGCTATCTCTTTCCCCAACAAGGTTCTCTGTACAGAACAACTTCTTCAGGCTCAACGAAAATGGCGAGAAAGAAGATGAAGTTCTGTCGCACTTTTCGTTTTCAGATAACCTAAACAAGGAATCGATTGATTGCTCTAGTCGATTTGCTTCTTTTTATTCTTTGAAGGCCAATTGAGCAGTGGGTCCCACCACCATGATTGATGGATGAGATTAATCCATTCAGCGCATGCTTTCCATTTAATCTTGATTCAACGGCTCTTTGCTGTGTGTGGGCCCCAGCACTTAATGTTGAAAATATTCCTTGAAAAATGCAGATGATGATAATAGCTGGCCGCCAACATCTCTAGCAGCATTTTCACAATATTAGAATTTTGGTTGACTTTTTTACTTTGCTGACGTCAGCATGACTCAACATATCTGTACTTAGACAAAAATCAATCGTTAAAATCAAAGGTGTTGAGTGAGTAGGTATCACTCAATTCCACAACACTTAGACAAAATTTTGTATGTCTAGTTATTGAGCTCGATGAATGTTGAGCTCCGTTCGATGAATGGCAAGCTCAGCTTGATGAAAGCATAAGTTCAGTTCGAAGAACTGAACACTAAATTCGACGAAAGGATAAACTCAGTTCGACAAACTCCATGCTCAGTTCGACGAATGCTGAGCTCAGTTTGACTAAGCTGAGCTCGACAAAAGCAAAGCAATCCACGTATTTGGACTTAGCCAAATTTCTGCTTCAACGCGTTGAGAGCGTCAAGAGTATTGAGGGAGCTTGCCTCACTCAACGTTATTTTCCTTAGCAAATATTTCTATGCCTTTGCGTTAAGAGAGTAAGCTTTACTCAATGGCAAACTACTTAACAGATTTTTTCTATTATTTGGCATTGAGTGAGTAAGCTACACTCAACGCCTATGTACTTAAGGAAAATTTTCCCCAACTTTTCTGTGGAGTTGAATGACACAACAACACTCAATGCTAAAAGCATTATGGCGTTGTGTGAGTAGACCACACTCAACGCCTATGGACTTGGCCATATTTTCAGCCAATTTATCAAGGCTTAGACTGACTCAGCCTAACTCACAGCCTTTTTGTTATATGGCGTTGAGTGAGTAGACTACACTCAACGCTTTTGTACTTATCCAATTTTTTGGCTATCTTTCAATTAGGCTGAGATAGACTCAACGCTATATGTTATATGGTGTTGAGTGAGCTGTCCTCACTCAACGCCTGTGGACTTCGGTAAATTTCTACTAAACAATATTCAATCCATACCTCTGGTGTTGATTGAGCTTGCTCCACTCAATGCCTGTGGTCTTAGTCAATTTTTTCTATGTCCAGCAACCACTTATTGTGTCCACATATCCAATCAATGAGATATGGACAACCTACACTTAAGACCTCAAATACACATCAAATACAGTTGAGGTGTGTGACATTGACCAGTTTGACTTCTCACAAATTAGGGACATTGGGAACAATGGACCTAACAAATTTTATGTTTAACTTCCTCATAGCCTTAGCCTGATTTTGGGGACGAAATATTTTATTTTGTTTATAGGATTTGTAACATCCCATTTCGTGCTAGACCCCTTCCACGCGTTTTGAGCCAAGAGAATTGGCTCAGGTTTGGGAAGCGTCGAGTGAGTCGACCGGACTTGATGATTAGATCAGGAATTTACATAGAAAACATCTAGGCATGGGGAATTGAGTGCATTGAGTGCAATAAATGCTATGTACTGATTGGCGTTGAGTGCACTCAACGCCATTTAACTTAGCAAACAAATCTGGCTCGGGCATTGAGTGCGTTGAGTGCACTCAATGCCATAAACTGATTGGCGTTGGGTGCACTCAGCGCCATTTTACTTAGAAAGATTTTGAGAAGCGTCGAGAGAGTCGACTGCACCCCATTCGTCGAACTCGAGAAATCCGTTCGACAAATATTCCAGAAATCTGTTTGACGTTCGTCAAACTCTGTTCGGCGAAAGGATAGAGAAATCCATTCGTCGAATATTCCAAAAATTTCTTCGACGTTCGTTGAACTCCGTTCGATGAAAGGAAACAGCAAGCTGATCGTCGAATATTCCCAAAATCTGTTCGACGTTCGTCGAACTCCGTTCGACGAAATGATACAGAAATCCGTTTGTCGAATATTCTCGAAATCTGTTCGATGTTTGTAGAACTCCGTTCGACGAATGCATACAACAACCCATTCGTCGAATATTCCCGAAATTTGCTTGATGTTCGTCTAACTTCATTCGACGAAATGATACAGCAAGCCGTTCGTCGAATATTCCCGAAATTCGTTTGAAGTTCGTCGACCTCCGTTCGACGATTTTAACTTAAAGTGTTGTGCTTGTATAAGACGTTTAGTTGTGTCGACGAATCTCGACGATTTGTCGAGTAAGAATATTTTACTTGACGAATTTGACTTGGCATATTTTCTGACGTTGTCTGCTCAAGGGCCGGTCTAAACCGGACTGTCGGGATTTGCGCCAAAATGAGTATAGCGGACGCGTCTTTTTGGTATGACGTCTTTAAAGATATAAAGAGGTGGTCTAATAGCAGGCCGACAAGTGGCTAGCAATTAAACCTAATTCCAAATAAAAAATAGATTTACAGAAACGATCCCTAGCCGTCACTCTCATCATTCTTCCATGCCAAGCTTACTTCCTGTGCTGAAACTGATGGAAGTGGAGCAAATCGCCCGAGCCAACCTTCTTTCCCGTAAAGAACAAACATCAATGAAGGAGAAGAAGTTGTCGCAAAGGAGAGTGACAAGGTCCATGGCCGAAAATACCGTAAATGAGATGTGATTCCTACCCTCTCCCTTGATGCTAGATATTTTGTTATTCCTAGGAGATATATCGACTCGAAGGATTCATGAATTGCGAGAAGAAGATTTTATAGGTAAGTGGCCATATTAGGACTTGTGTCCTAAAGATTAGACGTCTTCGACCTCTCCTTTCTTCTATGCGAAGATGGGGGCAGGTTTCGTGAAGATGCAGTGGCCCTATTAGAGTGAATAAGGGAGGATGATTTCTGGATGTGATTTGGGATTATCGGTTAGAGGAGGAATACGAACCGATGATGTTCATTTCGCTTTAAGATCCGCGCAAAAATCGGTTTTCTGCGCGCAGTGAACTTCGAGGCCGTTTTCGAATCTAATGCAGCCAGATATGGTCTTTCGACTAAACACAAAAGTCATAGCCTTTGGAAATACCTTTTCGACGAGTTATTACACATCTTCATGTGATTTCTGTAACTACGGGAAAGTCTGATCGAACTTGCTGGGTTGTAAACGTGTAGAAACTTGTTTTCAGCATGCAACAGACTTCGAGGATGATTTCAAGTACTCTATTGTCTGATCTGGGTGTTAGACCGAATATCAAAGTTATTGTCCTTGGAAATACTTTTCCATCGGATTGTTACACGTTTACATACTAGTCCTGTAGAGTCAAGAATGTCCACTCGAAGTTGCAGCACAACCAAGTCTTATGTACATGTTGTTCTCGGGTCAGTGTAGAGCCGGGTTTTGAATGTGGCAGAGAGGTCATGGTAAATTAATGATGAGGTTGGATTGAAGTTTGCTATACATAATTGATACTGATTGCGATGAACAAATTGGTTGCTGGCATTTAGTTGATAGATCCATATGTGCATGAATGGTTTGAACTTGGTAAAGAGACTGTATCCAGTTGAGGTTAAAGTTAGGTGACCATAGTCTATATGTAATTATGATAATCAAATGGTTGGTGAATATGTGAAGTACCATTATTTTGATGTGAAGGACATGTGGAAGGGTTGGATGTGCGAGGGTGATTGTCGCATTAAAACGACATGTTGATAAGGGACTCGGTGTGGAGCCCTTACGTGCTATTAAGCACGAGATGTGATTAAATAAAAAGGACTTGAAGTGGAGCCCTTATATGTGAAATTGCATGCGGTGTGAGATGACACGCAATGTCATAATCTTGGCTTAAAGACAGTGTGGTAGGTCTACGGGCTCGCCAGTCATCACACTGATAGGAGCTGACAGATAGACTTGCACGGTTGGGCCTTACTCCTTGGTGTTTACTTCCCGAGGCACCCTTCGTGCTAGTGGACAGTTAGCTTTGGTCCTTTGGTGATATGTTCACAGAGGAACATTCCGTGCCATGATGATAGGCCAGTTTGGGTTGTGTTCTTGGTGCACATCTACCAAAGACCTATCTGAGCCATAGTACACATGTGAGCTCCGTTATTGTGTTCTTAGCATTGAGGCATACAGAGGCCTAGGCCAGGTAGTGTGGATGCCTGCCTAGTAGTGGAGAAGCCCACACTACTGTCACCATTTGGCCACAATGGATGACATCTAAGAGGTTAGCTACCTACTCGAAAAGTGGGAATTATAAGTCTGTGTCGACATAGCAATTGCATGTGCATGATCATGGGTGAGTCATCACATTGCATTCATATCATTACATACATTACATACACAAGATCCTCATCGTATAATTTGTATGGGAACTCCTATACGATGAGTTACTTTACTGTTGAGCCGATCCTGAAGTTATATGTCTATATGGGCATTCATATAAGTTAAGTTACTGTCGTAGATTTATAGTTATATACTATTGTTTATGGCAGAACTGCTAAAGTAAGTTGATATACTTAATTGTTGTAGTTTCTTGATATACACTGTTGTTGATTAATCCCTTATCACTTATTTGTTCTACTGATTATATATATGTATATTGTACCCTTGATCCTTTCTCTGTTTGGTACCGAGGAGTCGCCGAGGGAGCGGATGTTATAGCCACTTAGTCCTTCAGACTAACAGTTGCTACGTCTTCCTTTTTAGGAGGGAACCCCGCAGACAGAACTACAACAGGTTACGCAATAGGGCAGCCAGGCCAAGACGATAGGGCCTGAAGTGACGGTGTCATCGCTATCGTCGGTGACTGATGTGAGTTAGAGAGACTCATTGTGTACATGTACACTGATGTTATAGAAGCTTGTTGATGCTTCTTTTATTTGATGTATTTTTTTTTGGACTATTTTACTTATGTGTGAATTTGACTTCTGTTTTATATTCTTGGTTGGGTTGGTAATGAATGATATTGATTATAGCCGACAGGATAGGTGTCTTATAGTACAGGTTAGCTCGTGTACTAACACTACCGCAAGGCAGCTGTTCTGGGCATAAGACTCCCATCGTGGCGTGTTTTGTGTTCTGTGAGGGGGGTCTTACATGCGCTTTCTATAAAGAAACCATGTTCAGCTTGCCCTTTCCTTTGTCAAAAAGATGTGGTGGTGGAAAAGCCCGAAGCAGAACTGGCTGCAGCGTAGGCTGAGACTGCGGGCACATTGACTTAAAATGACCTTTCTGTCCACACTAAAAGCAGACTCTTTTCTTATTCCCAATAATGGGCATCATTGTGCCCCTTCCATTTGCACAAAGTATAAGCCAACTCTCCCTTAAGAGCACCCTGGATCACATGAACCTGCTCTTGCTTCAGAGCTCCCATTTCTTGAAACATTTCTAGAACAGATCGCCTGTCCGGACACAGAAACTACATGTTTCTTTGATTCTTTTCCTAGAAGCAGAACCAGATTCCTTGGAGTTTCCCCCTCATCAAATTTTCTCTTATCTTTTCTCAACTACTGACCTCAGTTCTTAGCATTGTCGATCGCTTCGACCTTCAGAGCAGCTTCAACTGCTTTTGCATAGGTTTCTGATCCATAAGCATTTGCTAGATGTTGGATGTCACTCCAAAGACCACTCAGAAAATGTTTAACTATGCTAGTCTCAAAAATAACTAAATTTGGAGCAAACCGGCTCAGCTTGTTAAACTCCACCTCATACTCACTCACTGTGAGCTACCTCTACTTTAAGTGTAGGAAATCATTCAACAAATGGTCTCGCTCGACCAACGGCAGAAACTTCTTCAGCAAAAGCTCCTTGAAGACTTCTTATGAACATCCATCCTTTATGTTCTCATTTTCCCTCAACCACCAGCTCTTTGCAAGTCCCTTGAGCTGATTAGCAACGACCATCACTCTATCGTTGACAGAAACTCCCGAGTACAAAAACATCTCCTCGATGGTTATAATCTAGTCGTCCACCGCCATGAAGTCTGCCCTACCATCATAGGTAGGGTGTACTAATCGCTGGAAATGCGAGATGAAATTCATCTCTCGCGGTAGTATAACTGGGGGCACCAGAGGAGTAGGAGGAACTGGAACACCTTGACCCACAGCCGTGTCCTGAACTCTAAGCAACTGTCCTGCAACAACAGTCAATAAGGCTTGGATCTGCGACTGCATCTCCAACATTTGCCTAGACAAAGCTTCATTGCTTTGTCACACTCCTTCTATCACGGTCTCATTCTGAGCACCAGACGAATTGCCCTCTAACTGGGGAGTCGACCTCGTCGTAGAACGTCTTGACATTCCAATAATCACAACAAACTACTGGTCAAAATCTTGCTTAACCGCTAGAACCAAACAACCTAGCACAGACAAAACATACATAAATACTTGATCATGCTGCTAACTTGCTCTGGGAATTTTATAAATGATGAAATGCTTAAACCTAGGATGAAATACCATCATTCTATTAACTCATGTGCATAGACCATGAATGCATGAATTTTCATTCCTCTTACTTTAAAACCATATATATACATATGTCATCAAGTAAATCTTTAGCTTAACACATGTTCTTATGCAATATTATGTCATGCATGTTGTGTTATGCATTGTAAAAAGGCCTTAATGCATGTTATGAGTGGCGTGCACATGAAATGTTATGCATCCCATACTACCTAACGTCGCATGCAATGAAAAAAGAAAACGTGATAATGGGCACCAATGTGATGGTGGTTATGCATCCCATACTACATAACCCTCACATGTTTCCACCTATGGTGGATCCATATACAAACACATATTATGCATCTCATACTACATAATATGCCCCGTATACTTCTTATCATGCTATGAGTGTAATTTTCATGCTTTAGCCAAGACGTACTGATGACACATCGTTGTGTGTATGAAATGACACTAGACAACTAATACTAAATAGAGACGGTTGCTCTACCAATTGTATAACAACCTCCCTCTGATACCAACTATCACAACCCGCATTTTCTCAACATCTAAGTTATATCAGAGTAAGAGAAAATATGCATCGTGATGCCACGCTATGTAGGGCATAACTACAGGCGCTTAGGTACGACTCCAAACTCTATAGTTCATATGAAATCCATAAGTTATTAATCAAAAACCAGTTTAAGTTTAGATGATTGTATCCCTCGGCATAGTGGACCAACTAGTCCACTAGAAAATTATAGTTATACACTGCGGAAAATATTATGATTATGTTGATTAACACCCTGCATGACTATAAACATCCCCAAAGGACAACTCATGGTATGCAAGACTCTAGGTTTAGTATAAGTATGAAAATAGTCTTTATGTTAGCTAGAAGATAGTGAATTTGGTTTTTTTGAAAGATGGCATGTATGAAATACTAGTAGTAATGCTTTTTATAAGTTAAAATATCTAACATGCAACCTAGTAAAAAACATTCCCAGAGAACAAGTAAAAAAACCATAAAATAGGTAAACTAGCAGCTTAACCAAGTAATTAGCATTTTTAAAAGAAAACCACCAGTGGGTGTCAACAAACTGACACGAACCCACTGGTGAACTTGTATGTTTGTACTAACAATAAAATAAAAAAACTTCCTCACAATGGTGGGAAAACTTCTGCAACACAACAGTCCACTAGTAACACCAACCTAGCATCTCAATCGGCTACTACCCTGAACCTAAGGCATTGATAAGAAAAGAATACCTCAGCAAGAAAATAAACAAGTGGCAAAAAAATTGTCAGTAAACAAAAGGGGTAGTAAGATTACCAACCCAACCCAGAATAGTTGTAAAAACACAGCAAGCTAAATTGAAGCCAATAAAAAAAGATTTAACTTATAATATTCAAAGGTAAACAAATTTGCACCAAGTGCGAACGGAGTCATGCTCCGAGAACATCTGCGAGAGTAGGCAAATACTGCATAAGCCTAACCATAAGAAGAAGAAAATGAAACTAAACTCTCACCAACACATGAATCATTAACACTGGTAAATCAACCGGGTCATAGTCGGGACCAAATTGTCCAAACTTAATTAACAGACCCAAACATTTCAAAATGGCACTACGGTGGTGGACACCTGGTCCAACATAACCCAAAAGCCAAAAAACAGACCAAAACATACCCAAGTGCAATGATTCATGAAAACAAGCCAACCAAAGCCAACGTTATATCCAAATACCCATAGAACTCAAACTGGATGGATTCAACCAAAACACGACTATTCTAACTTAGCAAAACTATGTTATTAGAGAAAATACGTAGAATTGGAGAAATTTCCCAAGTTTACGGTAAAGGCATCTAGTACACTCGATGCCGCGTCGAGTGTAGTCAACGCACTCGACGCCAACCAGATTACTCAGTAAAACTAGCTTCACTCAATGCCGCGTTGATTGTATAACACTCACTGAACTCTTTCACATAGGCAGAATCATATAGGATTCCATTGAGTATATTCAGCTCACTCAATGCCACGTTGAGTGCACTCAATGCTTTTTAACTAAAGATAGAATTTTCACTGGATGGTGTTGAGTGTATTCAGCTCACTCAATGCCGCGTTGAGTGCACTCAACGTACTCAATACTTTTTAACTTAATACAAAATTTTCACTGGATGGTGTTGAGAATGTTCAACTCACTCAACGCGGCGTTGAGTTCGCTCAATGCACTCAATGTTTTTAAATTAGATTCCAGGATTTTCCTGGTGGCGTCGAGTGTATTCAACACACTCAATGTCGCATTGATTTCACTCAATACACTCAACGCTTTTAGACTTAGGCTAAAAAACTGAATTCCAGTGCTAAGGATACACTCAATGCCTAACCTGCCCAACAAAATTAATTAAGTCTAAG
This sequence comes from Platanthera zijinensis, assembly GCA_039513925.1. Classification (NCBI taxonomy): domain Eukaryota; kingdom Viridiplantae; phylum Streptophyta; class Magnoliopsida; order Asparagales; family Orchidaceae; genus Platanthera; species Platanthera zijinensis. Next base: position 122,952,855 of record CM077089.1, on the reverse strand, counting down.
GCTCCATTCGACGAACTCCGTTCGACGAATTTGCTCTGTTCGACGAATTTGCTCCGTTCGACGAATTTGCTCCATTTGGCGAATTCCATTCGACGAATTTGACTTCTATTCGATGAACTGCTGGCTCCGTTCGACGAATTGTTTACCGCTCGACGAATTGTTTACCGTTCGAAAAAATTGCTGGCTCCGTTCGACGAATTTAACCTAAGGCTCAATTTGACGAATTTAACTTAAGGCTCAGCTCGATGAATTTAACCTGAGGCTCAGTTCGATGAATTTAACCTGAGGATCAGCTAACCGAATTTAACCTACCCAATGAAATTTGCTTAACCAGATTAATTCCATAATCAACTAAGTTTTCTCAAATATCTTCTACAGGTCGACTAGGTTAAACCTGGTCGATAAAGCCTCTACTACCCACAAATTGTGATGGCCATACTCTACCCCAATAAAAATTTTTGTACAGGAAATGAAAAATCAAGATAATAAGAAACAGAGAATAAGGGGAAAACCACCACTTGCCTCAAACCTTTCCAAACTTTGGCAACACCAGCACTCCTCATGAATCTGGCTGGAAGAACACCTAAGCAGTAAAACCTGAAACTTTTCGAGAGGAAGGAAGGTCAAAACCACAACCTAAACCTCTAAAAATCCATGAAACTGGGAAAACTTACGGTTAAAACATAGATCTTGGTGAGAGTTATCCGGATCTACTCTTTGATGATGATTTCGTGCACCAGAGCTCCTCCAATCGACGGCTAAAGGCACTATAAGGACGCCTCTTTCTTTCTCACGCAAACAGGCCGACGATTTTCAAGAAGAATACGATGAATAGGGTTTTCGTCTTATCGCAAGCATATTAATACTTAGAAATATAAGTATTATAATAATAGTTTATTATGAAATAATGGTCCAAACGACCCAAACTTCACGGCAACACAAATTTCAACGAAAATCTTAGTGTAGCTAAATACCGACGCTACAAACCCAATGACGCAGTCTAAATTAAGATTCAACGAACCAAACTTGGGTAAACACGTCCCGAAACCAAAAAAACGAGAATTCCCAAAGAGGCTCCACTTAGTCACCAAAACAGACCCGACTCGCTAGGGAATCTTGCAAACAGGCTAAACCCAGCCACACACAGAAAAACCTAAGAGCAAAAACCACGCTCTAAAAATGACATATGTAAAAAATGTGTCAACGTAATGCCCCGACATCATAAACACGCCAAATAATGCATTAAACCAGATATTGAAAAAACGGGGGCATTACAACACATTTCTCTAGTTCACTGAAGTCTAGAGTGGGAAGAATATTTTTCATAGTTAATCTTTCTACTCTTTCCCTAGAGATATGACCTAACCTTTTATGCCATAACATAAAGGATTGTTCCTTAATGAGAGGTCTTTTACTAACAACGTTATCTACATTATATGAGGTGTCATGATAATTAACAAGTGAAGACATATTCTATATAAACCATTAGATAGAGAACATTGACCAATAAATCATGATTCGTAAAATAACTTAATAAAACCATCCGAAATATTAAAACCATAATTAAGTCTAACTAATGCAGAAATGGAAATCAAGTTTTTTCTAAATAAAGGAATATAAAATATGTCTTTAATAAAAGTTCATATCCTGAATCATGGAGTAAACAAATATCCCCAATGAACTCCACCTCCACCTCAGCATTGTTGCTAACCGTGAATATGCACTCACCCTTGCTTTGCCTCCTCCTTTTGATGAACCCCTGTAGTGTGTAAGAAACATGATTAGTTGATCCACTATCGAGCAAACAAGAACTTGATGGGGCTACAATTAAATTGGATTCACAAAAGACTAGAGCTAAAGGGTTACCTTTAGGTGCAAATCCACGCTTTTCCATCCAAAACTTAAACTTTAGGCACTCGTGCTTCAAATGCCCCTTCTTCTTACAAAAAAGTAGCTAAGAGGCTTCTTTCTACCAGTGTCCTTTCTTCCTAAAGCTTGTTCATCCTGAGCCTTAAAAGAAGCTTTGAACTTCTTCCTCTTCTTAAACGGGGATTTGATAACGAGCAAACCAGTGTTCTTCTTCTATTTCTTCAGTTTCTCCTCCTCAGCAGCACAATGGGTGATCAAATCATTTATCTTCCATGTCTCATCCTGGGAACTGTAGGTATTCTTCAAAATGCTGAACTTTGCAGGAAGAGTATTTAGTGTCTGATGCACTATCAAGGCTTTTGGGAGAGTAATCTCGATCTCCTGCAGCTTGGTCTAGTAATAGACCATCTTTAGTATATAATCGCAGACTCCGCCTCCTCCCGAACACCTCATGGAAAAGAGGTCCTGAATAACTTTCCCAATCTCAGCATTGGAATACAATTTATACCTCTTCCCAACGACAGTCAAAAAATCCCTAGCGACGGTAGTGTCTAGAAGACCACTTAGCATGTGCTCCAGAATGGAACACATCATAGTCAATAAGTAGTTTTGTTCAACTTGTTCCATGTACTATAATGATCCTTCTCAGCTTGAGTGCTAGTCACTGTGAGGGCTGCAAGCTGGTTGGTACTCATGCTCATCTCTATATCCTCCATCTCAAGAGCAAACATGATGTCAGACTTTCACTTCTTAAAAATTTATCCAGTGAGTTTTCCAATGGTCGTCATATTATTATGCACTATAAAGGTTACTGTATGGATATAAAAGTAAAATTAGTGACTAATAGGGCAACAATTGCTATAAAACCTAAAATAACACACTAGGTAGGGAATCCAGATGCGTCAACGTGCAACACCTTAGGACTGAGTACACGCCATGCAGTTAGTAATTCTCCAGACAAGGACGAGCAACAGTTATACTTGAGTTTTTCATAGATCTATCAACTTTGGGCGAATAGATTACTAGAGCCTTGCACTACTGTACAAATGTCCGTATATCAATTCACGCGACTCTTTCACACCGGGATATTTGAATTTTGCCCTAATATAATATCATGTTTCTTTTGCTTAATGACGTATGGACGCTTAACTGTCTAAAGAAAATACAGAGCCTTTGTTAGGAATTGATTAATGAAAGCACATTTAGTTGCAATTCCAAATTTTATTTCTCTCTAAGTAGCTTAAGGGGTTTTGAGATTGTGTTCTGTAAAAAAATTAATTTGAAAAATAATTTACCCCAAAATTATGAAGGATACTAATAGGTTTGAGTTAATTCCCTCTGATACCAACTATTATAAAATTTAGGAATAAGTGTCTTTATGTCAAAATATTATTATCAAAATTTCTAATGAATATAATGACACTTAAACCGAAGAGAATTGTTTTAACCAAACACTATCTGTCTCTAAATTAAGTTAATTCACATTTATTTTCCTAACTTTAGAACAATAAAATAAATTGAGCTTGAACGAAAGGTAACTAAAGTGCAAAAATTAATTTATACCGTTCTTGGATTCTTGCTCGTTTTTCATGATCGCAGAAATTCATAACAGTTGTGACGTGTTATTCCTTATGAAATCCGCGACGTAGGCAGAACCCGCTAACATGCAAGAATCTCTAAATATAGATATATATAGGTTTATTGTGAAGTTAAATATCAAGTCAATTGATATTTTTATTTTTGAAACCAATACTAAGCTGAAATGTCACTGTAGAATGTAAGACTTGAGTTGAATGCAATTGTGATAAGCTTAGTATTTATAATAATTAGGTTTATGGATTCAAGGATCTGTAAACACATTAATTATAGATATTACTCGCAGTCGGCAATATCGCCAAGAAGAATATTTAAAGCTCGTTAATTTCTTCTGATTTGGAAATAGAGCTCGTCTTATTGCTCGATGGAGGGAGGAGATCCCAAATCTGAATCTGTCTTCTGCAGGACTCGTTAAGAAGAAGGTGTGATGGAGTTCTCGGCTATATCCTCCTCTTCTGTCGAAAGCTCACTACGTCGGCAACAGAGATTCTTATTTGGATGTCGGCGAACTAGGAGGAGGAAGATAAAGACCGATTTCTAGATTGCCTGATGGGAGAGCCTCTAAACCACAAAAAATGGAGGTGAAAAAGGGAAATAGCTGCGTGCGATTTCTCTAGAGACCGAATGCAAACCTGCCCTACCCGACGGTTTCAAAAAATCGAAATCGGATATTTTCAGCCCTTGTTAACTCACGTAAAATTAAGATGAATTTCTTAGGCTTAATAAGGAGGTCTATTGGGAGTTACCAAAAAAAGGATCATCAATCCTTATAACTCCCAAATTAAAATTCAAATAAATTAAATCTCCTAAAGTTAATTTAGATTTAAATATCATGTACATTCATATGCCAAGGGTGAGACCTAGTTCGCGACTGAAATTAAGAGACGATCTTACCCACCTATCACAGGCTTCGACGGTTCACGCGACTGAATTAACTCTCCCTCGTAGGAGTCTGAATAGACTAAATATTCACATACAACATCACCAGTTCGTCTAGAGAGAATATGTTTACCAAAAATAAAATTTCCAACATTCTCCCACTTGGACTTATTCTCATTATAACTTATAACACATCGCTAAAAGTCTTTACTAAACTTATGGGTACAAATTAGCGAGCACGATATTGAGTCTACTCCGACATCAATCCAGTCCAATCAAAACCATCACACTAAATCATGGCGGAAACCACATCATTATGCGACACGGGACCCTTCATGGTCACAGTAGCTTATAGATCTGATCGACATGGACAAAGCGCGGTTATACAATATTACAACATACTGAAAATGTGCACATGAAGGTTGTTCTAATTTTGGTGGTAAACCCAACTTCTCAAATAAATGCACTAAACCATCTTGTGAAAAGTTCTTAAGGTTCAAAAGAACAAGTATGTCTAACCTTAAGGTTTGAAATTCATGTTAAAAGACATACAGTATGCCTTAATTCAAATGAAGTGACCTAAGCCTTATGCTCTGACTGACATAATTCATGAGACTTTTAATGTAGTATGACGTGTCATAAAAATTCAATGAATATCGAAACTTTATGATATTCCTGAATGAATATTCTTCAATTATTAATGGAATAAATAAAGTGCAATATAAATGAAAGATAACTGAACTGGAGCTCCATGTAACCTCCCGCTAATCTAGTACATAAGCCAACTCTTTGGGCCCCATATTAATAACATGTTTTTGAAACACATTTGGGTGAAGTCCTTTAGTAAATAGATCGGCTAACCTGTCATCTGTCCCTAAATGCTCTACCAAAATATCACCCATTTTGTCAAATTCCTGAATGGTCAAGAACTTAATTTTCATATAGTAAGAGCATGTGATACTTTTATTGTTCATCGAGAACATAACTGTAGAAATATTATCACAGTACAACCAAATTGGTCCAGTTATATAATCAATGACCTTCACCACTGTAATGAAGTTATTAAGGCACACTGTGTGAGTAGAAGATCCAAAAAGAGCGACAAACTCTGTAAGCATTGTGGATGAAGTGATAAGTGTTTGTTTGACACTCTTCCACGAAATGGCCCCACCAGCAAACTTAAAGATAAAACCTGAAGTAGACTTCCTATCATCCTCATGATGAGTCCGTATTATATACCTATTTTCGGACTCATTGGGGCTAGTTTTCCTTTGTTTGCACTTCACTTTTAGCTCGTTCTCATATATATTATATCTTATCCTTATTTCCAAAGAAAGTGCACTTTTGGCTCGTGGTTGTGTATATTTTTGTACTTTTATTTTTGTACTCCTTTTTATGCTTGTCTGAAATGTCTGCACACATCAGTGCTAGGTTTAGGGGTTGTGTGCGTGTTCCGGGAACGTTTGGAAGCAGGAATACTGCGCACAATCATCGGATAGAGTGCATATGACCACTGGTCGTGCACTAATGCTCGTGCGCAATGTACCCTGATTTCTAGAATCTACCTGGGGTAATCACATGACCAATGGACATAGTGCACATGACCACCTGTCGTGCGCCACTGATCGTGTGCATTGATTCCTCTTTTCTTTGAGGTCTGTCTGGGGTAATCGCACTACCACTGGACATTGTGCGCATGACCACCGGTCGTGCGCCATTGCTCATGCGCAGTACCCCAGTTTTTCTCTTTATCCTGTCATGCCAATACGCACGATCACTGGCCAAAGTGCGCAAGACCACTGGTCGTGCACCCGTGATCGTGCGCATTGTTTAATTTCTGCATTCTATAAATAGCACGGGTCTCGCCCTAGTTTGGATAACACGAAATCGATCGATTTCTTCTGCCATTTTTCGTCTCTAAGGAGGTAATCTGCCGATCTCCTTCAATCCCCACCCTAGGGAGGTGCTCCGGGCAAGCTTTCACCGCCAAATCCAAGCCGGAGCTTCCTCTCGGCCTCCTCCATCATCTCTTGGGCTTATTTCAAGCTTCAACGCATAGCCATCAAGCAAAGGGAAGCTTGCAACTTTCGTCCGCTATCATGACATGAAGAAGACAGGCCATTGGAAGGTGGTGACAACCCTTCTCTACCACGGACGCAGTTAAGGACCGAGCTTGGACGCGGATTGACAACCCGGTGAATCCAACCATGAACCCTCAACAAGACTTTTGATACTGTCGTTCTATTGCCTTGTTCTTCCTTTTTGTTTTTTTATGTGTCATTGTAAACTCTATTTATAGATGATGTGCGCTTAATTGTAAAACGCTTATTTGAAATCATGTCTATGTGATTTGTATTTTCGTTATATATTACTTGAGGTGCGCCATATTCCATTCACGACCATCCACCCTTGCCGCACTAGCAATTTCTAGTGGCGTGCGTTGCGAAGAGGTGCTCTCGACCCTTATTCCGCAAGCCTACTCGCCCATCCGCCTAGTGATATGGTGCATAGCAGCCCGACTAGTCTTCCATCCTGTCTGGCGAAGTATCGCATAGCGGCGTTGCATAGGAGTAGTTGATAGATTTTTACTTTCTTTCATCGCAATACCAAAACCCCCCTTTTTTTGTTACCTCCAACCTAAGGACTTCAACCTCAAGTCCTCCTCAAAATTAACTCCACCTTACTGTGTTCCTTGAGAGATTGATACTTGGGAAAACTCGCCCATTTTATATTATTTGTGCGACCGGTTCACTGCCGTGATCTTTAGCATCAAGTTTTTGGCGCCGTTGTCGGGGAACACAGTCATGTGAGTTTTTGGAGAGCGAGATAGGAGATAGAAGCCCTTGTCCACTTGTTCATTACATGTTTTATTTTTCTTTGCTTTATTTTTTATAATTTGTTGCTTATTTTTCTTTATCCCTTTTATAATTTTGATATTTCAGTAGCAGGTATTCCTTTTTATTTATCTGCTAGTAGTTAATTCTTTGCTTAGAAATTCTGTTGGTGAATTATTTGTGCTTGCACCATGTATTCTTTTATGAATATCCATTGCCGATGGTGTAGGGATTATAAACATAGTAGTGATGAGTGCCCCACTGAAGATTGGGAGCATAATTCTCGTGGTTTTATGTATGGAGCACCGTCTCCCAATGGTACTTCATACACTCAACCCAGGTCTTATGGTCACTCCTCTTCTCCACTTTCATCTTTTTATTCCTCTCTGGTTCTACCAGGACCGAGGAGTACTGGAAAACGATGTTTGTGTTGTCACAACACCGATCATACGTTGAAGGATTGCACAGAATTTCAGCGCCAGTTGGAGGAGGATGACGAGCCGGATATCCGAATCGTTCAATCCACCTCTTAATCGGCTTCTCCTGCTGATTTTACGTTGATTTCGTGGTACCACCATGTTATTTTGGCGGTGCTGCGGATTGGTGTGACGATATTGTGGTGCCGTCTCTCCCTATGCCCTCTTCCCCTATTATTGACTCACCCCCGGAGGAACCTGCACATATTTTCTCTGATGTTAATGTTCCTTCATCTTCTTTGCAAGAATTATCTACTCCATTTACATGTGAGTTGGCAGACAATGTTGTGCCCGATGGTGATGTTGAGTCTGAGGTGTCGTCATGGTGTGACGAGGAAATTATTCTCATCAATGGAGAGTATTATGTCTTGGAACATAATGACACACCGAGGTGTGTTAATGAGGAGATCCTTTCTGATGAGGAAGTTTCCACTTTCTTGTTAGATGAGGGGATCCAATCCACCATCGAGGACCTCCTATTCTCAAATCCCCATCGTCATGACTCATATGACACTGATGGTGATCATTGTTCGGAGCCTGCTGGGAGTGAGACTGGGAACACTCCCCTTATTGTTGATTATTTTAGTTCTTCATCTTCTTTATTTCTTGATACCCATTCTATATCTGAGCCCGTGCAGGTTGAGCCTTCGCAGGTGCCTCAGGAGTAATTGGAGCTTCTTTCTCCAGTCATCGATGATAGCATCCTCTTTTGCGAGGAGGTTGATTCCTCCTCTATTGAGGAAGCTTCATTGATAGCTTTCTCTTCCTGCCATCTCCCTGTTGTGGACGATACCTTGCAGGGCAAGGATTTTTTGTGTGAGTTGAGTGAGGACCAGGCCTCATCCTCATCTTACATTTTGTTTCCTCTACCTGTAGTTTGTAAGTATTATTATTCAGGTAAAGGGGTTACTGTTCTATCACCGTATCGGTACCCGTTACCGACACAGATATTAGGATAGTTACCTGTTCAATTTTTTTCATCGGCCCATTAGCTAGAACTGTATAGAATTTAATAAGTCATGCTGGGATGACAGTAACCCCATTAGTTATCTTATATTTTCTGCATTTTATTTTTCATGTCTATTTTAGTTTTAGTATTTTTTTTATATATTTTTCTTTTGTTTTTACGGAGCTCACCCCTGCAGGTATTCATTACAACTACGTGGTTGCAGGGTTGTGATTATTCGTATGACAGGCTTGCTTTAGGTTTTCACGCATCTTCTGGTATGCTCAATAGATGAGCATTGGGTAACTTCTTCCCTTAGCTCATTCTGATTTTAATCTCTTTATCATATGATGTGTTGTTTAATTTAAGTCTGGGGGAGAGCTATTTCTTGTTACCTTTTGCACATGCACATTTCTTGTGCATACTAGAAGCATTTGTAGTATAATTTTGTTTAGTTCATTGCATTGCACACCACTACACCCACATGAGCGCGTGCTTAGCTGTTAGCATGCTGCGAGTTAAACTCATGTCTTTGATAGATTTGGGAAAATTATGGTTCTGGCTTAGGATTGTGGGACGGAGTAAAATGTTGACCTTGCTGTGCTTCTAGTCAACTGCTCTCGTCTCGTGTAGAAATTAGAGTAGATTTAATTTTACTGTATGCTAATAGATTTATAATTTTCTATTTGTGTAAATACTTTTTATTCTACTCAAAAGTTGGTGAATCCGGTGTGAACCAAACAGTAGCGTAAGAATGTGTGTAGCCGTCACTAGACTCATTTTGCTTGAGTGGGGAGGAAGGTTCATCTTTCTCGGTGGCTAAAAATTGACCCAAGCTACTCTCGAAGCCTGGATACATGGTTAGTCTAGCGTGACTGTGATGTAGGCCATCATTTTGGCCCAGTTGAGCTTTGTACCGTTCCTAACGTCTTATCCTCGCTAGCCCCGTTGTGCCTACCCTTTCCTTAGATTCAGCTCCACCTTTATTTCACCAAAGCCTAATAGCCGATCCTAGTCGCACACCTAAGTCGAGCTTTAGAGTTCTTCTATTTTCATGTTGGGGTGTTGATGTGGTGATCTCTTTGTGAAGAGTGTGGATGTGCTCCAAGGTATATTTGCTGGGATGAAAAAGAAAAATGATGAAAATGAAAAAAAAATTTATAAAAAGAAAAAGTGAAAAAAGAGAGCAAAAGTTTAATTGAAAATCCTCTTGGTTATGTGATTATATTTGGAGTAGGCGGTGCACACACCCATATGTTAAAAGTTAAGTCTGGGGGTGTGGTGCACTCGCGCGTATATTGTGGTTAGCGGTTGGATTCAGTTGTTTTAGGCTAGCTCATTTGGGTTAGGCGCATAGACTTTCTTTTTATCATTGTTTACCTCACTGTAACCCAAGCCCCATCTCTAATCATAAAGTCCTATGGATTCGCGCTTGAGTCTAACTAGTTTCGTGGAGAGAGTGTGAACGGGCAAGCGTATGGTCCCCTACATTGGTGGATTCCTTTGGAAGTGATCCTGAGCCCCGATCTTTGTCAAAGCTCACCTTAGTGGCCTGCCTACTTTCTTCCTACGCATGACCGGATGATTCACCGTGATTATATTTTTGAGTAGTAATCAAATTTTAATACGCATTGTGAAAAATATAAACTATTCTGCATACTTAGAAATTTTCTCTTTGTATTTTTGCTCACGCGAGCATGCGACTTCGCATGGTACTCTGTTTTTCAATTTCTTTGTTAGTTAGTCATTTTCCCTATCTTCTTAGATTTTGTTTGCTCGGGACGCGCAAATAGTTAAGTCTGGGGGTGTGATGAGTCCATATTATATACCTATTTTCGTACTCATCTGGGCTAGTTTTCCTTTGTTTTCACTTCACTTTTAGCTCGTTATCATATATATTTGATCTTATCCTTATTTCCATAGGAAGTGCACTTTTGGCGCATGGTTGTGTATATTTATGTACTTTTATTTCTGTACTCCTTTTTATGCTTGTCTGGAATGTCTGCCCACATAAGTGCTGGGTTTAGGGGTCGTGTGCGTGTTTCAGGAACGTTTGGAAGCAGGAATACTGCGCACGATCATCGGATAGAGTGCGTACGACCACTAGTCGTGCGCCGATGCTCGTGCGCAATATACCCTGATTTCCAGAATCTGCCTGGGGTAATTGCATGACCACTAGACATAGCGCGCATGACCACCGGTCGTGCGCCACTGATCGTGTGTATTGATTCCTCATTTCCTGGAGGTCTGTCTGGGGTAATCGCACGACCACTAGAAATGGTGTGCACGACCACCGGTCATGCGCCATTGCTCATGCACAGTACCCCAGTTCTTCTCTTTATCCTGTCATGCCAATATGCACGATCACTGTCCATAGTGTGCACGACCACTGGTCGTGCGCCCGTGATCGTGCGCATTGTTTAATTTCTGCTTTCTATAAATAGCGCAGGTCTTGCCCTAGTTTGGATAACACGAAATCGATCGATTTCTTCCGCCGTTTTTCATGTCTGAGGAGGTAATCCGCCGATCTTCTTCAATCCCCACCCTAGGGAGTTTCTTTGAGCAAGCTTTCACTGCCAAATACAAGCCAGAGCTTCCTCTCGGCCTCCTCCCTCATCTCTTGGGCTTATTTCAAGCTTCAATTCCATAGCCATCAAGCAAAGGGAAGCTTGCAACTTTCATCCGCTATCATGACACGAAGAAGACGGGCCATTGGAAGGTGGTGACAACCCTTCTCTACCCCGGACGTAGTTGAGGACTGATCTTGGATGCGTATTGACAACCTGGTGAATCCAACCGTGAACCCTCTACAAGACTTCGGATACGGTCGATCTCTTTCCTTGTTCTTCCTTTATTGTTGTTTATGTGTTGTTGTAAACTCTATTTATAAATGATGTGCGCTTAATTGTAAAATGCTTATATGAAATCATGTTTATGTGATTTGTATTTTCGTTATATATTGCTTGAGGTGCGCCATATTCGATTCACCAAAATCCACCCTTGCCGCACTAGCAATTGCTAGTGGCATGCGTTGAGAAGAGGTGCTCTCGACCCTCATTCCGCAAGCCTACTCTCCCATCCGCTTAGCGATTCGTTGCATTGCGGCCCGACTAGTTTTCCATCCCGCCGGTGAAGCTCGCATAGAGGCGTTACAAAGGAATAGTTGATAGATTTTTACTTTCTTTTATCGCAATACCAAAACCCCCCTTTTTTGTTACCTCCAACCTAAGGACTTTTGTTGGTACCCTAGTTTTGATTTGAGTTTAGTCCTCTCCTTTGTGCCTCTTGACCCAAGAAATACTTATGGTCAATGGTTAGGAGTCTAGCTGTAGAGTCCTCACTTTTCCAGATTGAGAATTTGGTTAAGTAGTTTTTCGTTCGACGATAGTCGAACGCCGCTCGACTATCGTCTATCGGCTGATCGACGATCGTCTATCAGTTGGTCGACGCTTTGTCTGCGTTGATAGTTCGACTATCTGTTGATAGGTCGACTATCTGTTTTGCGTTGATAGTTCGACTATCTGTTGATAGTTCGACTATCTGCTTGGCGAGGTAGTTCGACTATCTGTTCTGATAGTTCGACTATCTGATAGTTCGACTATCTGTTGATAGGTCGACTATCTGTTCCGCCTTGATAGTTTGACTATCTGTTGATAGTTCGACTATCTGTTGCCTTTGATAGTTCGACTATCTGTCCTGATAGTTCGACTATCTGATAGTTCGACTATCTGCTGATAGATCGACTATCTGGTTTGTTTTGATAGTTCGACTATCTTTTGATAGATCGACTATCTATTTTCTGAGGTAGGTCGACTATCTGCTTGATAGGTCGACTATCTCTGTGCGCTTGATAGTTTGACTATCTGTCCTAGATAGATCGACTATCTGATAGTTCGACTATCTGTTCTGATAGTTCGACTATCTGCCGGGGTAGTTCGACTATCTTCTTCGATAGGTCGACTATCTGGATCGTTCGACTATCTGCCCGATAGTTCGACGATCTCCGTGCGTCGTTCGACGATCTTCGAGGGTCGTTCGACGTTTTCTGTCTGCCTTTGTATTTTGTATTTATTTATTATATTTAATTAATTAATACATTTTCTGGCACATTATTTTAAGCTGAATGATAATATTTCCAGGCAATATTTGCTCCATCTCTTTTGCCTGAGTCAAATCTTTTTAAGATAAAGTTGTTTGTCTTATTAGCTGTCATTTTAATTTACTTTATCTATTGTCAGCCCTTTATAGCCGTTAGACTGAAAAGTCTTCTTTTTGCTATAAAGAGATTATTTCTGATGTGACTTTATTTAGTCCTTCTGTTATTTGATTTAAGCCTGCAGCTTCTTAGAAAGAGGTTCATTCCTTTTATAGAATGTTTTGCTGCAGAGATGTTTCTGTCTTCTTGATATTTACAGCCCAGGTCTCAAGGCTTAGAAGAAGACAAATAATTCAAATGGAAGAGAGCCGTTGCTTGCTGATGATTATAAAAAGGACCCTTTGAAGAAGGATTCAAGCTAGCTAATAGCTAACCAGAGTTACACATATTCTCAAGCTCTCAAGCCTTCATCCAGTTCAAGCTTCCTGCTCTCAGCAATCTCCATCTAACTGAGAAGTGTTAAGATCTTCATCTCTTCTTCACCTGAGTTCTCCTGCTTTCAGGAAGTTCAAGCTCAGAGTCCCTTTGAAGAAGAAGAAGAAGATAGCTGCTTGAAGATCTTTTGATTTTATTATTTACTTTCTTCCTGTAGCTTTTCCTTCAGGACTTTCTGAAGAGTTTTCTGCACTGAAGCAAGACTTCACCTGGACATCTTTGAGCCAGGGGGAGCCTTGATTCTTTAGAGCATTCTAGCTCAGTGCAAGCTTTTGTGCTTCTCTAATCTATTGTAAAATAGAGAAGACATCTTAACCTTCTTCCCCCTCCTGTACAGGGTTATTACTCCCTTCAAAAGTATCCCTTGGTGGCAGGGCACCTGATCAAAAACTTGTGCTTGGTTTTTAGACACCTGATCAAAAGTCTAAAGGGTTTCTGGATCTACCTGAAGAAGATTCTGTTGGTGGCAGGGCACCTGATCAAAAACCTGAGTGGATTCCTACCGTGTGGGTAGAAGAGTGGACGTACCCAAGTTGTTTAGGGAACCACTATAAATTTCCTTGTGTCGTCTGGATTCCATTGTTTAATTCCTGCATTGTGGCTGTGATTAGATATAACTAGGTTGCTAGTTGCTGATTAGGTTTTTCCAAGCTTAACTGTAATTACAGTTAGCTTGTGTCTGTACACAACACTTGTGTTAGGCTTTAAGGTTAAATCAATATCTATAATCTTTTCATTCCGCACTTCACTCCAAGGGAGTTGGGTAGACTATTAAGTTTTGTCTGTGTAAAATTTGATAACTCTATTCACCCCCCCTCTAGAGTAGTATCTATCCCTTCACTTTCAATTGGTATCAGAGGGAGGTTCACTGACTGTATAGGCTAACACCTAAGTCACAAGATCCTGATAGATACCAAGAGCTTATAGATATTCACTATCATGGCCCAATCTAAGGATTATTCTAGCACCAGACCTCCAACATGCAACTTAGCAAAGTTTGGCATCTGGAAGGCAAGGATCAAATTATATATGAATTCCATTGATGAAAGTATTTTTGCCTCTATTTTGTCAGGTCCCCCAAGAGCACCTGCTGCTGCCACTGCCTCATCATCTGATATGAGTGCAGTGCCTCCTCCAGATTACAATGATGAATACAAGAAGGCCAAAATTGCAGATGCCAAGGCAATGAACATACTGGCTCAGACAATGTCTGATGAGGTGTTCCAGAAGGTGGCCGACTGCTCCTTAGCAAAGGCCATGTGGGACACACTGAACCAGATTGTAGCTGGTTCAGCTGATGAAAGGAAGGACAGAAGGTCCAACCTGATCTCACAGTATGAGAACTTCAAGAAAACTGATGCTGAATCAGTTGAAGCTATGTACACCAGGCTCAGCTCAATCATCAATGAGCTGAGGACCCTGGACAAGGACATATCATTGACAGAGGTCAATGATAAGATTCTTATGTGCTTCCCTAGCATATGGGATCTAAGAATCTGGCCCATCAAGGAAGCCAGAAGTACAAATGAGATCTCAACTGAAGCTCTCCTCGGCAAGCTCAAGTCTTTTGAGCAAGTGCTGAAGACCAGAGAAGCAGAAGCTGAAGCCAAGACCCCCACTCCAATAAGAAAAGAGCAATCTCTAGCTCTTAAGGCTGCAGATGTCTCTGAAGGCAGCCAATCTAATGAGGAACTTATGGCATTGTTTGCCAAAAGATTTCTCAAGATGGGAAGAAAGGAGTTCAGAAAGAAGTCTTCACGCTATGAAGACAAACCAAGGTATGATCGATCTCCTGCTAAAGAAATCATTTGTTATGGTTGCAGGAAGCCTGGACATATTTTGCCAGAATGTCCAGAGGAGAAGAACAAAGAAAAGAGAAAAGAAAAGGAACAACACAGGAAGCACTCCAAGCCATCCTCCCACAAAAACAAGAAGAAGGAGAGAGGTTTCATTGCTGAAACCTGGAGTGATTCTGATGAAGAATCCTCCTCATCAAGCTCCAGTGAAGATGAGGAAGAGAAGAAGGCAAAAGAAGTTTGCCTAATGGCAATAGATGCCTGCAGCAACCACTCTGCTGCAGAGAGTTCTGATTCTGATGAAGAGATGCCTACTGAAGATGAGGTACTTTCTTCTTATGATTTTACTTCAGAAGAATTTAAGTTAGAATTTAAATCTTTGTGTTTAGATTTAATTAGTTCAGAAAAGGAAATAAAAGAACTTAGAAATAGGTTAGCTGACTCAGAATCAATAGCCTCTGATAATGTTAGGTTAAAGGAAGAACTCACTACTTGTAGTGAAGAAGTTAAATTTCTTAAAATAGAGTTAGCTAAGTCTAAGAGATTAGAAGAATCCCTTAATAGTAGAAGCCTTAAGCTGTTAGAAATTACCAGCATGACTAACACTAGGTCAGGTAATGATAAACTAGGCTTAGGAGCTTCTCCCAGTGAACCCCCAGTCCTTCTTAAAAAAAATCTTTCAACTCCAGTGAACTTCATTTCAGCTAGTGGAAAGAAGAACACTGAGCAAGTAAATCTGGTAAATAAAACCTTAAATAAAGCTAAGAGAGAAAAGAGAAAGAAGTTCTTCAAAGAAATGCAAAGAGCGTCGAACGCCGCTCGACGATCGGAAGCTCCATGGTCGAACGAAGCTCGACGATCTGAGCGCCCATCGTCGAACGTCGATCGACGATTTCAATATGATTTTCAAAATCATAATCAATTCCATAGAAACCTAAATGAGAATAGAAACCCTAGGTTTGTTGACCCATCATCTGCATGGAGAATCCCACCTAGGAGATCTCACCCACTAGGTTATCACCCTCAGCCTGCATTCTCTTATATTTCCAGTTTTTCTTATGTGAAAAACAAGGGACCCAAGGTTACCTGGGTCCACTCTGTCTAAATAATTGTCTTGCAGGTGAAGGCCTATCCAATCACTCAAAATAAGTGGTATTTGGATAGTGGATGCTCTAAGCATATGACAGGAAATAAAGATCTACTGTCAAAGTTCAAAGCTAAGCTCGGCCCAAAGGTTATCTTTGGAGACTCCAGCTGTGGTCAGACAGAAGGCTATGGCAAGATCACAATTGGAGCAGTTACTTTCAAGAGAGTTGCTTATGTCAATGGACTGAAGCATAATCTGATCTCAGTCAGCCAGCTATGTGATGCTGGCTACCAGGTTTCATTTTCTAATTTCTCTTGCAATATTACTTTAAATAATAATGTTGTTTTAGTAGGTATTAGAATAGGTAATATTTACTTAGTAGATTTCAATTCATCTCATTCTGAAATCTGCCTGTTTAATGAAGTAACCCTTAATAACAATTCCCTTTGGCATAAAAGGCTTAGTCATGTAAACCTTAAAAATATATCTAGGTTATCTAAGCACAACCTTGTTAGAGGTTTACCTTCTTGCCCCTACAAGAAGGAGAGCCTATGCAAGGCTTGTCAGCTAGGCAAGCAAACCAAGAATTCATTTAAATCTGTAAATAAAAGTGATTCTCCTAGAATCCTGTATTTATTACATTTGGACCTTTTTGGCCCAATAAATGTACAGAGTTTAGGAGGGAAGTATTACACATTAGTAATTGTAGATGACTTCTCTAGGTTCAGTTGGGTTTTCTTTTTGAGAACTAAGTCTGATAACTTCAAAGCCCTTACAGACTTTCTATTATGTGTGCAGACTGAGTACTCTACTCATGTGGACTTGATCAGAAGTGATCATGGTACTGAGTTTGACTCTCTTCTCATGCAAGAATTCTGTGAGAGAGAAGGTATCAAACATAGCTTCTCAGCTCCTAGAACTCCCCAACAAAATGGGGTAGTTGAAAGGAAGAATAGAACACTAATTGAAGCTGCTAGTACATTGTTGGCAGATGCTAACATGCCTCTATCCTATTGGGCAGAAGCTGTTAGTACAGCCAACTATGTCCTGAATAGAAGTTTGATACACAAACTTAAGTGTAAAACTCCTTATGAGTTGCTTAAAGGAAAGAAACCAAAAATTAATTACTTTAGAATTTTTGGCTGTATTGTTTATATTCATAATAATAATAAAGAATATATTAGAAAATTCGAAGCAAAAGCTTCAATGGGAATCATGCTTGGATATTCCCAAGTAAGCAAAGCTTATAGGGTTTATAACAAATCTACCTGTAAGATAGAAGAATCTGTGCATGTGACTTTTGATGAGTCTCAGATGTTTTACAAGGAGAAGGAAAATTCTCCTTCCTCCAGTTCTTTGCAGGTACATGATGCCCCTCAAGAAATTCTTCAACTATCAACTCTTCAGATCACTGAATCAGACAGTGATGAAGACATTGCTGAAGCTGTTAAAGCTGTTGTTGTACCACCAACAGTAGATCAAATTCCTCCTGAGGAATTAATCCCAACTGTTGCTGAAGATCACATCCCACCTGCTGATATTGTCACACTTAGAGATCATCCCACATCTCAAGTGATTGGAGACATATCAGCTGGTGTGCAAACAAGACACCAATTAAGACAGGATGTGATGCATGCTTGTTTCCTCTCACAGGTTGAGCCCCTCACCTTTAAAGATGCAGAGCTAGATCCCCACTGGATCATTGCAATGCAAGAGGAGCTCAATCAGTTTGAGAGATGTAAAGTTTGGACTTTGGTTCCAAGACCTAAAGGCCAACTGATCATAGGCACCAAGTGGGTGTATAGAAACAAGTTAGATGCAAATGGAATTATAGTAAGGAATAAAGCTAGGCTTGTAGCTCAGGGCTACAGACAGGAGGAAGGTATAGACTATGACCAAACCTTTGCTCCTGTTGCAAGGCTAGAAGCAATAAGGATCTTCTTGGCCTATGCAGCCTTCATGAAGTTTAAGGTGTTCCAAATGGATGTCAAAAGTGCATTCCTAAATGGTGAGCTTAAGGAAGAGGTGTTTGTTGAACAACCACCAGGGTTTGTTTCTTCAACTCAGCCTTCTCATGTTTTAAGTTGCAGAAAGCTCTTTATGGACTAAAGCAAGCTCCTAGGGCCTGGTATGAGACCTTAGCTAGTTTCCTGTTAGAGCACAACTTTACTAGGGGAGTAGTTGATAGAACCCTTTTCATCAAGCATCACAAGGACACAATCCTGTTAGTTCAGGTGTATGTAGATGATATTATTTTTGGCTCCACTGATCCCAAACTGTGCAAAAAGTTTTCCAACTTGATGCATTCCAAGTTTGAGATGAGTAGCATGGGTGTGCTGTCTTACTTTCTTGGTCTCCAAGTTAAGCAAGATGCTGATGGTATCTTCATCTCCCAATCCAAATATGCCAAGGAATTGGTAAAGAAATTTGGGATGGCTGATGCTTCAGCAATGCCTACACCCATGGCTACTAATGTAGTTATTGATTCTGATGATCACGGCAAGCCAGTTGATCAAAAGAATTATAGGGCCATTGTTGGTTCCCTATTATATCTAACTGCAAGTAGGCCAGATATAATGTTTGCTACATGCCTTTGTGCTAGATTCCAGGTCAACCCCAAGGAATCTAATCTGATTCTTCTAAAGAGAATCCTGAGATACCTGAAAGGATGTCCAGATCTAGGACTTTGGTACCCAGCTGAGTCAGAGTTTGAATTAATTGGATATTCTGATTCTGATTATGCTGGTTGCAGAGTTGACAGGAAGAGCACCTCAGGAACTTGCCAGTTCCTGGGAGAGAGATTGGTCTCTTGGTTCTGTAAGAAGCAGGCTTCTGTCTCAACTTCAACTGCAGAGGCTGAATATATAGCAGCTGCTAGTTGTTGTTCACAGATCCTGTGGATTCAAAACCAGCTTGTGGATTATGGTTATTCACACAAGAACACCAAGATCATGTGTGATAGTACCAGTGCCATTTCTATTGCACAAAATCCAGTGCACCACTCTAGAACCAAGCACATTGAGATTAGGCACCATTTCCTGAGAGATTGTGTGGAAAAGAACAAGATCTGTCTTGAGTTCATATCCACTGAGTTTCAGAGAGGTGATATATTCACCAAGCCTTTAGATGAACAGAAGCATCTGTTCTTTTTAGTTCAACTAGGCATGATCAATGGACGAGACTAAGTGTGACAATATCTGCCTATGTTGAAATCTGCTTGAAGATCGTCGAACGATGATCGAAGATCGTCGAACGGATTAAGCCTATCGTCGACCTCTGGTTAATGATAGATTATCTGTTTGAAGATCGTCGATCGACGTTCGACCATCGTCGAACAGGTTGAGCTCATCGTCGATCTCTGAACGACGACAGCTTGTTGCTTCTGAAGCCAGAAATAGCCGAACGATGGTTCGACTACTCTACTTCTGAGCCAGAAATAGCCGAACGATGGTTCGACTATCGGGTCATGTATCTTTTTAATAGATCGACTATTCCCGGTCTAATATAAAGCCGATAGTCGACCTAGGTTAAAAGATCTTGTGTTTTATCGTCGACGGAGCGTGCCCTTTCGCATTCTGCTTTCCCGCTTGCGATTTCCGGGCGTTTCGTCTTCTTCGTTCTCTGCAGCTTTCTCGAGTTTTCTCCAGCGAATCCATGGCGGTTTCCCCAGCAGTGCTAGCCGTCGTGAAGTTTGATGCAGGATTTAGCGTGGATTTCGACGCATTCAGCAGCTGCGATGCAGGAATAGTAGAAGTTCTACAGCTATGCAGGGATCAGGGTTTAGAGAAGTTAATGTCTGAAAGGATTAAGATCAACATTCCAGAAATCAAAGAATGGGCTTTCACGTCGTCTTCCACAGACGAATCGATGATCGGTACCATCGGCGGAGAAGAGGTAATCCTGACTCAGGCCGTTTTATCTGATGTTTTTGGATTAGTTATTGGTGATGAGGATTATGAGCAAGATGCTCAGGAATTTGGAAGAATGCTGGTTGAGCTGGGACATGCTGAGGGCATTCCCACGAAGCTGCTCAAAGTGAATTTTCCTTTCAAAATCAAGTTTCTGGCTGAGTTAGTAGGAAAAGTGCTCCTGGGTAAGCACTCTGCCCACGACAATATAACAAGGCAGCAATTCGCACTCATGTGTGCGATTATTAATCGAAAAAGGATCGATTGGGCAGCAGTTGTGTTTGATTTAATCAGGAAAAAGACTGGTAAGAAGGAAGTCACCCTAGGAAGGGTCATTGGAATTTTCCTTAAGGAGAAATACCCCCCAGCTGCTAAGTTCAACTGCAACAACAATCAATGCGAGCAAGAAAATGGATCCCAACTTGTTCTCTAAGTGGAAGAGAACGTTTGTGAAACCTGCTCTAGCAACATCTGAGGACACAAGGACTGAATCAGTCGCTCCTCACCATGTTGAAGCTGGCTCAGCTCTTCCTTCCTCCTCCTCTGCATTGCTGTCTGCCTCAGTTGAAGTTCCATCAACTTCAGCTGAGGTACGACCTTCTTCCTCTGCTGCTCCAGAAACAACTACGGTTGTTCCTCTTTCCCCTCCAGCTTCTCCTCTACCTGCACATCTGGCTAGGATATCTGCTCCTAGCTTTGATTTGTTAGGATCAGAGAGAATTTCTACTCCTCCTATATCTCCCGTTCATTCCCCAATTCATTCCCCAATTAACTCTCCTGCTCCATCTCCTGCTCGATCCCCTGTCCACACCATTTCTCATCCCAGCACCACTACCATATCTGCTGCAGCTCCATCCACCTCACTTCTTTCATCTATTGAGATCTCTCCTGAGCTTATCTCCCGCATTGTGGAGCTGATTACCCCCTCAATCAAAACCATGATTGAAGAGGCAATCGCTCCCCTTGCTGCCTCCATTGATCTCTTATCTGCCTCCATCAAATCCCTTTCAAAATCTGCTGAGCCATCTTCCTCAAGGGGCCTGGTTTTAGTATCTACTGAAATCAGGCAGGAGGAGATGTTCAATGAAGATGCCTCAGACCATCCTGCCTCCCCTCCAGCTATAAAGGATTCAGTCATGTCTGCCCAGGAAGAATCTGCTCAGGAAGAAATAGTTCCAGATGTTGTCATGACTGCCCAGGAAGTGATAGATCCAGCTGAGGAAGAAATAGCTCCTGCTGAGAAAGAAAAAGTTCCAGTATTATCTGATAAGGAAATAGCAGATGGAATCTTGTTATCTGAGATTGCAGTTAAAGTCTGCTTAGAGGATCTTACCTCTCCTATGATTCCTAGATTCCTAGAAGGAATTATAACTTCATATCTGAATGAATCATGGGAGATGGTTAAGTATGAAGGTAACTCTTTCATTCGTTTTGTCGATGAGTCGATTAATTTGATAGTTTGTGAATACCTTGAGGGGATGATTATCGCTTATTTAGCAGATATGTATTCATAATTTTACAGATGTTATTAAAGAAGATTTAGCTGCTCAGATCATAGCAGTTGTCTCTGAAGCTGATCCAAGTATTCTTGCTACTCAAGTAGACCCTGAATTAGAATCCTTTTTAGATAATAAAGAAGATGAGTCTGAGAAAGATGAAGTTAAAGTTGACTCTCCTGTTCTGAGTTTGGAAGAAGTTCAAGCAAGAGCAGCTTGGGATTTAAGAGTTCAATCTTTAAAAGAGAAAGAGAAAGATTTGCAAATTAAAAAGTCAACCATCTGGGATGACTCTCCAGGGTTGGACTTAGATTCCCTTCTGGCTCTGGATGCCATGGAAGAGGAAAGGGAGAAATCTGATCTTAAGCTTAAAGAAAAGGCTGTTTCAGAAGCCTATGATCCTTATGAAAATCCTCCCTCATCTCATTCTGATGATGATGATGATTCTGATGTTTCTGAGAAGTCAAAGAGAAAGAAAGCTGCCTCAAAGAAAAGAAAAGCTGCTCCTCCTCCACCTCCCAGTAAGGATAATGATATTTCCTATTACATTCTGAAGGGCATTGACCCTAAATCCAAGGATTTTCAGCACTGGATGAGGTTTTCAAAGAATCAGCAGAAAGAAAGAAAAAGAACTAAGAGGTATGATAGTCCTGTCTCAAGATGGACTCCCAGAGGTCCTCCTCCTCCACCTCCTGGTGCAGGAGCCTCTGGGAACCTATCAGCTAATCCTGCTGCCTCTTTTGGAAGATCTGCGTCTTTTCAGCCCCAGCCAAGACAAGGTTATCAAAGCTCTCAAGGCAAATCATTTTCTGGTTCTCAAAGACAAATGAAGGAGACTGTGGTTCAAAGACCAACCTTTTCCCCACCTCCTTCTCCAAAGAAGAGAACTCCATCTCCAGTTCAGACTGAGGAAATTGTTTCAAAAGGTAAAAAGTTTACTTTGTTTTAAAATTTCTAGCAAGAACCCCTTTTGCTAAGTATACTCTAATGTCTTATCTAGTGATTCAAGATAAAATAGCTGATGCTGCTTCTCCTGAGCCTGTATATGAAAATCCTGAGCTCGATCCTAACTTTAGGATGGCTCGCTTTCAAGAACTAGTAGGAGCAGCCCAAATAAGAAATGCTAGAGCAGAAGGAAAAGATACGACTGGTCTAACTACCATGTCTGTTTACAGAAAGAAAGAGCTTGAAAAGTTCCAGGTTAATCCTGAGATTTTTGATCCATCAAAATATATGGAAAAGCATCCTGAAGCTGTTGTCCCCAGGGCTACAGAACTGAAGATCATAGGTGCGCAGGACCTGAAAATGTCAAAGAAAGAATCAGATGACCCTCTAAGAAAAATTTCTTTTGTTTCTAGTTCTTCTGATCCTTTACCAGACTCTAAAGATTCTTAATAATTTGATTAACTGCTGTGATATAATTGCTTATCTGTTTGATAATCTGCTAGTTAATTATTAACTATGTTCTGTATTAGTTTATTACTCTTTAGCTAGTTTTATGTTTTAGATGTTGAGAGACTTAACTCAAATAGGGGGAGATTGTTGGTACCCTAGTTTTGATTTGAGTTTAGTCCTCTCCTTTGTGCCTCTTGACCCAAGAAATACTTATGGTCAATGGTTAGGAGTCTAGCTGTAGAGTCCTCACTTTTCCAGATTGAGAATTTGGTTAAGTAGTTTTTCGTTCGACGACAGTCGAACGCCGCTCGACTATCGTCTATCGGCTGATCGACGATCGTCTATCAGTTGGTCGACTCTTTGTCTGCGTTGATAGTTCGACTATCTGTTGATAGGTCGACTATCTGTTTTGCGTTGATAGTTCGACTATCTGTTGATAGTTCGACTATCTGCTTGGCGAGGTAGTTCAACTATCTGTTCTGATAGTTCGACTATCTGATAGTTCGACTATCTGTTGATAGTTCGACTATCTGTTGATAGTTCGATTATCTGTTGCCTTTGATAGTTCGACTATCTGTCCTGATAGTTCGATTATCTGATAGTTCGACTATCTGCTGATAGATCGACTATCTGGTTTGTTTTGATAGTTCGACTATCTTTTGATAGATCGACTATCTGTTTTCTGAGGTAGGTCGACTATCTGCTTGATAGGTCGACTATCTCTGTGCGCTTGATAGTTTGACTATCTGTCCTAGATAGATCGACTATCTGATAGTTCGACTATCTGTTCTGATAGTTCGACTATCTGCCGGGGTAGTTCGACTATCTTCTTCGATAGGTCGACTATCTGGATCGTTCGACTATCTGCCCGATAGTTCGACGATCTCCGTGCGTCGTTCGACGATCTTCGAGGGTCGTTCGACGTTTTCTGTCTGCCTTTGTATTTTGTATTTATTTATTATATTTAATTAATTAATACATTTTCTGGCACATTATTTAAGCTGAATGATAATATTTCCAGGCAATATTTGCTCCATCTCTTTTGCCTGAGTCAAATCTTTTTTAGATAAAGTTGTTTGTCTTATTAGCTGTCATTTTAATTTACTTTATCTATTGTCAGCCCTTTATAGCCGTTAGACTGAAAAGTCTTCTTTTTGCTATAAAGAGATTATTTCTGATGTGACTTTATTTAGTCCTTCTGTTATTTGATTTAAGCCTGCAGCTTCTTAGAAAGAGGTTCATTCCTTTTATAGAATGTTTTGCTGTAGAGATGTTTCTGTCTTCTTGATATTTACAGCCCAGGTCTCAAGGCTTAGAAGAAGACAAATAATTCAAATGGAAGAGAGCCGTTGCTTGCTGATGATTATAAAAAGGACCCTTTGAAGAAGGATTCAAGCTAGCTAATAGCTAACCAGAGTTACACATATTCTCAAGCTCTCAAGCCTTCATCAGTTCAAGCTTCCTGCTCTCAGCAATCTCCATCTAACTGAGAAGTGTTAAGATCTTCATCTCTTCTTCACCTGAGTTCTCCTGCTTTCAGGAAGTTCAAGCTCAGAGTCCCTTTGAAGAAGAAGAAGAAGATAGCTGCTTGAAGATCTTTTGATTTTATTATTTACTTTCTTCCTGTAGCTTTTCCTTCAGAACTTTCTGAAGAGTTTTCTGCACTGAAGCAAGACTTCACCTGGACATCTTTGAGCCAGGGGGAGCCTTGATTCTTTAGAGCATTCTAGCTCAGTGCAAGCTTTTGTGCTTCTCTAATCTATTGTAAAATAGAGAAGACATCTTAACCTTCTTCCCCCTCCTATACAGGGTTATTACTCTCTTCAAAAGTATCCCTTGGTGGCAGGGCACCTGATCAAAAACCTGTGCTTGGTTTTTAGACACCTGATCAAAAGTCTAAAGGGTTTCTGGATCTACCTGAAGCAGATCCTGTTGGTGGCAGGGCACCTGATCAAAAACCTGAGTGGATTCCTACCGTGTGGGTAGAAGAGTGGACGTACCCAAGTTGTTTGGGGAACCACTATAAATTTCCTTGTGTCATCTGGATTCCATTATTTAATTCCTGCATTGTGGCTGTGATTAGATATAACTAGGTTGCTAGTTGCTGATTAGGTTTTTCCAAGCTTAACTGTAATTACAGTTAGCTTGTGTCTGTACACAACACTTGTGTTAGGCTTTAAGGTTAAATCAATATCTATAATCTTTTCATTCCGCACTTCACTCCAAGGGAGTTGGGTAGACTATTAAGTTTTGTCTGTGCAAAATTTGATAACTCTATTCACCCCCACTCTAGAGTAGTATCTATCCCTTCACTTTCAACTTTAATCTCAAGTCCTCCTCGAAATTAACTCCACCTTACTGTGTTCTTTGAGAGATCGATACTTGGGAAAACTCGCCCATTTTATATTACTTGTGCGACCGGTTCACTACCGTGATCTTTAGCATCACCTTACACCTTGCAGAATTAGAATCTATATACCCCACTAACTCAAGGTTTTGAACTTTATGGTAGACCTACTTAACATCCTTGGTTCCCTTCAAATATATCATGACTTTCTTGGCAGCCACCCTATGATCAGATCCTGGGTTTGACTGATATCTGCCTAAAAGTCTTACTGCGAAGGCAATGTCCGGTCTGGTATATACTTGGGCATACATTAAGCTACCTACCGCACTAGCATAAGGTATATCCTTCATGTACTCTCTCTCTCTATATCGTTCCTGGGGCATTATGTTAAGCTAAGCTTATCACCCTTAAGCACAGATACGTCACCAGGCTTACAATCAAGCATACTAAATCTCTCAAGTACACGGTCTATGTAGGCTTTCTAAGTGAGTGCTAATGTATGGTTAGATCAGTCCCTAATGATCTCAATTCTTAGAACGAAGGATGCTTCTCTAAGATCTTTCTTATCAAAATGTTTTGACAGAAATTGCTTAGATTCATGTAGTAATGCCAAATCACTACTCGTAAGAAAGATATCATATACATAGAGAATTAAGAGGATGAATTTGATCTCACTGATCTTAAGATATATAGAACGTTCTAATTTATTTTCTACAAAACCAAAAGAAGTAACCACCTCATCAAATTTCAGATATCACTATCTAGAAACTTTCTTCAGACCATATAGGGATTTTTTTAGTTTACATACAAGTTGGTCAGAATGAACAGACTTGAATCTCTCGTGTTATACCATATAGACCTCTTCGGCAAGATTGCCATTCAAAAATGCAATCTTTACATCCATCTGGTCTAGCTCCAAATCATAATGAGCTACTAATATCATTATCACTCTGAAAGAGTCTTTAGAGGAAACGGGAGAAAAGTTTTTGTGAGAATCAATTCCTTCTCTCTACATAAATCTCTTAGCTATTAGTTTGGCATTAAACTGCTCAAACATTCCTTTAGAGTATTTTTTGGTCTTAAACACCCATTTCTATCCAATGAGCTTATAGTCTTTGGGCAACTAAACAAACTTCCAAACCTTATTCAGCTTCAAATACTCCATCTCGTGTGTCATTGCATCCCATAATAGATCAACTTGAGGTCCAAATACAGCTCATTAAATATCACTGGGTCAACCACTTGACCAATGTCATAATTACTCTCTCCTAAAAAGACTTTATAGTCTGAGGAAATTACAGGCCTTCTCTGCCTAATGGATCTCCTAGATGGTGGATGAACCTTCTGAACATGGGGAGGAACCTCAACTGGAATCTGTGGTAAGACCGAATCCACATCCTCAACTTGTTCCATCAGAGGTTCAAGCACCTCAGGATCTCCTACCAAGGTCACGGATAAATTAATGTGCACAACTTCCCCGACTTTATTAATAGGGCGAGAGTAACTAGGTTCGTCAGTGACATAATATTCTAAAAATATAGCTACTTGTGATTCCATAATTCTGGGTCTTCCTAACGCGGAATAGAACTTAAATCCCTTGGAGTGATCTGGGTATCCTATAAAATAGCGAAGACAAGACCGAGGGGCTATCTTACTCTCTAATGGGTTGTATAAACGGACTTCTGCAGGACAACCCAAGACACACAAATGATTAAGGCTGGGTCATCTACCAGTCCATAACTCAAATGGGGTTTTAGCTACTGACTTAGACAGGACTCTATTAAAAATGTACAATGCATTCTTAAGTGCCTCACCCCATAAAAATTTAGGAAGATTCGTTCTACTCACATGCTCCTCATAATTTCCTTAATAGTGCGATTATGCCTTTTAGCTACACCATTTTGCTCAGGACTACCCGACATGGACTACTGGGCAACAATATCTTAGCTCACCAAGTATCTGGCAAACAGACCTTTATGTTAGCCGGAGGTATCATGTCTACCAAAATACTCACCACCTCTGTCAGACCTAACAATCTTGATGATTTTCCCTATTTATTTCTTAACTTCAGTCTTGAAAATCTTGAACCTATCAAGAGATTCAGACTTTTCTTTAATTAAGTACAAGTAGCCAAAACAAGAGTAGCCATCAAAGAATGTAATCAAGTAGGTGTTCCAACAGAGAGTATTGGAATAAGGTCCGCTAATGCCCGTATGAATAACCTCTAATAAGCTTGAACTACGAGTTGAGCTTTTCTTCTTAATCTTGGCATTTTACCTATATTATAGTCTACACACGTCTCTAGGTCACTAAAGTCTATAGTAGGAAAAATTTTATACATAATTAATCTTTTTACTCTTTTGCTAGAGATATGACCTAACCTCTTATGCCATAGCATAGATGACTGTTCCTTAATGAGAGATCTATTACTAGCAATATTTTCTACAGTATATGAGGTGACATAATAATTAATAGGTGCAAGACATATTCTATATAAACCATTACATAGAGAACATTGACAAATATATCGTGATTCGCAAAATAACTTAATAAAACCATAAATAAGTCTATCTAATGTAGAAATAGAAATCAAGTTCCTTCTAAATGAAGGTAAATAAAATATGTCTTTTACTAAAGGTTCATATCCTGAATCATGGACTAAACATATGTCCCTAATGAACTCCACCTCTACCTCAACATTGTTGTCAACTGTGAGTTTGCACTCACCTTTGCTTGGCCTCCTCCTTTTAAAGAACGCCTATAGTGTGTAATCTTTATGATTAGTCGCTCCACTATCGAGCAACCGAGAACTTGATGGGGGCTTCAATTAAGTTGGATTCACAAAGGAGTAGAGCTAAAGGGTTACGTTTAGGTGCAAATCCACTCTTTCCCATCCAAAACTTTAACTTGAGGCACTCATGCTTCACATGCTCCTTCTTCTTAAAAAAGAAGTGGCTAAGAGGCTTATTTCTACCAGTGTCCTTGCTTCCTGAAGCTTGTCCATCTCGAGCCTTAAAAGAAGCTTAGAACTTCTTCCTCTTCTTAAACGGGGATTTGACTATAAGCAAAACAGTGTTCGTATTCTCTTTCTTCAGTTTCTCCTCCTCAGCAACATAACGACTGATCAGATTATTTATCTTCCATCCCTCATCCTGGGAATTGTAGGTATTCTTCAAAATGTTGAACTTCGTAGGAAGAGTATTTAGTGCCTGATGTACAATCAAGGCTCCTGGGAGTGTAATATCCACCTCCTACAGCTTTGTATGATAATAGACCATCTTTAGTATATAATCGTGGACTCCTCCTCCTCCTAAATACCTCATGAAAAAGAGGTCCTAAATCACAGTCCCAATCTTAGCATTGGAAGACACTTTATACCTATGCCCAACAGCAGTCAGAAAATACCTGACGACGGTCGTGTCTGGAAGACCACTTAGCAGGTGCTCCGGAATGGAACACTTCATAGTCAACAAGAAGATTTTGTTCGACTTGTTCCATGCACCATAATGATACTTCTAAGCTTGAGTGTTGGTCGCTGTGAGGCCTGCAAGCTGGTAGTTACTCATGCCCATCTTTATATCCTCCATCGCAGAACAAACATGATGTCTGACTTTCACTTCTTAAAATTTGATCTGGTGGATTATTTAATGGTCGTCATATTATTATGCACTGTAAAGGTGACTATATAGAGAAAAAAAGAAAATTTAGTGACAAATAGAGAAATAATGGCTATAAAACCCCAAATAGCACACTAGGTAGAGAATCCAGAAGCCTCAACCCACAACACCTTTGGGCAGAGAACGCGCCACGTGATTAGCAATTCTCCACACAAGAATGAGCAACAGTTACGCTTAAGGTTTTTGTAGATCTACCATCTTTGGGAGAATAGATTACTAGAGCCCTGCACTACCGTACAAATGTTTGTGTGTATCTCTCTGAACATATTGCGCAAGCACCACCTTTGGAGTATTGATTGTGCAACAGTCTCAGAGAACTCCCTAAAACATGTGAAACCGAAATCTCACAAACTGCCTCGAAAGGGCCACTTTGGTGGCTACAAATCTTATCAATTCGCGCGACTCTTTCACACCGGGATATCTAAATATTGCCCAAGCATAATATCGTGTTTCTTTTGCTTAATGACGTTTGAGCGTTTAATCATATAAAGAAAACACGGAGCCTTTGTCAGGAATTGATTAATGAAAGCACTTTTAATTGCAATTCCAAATTTTATTTCTCTCTAAGTAGCTTAACGGGTTTTGATATTGTGTTTTGTAAACAAATTAATTTGAAAAATAATTTACCCTAAATTATGAAGGAGACTAATAGGTTTGAGTTAATTCCCTCTGATACCAACTGTTATAAAACTTAAGAATAAGCATTGCTGTGTCGAAATGTTATTATCAAAATTTCTAATGAATTTAACGACACATAAACCTAAGAGAATCGTTTTAACCAAATACTATCTGTCAATAAATGGAGTTAATACACATTTATTTTCCTAACTTAAGAACACTAAAATAAAGTGAGCTTGAACGAAAGGTAACTAAAGTGTGGAAATTAATTTATACCGTTCTTGGATTCTTTCTCATTTTCATGATTGCAGAAATTCGCAACAGTTGTGACGTAGTGTTCCTTATGAAATCTGCGACGTAGGCAGAACCCGCTAACATACAAGAATCTCTAAATATAGTCTCTCTACAATGAAAAGAGTTAGCACCAATGCATATATATATAAGTTTGTTATGCAGTTAAATATCAAGTCAATTAATATTTTTATTTTTAATCCAATACAAAGCTGAAATGTCAATGTAGAATGTCAGATTTGAGTTGAACGCAATTGTGATAAGCATAGTATTTATAAAAATTAGGTTTACGGATTGAAGGATCCGTAAACATATTAATCACAGATATTACCTGTAGTCGGCAATATATCCGAGAAGAAGATTTAGAGGTCGTCATTTTCTTACAATTTGGAGATATAGCTCGCTGGCTTGCTCGATGCAGGGAGGAGATCCCAGATCTGAATCCGTATTCTGCGGGACTCGTTAAGAGGAAGGTGAGATGGAGGTCTCAGCTAGCTCCTCCTCTTTTGTCGGAAGCTCACTACGTCGACAACGAAGATTCTTATTTGGACGCCGACGTACAAGGAGGAGGAAAATGAAGATCGAATTCTAGATCGCCTAATGAGAGAGCCTCCAAACCACAAAAATAATGGAGGTGAAAGAGTAAACAGGCTGCTTGTGATTTCTCCAGAGACCGAAGACATACTGCCCTAGCCGGCGGTTTAAAAAAAATGGAGATCAGAATTTTTAAGCCCATATTCACCTCACATAAAATTAAGATGAACTTCTTAGGCTTAATAGGGAGGCCTATTGAAAGTTACCAAAAAAAGGATCATTAATTCTCATAACTCTAAAATAAAAATTCAAATAAATTAAATCACATAAAGTTAATTGAGATTTAAATATAATGTCCATTCATATGCCAAGGGTGATACAGAGTTCACGACTAAAATTACGAGACGATCTGACCCACCTATCAAAGGCTTCAGCCATTCACGTGACTGATATTGCAATTAATAGTATGTCTCGAGAGAATATGTCCACTAAACGGAAACTTCCAACAGGTATCTCCTACACTAGGCCACATATTTGCCTCTAGGGGCGGAACTGGGAATTTTTCTTAACCCGAGCACAATTTTAAAATACATAATTAAATACAAATCTTAAATAAATTAAAACTAATATTGCAATTAATAAAAAGTTAATGAGCAGAAAACACATGAAATACCGTTCAACAGACCACTTTTCGTGGACACATATTCTGAAATTTTGTAATAATAGTATCATTAGTAATACCCTCAGCAACATCTTTCTCCGTATAAACGATCATGCAATCATTCATCCATTCATCTCCCATTTTGTTTCGTAAACGATATTTTATAATCTTCACTACAGAGAACATTCTTTCAACTGTAGCAGTTGCAACGGGTAGAAGACATGCCAACTTTAAAAGCCTGAAAACCAACTGATAGTGATCTTATTTTTTCAACTCCACCAATAGTTTTAAATGGCCACCAATTCCTTTACTATGAAAAAACATGTCGATTGGTAAAGAGCGCATATCAATAATATACATATCAAGTTGTCCTTCAAGTAGTTGCAATTATATTGCTGAGAAATCAGATGAGTACAATTCTGCGAGACGAACAAACTTTTGTTTATCAAATAAGGCAAATTGATCACTAGAGTCCAGACAAGAAAAAAATAAAAGTAGTTCAGTGTTCACTTCATTAAAACGATCATTTTACACGTTCAAAGTTTAATCGAGCACTGTATTGAAGATTTCAACACGAAAATGATGATAATTTGTAATCTCTCTTTCATTGCGTCTTGATCTTCCTGCTTGCATATATCTTTCATTCATAATAGGAACCTCTATATGGTATTTTGTGCAAAATTTTGATACTTCAGTCATGAAGGAGTTCCATTCAAGATTTTCATTTCTAAAAATCAACAGTAACTGCTTTGTACATTTTAAAAACTTAATTGCATTAACAATGTCTTGATCTTTTTTTTGTAAAGCTTGTGATAACTCGTATGAATTTGATAAAATATTCTTCATTAAATGCAAGAGAAAAATAAAATTAAAAGTCAAGAGACTTTTAATTAAAGTATTGGTCATTCCTCTTTGATTTCCATCTGCACCATCAACATTGATAATTTCAGGTGCCTCGACAATAGATGAGAACATTCGAAAAAAATTTAATATTGTGCCATAATATGAACTCCACCCTGTGTCACCTGCCCTTTTCACTTAAAGTGGTTGATTTGCCCCTCGACCACTTTCCAACTCTCTGCAACCAAGCTTTAAAGCAACCCGATCAACTTCTATTTCTCTTATACAATCACGTCGTTTGCAAGATCCACCAACAACATTCAACACAAGGTTAATAAGCATGAAAATCTCTACAACTTCAACATGATCTTTTGCAATAAATACTAATATTAGTTGTAGTTGATGAGCAACATATTGAATGTAGAAGCACAATTATTCTCCTGCAATATCAACATTTTCAGTCCTTTGAATCACCCCTCATATTGCTAACACCATCATAATCTTGACCCCGTAATTTAGAAATACTTAGGCAATGTTCTGCAAATAAATTATCAATAGCTTTCTTTAATGATAAGGCAGTTGTGTTTGTAACATGAACAAACCCAAGAAGATGCTCCATAATAAGACTTTTGATAGTAACATAGCATAAAATCACAGCCATTTGTTCTTTTGTGAACACATCACGTGATTCCTCGACCAAAATACTGAAGCAGCTATCCTAACGTCTTAAACAATCGCCTTTGTTATCTCAGATGGAATGCATGAAACTATCTCCTTTTGGATTTTTGGAGATATTAATTGACAACTCATAGGTTCATTTTCGAATACCACTGACATGACCTCATTGTTATGTAATGAAAGATATTCTAAAAGTTCAAGAAAATTGCCTCGATTACTGGATTCTTTAGACTCATCATGTCTGTGAAAAGACAACCCTTGTTTCAAAAGAAAGCGTATGCAATCTATTAACCCACACAAACGAGCACGATATTGAATACATTGTGTTTCATCCTGCCTGCAAAACTCAACTTGAATACCTTGCTTCTGATTCATTGAAGCTGTGCACATCTTCTTGGAGTTATTATGTGCACTCATGTGATTTCCAATATATTTCTCTAATATCATCCTATCTTTCCAATATCTCCAATCACGACATACAAATGTCGGATCAAAACCTCTCTATGGAAAAAATGTAACAATAAAGACAATATGCAACATCTTTATCTATACTATATTCCAGCAAATCCTTGAACTCATTAAACCAGCTTTTGTTGAAATGACGTGCCTTATTTCAAATTTCAGTTTGTGGAAAATTATCCAAAATCGGTTGACAAGGACCATTATGCAAGTATTTTCTTCTTATCGTATCTTGTATACTTACATCATATGATCTTATAGGTTGCCTCAATCATGAATCAGCAGGTAGCTCATCTAAGTTAAATTCAGATTGATTCCTTTTATCACATGAACCCGATGCTTGAAAAACTTGAGAAATTTTATTTGACCTCACATTTGAAAGAAACTAGTCCATTGAACACCTAAGTAGAAAACAACATTAGAAATACACACAAAAAAGTATCTAATTTTATTGTGTGACCATAACAATTTATCCTGGATTGAATTAAAAATGGTGGCAAATCCTGATAGTGCACGGGGCAATGCCCCTACGGCCAAGCGTGACCGTACCAGGCCCGCGAGGGAAATTCCTAAGGTTCCATATGCTCTACATCCTTCAAATTATATTGCATAACAATAGGAATGTCCCAAATTTGGACATTTCTCCAATCCTATATCAAATTATATTGAATGCCTTTTCTGCTAATGGTCTGGTTCACTTCCTAGCCTCCTCCATTTGAGTTTCCATTAAGAGGCAGTTGATGTTTACAAGTGGATAATGTCAGAAGGGATTGTTCCTAGTCTAAAAACATATTCTGCAGTAATTGTTCCGACATATTCTACACATTTATTATTGCAAACCAAGTTCAATAAGTTCAAATACCATATATTGAAACGCTTACCTACAGTTTGTATTACAAATGAGATTTAGAAATCTATTATAGCACTAAACAACCAAATTGTTACAAAGTTATGAAAGAACCGCTTCTTCTTAACTTGACATCTGCACGAGCATAATCAGCTTGCAATATCAAGAGAGAAATAACATAATCTATAGGATTAATTTAAAGATTATAATTAAAATTGAAATAGCATTATAAGAAATGTTTACAAAAGAAGCATAACCAGCTAAATGTGTATAGAAGAAGAAGCAATCACATCATGAGGATTCCGCTCCTACGACATATCCTGTGTAAACATCTGCCAAGGGCAGGTCATGGATTCCTTCCTCATTGTTAACACCAGATCTGACCGCTCCCCTAGATGACCTCAAGTACCAGCGGTATGGACTTTTCTAGCTGCCTAGCCGTCTTCCCGCAGGGTCTCCCGACATGGCAGGCACTAAGGAGCTGTCGGTTAGGAGCTTTCTATCCGCCTCTCTGAGCAGCTAGGTGGCCCCCTCTTTTTCCTTGCCCCATGCATTGGTCACCGCTGCCCATTTCTCCTATTCGCGGGCAGCCGGTTGTTTTTAGCCCTGCCCATTGGGCAGGCTCCCTAAGCCTATAAATAGACGTGAACAATACCTTTCTAGGGATCGAGTTCGGATCCCCAAGCTTGCCGCCTGTGGCAGCAGATTCAAAATCTTTCTCCAGCGGGCACCTGTCCGTGCGGGTTCTCTACTCTAACCGTTGTAATCGTTTTCTCCTATAAAAGAAAAGCCCGCCATAAGAGAGGCATTTAGGATGCGGCGGGCGAAGTTTGGTGTTGCCCCCTCGGACCGCCTGCGAAGAAGAAGAAGACGAAGAAGAAGAAGAAGAAGAAAACCTTGCGGAGGGTTCGGTTGAGGAGGAGCAACAATTATCCGGAGTTGGGCAGCGCTGCAGCAGCGATCCGGAGCGTGGCAGAGCAGTGATTGGGAAACAGCGATCCGGACTTCCGGAGCAGGGCAGAGCAGTGCAAAAGAAGCAATCCAGAGCGGGGCGGAGCAACGATCGGGCAAGACGTCTAGGGCAAAATCAAGCACAAAAGACAGCAGCAGATATGCGATAATAAAACCCCCTTCCCGGTGAAATCCGCAATTTTTCACACCGGGGCACGTGCCTGGGTGTGTCCGAAGGTGGGTCTGCCCGTGTTTGTCTGTGATTCATCAGCAGTTCCAACTTTATAAAGGGGATTGTTAAGGGAGTTCGGTTGTAGGACTCATAGTCCCCAATGACTAGAGTTTCCAAGGGTAGCCCGATATTATGCCGAAGATGACAATGTTCAGGTTGTTAAAGAAGGTCAAGGATAGGCAGAGTTGGTACTATCAGATCCGAGGCATTGATGGTGATGGTCAGGCTAAAGCAAAATGTAGTGGATGTGGAATCTTCTTCTGGTAGTGATGCACCTATTGCTGCAGCACCTATCAGTGCCACTCCAGCCCCTACACCTACCCCTAGTGGTGGGCCACTCATCGGAGTTTCTATGAGAAGTTTCTCAAAATCTATGAGAGGATCGTACCGCTGGAGAGCACTATGTCGTGGCAAAGTGATTTAATGTTCCACATGGGAGAATATATGGTTATGAATGCTAGCTACCGCACCTCCGAGATGTGCTTCCACATCTGCAGCCGCAGGACCCCCACTCCTCCATCTCCTTTTCAATCCCCTAATTGATCTTTTCTAGCTGTTTCTACAATGAGAACCTTGTTGGCGTTTTCATTCCTTTATTTTTTTATTCTGTTGTAATATTTTAAACTTGGTGATTGGGACATCTGTTCCCAGCTGTAGGGAAAATTTTTGTTGTTCATTATTAATGTGTGCTCTGCCTACTGATACTTGCCTATGTTATGTTGTGATTGTATTTCACTTGCTAGTAGTGTTATATATATATATATATATATATATATATATATATATATATATATATATATATATATATATATTTATATATATATATATATCTTCTTGTGCTAGGAGTCTCATTTCCGCAGGTGCCTGGTGATTATCTTGGATGGCTAAAGCTGTGACATTTTAGTTTAGAGTCATCTTCTAGTATACTCACTAGTTTAGCATTTGGGTAACCTCCACACTTGCCTCTAATAAATATAAATTTCAATATCATTTGATAGTTTAGCATGTTTAGTCTGTGGGAGAGTGAGCTAGTTTATT
Organism: Platanthera zijinensis; assembly: GCA_039513925.1. Lineage (NCBI taxonomy): Eukaryota > Viridiplantae > Streptophyta > Magnoliopsida > Asparagales > Orchidaceae > Platanthera > Platanthera zijinensis. The sequence continues at coordinate 122,916,809 of CM077089.1, read as the reverse complement.
ACCCATTTCACATGCATAATTTTAGTCATGGGCAAAAAGCCTGATCGGGCCGGGTTTGGCACAGCCCGATCGGGCCAGGTTTGGCCCTGCCCGGTCTGGCCCGAGCTTTTTTCCAACCGGGCTCGGCCCGGGCCCAGTTTAAACTTGGCCGGGCCAGGCTCCGGCTCCGGCTCCCTCTCAAAAGGGCAGCCCGGTTAGGCCCTTAAGGATGCCTCAGGCCGGGCCGGCCCTGTCCCGAGCCAATCTAAATTAAAAAATTCCACCTAAATAGGCGAGATTAATGATTAGCTTGATTAGAAAATCCTGCCTGATGTAAATCCCGCCTAGCGGGATTTTTAAAATCCCGCCAGGCGGGATTAATTTCCTTAGCCCAGCGTCGGGCTCGGGCTTGTTCGGCCCGGGCATCGGGACGGGCATCTGGCAATAATGGGGGCTCGGTAAGGGTCCAAAGCCCGGCCCTGGCAAGGCCGGGCAAAGCCGGGCTTTTGCCAGGCCGGGCCCGGGCGGGCTTTCGGGCCGGGGTTTTTTGCCCATGATTACATAATTTCATTTTCATACCGAAAGCCGCTTTTTATTTCAGTTTTTTTATTTATGTAATGAATTCTCTTCAACATTTTATACACACACCATAACAAGTTTGAGCACGCACTTACTTGCTGATGTGTCTCATATAAATTTTCATTTCATTGTTGATTAGAAATTCATCGTGTTGGCATATGATTGAATTGTATAATAATATGTTGACTCATGTAGTGTTTCTAGTCGAGTGCTCGTGTCCCGTGCAGAATTCCGTGTAGAATTAACTTTTTTGTTTGCATTTAATTTTATAATTTTCTAATTACGTGAATATTTTTATTCTACTCGTAATTTTTGAATCCAGTGAAATCCGACAGTAGTGTACGTGATTTGTTTAGTTGATTGCTAAAGTCATATTGCTCGAGTCAGAAGGAAGGATATCCTTTCTCAATGGCTAGAATTTATACCTTGGGACTCTCAAAGCATGGGCATTGGTTAATTCATGAGTGCAAATGTTATATAGGTCATTCTTTGGCCGGATTGAGCTTTTGCATCGATCCTATATGTTTTATCCTTATTTACACCATTTGAGCCTAACCCATGTCGTTTGATTTCAACTCCACTTTGAATTCACCAAGTCAAATTGACTATCCTTATCACACACCAAAATCTGAGCTCAAAAAATTGAATTTCTAACAAAAGATTGGAGTGTTGGGTTTATTTGTGAGTGTGGTGGCAACATTGTTGGATCTCATGGCCAACCTTAGAGGGGGCGGGGGAATAAGGTTTTTAGCGTTTAATAAAAATTTAAAATATTTTGCGGCAAAAAATCGAGTTATGGAAGCTACCGCAGGGTGTTAGGTAGCTAACGCATTGCGGTATGTCTAAGAACTCGTTTCCTGGGCAAATTTTCTTGTACACCCCTTAGATGAATACCAATTAACAATCAAAGCAGATCACAGAAATAATAAGGCAAAAAATGAATTTCATTGCAAGAATTAAAAGAACTGATTTTGATAATTACAAAATTGTGATCCCCGTGACGTTGTAGATCAAAGGCGATGAGAAAGAATAACTTTTTTGTTTTTTATACCGACCCGCTCCACGAACCGGTTGGCTCTCTCCCTTTCCTTCCAAGAAAGGTCTTCGAGCCGGTTCTTCACCTCCACACAAAGAATGGTCATAGAGCCCTGCTGGATCCTTTGATCTAGACGTCCCTACCCCAGGACTATTTTTCGCAAAATCCTACACGGATTTTGACAACCATCACCAGTCGATTTTCCTCACAACAAGATTAAGAATAAGAGAATATTACAAAAATAAAGATGTAAAGAATCTAAAAGATTATGTTCTCCCTCTAGACGATTTCTCCATTGAGCAATCCGCGATCGGTGCTTGAGATCTTTGATGGAAGTAACCGGTGTGTTTTTCATAATCAATATAGATCTTGGATCACCGAAGTTCTTCGTGCATGAACGGGAGGGAGATCGCTTTATTCTTCTTCTTCAATGAAGACTATTGGAACGGAACGCAGAGAGGCGGTCGAACCCTGGAATGCCTGAACTTGTCCTTTTTTGTCTTAGGTAATCAGCAAAGAAACCGATGCGGCCTTATATACTTCTTCATGAAAATAGGATACCACCGGCGGTAAGACTAGTGCCCGATGGTAGGTTCCCGCGCTTGATGTGCCAGCTATCCTCTAAATTTCGAAAAATTTTCTAAACGAATATTTTCCTTTTTCTAATGCTAGCGCGGCACGGTAGGAAGATAATGCCCGACGGTAGGCTTGAATCAATGCACTCAACGGCTTCGAGAGTTGAATGGGTTACCGCGGTGCGGTACCAAGCTAGCACTCGACGGTAGTGTCGTCTCAACGCTCTTAACTCCTTGGGGCATTGAGCGAGTTACCGCGGTGTGGTACCAAGCTAGCGCAGAGCGGTAGCGCTGTCTCAGCACCTTTGGAGCATTGAGTGGGTTATCGCGGTGCGATACAATGCAAGCGCCTGCGCGCTAGGTTCCCGGGATATTTGAAAAATTAATTCATCGAGCTAGCACGGGCGGTAGAACTAGCGCAGAGCGGTAGGTTCCCGAGCGCTTTGTCCATTTAATTCCAGCTACAACCTGGCGCCAACTCTTATCGCCCAGCAGTAGGATCCTGAGGAGACTCCCTTTGCTTTGATTGAACCTTGCAACCTGCACACACTATCATAACACAAACGTGATCAAATACAACCTGGGATTTGATGTTCTCAAACACAGAGAAGGTGAAACACGGTTCCAACAAACTCCCCCTTTTGATAATATTAAATCTCATTCATGAGAAATAACAAAGAAGTACATGATAAAGTGAATATATTTAAAAGATAAGCTTGATCGTTCAGGTTTCAGGTTCTCTATATAACTCCCCTACACACACACTCCCCCTAACTATGTGTACAACTCCCCTACACACACGCTCCCCCTACCTATGTGTTCTATATGTTCCCCTATCTATGTGCACACAATGTAACATGCTCCCCCTACATGTACCATACTCATGAACAATTCTCATAAGCAATCTCTTCTCCCACTTTGATAGTATCAAAAGGGGCAGGCCAGACCAACCAGACATGTGGGGTAAGTATAAATAATGAGCGCGATAGAAATAGCAGACAATGCACATAATCAATAAAATGAGTGCGAAATATAAGGGTGACCCAAAAATGCAAATCAGAGAATATGAAGGACATGTGCATACATAAAAGCGGAGGAAACGAACGTAGAATCAGTCATTTCACAGAGTTTATATGGATTGGACAACACAGAGTAGACTAAGCACACAACGAGAAACAATACTATGCTACGAGAGTTATAGACTGAATTACATGTAAACATTGTAAACGTCAAAATTAGAAATCGTGCGTTAGTACCTATGTGCGAAAAACATAAAATGTAGTTTCAGTCAAATTCTTATGCTTGAAAGCATTAAATAAGGCAATGATGTGTGCGTGTAGCATTAACAGAGAAAAAACACCAAGTAGAAATAACATATTTTGCATGTTTTATCTCGATCCTTTAAAATGCTAACACCGGAGAAATAGAGTGAACAATCACTTCACATATCTATCTATGTCATACCCAGACTTGAACTAGGGGCACTAAGCTTAAGTTAGAGTCTTTGCACAAGATCGATATGACTCTTTGAACAAAGGTTCTCATCCTCACAATGCTCATAAAGACTTATCAGGAGGAATGAGTTGTGCTTGTCGGGGTCCTTGACATGACATGTGATAGTTTCCATAGTTTTTTTGTTAGTTTGCTTTGAGCTATTACTCTTATATATTTTTTTTGAGTTCAAGGAGCCCCGAGTTACTTAAAATCTATCCACCTTGATAGATATACTTTAACTTGTATACATAAGACCTTAGCACAAAAGATTTGGCCCAAAGTTATAATCTTTATAAAAGCACATATGTATCATAAAATTGATTATTCAAGGTATTTCTAACGTGTTAAGATACAGTGTCATGAGTTATAGCATATAAGCCTAGTATTTGTACATGAGTGCTCCGTCCAGATATGTGTGAATAGTGTGCAGTCATTCCACTATCTACATCCTCACACATACCTAGAGGCATAATCAACATACATAAACATGTATTGTCGCACTTAGTGGCTACACACCTATAGATTCGACACACTATGACCGGTAACAATGTTCACACGGATTAGAACTTCTTAACTTAAACATTGTATGTACTTGTTATAGCCTAAGTTCAGGTTATATGTGTCCGTATAACATGGTCAATCCACATTTTTTTTGTTTTTTTGGGTTTTATATATTTTTTTGTTTTTGTGTTTTTTTTAAAATGACAAAGGAACTCAAATACACAACAGGTAGGCAACACACCAAGCAAAAAAAGAAAAAAACAAAGACACACATTTTTTAAAAACTAAAACGAACAAGAACTGAAACATAAACAAAACAACTAAAGAGAGAAAAACAAACACTCAAACAAAATAATGACTAGGAAGAGAGGTCTAAAATGCCCAGCTCGAGTCAAAGTATTGAGAAACATGCATCTGGGAGTGGTTTTGTGAATATGTCAGCTAGTTGGTCATCGGTGCCTATGAAGCTTAATCGTATGTTCTCTTTCTTAATGTGGTCCCGAATGAAATGGTGACGGACGTCAATGTGTTTTGACCATGAATGATGCACTGGATTGTTCGTCAAGTCTATAACACTCTAGTTGTCACAACTAAGAAGAACGTTCCTAAAGACTATTCCAAAGCCCTCCAGTGTTTGTGACATCCAAATTGCTTGTTCGCAGCAACTTCCTAAGGCAATATACTCGGCTTCAATGATAGAAAGTGCAACCGAGTTCTGTTTGTGACTTGACTAGGAAACTAGTGCAGGGCCTAGGAAATGACAAGTACCACTTGTTCTCTTGTGATCAAGTGAACATCCCACATAATCTCGGTCAGAGTACCCGTAAAGTGCGAAGTCGGTGGTGTGTGGGTACCAAAGTCCAATATTTTGTGTTCCTATAAAATACCTAAATATATGCTTTACGACTTTCAAATATGACTCTCTAAGTCAGCTTGGTACCTAACACACACATATACCATGAATGCGATGTCAGGCCTAGAGGCACTCAAATATAGCAATGATCCAATCATACCTCTAAACATAGTTTATCAACGTAAATGCCACTTTCATCCTTTCCTAATTTAAGAGAAGCACTCATAGGAGTTTTGACTTGTTTCAGATTCTCAAAGCCAAAACGCACAAGCATATCTTTGATATTTTTTGATTGACTTATAAAAATACCGTCTTTGCATTGAAAAATCTGAAATCCTAAGAAATAGGTAAGTCCTCCTACTAGGCTCATTTCGAATTTGGATTGCATTAGGGTGACAATTTCTTCACATAATTTTTCATTTGTGGCCCCAAAAATGATATCATCCGCATAGATTTGTAGAATAATTAGATCTAAATTTTCATTTTTCACAAAGAGGGTGATGTCTGCACTACCCATCCTAAAGCCTTGTCCTAAAAGAAAAGTTGTGAGCCAGCCATACCAAGCACGGGGTGCATGTTTCAATTTGTATAAGGCTTTCACCAACTTATATACATGGTTTTGGTAGGTGGCATTCATGAATCTGGGAAGTTGCTCGACATATACCTCTTCTTTAATATATCCATTTAAGAATTCACTCTTAACGTCCATTTGATATAATCTAATTTGCAAATAACTTGTAAATACCAAGAACATATGGATGGACTCAAGACGAGCAACCGGGGCAAATGATTCCTCAAAATCTACACCCTCTTTCTAAAAGTACCCTTGTGCCACCAACCTAGCTTTATTTCTAATTATCCTCGACTCACCATCCAGTTTATTTTTGTAAATCCATTTTAAGCCTATAACTAGATGGCTATCAGAACGCTCACCTAAGACCCAAACTTTACTTCTCTCGAATTGATTTAGCTCCTCATTCATTGCCAAGAACAATGATTCATCTTTTAAGGCTTCTGAGACGGTCTTGGGTTCAATTTCAGACAGGAAACATAAATTTGAAAATGATTCATGAAGTAGAGACTGAGTTTTAACTCCATAAGATGGCTCCCCTATTGAAATAGAGTTCAAGTTGTCTACCTAAATCACCTAGAGGGGGGGTGAATAGGTGAATCATGCGTCTTTTACAGAATAAAAACTTTAAAGATCTAGAGCACTAGAAAATAACCAAGCAATCACAGAGAACACTAGGAATTATAGTGGTTCCCCAATCTTGGGTAGGTCCACTTACCACTCACCGATCTAACAATGCGCTAGACTCAGCTACTCAACTAATCTCGGATCAAAACGATCCTACCACTTAGAACAACGTTCCTACGATCTCGATCCAAAATAGATCTAGACTCGGAAGACGAAACCTTCCTAAAACTTGGAGAATGAATCTCCTACACTCGGAGAATAATCTCCTACAAGATTTAAAAGAGATTTTACAATACAAACTGAAATATTCTCAGATCTAAAAATCTTCCCTAGGTCCTCTTTCTTGGATTTGCGGCCCTTTCAGAATATGTAGAAGAAGACTCAGATTGATCTTGTTTTGAGAAGCTTTGACTCACAAAATCAAAGAGTATATGGTGAATGATTGGTCTCTTGATCTGCCAGTCTCTAGATCTAAAGTTGCTTGAAGATCTTGAACGAGAGCGGCTACTTTCTATAGACGATGATGAATGGTCGGCCGATCCAGAACTTAGATAATACATGCTTAGGGTTTTGTCATAATGATATAACCTTTTATAAGATCTCTCTAATGGTAATAATCGTCATTAATGAGGGCCATGTGGACCAGTCACGTCACGATATTCAAAAATCCGATCTAACAGAACTTATGAATTTTCTGAAAATTTGATCGGCATTTCTCGAGTGAAGGATAAGTTACTCGAGTACTAAAGCTGGTTCTTAAGTGCTACACTTAGACTACTCAAGAGGAGGCAATCTTGGAAAATCTGAATGTTGAAGTAAATCACTCGAGTAGTTAATGGATCACTCGAGTGCTATACTTCTCGAGAGGTAGGCTAAACTTCTCGAGAGCTTGGACTTAGAGAAAATTCTGGATAAGAATCTGATCACTCGAGTGCTTAAGCTGAACTATTCGAGTGCTAGTCGAACTACTCGAGTACAAAGAAGTGCCACTCGAGTAGTCTTAGAATTTTCTCGAGAACTAAGTTCTATCACTCGATTGAATCAATTCAACTACTCGAGTACTCAGCTAGACTACTCGAGTACTTGACTTAGAAAAATTCCTTAGAGAAAAACATGAACACTCGAGACACAGAGCACGTCTACTCGAGTGCTATACTTGGCTTCTCGAGTACTAAACATAAACTACTCGAGAACCATTTCCACACACGAAATACAGACCAGTCTTACTCGAGTGCTTCTAAGTCTTCTACTCGAGTACTAAAAGGATATCTCGAGTATAACACTTAGAATTTTCTCAACTTTATGAATTTTGATTCTTCAATTCAACCAGCTTCAAGTCTTCATACATTAGTCCATGTTCTTGTAAATAAAGTGTATCCCAATAGAGAGGCTACACATTAGTCAACACCTTGGATCACACAATGAGAAATTACATTGTATGGTCCTGTATTTGGTGACCCATTGTAGACTGACATTGGTCTACACTTTAGCAATAAAACATGCATACACATAACTAGATAGGAAATCAAATACAAGCAAATTCATCTTAGTTCAAGGGTGAATTCATACAAATCTAGGTTATTGTGGTTACAATACCCAACAATCTCTCCCTATTTGTAGAAGTCACAACCCTCTACACTAAGGTGAATTATACCAAAATAGAAAGAACTAATTACTGAAAATAATTACAGAAATAAAGTGCAAGAGGCTAATTAAAGAAATAATCATCAAGACTATAAATTATATAATTAGCATTGTTTCTAGTTTTCATTACTACAAGAATCCAATCCTCATTCTCAAAGATATATGGCCTTTCCTAGCTCTGATGTTGTTGTTGTTGGTGTTTTTTCCTGTCCTTCTTCTCTTGTTGTCTTCTCTGGTAGCTGTAGGGCTTGGGATAATATCTTGGAGGTCTTGGAGGAGCATTGGGATTGTTCCTCACGTATTCCCTATCATAGATTCTCCTCTTGGTCATAGATTTCTCATATAAATCCCATTCTTGTGAACTATAGTGATAAGTTCTACTTTCATTGAAGTCCATTACAAGCTTTTGAGTATCAAGTATTAAAGATTTAGAAGTTGGACTCCACACTTCAGCAAACTCTTGGGCTTTCCTTTTCTCTGAATCTGGATTAGGAACAGATTTACTAGCAGAGGCTCCTTCTCCATACTTCCTTCTTTTGGGAATCTGAATTTCTGGTAAGTCCTGAGGAATGTCATCTTCCCATACTTAAGAGTATGATGCTGGAGGGAGATCTTGATCTTCAGGCCTATGAGAGAAAAAGTGGGCATTTGAGCAGGCATGGGAGCAGGCTGGCCTTCTTCAGGAAGGGGATTTAGATGGTGAGGAATAATATTAGGATAAGCTTGGAATTCAGAGAATATTTGATTATGCATCCATACTGTAGTATCATAAGTATAAAACTTGACAGATTGAATCTGTGCAAGCACATACTTTTTGATTTCAGTCATTTTCCCTTCCCAGAGGGTCTTGACATTAGTGTCATTTTTTTTCAACTTGTTCTTTGACTATACCCTCCCCCTTTCTGATTTCTATACATAGTTTCCCTATAGTTTGATCTTTGAAGATGTCCACTTCTTCACAGACCTTCATGACATGCTTTTGGGTTTATTTTCTAATTGAATTTGATTATTTGCAAGAGTAACTCCTTGTTCCACTACTTGTCCAATACTTGTAATAGTGTGGTCCATAGCTTTGCCACCTATTTGAAAAAGGTGCTTTAGGCTATCAGTGTTCAACTGTATCTCAGCAAACCCTCTGCACATTTCTTTCTCTAGAGTAGTAACCTTGTCTTGAACTATTTTTAGAGAATCATCAAAGTACTTCCTTTGTTCAATCATTATCTGTTCAATCTTAGTAAGAATATCTAAGGGAGCTGGTATAGCAGAAGTAGTAACATTAGCCGCAGGAGGAGTAATAGAGGCTGGAGGAGGAGGTGCAGACCATGGAAAAATTTATTCAATAACTACGGAGCATGGAGCTCTGGTAGTATGAATCAAAGGAGCTTTAGAAGGCTCTAGAGATGGTTCATTCGTATCTGACATCAGAATTGTCTCTGTTTGGTCTTGCTCAGCAGGTGGAGAGTGAGTAGTTGGTGATATTGGGGATTGTATAAGGGATGAAGATGGTGATGGTGATGGAGATGGTGATGGTGCTGGCGTGGCTTCCTTGGATGGCACTTCAATAGTTTCTTTCTAGAGGGGAGGCAGAGGCTCATCTGACCTAAGTTCCTCAATCATTTTATCTATTTCCTCAGATATAGAGAGTATGGTTTCTTGTAATTGGGAATATGATAGAGTGTCCTCTAGGGTTGATGGAGGGACAGAGGTATCTGGTGGTGGAGTAGAAACTCTTTGTTGTTGTACTAAAGGAGTAGGAGGAGAGGGTACCTTGTCTAGCTGAATAGAGGAGGAAGGCTACCCCTCAATTGATGCACTAGAAGTTCCAGCAGCATGATGGTGAGAGGGAGATGGAGTCCTTTTCTCAAAAGAAGGAATTTCTTTAGAAGCAGGATGCTCATGAGCTCTAGCAGCTTGGGCTGGGTTTGCAGCTTCAGCTCCCAACTCTAGATGGAGGAAATAAAGGCTTTCTTCATGTGATGGAGAACAGTTCCCTTAGAGAAGTCAAAAACTTGTGGATTAATGTCATGCAACATCAATGAAATTATCCTGACACAACTTGGAGCCTTGACGCTCTCTCTAATTTTGTCAAGAATTAACATACCAAACAAGAATTTCTTCTTATAGATGATGGCTGTCATGATTTCAAAGAAATCATTGGTAATGAAGCTAATAGAGCTAGTCCTGCACAAAAGAATCTTTCCAATAATATCTACTAGTAATTTGCTTTCTGGATTGAGATCTGGTCTTCTTATGGAAATCACTTTAGTTAAAAATCCATAAAAATTGCAAGCTCTATCATTGTATTCTTGATCCACTTCATCCTCTTCATCAACTATAGTATTTTTCCATGCAAAAATATTGTTAGGATAGTTTTATTTTTTCCTATCTTCTTTAAGTTTTAGGTTTTATGTCTTCTTTCTTAAGATTTGTAAAAGAGCTTTTAAAAGTGATTTTGTTTTTTTACTTAGCTTTGTTTTAGGATTGTAAAACTTTTTTCTTCTTTTCACTTTGTTTTCACTTTTTAATCACTTTTATGGAATCCTAAGAATGAAAAAGTAATAATTTTAATTTTTAAAGGACTTTAGTTTTTTGCTTTGTTTTAAAAACGTTTTGCTCTTTTTATTTTTATTTGTTCTTTTTATGTGTTTTTGGTAAGTTTTAGGAGTAGGAATGTTGTAATTTTATTTTTAAGTAACCTTGTTTTTTCTTGTTAATAGTGTACACGCATGTGTGAGTTTTCTTTTCATTTTGCCTTTTAAAAATTTGATGAAGTGTGTGTGAGTGTATGAGGTAGCTTTTATCTCTTTCTTTATGGCTTTCTTCAATTACGTAGAGTTTGTGCGTGTATGAGATAATCTTTAAAACTTTCTTTCAATTATGAAGAGTGTTTGGGTGCGTATGCATTTATTTCCCGCCTACTCGTTTGAGTATGACTTGCATTATTTCCCGCCTACTCGTCTGAGTAGGACTCGACATTTCCCACCTACTCGTTTTAGTAGGACTCGTCATTTCCCACCTACTCGTTTGGGTAGGACTTGTACTTGCATTTATTTCCCGCCTACTCATCTGAGTAATAATTGTCATTTTACTTATAGTTTTGTTCAGTGTGTGAGTTCTCGCCTTACTTTAGCTTTGCAGTGTTTCTAAACTTTGTTTTATTATTCTTTTTCTTCTTCTTATAACCCATTACCTCTTAGTTATGAACTCACGCCTCATAAAAATCATAACCCGTCCCCATACTGATCAGTGGCTAATCGTCTTTAGCCCTCGACATCAAAGAGCATTGGGACAAATAAAATAATTCGAAATAATTAAAGTTCCTTTTCTCACTTTAATTTAGGGACTTAAGGTTTGCCCTGGGTTTACGACGCATAGGATCACATATCGATGTGTGGGCGCTATTTGCGTTGTCCATACGCTAGCTTACTGAGAGGTCGTGCGTATGGACCGATCACCCTTGGGTAAATAGAGTTGCGTGCATACCCTCGAGAGAGGAGAAGTGTAACTCTACCGGATTGGGTTTCCCGCACAATAGCAGGGTTCTTAGCGTAATGCGGGCATTAAGAGGAATCCTTCGTCGGACTAGTGTTCGGTCGAATAATCTTAATGTTCAGGTGAGCAATATTCCTAAAGATAGGTGAGCTCATGTTTGTGGAACCTCCATGGCCAAGTTGTCTTTATTAATTTGAAAATTTAGTTCTCTAGTTATTAAGAGTTATTTTAATTTTAATTTGATTTGGTACGAGCGTTAAGCCTTCATCGAATTTCCTAAATCATTTTCACTTCTTCCTTTTTTCTGCCTTAGTTAATTAAAATCCCCAATGAATTTTCAATAAAATAATAGTTACTCTTGGAGTTGTAGGGATAATAAACCCAACCCCGAGAATAATACAACCTCGGTATTCCCCCGAATATCGAGTACTTTATACGATAGGTGCACTTGCCTCCTTTCGTTTAAAACTCGCTTTTTAGCAAGTCCACGACGTTCGAATCATCAAACCAACCACCTAAATAAGAGTCTGTTGGCGGGCCATCAAGTTTTTGGCGCCGTTGCCGGAGACTTCTTGAGTTGCTATTTTGAATTCCGGAGTCTATTACTTTTACTTATTTTTTATAAACTAAAAAAAACATAAACTTAAAAACTCTAAAAAAAGTCAAATAAAAAAATAGTTTATTTTATTTTTATTTTAGGGTGTATGACCCGTGGACAACCCTCGGAGTCTGAAGATTTTGATTTCGACCCTGAGATCGAACGCTCCCTTGCACGTATTCGATCTCAACGCCGAATTCCTATTTTAGACTCCCAACCTAACTTGGAAGATACGTGGTCTAGTATTATTCGCCCTATGGTGGCGAGTAATAATTTCTAAATAAAATCAAGTGTCATTCAAATGGTCCAAAACGCCATTCACTTGTGCTTATTTCCTTTTTTCCCTAAAAACAAAGCTAAGGCATGGTTGAATTCCCTCCCGCGAGGATGTATCACCACCTGGGCTTAGTTGACGGAGCGGTTCCTGACGAAGTACTTTTCACCCGCAAAAACTTTAAAGTTGCGGGCGGACTTTTCTTCATTTGTGCAAAACGATCCTGACTCTCTTTATGAGACTTGGGAATACTTTAAGGAGTTCCTCCAACGATGCCCGCACCACGCGCTACCAACGTAGTTGCAGGTACAAATGTTTTATAATGGCCTTAATTTTCAGACGCATCAAATGATTGACGCTGCTGTCGGGGGCACATTAAACAACAAAACCCCCGAGGCCACCCAGGATTTATTGAAATAAATGGCTATGAACGCCTACCAGTGGAACGTCCCGCAAGGACACCCAAAGCAGGCGGCCGGCCTTTTTGAAGGGGATGCCACTACTCTCTTAACCCTTCAAGTTGAAAGGTTAATAAAGCAGGTGGCGGAGATGTCTATTGACTCCTCCACTCCGCCTTATTTTATTCCCCCTAACGTCTGCGTGGATGAAGAGTTCGTGGACTTCATAGGAAATTCGGGTCATCCTTCCTTCAACCCCAACAACAACCCTTATAGTAATAACTATAATCCGGGTTGGAGGAATCAGCCCAATTTCTCTTGGAGCAACCCGAACAATACGCAACGTCCCCCTAATTCTTATGCACCCGCATTTTTCCCGCCTCCTCCCCCGAAACCTTCTCCGGTTGAGGTTTATTTTTATAAATACATAGCGTCCAATGAATAAAATATCTAAAACATCACTGGATCGCAAAAAACCCTTGAACAACAAGTTGGACAACTGGCGAGAATGATGTCCGAACGCGCGCTCGGGGCACTGCCGGGAAATACAGAGCCAAACCCTCGATAGAATGCCAATTCTATAACCCTCCGTAGCCACAAGGAGGTGGTCGATCCAAAATGGATCGATCCTCAGGTACATATTTCACCTCTGACCCCACTTCCCCCTTCTTCGATTACGCCGCCTTTACCTTTTTTAAACGAAAAAATTATTTTAAACAAGGACCTGTCATATCCGCATAGGTTAGATAATGAGCGTAAGGACGTGCAATACAAAAAATTTATTTTACTATTAAAACAAATTCATATTAATGTTTTTTACGCGAGGCGATCCCGCAGATGGCTAAGTATGCGTGATATTTGAAAGAACTTCTTTCTAATAAACAAAAATTAGAAAATATTTTGCATATCTCTCTCACTTCGGGCTGCTCGATAGCTCTTACCAATAAATTTACACCAAAACAAAACGACCTGAGACTGTTTTCCATCCCGTGCCTTTTTGGCAATATATTAGAAAAATACGCTCTTGCAGATTTATGCGCGAGCATTAATTTGATGTCGTTCTCGCTCTTTAAAAAATTAAATTTGGGCACTCCGAACCCTACTAATATGCGTATCTAGTTAGCGGATCGCTCGTTTAAGTTCCCCATTGGGGTAGTGGAGGATGTCCTTGTCCGAGTTGACAGTTTATCTTTCTGGTATACTTCGTCATATTGGACATCGAGGAGGACACTGATGTACCAATTATACTCGGTCTCCCTTTTCTTGCCACATCCCGCACATTAATTGATGTAAGTAACGGTCGTCTCCTCCTTCTCATGGGAGATGATGAGGTTACTTTTTCTATTATCCCTTGATGGAGGACTCATAGACGAGCGACGATTTCTGTTATTCTTTAGATTCTTTTTTCGGAGATCGTTCTTCGCTTTTTTCGAGTCAATTTTTCTTAACGACGATATTTTCGCTCTCAAAAATTTTTATTGCGATGAGGATAAATCTATAGGCTTGCCTTTCGAACCAATTGCTTTGAAAGACATTAGAATCAAAACCTCGCTAGAAGGACCGCCCATCCTAGACCTCAAACCCCTACCTGAATCCCTCAAATACGCTTTTTTGGGAAAAAATTGATACACTTCCCGTTATCATTTCTTTACATTTGAGTGATTCAGAGACTTCCAATTTATCGGAAGTTTTGCTCAAACATTGTCACGCAATTGCGTGGTAAATATCTGATCTTAAGGGGATTAACCCCTCTTTTTACACTCATAGGATTTTCCTCAATGATAATTACTGCAAAACCATTCAGCCGTAGCGACGTCTTAACCCAAACATGAAAGATGTCGTTAAAGCCGAAATAATTAAATTATTAGATGCGGGGATTATTTATCCCATTTCTGATAGTGCGTGGGTTAGTCCCGTTCATGTCATGCCCAAGAAGGGCGGTCTAACCGTAGTGGAAAATGAGCATAATGAACTCATCCCAACCCGTATTATTATGGGTTGGCGGGTGTGCATCGATTATAGAAAACTAAATGATGCCACTCGTAAGGACCATTTTCCACTACCATTTTTAGACCAAGTTCTAGAGCGTTTATCCGGTCATCAATTTTATTGTTTTCTTGATGGTTTATCGGGGGTTTTTCCAAATCCCCATTTCCCCCGATGATCAAGAGAAAACAACATTTACCTGCCCGTTTGGCACCTTCACCTACCGAAGAATGCAATTTGGCCTCTGCAATGCGCCGGCTACATTTGAAAGATGTATGTTGGCAATCTTTGGCAAGCTAGTAGGATAGAATATGGAAGTCTTTATGAATGACTTTTCTGTTTTTTGATGCACTTTCCCATCTTGCCTTCGAAATCTAGATCGTGTCCTCCAACGATGCGAGGACACGGATCTCGTTTTAAATTGGGAAAAGTGTAACTTCATGGTTCGAAAAGGTTTGGTTCTTGGCCATATGATTTCGTCTAAGAGGATGAAGGTAGATTAGGCCAACGTAGAAATTATAGAGAAACTTCCGCCGCCAACCAACGTAAAATCCATTAGGAGTTTCTTAGGCCACACTGGCTTTTATAGACGTTTCATTCAAGATTTTTCAAAAATAACAAAGCCGCTTACTCACCTCTTGGAAAATGAATCAAATTTTGTCTTTAGTAGCGAATGCAAGTCTACATTTAATTTTATAAAACAAAAAATTATCAATTCACCCATTTTAGTGGCACCCATTGGTCCCTTCCGTTCGAGATTATGTGCGACGCTAGTGATATTTCCTTAGGTGCCGTTCTTGGCCAACGCATAGACAAACACTTTCATCCAATTTATTAGGCTAGCAAGTCGCTCACTTCTGCACCAGTAAATTACAGAACAATGAAAAAGGAACTCTTAGCCGTCGTTTTCATTTTTGATAAGTTTCATCGTATATAACGCTATCTAAAGTTATCGTATTTACCGACCACTCCGCCCTTAAATATTTACTCGCTAAAACCGATGCCAAGCCCCGCCATCTTCGCTGGGTTCTCCTCCCTCAAGAATTTGATTTGGAGATCCGAGATAAGAATAGAGCAGAAAATTTAGCCGTCGATCACCTCTCCTGCTTAGACAATCCTGGTACAGAAGCGCTCATCGAATCTGACATTAATGAATGATTCCCTGAGGAACGCCTCTTAGCCATAAATACCATTTCTTCTTCTCCGCCCTGTTTCGAATATTTTGGGAACTATTTAGTTGCGCGGGTGCTCCCAAAAGAATTTTCGAGCCAGCAAAAGAAGAATTTTTTTTCTGACTTAAAAATTTCTTTTGGGAGGACCCTTTTCTTTTTCGTATCTGCGCGAAACAAGCGATCCGAAGATTCATCATGGGAGTGGAGTGCAAGAAAAATACTTAGGCACTGCTATGAGGGTCTTACGGGTGGGCATTATCATGATAATCGGACCGCGCGAAAGGCGCTGGAGGCAGTTTTGTTTTGGCCCACTCTTTTCAATGATGCACACACTTTTGTGTACTCCTGCGATAGCTGCCAGCAGACGGGTAACATCTCTCATCATGATGAGTTGCCCCAAATTTTATTTTTAGAATGCGAAGTCTTCGATTTATGGGGCATCGATTTTGTCGTCCCCCTACCTCATTTTAAAAATATTTATATTTTAGTGGCGGTCGACTTCGTATCAAGGTGGGCACACCTCGCAAGTCATCGTTACCTTCCTTCAAAACTATTTTCTCACTTTGGCACACCTCTCGCTATTGTAAGTGATAGGGGAACGCATTTCTGTAACGCCAAAATGGTTAAGACGTTAGCTAAATATGGAGTCACACACAAACTTGCCACCCCCTACCACCCGCAAACAAGTGGCCAAGTCGAAGTAGTAAATCGAGAGATTAAGCGTATATTAGAAATACCCATTTCACTTAATAGGAAAGATTGGTCCGTCAAACTCGACGATGCGTTGTGGGCATATCGGACGACATACATAACCATAATTGGTTGTACGCCGTTTTGGTTAATTATTCTATGACAAAGCGTGCCATCTCCCCGTAGAACTAGAGCATCGCGCTCTTTGGGTATTAAAACTCGTAAACCTCGACGCTAACTTAGCTGCTCAAAATAGAAAACTGCAACTAAACGGGCTTGATGAATGTCGTGCAAATGATTACGAGAGCAATAAGTTCTATAAGGAGCACACTAAGTTCTATCACGATAAAAAAATCAAGTCCCAATTTTTTTTCTCCGGGCGATCTTGTCCTTCTTTACAATTCACGATTTAGGCTTTTTCCGGGTAAACTAAAATCACGATGGTCCGGCCCCTTCAAAGTTTAAGAGGTTTGGTCATATGGGACCGTACTCGTCTCCCACTCAGAAAGAGGGTCGTTTAAAGTAAACGGTAATCGGTTAAAGTTATATATAGCGAGCGTTCTAGTGATCTGTAATAACGAAACCATAACTTTCCTCGACATTATAACTTCGCCAAAATAGTCAAGCTACACGACTATAAACAAAGCGCTCCTGGGAGTCACCCCACGTCTACCTTTTTCGCTATTTATTTAATTAACTTTTTGGCTATTTGTCTTACTAATGCAGGGTTTCTGATGGGCCTCCCCAAACAGATTTCAGGGAAGTTCCTACCCTCCCATTTTATTTTTGTAAATATTACATCTTGATTCATTTTCGTTCCGCATACTTACGTTGCAACATTCAGGACAATGTTGGATTTTATTATGGGGGTATTTTTGTGCTTTCCTTTCTGCACTTCCATTTTTCGCACTTAAAAATAAAAAAAAATAAAAAAAAATAAAAAGAAAAAAATGAAAATACAAAAACCAAATTTTGAAAAAAATTATTACAAAATGAAAACTCAAAAAAAAAATAATAATAATCTTTTGTTTGTTTTATCATCAAAAATTTCAATAAAATTACAATACAAAAATTCAACAAAAAAATTATATTTAGATTTACTTTGTAATATTTTTCTTTGTAAATATTTTTTGTAAATATTCTTTTCTCTCTCCCCTCTTCCTTTCCTCCTCTTTGTAAATAACTTCTATCTTTTTCTTCTTTCGTAAATATTTGCTTAAAAATCTTCAAAAAACAAAAAATTTTTTAAAAAATATAAAATATTTCAAAAAATAAATATCTTTTTTCGCATCTTTAGTATGTATATATTAGAAAAATAAACACAAAATACAATAAAGGATAATAACTTCAAAAAAAAATGAACTAAATTAAAATTACAAAAAAAAGATAATAACTTTAAAAATAAAAAATAATAAAACAAATAAATTGAGTATTCCATTCTTAATCATTTTTTCTCTCCAAAAATATAGTTTTGAGTATAATTATATGTGAATTTCATTAATTATTTATATACTATTCATTTGTTAATTAGAGCGTGATAAATTTAAATAGCGAGGTTAAGTTTTAAAAAATATCTTATGTTTTTTTCTTAATATAGGGGACTTATTTTTGGAACTATTTCTAATTTATCTAAAATAGAGGCATGTGTATTATGTTAGAAAAAACAGTTATAGACTTCAATTATTTCTACTTCATGCTTCTTGAAATACAGGAATGTTTAATTTATCAAAGTTGCTCTCAAATTTTTTTTATTAAAAACTAGTATTCTTCTTGAAAAAAATAAACCCTATTTATCTTATTTTACTTGACATGATAAAATGTCTATCCTTAAAGAACTTATGTCAATGAGAATAAGATTTCGTTCCGTAAACATAGGTATCCAATATTTTAAAAGATTATATGTTACAGAGTAAGAGGATAAAATTTATTACTCCTATACATATACTTTGGGTAGATTGAAGTTGTTCAAAATAAAAATATGTGAGGAAAATAAGATTTCATTTTTCTAAAAGATCCAAAAAAAATTTCATCTGAGTTTCGAGAAAAAATTACCTCGCCTCCAAGCCTAAGCCCTGTTCATAATCCAAAACAACTCCCTTAGCCAATTTCAATGATTCTAGAATTAATTTGAAATCTTTTTGAGAGCATAATTTTATATTGCAGTATTTCCTTTAAAAATCTTGTAAGCTAAAGTTCTTATAATTCCAATCTATTTTTGTTAGCTAACGATTACAATTTATGCTTGTTATTTGGTTACATCAAGAAGTTATTTTGGCCAAAACTTTTCCTCTATTTAAATCATTTTTATGGATTAGGACTTAACTCTTATACCACGGATGTTTATCTAGATCTCTCTTTTAAGTAATTTAAGCGTAGTAAATTTAGGATTTCTTTTAATTCCCTATAAGTTCATCTCAAACTTTTGCTATGGAATAACAAAAGCTTAAGTATGGGGGTATTTGATAGCAGATAAATATATGTAGTTTATATTACTTAAGTCGTTTTAGTTTATTTTTTTCATTTTTTGTTCTTTTTCATTAATAAAATGTTCGTTTTTGTAAATATTATTCTTACCTAACTTTAATTTTATTTTCTGAAATTTTTCAAAACAGCAAAAAAAACTACCGAACACGTCTGTGTCCCATGACCCAACATGCCCGTGTCACGCCCTTGATGTTCAACTTCGTCGATCCCAGCTCGACGTTTGACCTTCGTCAACCCGACTAGGAAATGCCCGTGTCCCAATGCCTGACACACCCGTGTCACGCCACCTGTTCCTTGTGTTTACTAAGCTTCAAGCAAAATTATGCAACCAAACTAGCAATCCAATTAGGCAAGTATACCTATCGAACTGTAGCTAGGGGACACAAGTGTTGTATTTAAATCCGGGAACCGTTGAGTAAACTTACTCACATGAAGACTATAATTTTATCGACTGGGATTTTTAGGGTTAAAGAGAAATCTAAGAGCACTTAAAGAAAGGACATATTGCATAAAAGAGAACTAAATGCACTTAAACAAAGAGAGAGTAAAAGAAACGATTACGATAAAGGATTATAATGATGAAAATGCACTCAATCAAGAGTCACCTCGGTAAGAGTATATTAAAAACACGATAAATAAACATAAACTTAATAGGTGAAAGGTCCTTGACCGTGAAGGTTCCTAAAGCTTAAACACGCTTCTCTCAAAGTCATGCCCAATTGAGTTAGGAAGGTCCGACCGACTCTCGCCTAAATCGGAGGCCTAAAGCTCGTTTTACGGGTGAACCCCACTATTGTGTTTTACTCCAATCCAGGAGATTTGATATTTGCCTCTCTCGAGGGGTGCGTACAACTCTCTTTAACTCTTGCATGCTCACTTCAAACTATCGGTCTCTCAGCTAGGCAAGAATGAAAGCTAAAGTGAAAAATATATATCGATGATATATCTCCAAGAAAATGTTAATCAAGATAATCCAAGGCCAAAAATCCTAAAAAGAAAAGGTAAATTCAAGCATCATAATTAATCACTCGAACCTCGGATCATCAAGATCGAGTACAAGGAGGATTTAGTTACTCATGGTGTAGATAATGAAAATCATATTGAGAATATGAAAACTTATACTGAGCAAAAGGGAAAGAGAATAACGAGCTATTTCATTTCTTACTAAAAAGGAATCATAAAAAGGGCACAAAGATACTATAAGGAAAGCTTCCACGACTATTACAAGTGCGATAAAAAAGAAGTACAAGAACGCTACAAGGACTTGCATAAAGACTAAAAATATAAATACATGAAATGAGGAGGAGGCCGAGGAGAGCTTAGAACAAGAAAAACTCTGAAATAGCAGCACCTCTCCTCCAAAATCTCTATATCCAACCCTTAGAGATAATCACTCTTTATAGAAATTTTTCTGGCTGGGTAACGTCCTGTGACACGTTCTGGGATAGCGTGATAAGGGGGTGTGTCACAGTTAGTGTAACATTGGAGCGTTGGAATTTAAGTCTGGCGCGGTAACAGTGTTACACGCCCCCTTAACATGCCCTGGGATGGCGTGACCATGGGGCATGTCGGATTCAACGCGACTTTGTATCGTTGAAATTAAGCGTCGTACTGACTTCTCGAGACTTTGCAGGACACGCCTTGCCGACACGCCTATGTCGGTGGTACAATGGCGTGTCTATGGGCGTGTGAGCTGATTTTAGCTGGAGACTGACTTCGGACAGACGACTTCATTCAACTGGGTTACACGTCCTAGGTACACGCCCGGGGAGGGCGTGACCAAGGGGTGTGTTACAGCAAAATTTTACGAAAAACCTGCAAAAAGAAAGAAACATGTTAGTGACAATATATATAAAAAAAGAGGCCAACATATAAGCATACAAGACATAATTTGTTTATTAAAAACTAGAAAATACCGTAGTAGTTTAGACTACAAAACGAACTATCAAATTCCCCCAATCTTAAGCTTTGCTTGTCCTCAAGCAAAAAAGATATAGAAACTAGCTATCATAAAACGTGATTAATCAAAAATTTCTAATAATGATTACATAGGTACTATGCGAAATTCTATGTAGGGAGAAGGTGAAACATAAACATAAAATTATTACTTAAACATCGTTTCAACTTTTATAAGCTTTACTAACAAAAATAGATCATCCAAAATTTTAACAAAATTTTTAAATAAACTTATGCAAAGCAACAAAATGAAAAAAAAATGCATTGAGTTATTACTAGATCCTAAGAGACATTTTATACCCAAATTAAATAAAGAATAAAAAACTAAATTTAAATCCAAGACATAACTTGTCTATTATTTTTCTTTACGTATCTAAAAGGAACCTAGGAGCATGAATCAACAGGACTTAATAGGACTGAAATGTTTGGTTTAGGCATATAATTAGGAATGGAATTCAAAGATAAACATGAAGGCTTAATATCACGCTAAACCAGAAATAATGAGCTTCAAAATTTACAAAAAAAATTACAACATATATTTTTTCTTTTTTTCTTTTTCTTTTTCCTTTTTTTATATATGTATTTTTCCTTTTTCAAAATAACGACCATCAACATTTTGAAATTGGACACAAAAAGAAGCATAACTTTTGAGCATACTTTTCCAAAAAGTTTTCCAAAAGAAAAATTACAAAACAATCCTATCACAACATTAAGTTTAGTATGATAAGAACGGTTGGAAGAATTTTGCTTTGGTTAAAAAAATGATAATTGGAGCTATCAAATGGAAATCGGAAGAAGGCTCAAAGTGGCTAACTAGGGAAAAAGTTTTTTTTTTGGGTTGGCCAGAAGGCTCAAACAAAAAAAATGTCCAACATCATTTTCATGCTCCTAAAGTTTTGTTTAAAGCATTATTTTTGAAAATTTTCAAAAAGTAGGTCTTAGAAATTAAATAGAGATTAATGAAATTCTTTTTAAAATAAGGATAATATGAGTCTAGAATCGTTCACATCTACTACGCTAATCAAAAGTTGACTTTACTAAAATTTTCCAAAAACAAAAAGAAAAATAGTGGATGAAAGATTTTTATGAAAGTAAAGGAAATAAAAATTGAGAATCCATAATAAAAATGCGAGTTTTAAAAAAAGATTTCACCTTAACATGCTACCGTGAATTAGAAACACAGCAAGGCCAACATTTTACTTGTGAAGTATAATTAAAAATATTGATTAGAAAATTTATAATTAGCTAAGTTATTTATATGGAATTGTGAGAAAAATAAAACAAAAGCTAGGGGTACTATTGAAAGATCAAAATTTGTATTAACAAAAAAAAGCATAATTTTTTTGGATTTTTTTTCTTTTTAAGATATTCATTTTTTGGGTTTTTGAAAAATATTCACAGAATTTAAAAATAGCAAAAAAAGAAAGAGGAAGTCCTCCCCCAAGCTTAAAATGGACATTGTCCTCAATGGAGAAAGGAGGTTAGAGAAGGAGAGAAAATGAAAGTACATAATTGAAAAACAGGTACTTCCCCGGATTTATTTGCTGCGAAAGCTGTGTGATGTCGCTCCCCTGTGCTTGCGCTTTGGATCTTCATGAATTGTCTTCCTTGGTCTTCATGATGGATTCAGCAACGTTGGAGCAGGCGGTCGCAGAAGCTTCAACTTGCCAGAGACATTCGGGGCAAAAATTATAAAATAAAGAAAACAGAAAAAGATAACTTGGTTGCCTCCCAAGAACGCTCTTTGTTTAAAGCATCGTTTGAGCTCGACGCATCAAAAAATATTGTCAAAAAATTTTATCCCAAAAATATTGTTCAAAGTTCTAATAATAATAAAACACAATTTTAAACTATTCAAAAGTCAAATCATGGAGGAAAGAGTTAACACAGTTAGGACTGATATCACCACAGAAATATACTTTAAGATGCTGACCATTCACTTTGAAACTGCCCTTATCAGGGTGTGAAATCAAAATAATTCCATACGAAAAAACTTCTAACACAGTAAAGGGCCCAGACCAACGCGATTTTAACTTGCGAAGAAATAAACATAAATGAGAATTATTATGAAGAACTTTGTCGCCCGGATTAAATGTTTTCGAATTCCTTAAGTGTTTATCATGCAAAAGCTTCGTCCTCTCTTTATACAGTTTGTTATTTTTGTATGCATAAGAGCGCCACTCGTCATGTTCATTGAGTTGAAATTTTCTAAGGTCGCCGACAGAGTGGGGATCGAAGTTTAAAAATCTTAAGGCCCAAAAAGAGCGGTGTTCTAGTTCTACAGGTAATTGACACGATTTTCCATAGACCAACCGATACGGCGTACATCCGAGGGAAGTTTTGTACACTGTTCGGTAGGCCCATAGAGCATCGTCTAATTTGGCTAACCAGTCTTTCATAGAAGTTGAAACAGTCTTTTGTAATATTCTTTTTATTTCTCTATTCACTACTTCGACATGTCTGTTAGTTCTGGGGTAGTAGGCAGTTGAAAGCTTATGTGTAACGCCGTATTTTATAAGAATTTTGTAAAATTGTGCGTTACAGAAAATAATCAATGGCTTGCGGCATACTGAATCGAGAAAATATTTTTTTCAAAAAGGTAACTACAACTCGAGAGTCATTCGTAGGAAGAGCTTGGGCTTCAACCCATCGAGAAATATAATCAACGGCAACTAAAATATACTTGTTTCTGAAGCTAGAAGGGAGGGGCCAATAAAATCGATCCCCCAGAGGTCGAAAATTTCGCACTCGAGAAAATAATTTTGTGGCTTTTCATTTTTATTAGAAATGTTGCCCGACCATTGGCAACTATCACACCTACTCACAAAGGCTTGCACGTCTTTAAACATGCTAGGCCAGTAAAAACTCGTGCAAAGCACCTTCTGAGCGGTGCAAGAAGCTTGATTGTTCCCACCAGTCGGACCTTCATGTAATTGTTTTAAAATATCAACTCCTTCTTTATAAGAAACACGTCTTCTTATCACTTGGTCAGCACAGACTCTGAAAAGATGTGGGTCCTCCCAAAAGTAGTTCTTTAACTCAGAAAAGAATTTCTTTTTTTGCTGAGATGAGAACTTTTTTTGGAGCACACTAGCCACTAAATAATTGGCAATGTGTGCAAACAAAGGAGATGGAGAAGTGCTAATTGAAAGTAGCTTCTCATCAGGAAAATAATCATTAAAAGATTTTTCATCTAGATTTTCAAGGTAAGGGTTATCTAGGCGTTAGAGGTGATTGGCAGCCAAATTCTCAACTCCTCGCTTATCACGGATCTCTAAGTCAACCTCCAGGAGGAGTAAGACCCAACGAATAAGGTGCGGCTTGGCATCCGTTTTGGAAAGAAGATATTTGAGAGCCGAGTGGTCCATAAAAATGATAATTTTTGAAAGAGTAATATATGGGCGGAATTTATCAAAAGCAAATACTACAACTAGGAGCTCTTTCTCGGTGGTGGTGTAATTTTCCGGGTTAGATGTGAGCATTTTACTTGCTTAATAGATGGGTGGAAATTTTTAGATATGCATTGACCTAATACGGCTCCCACCGCAAAACTACTCACATCGTAAATTATCTCAAATGGAAGGTCCCATACCGAAGCTATCATAATGGGTGCCTTAATTAATTTATGTTTTATTAATTTGAAGGCGAAAAGTCAAGAGTCATAAAAAATGAATGGGGCGTCTTTTTATAAGAGATGGGTAAGGGTTTTGGTTATCTTGGAGATGTCCTTTATGAAATGACAGTAAAATCCAGCATTCCCTAGGAAACTTCATATAGCTTTGATGTTTGTAGGCAACGGCAGCTTCTCGATAACTTCTATCTTAGCAACATCTACTTTAATACCTCTCGCAGAAATTTTATGACCCAAAACTAACCCTTCCCTCACCATAAAACGACATTTTTCCCAATTTAGGGCAAGGTTTGTTTCTTCGCATCGTTCTAAGACTTTTTCGAGGTTTTTAAACAACTTTCAAATGCGTCACCGAACACGGAGAAATCACCCATGAATACCTCCATAATGCTTTCTACGTACTTGTCAAAGATAGCGATCATACATCGTTGGAATGTAGTTGGCTCATTGTACAATCCAAACGACATTCTTCGGTAAGCGAAGGTGCCGAAGGGACAAGTAAACGTAGTTTTCTCCTGCTCCTCGGGGGAGATGGGGATTTGAAAATACTCCGAGAGGCCATCGAGAAAACAATAAAAGCTATGACCGGATAGTCGCTCTAAAATCTAATCAATGAACGGCAAGGGAAAGTGTTCCTTGCGGGTGGCATCATTTAACTTATGATAATCTATACACATTAGCCCCCCAGTCAGCGCCCGTGTCGGGATTAATTCATTATTCTCATTACTAACTACCGTTATCCCTCCCTTCTTTGGCACTACCTGAACAGGGATAACCCACTTACTGTCGGAAATAGGTTTGATAATTCCTGCACCTAAGAGTTTCATAACCTTGCCCTTAACTACTTCTTTCATGTTCGGGTTTATACGGCGCTGAGGTTGTATTGAATTATGTGAATTATCTTCCATTAAGATTTTGTGAGTGCAGAAAGATGGGCTTATGCCCTTGATATCAGAAATTTTCCAGCCAATTGCTCGGCGATGCTTACGTAGAACTAAAAGAAGTTTATCATTTTGCGCATCGGTGAGATAGGTCGAAACTATTACTGACAGTTTAGAATTATTTTCTAAGAAGGCATACTTTAGATGTTCAAGAAGTTCTTTAAGTTCTAGGGTAGGGGGTTCTTCATAAGAGCTTTTAGAAATTCTTTCTTTTTCAAATACTATATCTTTGTAGATCTTTTTAGACGAAATATTAAAAGGGGTGCAGCTGGTTGCCAAGGTGGCTTCTTGCAGCGATTCAATTGGACAAGTAGAGGCGGAACAAAAATTAGAAATTTCTTTTTCGAATTCGGATAGACGATAAGAGGATTCTTTACTTTCTTCACTTAGGTGTAGTGATTCAGTTGGGAGAGAAGAGGAAGAACAAAAAACAGAAAATTCCTTTTAAAATTTGGAGAGGCAATAGGAGGATTCATCACTTAAGGCATCTACGAAAAAATAGGAGTCAACATTTGCTAAGGTGTTCTTCATCGAAGGTGTGATAGAGAAAGTCACTTCGTCATCGCCTACTCGAAGGAAGAGCTTACCATTTCTTACGTCAATGATGGCTCGAGAGGTGGCAAGGAAGGGTCGTCCAAGGATCAGGGGAAGCTCGACGTCTTCTTCGATGTCCGAAATGACAAAGTCCACCGGAAAGAAGAACTTTTCAACTTTTACTAAGACATCCTCCACTATTCCTAACGAGCATTTGACAGATATGTCAGCAAGCTGGATACTAATCTGCGTGGGATAGAGGCTACCAATTCCTAACTTCTTAAACAACAAGAGGGGCATCAGGTTTATACTCACACAAAAATCGGCTATTGTATCCTTGACAAAAAGATCATCGAAGAAACACAGGAAAGAAAAACTACCAGGATCACTGATCTTCTTCGGCAACCCGTTTGTCAAAATAGTTGAGCACCTGGCATTTAGTGTGACATGCGATAGGTCCTCTAACTTCTTCTTGTTAGTGAGGAGGTCCTTAAGAAAATTAGTGTACTTTGGCACTGGGAAATCGCTTCGTGGAAAGGCAGATTTATGTGGATTTGCTCAAACATCTCTAAGAAGCGGGTATAATGATCATCTAGACGTTTTTTATTAAGTTGGGAAGGGTATGTGGAGCGATATCATTTTTAAAAATAGGAGGTGGAGCGAGTTCTTTTTCTGAAACAGTGTGCGGAGTTATAACTTCTTTTGCAGAGGGTGGAATTTTTAAAACATGAGCGGAGCTCGCCTCGGGCTCTTTACTAACCATACCGGAAACTTACTTCCCACTCCGAAGAGTTATAGCTTTCGCTTCATCTCTCAGGTTGGGCTCAGTATTGGAAGGAAGAGACCGCACGGGTCGCTCAGAATTATTTTCACAAGCGTCCTACTTAATTTTCAAGACTTTTAACGCTTATGGTTAAGGTTCTTATGGTAGCGTCATTTGTGGTGATATATTTTGAAAGCAATTCCTCCAAGCTTGGAGGTTTTGGAAAGTTTTGAAGAGGTGGTGATGGTGGTGCAGAAAAATCAGTTTGTGGTGGTGGCCGCATTACATTCGATTGATTACTCCATGAAAAATTTGGATGATTTCTTAAATCATGATTATAACTATTCGGAAAATTAAAACCCGATGCAGGAAAATTCGTAGCAGAAACATTATTAAAAGCATTTCTAGGCATATTATTGACATAGTCCAAATGTTCGGGAGTAGGAGTTACAGATTCCCAAGCCTGTGGGGCGGAGGTAGCAATCATCTCCATAAATTTCTTGCTTAATATTTCTACTTGCATAGCGTGCTGGGAGACGTTGTCCACTTCAAAGATACCTGCATCCTTATTCGGGCGGGACCTAGGCACATTCCACTGATAAGTGTTCATGGCCATGTCCTCGAAAAGCTCAAGAGATTCTTCCGGGGTATTATGGTTTAAAGTATCGCCAGAACCTGCGTATATCATTTTATTTGTATTTTGATTTAGCCCGTTATAAAACGTCTACACTTGTAACCATACAGGCAGCGCGTGGTGTGGGCATCGTCTTCAAAGTTCTTTAAATCTTTCCCAGGTTTCATATAGGGTTTTAAAATCTATTTGTCCAAAAGCAGAAATGTCTTTCCTAAGTTTTGCATTTTTAGCTGGCGGAAAATACTTTGCCAAAATTTTTTCAGTTAATTCATTCCAGGTTGTGTTGCTATTTGTAGGTCGAGTGTTCAACCACTGCTTAGCTTTAGTTCTTAGAGAGAAGGGGAAGAGTCTTAGCCTAGTAGCTTCATTTGTGACACAATTTATCTTGAAGGTGTCACAAATCTCAAGAAAGCTTGCAATATGTGCGTTCAGATCTTCATCTTGAAGTCCGTCATACTGCACATACTGCTGCACTATTTGAATTATGCTAGGTTCCAATTCAAAATTATTATTTGCTATCGCAGGGCGAACTATGCTATATTATGTTCCCTTGAGATTTGGCCTTGCATAATATGACATAGTTCTTTACAAGGCTTCATCTACGTTGGGTTCTTCCATTCTTAGAGTAGAGAATGACTCGGAGTCCTAAACGGGCAATTGGATAGTAGGACCTTGAAATCGCGATCTTATCCAAAGAGTACGCTCTATTTCGTGGTCTAAGTCAAAAATAACCGATGGACTCCCGCGGGTCACGCACTAGAAGAAGAGAAGAGAAGAAAGAGAAATAAATAAACTAGAAAAAGCTAGATTTTTTTGATTTTTTTTTTAATAGCATAACTCCCGAACTTCCCAAGGACTACCCCGCAAAGGGTACGCAAGGTACTAGACAAGATAGCGGTACTAAAAGCCGCTTTGCCCTTTTCGAGAGAGTTAGGTGGCGTAGAAAAATTGTGGAGTGGGTTTCTATTAAGTGCGGTAATAAAAAATTTTTGATTTTAAAATTTTTGAGGGGGATGAGAAAGAGAAGAGATAAAATTAATAGGTTCGTGTTTTCAATATATCAACGAAAGTTGCTCCCCGGCAATGGCGCTAAAAACTTTGTGTTTACTAAGCTTCGAGGAAAATTAAGCAACCGAACTAGCAATCCAATTACGCAAGTATACCTATCGAATTGTAGCTAGGGGTCACAAGTGTCGAATTTAAATCCGGGAACCGTTGAGTAAACTTACTCACACGAAAAATTTTATTTTATCGACAGGGATTTTTAGGGTTAAAGAGAAATCTAAAAGCACTTAAAGAAAGGACATATTGCATAAAAAGAACTAAATGCACTTAAACAAAGAGAGCGTAAAAGAAACAATTACGATAAAGGATTATAACGATGAAAATGCACTCGATCAAGAGTCACCTCGATAAGAGTCGTTTTAAAACACGATAAATAAACATAAACTTAATAGGGTGAAAGGTCATTGGTCGTGAAGGTTCCTAAAGCTTAAACGCGCTTCTCTCAAATTCGTGCCCAACTAAGTTTAGGAAGGTCTGACAGACTCTCGCCTAAATCGGAAGCCTAAAGCTCATTTTTCGCGGTGAACCCCACTATTGGGTTTTACTCCAATCCGGGAGATTTGGACGTTTCCTCTCTCGAGGGGTGCGTACAACTCTCTTTACTCTTGAATGCTCACTTCAAACTATCGTCCTCTCGGCTAGCCACGAATGAAAGCTAAGGTGGAAAATATATATCGATGATATATCTCCATGTAAATGTTAATCAAGAGTAATCCAAGGCCAAAATCCCTAAAAAGAAAAGGTAAATTCAAAGCATCATAACTTAATCACTTGAACCTCGGATCATCAAGATCGAGTATAAGGAGGATTTAGTTACTCATGGCATAGATAATGAAAATCATATTGAGAATATGAAAACTTATACCGAGCAGAATGGAAAGAGAATAATGAGCTATTTTATTTCTTACTGGAAAGGAATCATAATAAGGGCACAAAGATACTATAAGGAAAGCTTCCACAACTATTACAAGTGCGATAAAAAAAGTACAAGAACGCTACAAGGACTTGCATAAATACTAAAAATATAAATACATGAAATGAGGAGGAGGAGAGAAGATCTTAGAACAAGAACAACTCTGAAATAGCAGCACCTCACCTCCAAAATCTCTATATCCAACCCTTAGAGATAATCACTATTTATAGAAATTTTTCTGGCTGGGTCACGCCCTGTGACATGGACTGGGAGGGCGCGACAAGGGGGCGTGTCACAGTCGGTGCGACATTGGAGCGTTGGAATTAATGTCTGGCGCGGTAAAAGGGTTACACGACCCATTGACACTCCCTGGGAGGGAGTGACCATGGGGCGTGTCAGATTCGACGCGACTTTGGAGCATTGAAATTAAGCGCCGTACTGACTACTCGGGACTTGGCGGGAAATGCCTTGCCGACATGCCCGTGTCGGTTGTACACGGTCGTGTCCGTGGGCTTGTGAGTTGATTTTAGCTGGAGACTGACTTTGGACTGACAGCTTCATTCTATTGGGTTACATGCCTGGGGAGGGCGTGACCAGGGGCGTGTCACAGCAAAATTTTACGAAAAACCTGCAAAAAGAAAGAAACATGTTAGTGACAATATTATATACAAAAAGAGGCCAACATATAAGTATACAAGACACGATTTGTATATTAAAAACTAGAAAATACCCTTGTAGTTTAGACTACAAAACAAACTATCAGTTCTAGAAAAGTTGCTGCCGACATCAAAAATTGCAAGCTGTCCTGACACGCCCGTATCACGCCCACCGACAAGCCCATGTCTGACATGTGTCCCATCCAGATCCTTCAAGAAATCAGCTAGTCAATGAATTTTGACTTCTCTAACACACCAACACCCGACACGCCCGTGTCACAAAAGCCGACACGCCCGTGTCAAACCCTTTCTTTGTCTATAAATAACATGTTTCTATGAGGACCAAGGGTTAAACTTTTTGGGCCAATATTGTTGTTTGAGGGCTGCTTGGGTGCTTTTTGTGTAATGTAAGGAGATTTCTCCCCCCTCCCTTTCATGTTTGTTTTAGCTTTTGCTTTAGCTTTGTAATCCAACTTTTTCCTTTAAATAAAATTTGGTAGTTTTTCTCTCCTCATGATGGTATGGAATGCATTTGAGTGCCCTAATTTCTATGATATTTTATTTTTTTATTTCCTTATTTTCTCTTTATGAAATGTGTGTGTGAGTTTCTGAGTGATGTTTTAATACATCTAGTTTTTTTGCTAATATGATAAGATGTTATAGTATTTTTCCTTGCAAAAATGTTGTTAGGATATTTTTATTTTTTCCTATCTTATTTATGTTTTAGGTTTTATGTCTTCATTCTTAGGATTTGTAAAAGAGCTTTAAAAGTGATTTTGTTTTTTTACTTAGCTTTGTTTTAGGATTGTAAAACTTTTTTGTTCTTTTCACTTTTTAATCACTTTTATGGAATCCTAAGAATGAAAAAGAAGAAATTTTAATTTTTAAAGGACTTTAATTTTTTGCTTTGTTTTGAAAACGTTTTGCTCTTTTTATTTTTATTTGTTCTTTTTATGCGATTTTGGTAAGCTTTAGGAGTAGGAATGTTGTAATTTTAAATTTTAAGTAACCTTGTTTTTTCTTTTTAATAGTGTATGTGAGTGTATGAGTTATCTTTTCATTTTGCCTTTTTCAAATTTGATGAAGTGTGTGTGAGTGTATGAGGTAGCTTTTATCTCTTTATTTATGGCTTTCTTCAATTACGTAGAGTGTGTGCGTGTACGAGATAATCTTTACAACTTTCTTTCAATTATGAAGAGTGTGTGCGTGCGTATACATTTATTTCCCGCATTCTCGTTTGAGTAGGACTCGCTTTATTTCCTACCTACCCGTTTGAGTAGGACTCGCCATTTCCCTCCTACTCGTTTGAGTAGGACTCGTCATTTTTGCCTACTCAATTGAGTAGGGCTTGTACTTGCATTTATTTCCAGCCTACTCGTTTGAGTAGGACTTATCATTTTACTTATGTTTTCGTTGAGTGTGTGAGTTCTCGCCTTAATTTATCTTTACAATGTTTCTAAACTTTGTGTTATAATTCTTTGTCTTCTTCTTATAACCCTTTAGCGCTTAGTTACGAACTCACGCCTCATAAAGATCATAAGTCGTTCCCATATCGATGAGTGGCTAATCGTATTTAGCCCTCGGCAACAAAGACCATTGGGACAAATAAAATAACTCGAAATAATTAAAGTTCCTTTTCTCACTTTAATTTATGGACTTAAGGTTTGCCCCGGGTTTACGACCCGTAGGACCACATATTGTTGTGTGAGCCCTATTTCCTTTGTCCATACGCTAGCTTGCCGAGAGGCTGTGCGTATGGACCAATTACCCTTGGGTAAATAGATTTGCATGCATTCCATCGAGAGAGGAGATGCGTAACTCTACCGGATTGGGTTCCCCCCCAATAGCGGGGTTCTTAGCGTAATGCGGGCATTAAGAAGAATCCTTTGTCGGACAAGCATTCGGTCGAATAATCTTAATATTCAGGTGAGCGATATTCCTAGAGATAGGTGAGCTCATGTTTGTGGAACCTCCACGGCCAAGTTGTCTTTATTAATTTGAAATTTTGGTTCTCTACTTATTAAGTGTTATTTTAGTCTTAATCAGATTCGGTGCCGAGCATTAACCCTTCATCGAATTTCCTAAATCGTTTTCACTTCTTCCTTTTTTCCGCCTTAGTTAATTAAAATCCCCAACAAATTTCAGTAAAATATATAGTTACTCCTGGAGCAGTAGGGATAATCAACCTGACCCCGAGAATAATATGACCTCGGTATTCCCCCGAATATTGAGTACTTCATGCGTTAGGTGCACTTGCTTCCTTTCATTAAAAACTCACTTTTTAGCAAGTCTGCGACGTTCGACTCATCGAACCAACCACCTAAATAAGAGTCTGTTCGCGGGCCATCAGCAACCTAGCATAAAATATTCCCAAAGAGCAAGTAAAAACAACCACAAAAGGTAAAACTAATAGCTTAGCAAAGTATTCAACAATTCAAAAGAAAACCACCAGCGGGCATCAACAGACACAAACCCAGTGGTAAGTATGTGTGTCTGTACTAAATAAAATAACAAAGAGCTACCTCTCAAGGTAGAGGAAAACTCTACAACACTGCAGTCTACTAGCAACACCCAAAACTTAGCCGCTCAACCAGCTACTGCCCTGAACCTGAGTCATTCAAAAGAAGAACACCTCAGCAAGAAAAATACAAGTAGTAACGAAAAATAATCAGGTAGAGTGCAAAGTAAGAGATGGGTTTACCAAACCCGAGTACAAAAATGCTGAAGACTACAGCTGGATAGCCAATTAAATAATAGTACAATAATATTATAAGTAAATGCGTCAATTGAATAAATGCACCAAGTGTGGAATGAAGCCATGCTTCAACAATATCTGCAAGGATTTGCATAAAGGCATAAAATGAACTAGAAGCGAACTGAGCATAAAACAGCTCAGAAAAATGTTAATCATTAACACTTGGCGAAAAGAATCAACCGGGTGGAGTCGGTGACCAATTGTCCCATACCATGCTCCCATGCCCAAATGTCTCAAAAAGAAAGCCCTGCGGTGGTGGCCACTTATCCAAACCCAAACCAGCAGTCCTCAGAAAAATAGAGACCAAAACACATGTCAAGTGCAACGATCCACAACCTATGTTCAGTTGGTGGTCCTTTACCACTGCCAACCTTCATAGCCGAAGAAACATCGGGTCCTACCCAAATCCCAAGTCTAAACCTTAAGAAACTTTAACCAGTCTTAAAACCATCCTAAGGGCTAACCTCGCCGAATTGGACAAAAGAAACGGAAAAAAATTCAAACTCCCATCAAATTCGACGAGTATACCCGATGAAAATCATGCATACTCGATGAATTTTATCGATACTCGACGAATCCCTCAACACTTCGCGAAAATGCCTTGCAGAAACCTGCGATACTTGACAAATTTCTCTGATACTTGTAGAATTTACCTTGGCGACAAAACTAATCTAATCGATACTCGACGAATTCGTCGAGATAACTCGACGATTTTTTCTTAAGCTCAAAACTCACTCAACGCTCTCATGCCATGCCTAAACCACTCTACCCCAAGTCCTATACTCGACAAAACTCGACGCCTATCTAGACTTACTCGACGAATTCGTTGAGAATACTCGACAAATCTAGCTTCACTCAGTGTCGCGCCAGTCGTTATTTGACGAACTCGACGCCTTGATACTCGACGAATCTGACTCGATGAATTATACACGACGAATGGACACTCGATACACACCAATTTTTCTTGTCTCACATTTTTCCTAATTTCTACGATTTGGCCGAAAATCAAGATCTAGTATAAAGGGATCTTTTCGTGTTTCCTATTCTACTCCTATTCTCCAAGTGAGGAAGAAAACGTGCAGAGAGATCAAATAAAATGAACAAGTAAGGGAAGATATCCACTTGCCTCAAAACTCTTGAGAAACCCCGCCGCCCGCTCGCGCAACTTCAAGGATCAGCTGAAGAAAGCCCAAAGCAATGTTTCTTGAAACTTTTGGAGGAGAAAGCAGGTCAAAATCTCAAACCCTAACGTACAAAATTCGAGGAACGAGAAGATCTTACCACGATCGCGAGACCTCACCAAGAGAGCTTTCCAATCTCTACTCAAATGTCAAAACCGACCACTAAATCTCCCAAAATCACTGGTTTGAAAAGCTCTTTCGTCCGTCGAACTCTTTCTGTCACGAAACGAAAATGCGCCATCGGGTTGGGGAAGATAATGAACAGTAGGGTTTATGTTACGCTTTGCATATATATATATATATATATATATATATATATATATATATATATATATATATATATATATATATATATATATATATATATATATATTAATAATACTAATAAATAATTCATTACAATTCAAAATTATATTACATTAATTCCTAAAATGATCCAAAATCCAAAACAACACTGAATTCTATTGAAATTCGCACCGTAGCTAAATACCGATGCTACGAAACCAACGACGAAGTTGAAACTCAATTTCAACAAACAAAATCTTCGGCAAACCCTCCCGAAGCCAAAACACAAGCTTTCCCAAAAAAGGCTCTACCGAGTCACCAAATAGACTCGGCTCGTAAGGGAACCTTACAAATAGGCTAAAACTAGCAACACAGAAACTCAAAGAGCAAAAACCACGCTCTAACCAAGGCACAAGCCAAACATGCGTTAACGTAACGCATTGACGTCAAAATTATGCCACTACAGGAACAAAAATAAATACCAAAAAAATCAGGGGCGTTACACCCTAGAAGGTCAGGGGTTTCTATAACACCCCTATCCGTCACATAACATATAGAAGTAGGTCCGGCTAGGGCCGATGCCATATAACGCAGACAGATCGGTGGGTTACTCAATGAAACCATTCAACAAATAGACACGTCCTACACAGAGCATCTAACAGAAGCAATTTATTAAGTTACACAAGTAAGAACCCATCCATATGCACGAATGTCCACTAACAAAACCCAGTAGGAATGAACTACAAAATACACAAAAGTACTGGCCTTATGGCCTACAAGAGTTCACAATAATAAAAAAGTGTCTTACAAACTTCGGCTCGCAGGCCGACCACACATGATTTCAATAAGTAAACAAACAAGGCCTTCGAGGGTCGGCTCAAAAACTTGGGCTTTGGCCCGCTATTTGTCGCTCGGCTCCGCAGCACCTGCAAGCATAATTCACTGCAACGGTGGTAAACAAGAATAACGGTCAACTAAAGCTGACCAAATTATAACGTTCCTCCCCCGATCTCGGGGCGGCCAAGCTCCTTCCCTGAACTTGTTAGCAAACAAGCAATATAGTGAATAAACACAACCTCACGGGTGCACGCACACACGGCCATACACCCCGTGCTCTTAGGGCACTTACTCGGTGAACTCGGTCCACCACCGCCCCCCAGGACGGCAAACTCGTGAGCAATAAAGTCTTCATGGCTTGAGCCGAAGACCCTCCCTCTATACCATCGGTAGGCCTTTAAAATCGAACCACATATAGCAGGTACGGTTTCACTCAACTCGCTGCTCACACTGCCACGACACTAAAAATCATCGGCGCAAGCTAAGTTTCCCCGTAACCCATAAATCGATCAACCAACGTACATAACCCGGTTATGTACAATCATGGCTCCCGGGACACCAACGAAGGTAGAATCATGCTTCTGCCCAGATTTCCGGGTGTTACTTGGGGTTAATCCCCAAGGATCCCTACTGCAATCTACCATGTAGAAACCCAAAAACAACCAAAGGCACAAAGTCTTCTCCGACTAATCATGCATAGCAAATCATCACCGATCCAGACCAATATGTCCGGGTAGGCTTCACACACCATACCAATGTCCGTACTATAATTCCAAACTCTAAACAAGGGGGAATTTAAATATCTACCCCAAGGAACATCGCAACTCACCGCACACTCGCGGGAGAGGGTTTTCCTCTACAAAAGAAGAAGAGATTCACATGCTCAAGATGAGAATCGTTACCCTAGCATTTCTCTTCGGCGCCATGACGATCCAGTCAGATGGAAAGCACCGTATCGGGTTCTCCTTCGCGGATCTGGACTTGGATCGAGAATCAGAGCTCCGAAGCTCCACCGAAGGCCGAATCTCCCTCTTCCTTCTTCCTTCTTGCTCTTCCTTCTCTCTAGGACTTAGAAAGAGAGTGGCCTCAAAACAAATGAGGGTTTGAACCCTATTCTAGACTTAAAATCCAACCAGGAGAGGCCTGAGCCGTTAGATCCCAAAGTAAGGAAACGAACGGCTACGATATGAACTTAAAATGAACCTACTTGGCCGAACACGGCTTGCGACACGCCCGTATCCAAGGTCGTGTGCCTCAATCGACACCAAAACCATCGCATCCCAAAAAGAACACGGGCACTCGATACGCTCGTGTGAGGCTTGAAAAGCCCGTGTCATCCAGTACACGCCCGTGTAGCTGGGCGCGTTCTCCCATCTACACAGGTCCAAAATGTCCAGAGAACGACACGGCCATGCGACCCAGCCGTGTCACATACCATGTACAAGACACGCCCATGTCCCAGGCTGTGTAACTACCAAAGCACAACTCGCCAAACGACCCAAGGAGGACACGGGTATTCGACACGCCTGTGTCGAAATTGACACGCCCGTGTCGGACCCGAGCACGCCTGGGCTCAGGCCGTGCGTCATCACTCAATGATCGGTTAGGGAAAGGCTTTGAGTGGCTTACACGCCCTGGGACACGCCCGTGTCCCAGGCCGTGTTAACTTCCCGATGACCGTTGACTGCAATTTCGTCGACCATACAACCATTTCTGAACCCGAGCACGACACGCCCCTGGGACATACCCGTGTCCCAGGCCATGTCACCTCTAAAAAATCCCAGACTTAGCTCAAAACGCCACCCACCACTCTTTTGAGTTTCGGGGTTTTATAACTCTCTCCCTCTTAAAAAAATTCCGTCCACAAAATTACCAAAGGAAAAGATTTACAAAACCAAAAGCGGTACCTGAGTGAAATAACTCTGGGTACTCCTCAAGCATGGTCTACTTCTGTTCCCAAGAGAGCTCCTAATGACCACAATTGTCCCAACAGACCTTGACCATTCTGATCTCCTTGTTACGAAGTCGCTTGACTTCAGAGTCCTCAATATGAACGGGCTTGACCCTAGTTGTCAACCCTTTGTCCACCGGTACTTGATCAACTGTGATCACCTGCGAAGGCTCTTGTACAACCTTCCGCAACACTGATATTTGGAATACGTTGTGTAGACCACTCAACTCCACCGACAGCTTCAGACGGTAAGCCGCTTCACCGATCCGCTCCAGGATCTCAAATTGTCCAAGGTACCTCAGGCTCAACTTCTTCAAGCGTCGTAGCCGTGAAACACCCTTGAACGGCTTTATCTTCAAATACACCCAATCGCCAACTGCGAACTCCACGTTCCGGTGCTTGGAATTGTATTATTTAGCTTGTCTATCATGAGCGATCAACAAACGCTCCCGAATGGTTCGTACCAATGAAGTAGCGTTTTCCACCTCTTGCATTTTGTGCAACCTTGCCTCACCCGTTTCTAGCCACGACAACGGCATGCCACACTTTCTGACATATAAGGCCTCAAAGGGCGCCATTTGTATGCCCGCTTGGTAGCTATTGTTGTACGCAAACTCCACCAAATACAGATGGTCTTCCCACTACTTTCTGAAGTCTATGACGCACATACAAAGCATGTCCTCCATAGTCCAGTTGACTCTCTCGGTCTGCCCATCTGTCTGCGGATGAAAGGTTGTGCTGAACTTCAACTTAGTCCCCAACATTTGTTACACCAACCTCCAGTCATTGGACATAAAACACCCTTCTCTATCACTCACGATGCTGCGGGATACACCGCGCAATCTAACAATGTTATCTACATAAAGCTTTGTCAGTTTCTCCACTGAATCATCCTTCCTATACGTAACGAAGTGCGACACTTTTTTTAACCGATCTACGATCACCCAGATGGTGTCGTTTCCCTTCCGCAACCTTGTAAAGCCGTGCACAAACCCATCAAAATGTCGTCGAACTTCCACTCCAGAATAGGCAAAGATTTTAAGAAACCCCCTAGCTTTTGGCACTCTGCCTTCATTAAGGCGCAAGTCTGACGTTTAGCCACATATAGTGCCACATCCTTCTTGAGTCCTGGCCACCAGAACAACTTAATTAGATCTCGGTACATCTTCGGGCTCCCTGGGTGAATTGAGTACTTTGTATGATAAGCCTCGTACATCAACTCCACCTGTAAATTACCCATGTTTGGGATGCACAAACGACTGCCCTTCCATAGCAGTCCATCTTCAACTTTAAATTGGGAATTTGACCCATCCAAAACCGCAACCATGATTTGCTTTATGTCGCTATCTAGCTCCAAAGCCCACCGAATCCGATCATCCAGGTCATACTGAACTTCCGTCCAGTTCAATAACGCTTTGGCACTAGTCTGCTTGTCAACACAAGAGATATCTAATGCCTCCAACTCCCGAATCAACCTCTCATCATGAACCGATAACCAGTTGGCTTGCGCGGGAGACCTGCGACTCAACGCATCCGCAACTGCATTGCATTTCCCAGGCACATAATGAATTTTGAATGTATAGTCCCCCAGGAACTCCATCCATCTTCGCTGCCTCATGTTCAGATCCTTTTGGTCCAATAGGTATTTCAGGCTCTTGTAGTCAGTGTAAATATCCAACTTTACGCCGTACAAATAGTGCCTCCACAGCTTTAACGCAAAAATCACGGCCGCTAACTCTAAGTCATGGACCGGATAATTCCTCTCGTGCACTTTCAGCTGACGCGAGCCATACGCAATTACACTACCATGCTGCAGCAGTACGCAGCCCAAACCACTGCCTGAGGCATCGCTATAAATCTCAAAACTTTGGTCCCACTCGGCGAACTTAGTACTGGTACCGTGGTCAACCGACTCTTCAACTCTTCGAACGCTTGCGCTCACTCCTGCATCCATACAAACTTCTAATCTTTCCTTGTCAACGTTGTGAGAGGTAACACTATCCACAAGAAGTTCTCTATGAAGCGCCTGTAATAGCCGGCAAGCCCCTGAAAACTCCGGACTTCCGCTACCGAAGACAATACAGGCCACTACCATATCGCAACAATCATCGCCGGATCTACCGCAATCCCTTCCACATTGACTATGTTACCAAGGAACGCCACTGAGGACAACCAGAACTCGCATTTGGAGCACATTGTGTATAGTTCATTCCTCCTCAGAGTCTCCAAAACCAAATGCAGATGCTTGAAGTGATCTTCTTCACGCTATGAGTACACCAATATGTCATCAATAAAGACAATCACAAAATGGTCTAAGTACTCCATGAACGTCCTGTTCATAGGATCCATGAATATTGATGGCGCATTAGTCAGCTCGAACGGCATGACCGTAAACTCGAAATGCCTATACCTTGTGCTGAATGCTGTCTTTGGGATATCACTCTCCCTTATCCTCAACTGATAGTAACCGGACTTCAGATCCAATTTTGAATATACTGATGACATGACTAACTAATCGAAAAGATCATCAATCCTTGGGATCCGGTATTTTTTCTTTTCCGTTTACTTGTTCAGTTCTCTGTAGTCGATACACAACCGCAAACTTTAGTCCTTCTTCTTAACAAAGAGGACAAGTGCACTCCAAGGTGACAAACTTTGACGCATATAACCTTGCTCCATCAACTCTTCCAATTAAGCCTTTAGCTCTGCCATCTCCTTAGGTGTCAACCTATAAGGAGAGCGTGACACAGGTTTGGCACCTGACACTAGCTCGATCGTGAAATCGATCATTCGGTGCGGTGAGGCTCCGAGAAGATTGTTCGGGAACACGTCGGGGTACTCGTATACCACTAGGATACTACCCAAAGTGGGTTTAGGACTTACAGCCTCCACTAGTATGAAGAACAACTCCGTGCTAGCACAAACTTCCTTGACCACCTGAAGAGAAGACATCAACGTCTTGCTCGACCCTTCAATCCCGCAAACGTTGTCTCCCGCCCAGCACCCAGCTTGACCTCTTTACGATTGCAATCTATAAATGCTTTCTGCTCCGAAAGCCAGTCCATACCGAAGATGATGTCGAACTCTACCAACAGCAGAAACGACGCTACCAAGTTGAACTCCTGACTTATTATATGAACTCTTACGGCACATACTCTGTCCATACGCATAAAATACCCATTCGGCAGCAACACATCCAATTTGTTCTTCGCCATCGAAGAAGGGACTCCAATGCGCGATATGAAACTTTCGAACAAAAAGGAGTGTGAAGCTCCCGTATCGAAAAGTGCTCTTGTCGGACTATCGCAAATCAGAACAAAGCTTGTACAAGTAGTAATAAGCTAACAAGCACAAGGTAACAGTATTTAAAGCTAACTTGCTATAAATTTAAGCCATACCTGTCACCACGTCTGCCTGTTTGATGGCCTCTTGCTGGCCCAGATTGTAGACTCTTGGTTGAGTCGGAGCATAATGGGATGCGATTGACTCCACCGCCTTGCCCTTTTCTTCATAGGTTGCTCCCTGCTTCCTTCCGGACTTTGCACGTCTGCTCCGACAATGTCGGGCATAGTCTCCCAGCTTTCTACAAGTATAACATGCACCTAGGGTTTGACCTGTAGTCGCCCTAGATGCACCCGAAGAAGGGGCTGGGCCCGAAGCCCTAGAGTTTTTATTCCATTTGCGGAACACCGATTTTGAGGAGTTCGGCCTTTTGAACTCCGACCCCTTCTTATTTGAGTCCTTCTGAGCCTGTACGTTCTTCATGTCTTTCTCTAAACACTGGGCCATGTTGACCAAGGTCAGGAAACCCTGCATCATCGGCTCCGATAGTAGTTGTCTCAAGTCATCCCTTAGAACTTCGTAGAATCGGTTGGTCTTTCTCTCCTAATCAGTGAAGGTAGCGCTTGCATACCGACCTAATCAAGAAAACTTGTGGAGATAGTCATCCACGCTGCTCTCACCATGCACCAGCTTCTGGAACTCATTTTCCATTGCTATCCTCTGAGCTTAGGGGAGGTATCGAGCAAAGAAAAATCTCGAAAATTCTTCTATCGAGACGTCAGTAAGTTGTCTACCCCTCAGATGGTGTAACTCAAAGTCATCCCACCATAGTGTTGCGTCACCATCTAGTAAGAACGTGGCAATTATGGTCTTTTGCCGCTCTTCAGTCTCAGTAGCTATCAGCACTCTCTTAATTCTGGAGAGCCAATCATCTGCTTGAGTTGGGGATCCCATCCCCGAGAATACTGGAGGGTTAAAGCACTTCATATGCTTAAGCTGTTTCTCTATTGCTCTCCTAGGCAACACTAGCTCGACTACAACCTGCTCCACTCTCCTTGGCTCCGCCGCTTGGAGAGGTACCTACTCCACAGCAAGGGCAGGCTGCTGCACTTGTCTCGCAGGCTGCGCATAAATCATTGCAAACACTCCCTCCAATACCAATCGAATGGTCTCGGCCGAAGAAGGTGTTGTCGGTGCATCATTTGGTGCGCTGCTTGCCTCAGAAACTGGACGTTTTGATGGCCTAGCACCACTCCTGGTCACCTAGAATCGTACAAAACTCTGATAAGCGACCAAACAACATTGCAAAAAGCAATTATAGGAACACGCAGGTTTCTCAAACATGTGTATTTTCATTCCTAAGTGGACATTCATGGGTTCTTTTCATGTTATAACGATGATACACACACATGTGCTCACCACCCCTTAAAGTGAATTTGCCCACAAATTCATTTAAGCCTGACCAAAACCAGTAGTCTGATACCAAATTATAACACCCCTATCCATCACATAGAGTATAGCAGTAGGTCCGGCCGGGGCCCGACGCCATATACCACAGACAGACCAGTGGGTAACTCAATGAAACCATTCAATCAATACACACGTCCTACACAGAGCATCTACCGGAAGTAATTTATTAAGAAGCACAAGTAAGAACCCATCCAAAAGGGCACGGATGTCCACTAACAAAACCCAGTAGGAATGAACTACAAAATACACAAAAGTACTGGCCTTATGGCCTTACAAGAGTACACAATAATAAAATAGTGTCTTACAAACTTCGGCTCATAGGCCGGACACACATGATTTAAATAAGTAAACAAACAGGGCCTTCGAGGGCTGGCTCAGCACTTGGGCTTTGGCCCGCTATTTTCCGCTCGGCTCTGCAGCACCTGCAAGCACAATTCACCGCAACAGTGGCAAACAAGAATAATGGTCAGCTAAAGCTGACCAAATTAAAACGATTCAGCCCCCGATCTCGGGGCAGCAAATCTCCTTCCCTGCACTTGTTAGCAAAAAAAGCACTATAGTGAATAAACACAACATAACGTGTGCACGCACACACGACCATTACACCACGTGCTCTCAGGGCACTTACTCGGTGACCTCGGTCCACCACCGTCCCCAGGATGGCAAACTTGTGAGCAATTAAGTCTTCATGGCTTGAGCGAAGACCCTCCTTTTTTGCATCGGTAGGCCTTAAAACCGAACTATATAGAGGAGGTACAGTTTCACTCAACTCGCTGCTCACACTGCCACAACACTAAAAATCATCTGCGCGAGCTATGTTTCCCCATAACCCGTAAATCGATCAACCAACAAACATAACCCGGTTATGTACAATTATGGCTCCCGGGCCACCAACGATGGCAGAATCACGCTTCTACCCAAATTTCTGGGTGCGCCTTGGGGTTAATCGCCAAGGATCCCTGCTGTAATCTACCACGTAGAAAACCAAGAACAACAAAGGCATGGAGTCTTCTCCGTCTAATCATGCATAGCGAATCTTCACCAATCCAGACCAACATGTCCGAGTAGGCTTCACACACCATGCCTATGCCCATACTACGATTCCAGACTCTAAAAAAGGGGGACTTTACATATCTACCCCAAGGAATACCTCAACTCACCGCACACTCACGGGAGAGGGTTTTCCCTATGCAAAAGAAGAAGAGCTTCACATGCTCAAGATGAGAATCGTTACCATAGCATTTCTCTTCGGTGCCATGACGATCCAGTCAGATGGAAAGCACCGTATCGGCCTCTCCTTCGCGGATCTGGACTCGGATCGAGAATCGGAGCTCCGAAGCTCCACTGGCGACCGAATCTCCCTCTTTCTTCTTCCTCCTTGCTCTTCCTTCTCTCTAGGACTTAGAAAGAGAGTGGCCCCAAAATAAATGAGAGTTTGAACCCTATTCCTCGCTTAAAACCCAACCAGGAGAGGCCCTGA
The DNA here is from genome assembly GCA_039513925.1 of Platanthera zijinensis. NCBI lineage: Eukaryota > Viridiplantae > Streptophyta > Magnoliopsida > Asparagales > Orchidaceae > Platanthera > Platanthera zijinensis. The sequence continues at coordinate 122,873,522 of CM077089.1, read as the reverse complement.
GCCGTTAGATCCCAAAGAAAGGAAACGAACGGCTGCGATTCGCTCTTTGTTGGGTACATTGGAAAATGTGTACCTGATTTGATGAAGTCCAACTTAGCTCAATGATATACATCAAGGTGTATTTGATGTTGTTTTAAGTTGACATGTGCAGGTGAAGAAGTATTAAAGATACAGCAAAAATATTCTAAGTCCATGTGTCGACACATGAAGAAACAGTGTCGACACTTCAGAATATTTGTGTCGACACTTGACGGAAGCTGCGTCGACACAGGAGAAAGATAGTCGACACAGAGAAAGATAGTCGACACAAAGATAGATATTCGACCAAGAAGAAAGATAGTCGACCTCGACAGAGGAGATAGTCGACCTATCTGTGTCGACACAGAGAAAGATAGTCGACACAGAGAAAGATAGTCGACCTCGACACAGAAGGAGATAGTCGACCTACATTTGTGTCGACACCAGAAGACTAAGTCGACACATTTTGGCAGAGTCGACAATTGCTGTGTCGACACCTGAAGGCTGTCGACAATACTGAGTTCTGAATCTACAACAATTGTGTCGACACACAGGACTTGTGTCGACACACTGCAGAGTCAAGACCAAGTTATTTTCTGAAGAAGCTATGTCGACTTAATGGCAAACTTGTCGACATCTTCAAAGACTGTGTCGACACCAAAGTCACTTGTGTCGACACATATAGACAGTTGGTCTCGACACTTTTTGACAGACTGTCTCGACACTTTGCTGTCCAAGTCTAAGGCACAGGATTGTTTGAAGACTTGACAGCTGTGGGTTGCCACCGTTAACTGATGCTGTCAGACTTGTCAGAAACAGTTAGAAACCGGATCACCAGTTACCATGATGAAGGTCTATAAATAGACAGATTCAGAAGGAAGTAAGGAGTATAAAATATAAAAAAAAAGGTGAAGAAGGATAACAATCCAATTGAAGTATCAATTCAAGAAAGTGCTAGGCACTAAAGAAGATCTTCATCAGAAGATCTAAGCAGACGATCTCAGGATCGATCTAAGAAGAGTTCTAACAAGAATTCAGAAGTATCATCAAAGGTGTTGGATAGAGAGGGATCCACCCATTTGAAGAAGAAGAAGGAAGCCTCAGTGGTTTTCTCAGAAGCTGTTTGGAAATCAACTCAGCTAAGTTCAGATTCAAGAAGCTTTGAGGAAAGCTCAGTTTCAGTTGATTTCATCAGCTGATCAAGAATTGTCTTGTCCTCTTCTCTCTCAACAAAGGCAAGACATTAAAACTTCTTTTCTAAATTTCTATAGGATCTGTTTTACACAGATCTGAGTTGTAAGCCTGTGATATAAAGGCTGAGTGTAGGAGAGTTGATCTCTGAGTGGTAGGGTTGTTTGCCTGAGTGTAGGAGAAGGTTCTTCTCTGAGTTGTAGGCCTTGTGGCAAGGCTGAGGTATGGATGTTGGCCTGAGGTATAGGAATCATTCTGGGTTCTGAGTTGTAGGAACCTATCCAGATTCTGAGCTGTAGGATCTGTAGGATCTGAGAATAGTGGAAGTTTGGCCGAATCTAGCATACTGCTAGATAGGTGAAGGGGGAAAGTGGATGTACCCAAACCTTGGGGAACCACTATAAAACATTGTGCAATCTGTGATGATTAAATTTCTGTGATTGCTGTGCTGGATGTTTTAATTCTGTAATTGAATTCTGCCTAAAAGTATAAACAAGCAATTTAAACCTATTCACCCCCCTCTAGGTGTTTAGGTTGTCTTGAAAGTAAAACTATCACTCAAAATGGAACTTAGGGGAACATAGCTTGCACACGCCCGTTCTAACCGTGTCCTCAATCGACACGTAGAGCCGATCAAAAAGACACGAGCACTGACACGCTCTGTCATGCTTGATGCCGGTGTATCTAGTACACGAACCATGTAGCTGGGCATGTTCTCCATCAACACATGTCAGGGAGGACCCATCAAGTTACCCATCTGCAGGAAGGAAATCTTTGGAATTTGGAAAGAAAGAGTCAGATTGTTCATGGAAGCATCTGACCCAAGAATATACATCACAGTTCAGGAAGGACCCTTCATTCCAATGAAGGTATCAGTTCTTGATGCTAATATTCAAACTCCAAAGAGTTATTCTGAAATGACCAAGGATGAAATCATTTTGGCAACCATGGACAGAGAGCTCAGAATATTATTGTGAGTGTCATAGATGATTCTACATTTCAGAATCTGATTCTGCAAGACCTCAAAGAAATGTGGGACACCTTGATTGTCTACATGGAGGGATCTGAAGAAGTAGACAGGATAGGAAGTCTATGCTCAACCAGGAATATGAAAGTTTTAGACAAGGAAAAACTGATAGCATAACTGAATGCTATAAGAATTCTATAGAATTGTGAATGAGTTTATGTCCTATGGAAGAGTCTTCAGTACCTATGAACTGAATGACAAATTCTTAAGATCCTTAACAAAGGATTGGGACACAAAGATCTGTGCCATAAGAGAAGTGGCTAAATTGGCAGAAATCTCTCCTCCCACTTTGTTTGGAAAGCTGCTATCCTATGAAATGCAACTTATGGTGAGGAAGGAGGAGGAAAAAATTCAAGAGGAGAGCATAGAGAAAAGACTGTGGCATTCAATGCAGAAGCCATTAGAAAGAATAGGAGGATATCACCATCCCTCCTAAGGAAATTGCAGAAGTTAGTTCTGAAAATTCAGATAATCAGGGTTCAGAAAGCTGTGATTCAGATGCAGACTTTGCTGCATTCACAAGGCAATTCCAGAGGTTCTTGAAGAAGAAGCAGTGGAAGTCTAAGCCCTCCACTTCACAGCAAGTTGATGACTATTATCAGAAGAAAAGTCATCAAGGAAAGAAAAGAGCAGATCAAGCCCAGCAAGGCTACTACTTCAAAGATTGTCTGTTATTATTGCAATAGACCTGGACATGTAGTGGCTGACTGTCCTGATAAGAGAAAGGAGTCTTCAGACAAGAAGAAGACTCATAAAAGGGCAAGAAGGGAAAATCTTTTGTTGCAAAGAAGGATAAGAGCCTAACAGATCAGTCAACTTCAGAGTCAGAATCTGAAGAGCAGAAGCATATATTGGACTATATGCTGCATCTGAAGAAGAGGAGTTTCTGCAGTTGCTAGACTCCATCTATGATCAAGAGGATCATCAGTGCATAGGACTGATGCAGGATCTGAAGAGGATATATGCCAGAATCAGTCTGGTCCTAATAAGGTACAATGTCCTTCTATGAAATTGTTTGCAGTACAAGTACAGAATCAGCTACATCTGCATCAAGTGATGTAGATGCATCTGATTCTGAAGGAGATGTCTATCATTTGATAGATAAGTATGGGGACTTGTTGCAGGCCCTTAAGAAAAGCAAGAACCTGGTTAAATCTCAGGCTCATGAGATTGTTAAACTAAGGGTAGCTGCAACTGAGTTAGAGAAAGTAATTGATCAGAAGTTAAATGAAATTGCCAAGCTGAAGAATATAACTATTATTCAGATGGGCACAATTAATTATACCAATGATCAAGTGAAGAGTCTGGAGGCCAGACTAAGAATTGAAAAAGATTTAGTGGCTAGTTACTCTAAGCCAAAGTCTGTCTTACCTTGATAGATGGATTTGTGAATCAAAAGGGTAAGGCAGGATTAGGATTCAAAGGTAACTCCAGGGCTGGCCGATTCAAGAGGAAAGGCAAAGCTCCTGTCAAGCCACTGAACTTTTCAGTTCCTATTAAGTTTAGAAAGGTGCAAGTGCCTTCTAACCAATATGATCATGAAAATATTCATGGTCATATTAAGACTATATTCTGAAAACAAGGGTGTAAATGCCACAGGCCTACCCATGTTCATAAACCCAATGGTTATAAAAAAATCAGTGGGTGAAGCTGCTGCAGCACCAGCAATGGACAGAAATTCTTTTGTCAAGGATGTATCTAGAACTAGATACAATAGGTTTGAATGTTGGTGCTGTGGCAAGAGAGGCCATTTTGCACTAGACTGCTGGTACAACACAAGTGTTAGAAAGAACAATAGTTTGCTGTTAGAAGAGATAATGGTAGCATTTTATGCTAACCTGAACCAAGGACCCAACTTGCTTGGGTTCTAAGGGTAAGTAAATCTGTGTTGCAGGTGAATCCAAGTAGTCATGCCCCTATATGGTACTTGGATAGTGGTTGTTCCAGGCACATGACTGGAATAAAGGGGCTGCTGAAGGAGTATTCATCTGTCAAAGATGGACCTAAAGTGATCTTTGGTGGATTGAAAAAGGAGTCATCAAAGGGATTTGGTAACATTTCTTCTAACCTAATTACTATCACCCAAGTGGCTTATGTAAAAGGTTTGAAACATAATCTAATAAGCATAAGCCAGCTGAGTGATTTAGGATATGACATTTCATTTGTTAAGGATGGATGTCATATCAAAAGGTCAAGTGATCAAGAGATCATTTTGACTGGGTATAGGAAGAGAAATGTATATTGTCTTATTTTGTATGTGAGAATAAGGCTTCTCCCATCTGTCTTGTAGCTGATGACAATGCTTCTCATTGTGTTAAGTGGCACAAGATTGGCTCATCTTAACTACAAGACAATTGGCAACTCTTTAGCAAAGAGTTAGTGAGGAATGGTCCTCAAGTTAAGTGTATAAAGGAAGGGATATGCTCAGCTTGTCAAAAGGGCAAGCAGACAAAATCCTCCTTTCAAGCCTTGAAAACAAGGATTCTGTGAGGTGCTTATACCTCTTGTATATGGATCTTTTTGGTCCTATGCCAGTTCATAGTCTAGGTAGGAAGGTCTACACTTTTGTGGTTGTAGATGACTATTCTAGATTTACATGGGTGTTCTTTCTGAGACAGAAATCTGAAACCCCAAGTGTCTTACTTATTTTGTGAAGCAAATTCAGAATGAACTGAATAGTACAGTGGTCAAAATCAGAAGTGACCATGGTACTGAGTTTCAATCTGAAAGCATGACAAAGTTATGTGAAGACTTTGGATTTTCCAAGAGTTCTCCTCACCTAGAACACCTCAGCAAAATGGAATTGCTGAAAGAAAGAATAGAACATTAATTGAAGCTGGTAGAACTCTATTGAGTGACACCTCTCTACCAGAATATTTCTGGGCTGAGGCAGTAAACACTGCTTGTCATGTGATCAATAGGGCTTCTATCACCAAGAGCCACAAAAAGACTCCCTATGAGATTATGAAAGGTAGAAAACCAAATCTATCCTACTTCAGGATCTTTGGTTGCAAATGCTATATACTTAACAATGGTAAGTCATATTTGACTAAGTTTGCTGCCAAATCCGGGATGGGATATTTGTTGGGTACAGCATAAATAGTAAGGCCTATAGAATCTTCAACTTGACTACTCAAGTTGTTGAAGAATCTGTGCATGTTGTGTTTGATGAAACAAGATTAATCAACTGTGAGTTGTCTTGTAGATCAAATGACTCAACAGGTATAAGCAAAAGAATGGACAAGCTCTCCATTGCTGAAGCTTCAAGGGAAGATGGAGCATTGGAAATGAAGGCTACTGTACAGGGGGAGTACAAGACACAATAGAAGATGAAGAAAACAAGAGGTTCAGCATAATGAGGATCTGGAGATGTTTCAACCAGAAGGGAATCTTCCTCCAGCTACAAGACATTTAAGAGATCATCCAGCTGATCAGATAATAGGTGATCCAAGACAGGGAGTGCAGAATAGAAGCAGAAGTCAAAGCACAGTTCTGCATTCAAGTTTCCTGTCACAAATGGAGCCTAAGAAGTTTGAAGAAGCTATCCAAGACCAGCACTGGATTGATGCTATGCAAGAGGAGCTGAATCAATTCAGAAGGTGCAATGTCTGGGAGCTTGTTCCTAAACCAAGAGGCCATAATTAATTGGGACAAAATGGATCTATAGGAACAAGTTGGATGAGAGTGGGTAATAGTGAAGAATAAAGCAAGATTGGTTGCTAAAGGATACAGGCAGGAAGAAGGGATTGACTTTGATCAAACCTTTGCCCCAGTAGCAAGGCTGGAGGCAATCAGAATGTTCCTACCTATGCAGCCTATAAAGACTTCAAAGTATACCAGATGGATGTGAAGTCAGCATTTCTAAATGGTGATCTTAAAGAAGAAGTATATGTAGAGCAGCCATCAGGTTTTGTAGATCCTCTTAAACCTGATTATGTTTATAAGCTTAGAAAAGCTTTGTATGGGTTAAAGCAAGCCCCAAGGGCTTGGTATGAAACCCTGTCTACTTTCCTTATTGAGAATAAATTCTCAAGGAAAATTGACAAAACTCTATTCCTTAGGGAATCCAAAGGCAAGATCATCTAGTTCAGATCTATGTTGATGACATAATCTTTGGATCTATGAAAACAACCTTTGTAAAAAGTTTGCCAAACTTATGCAAGGGAAGTTTGAGATGAGCAGTATGGGGGAACTTAAGTTCTTCTTGGGACTCCAAGTAAGACAGACTGATGATGGCTTGTCCATATCCCAGTCAAAGTTAACCAAAGAATTAATTAAGAAGTATGGTATGGAGTCATCCTCCATCATGAGAACTCCTATGGGAACAAGTATGCCTATATGCAAAGATGATGCAAGTAAACCTATTGATGAGACTTTGTATAGAGGAATAGTTGGTTCTCTACTATATCTCACTGCTAGTAGACCAGATATTATGTATGCTTATGTGTCTGTGCTAGGTACCAAGCCTGCCCTAAAGAGTCTCATTATACTGAAGTCAAAAGGATTCTGAGATATCTTAAGGGCACACCTAATCTAGGCTTTTGGTACCCTAGGAATAGAGATTTATACTAACAGGTTATTCAGATGCAGATTTTGCAGGCTGTAGAGAGGATAGGAAGAGTACTACAGGTACTTGTCAATTCCTGGGGGAAGACTGATTTCATTGGAGTAGTAAGAAGCAGACCAGTGTGGCTATATCACAGCTGAGTCAGAGTATGTTGCTGCTGGCAGCTGCTGTGCACAACTATTGTGGATACAGCATCAGCTTAAAGATTATGGTATTCAAGTAAGTAGAACACCTCTTTGTGTGATTCTAAGAGTGCAATTTCTATTGCTAATAATCCTGTTTCTCATAGTAGAACTAAGCATATAGAAATTAAATACCATTTTCTTAGAGAACATGTAGAAAGAGAAGACATCACATTGGAATTTGTTAAAACAGATTATCAAATAGCAGATGTATTTACTAAGCCACTGGATGAAACAAAATTCAATAAATTTAAAATTGAATTAGGCATGCTGACCATTGATTAGTTTATCAACAAACTTATAAGTAACATATTAGATTATCAAGTGGTCTCAAGTGGTATTGACAAAAACAGAAAATGGCTAAGTAAAATGGTGTCGACACATTCAGTGATAATGTGTCGACTCAGTGAGTAATGTCGACAAGTCAGAGATATTGTGTCGACACAGAGAATATGTGTCGACACTTAAGAATCATATTGTCGACTTATCCAGGAATGTAGTGTCGACTTCACCAGAATAATGGTGTCGACACTTACAGATTTTGTGTCGACACTTATACTAAGAGTCGACACAGAATTTCTGATGCTCCTACTATATATCCCAGATGTCGACATATCCACAAATTGGTGTCGACACATAGTAGACAGACTTGATGTCGAGATAATAGAAGCTTGTGTCGACACATTCCATCTGTGTCGACACTTATAGTCTGTTTTTTACCGACTTTTGATCTTCTTTCAATAGAAAGTATAAATAGGTCAAGAACTTAATCTGTCGACACGCTTACAAGGTTTTCAAGACTGAACCTGTGTCGACATTCTCTCTCTCTCTTCTCTCAAGCTTTCTCACTGATCAATGGCGCCGAAGATTGAAGACAACGTCAACGAAGGTTATGAGTTGGTCCGGAATGCTTGCAGAAGCCCCAACAGATGTTCAACGGGTTATCACTCTTATTTCCGAATCCGGATTAGAGTTTTTAGTTTCTGAACCTTCTAAGATTTGGAAGAAGGAGGTGCATGAATTCTTTAACTCTGCATCAGTGATTCAGATATTCTCAAGATAAAGTCCACTGTTCATGGGTCGACAGTGAAGATTACCCCAAGAAGTTTAAGGAAGATTCTCCAATTACCAATAATTGAGAATGAAGAAGAAGTCCCTGCTTCTAAATCAAGGAGGCGCTCCAATGGTGCGGATTGGATCCCACCCTGAAGATTGGAGCTGCTTTCAACAGGAAAGGGATGAATCAGCAAGGGAAATTTTGTCTGAAGTAGTTGGCAGGTGATTCTGTGCAAAATAGGGGACATGATAGGATTTCAGCCTATATGTTCTGCCTAATGACCAGAATTGTGTTTACAATTCCAACTGATTGGTCAGCTGTAATCTTTGAAAAGATCAAGGAAGGAATCAAGAAGCCAAATCTGGCTAGAATTATGAGTTTATATCTGACTGGAGTGATCCCTGAGGTAATGCAACAACTGCCGGAACAAAGATCAATCACATGAGAAAGATGGACATGAGATTGTTTTCTAGGTGGATAGGGTGCTGTCTAAGGATGTGCCTGATGAGAGCAGGCAGGACACCCCGTGAAATCCCTTCTCATGCTCAAGATACTGAGCAGCTTCAAGAAGAACTATTGAGAAAGCAGGTTGAAGATCAGCCTGAATCTACTCCAGCCCAGCAAGGAAATATACCTGCACAGATGTAGGGGGAGCAAGCTCATTCTCTGCCCAGAATGTATCTACTCCTGACCAGGTACAGTTGTAGGGGAGCTGGTGTATTTTCCTACAAAAGACATTTCTAAAATTTCTATTTCTGCACAGGTGCAGGGGGAGCAAGTGTACTCACCTGCCCAGGACATTACCAATACTGAACAAGTACAGGGGGAGAAGATGTCTGACCCAGTGCAAGAGGCAGAACAAATTGATATCTCCAAAGATTTGAATATTGAAGATATGACACATCTTCTGTTCAAACTTCAGAAGGAATATACTCTAGATGAGTTATTTCCTAATGTTGATATTGCTACTGATAAAGTAGAAGAGGGCAGGATATTGAGAAGGCCCTAGACATGGAGATAGGCAAGAAGCTGAGATCGAGCAAGAGGTTGAGAAGGAGAAAGAAATGAGGAGGAGCATGGTGTGAGGGGGAGCATGTGCATGTTGAGGCTGAACAACATGGCACTGAGACAGATATTCCTCCTCCTCCTCAAGAAAGAGTTCAAATTGATAGTTCATCTGACTCTGAGACTGAAGAAGCCAGAATGACTAAGAAGAGAAAACTTGTTGTCTTCTAGAGAAGGAGCAAAAGTTATAAGCAAGCTCTATAGAATATAACTAAATAATCTCATTCTGAATTTAATTATAACAAGTTTATGGTTGATTTGCAAGTTAAGTTGGATGAACATAGATTGGCTGTTGAAAAATATGTTGATGAGAGCAATAAGTCCTTCAATTTGACTGGGCTCAAGATATAAAGTCAATTAGATTTGAAGTCAATATGCATAAGAAGGAGATGACAGATTGCTTCTAAGGGAGGTAATGCTGTAGTTTTCTTGCAAAACAACAACAATCAATTATTATCAAAGCAGATGATATTGCACTGAAGCAAGGCTATGTTCTTACAAATCAGATAACATGAATGCCAATCTTGAAGACTCTCAAATGAGATTCTTAATGAGTTGAAAAAGACTACTGAAGGGTTGCCTGCAGCAAGGGGAAAGGAAATGAAGAATTTGATAAGAAACTTCAAGATGCTATTGAATCAGTTAAAACTGCTATCACTACCTCTCAAAGGACATATCTGACAAGCTTAAAAAGTTAAAACCATTTTTTAAAGAGGGTGTGAATTATCTGGATGGCCAGATCAGATTTCAGAAGGAAGATCTAAGAGATCATATTACCAGAGAAGTCATAAAGGGGGAGAGGTTGTTAGTTCATGCTGGCTCAGAGCACACCAAATGGGTGACAAATAGTATTCGAGCCACATTGGGATATCCATCTTTGTGTGATGATGCTATGGTGGCTGAGTCAGTCATTCAAACAGGTCTACTTGAAGGCAATCAACCTGAGATTGCCCAAGTCATTTACCCTCCTCCAGATTTTGATATGATTGATCAGCAAGTTCAGGATATGTATAGTCCTCCAAAGGAGGTTACCAAGGTTATTATTGAAAAAGTTGATAAGCCTGATGCCAACTTGAAAGAACAGCAAGATGCTCTACTATCCAAGAAAATTTAGAGAGCAGGCTGAACTTAAGCCAGATTTTGAGCAGTGGAGCCTACTTCAAGAAATATTATACTCACTGCATGGAAGGTTGTAAAAGACCAAGTTCATGAAGGAGGAAAGTGGTATAATGAAATGGAATGGCAAAAGCATGAAGCTAGGCAAGAGGTAATAGTACAGTTCAGAAGAAAGCCAAGCTAGGTAGGCTGCCACCAGATGCTCAGGAGCCGAGCAAGTACTGTCCAAAGCCATATCATTACTTTGAAAGGCAAAGGCTCAAGGAAGAAGCACAGAAGAAGGCTGATCAAAAGGCAAGAAGCCAGCTGAAGTTGCTGAAGCTCCTGTGAAGGCTCAAATCTAATCTGGCAAAGGGATTGTCATAAGAGAGCCTGATCAGTCTTAATTTTAAGTTCTTTCAAAAGTATTTTGTAATGTTTTGATTAAATCATTCAATGTAAAATCTGTAATCAAACATTACTAATTTTAAACAAAAATTTGTTTGGAATCATATAATGTTCACTCTGTGATGGATTGTTCATATTTTGTTTTTTATTAAGTATTCCTGTTATGTCATATATCATCATATTATAACTTTTTATAAATGGTGTATATCATTGGCTTTAGGGTTATGACTTCTCCAAATAGGGGGAGATTGTTGGGTACATTGGAAAATGTGTACCTGATTTGAAGAAGTCCAACTTAGCTCAATGATATACATCAAGGTGTATTTGATGTTGTTTTAAGTTGACATGTGCAGGTGAAGAAGTATTAAAGAATGCATCAAAAAATATTCTAAGTCCATGTGTCGACACCTGAAGAAACAGTGTCGACACTTCAGAATATTTGTGTCGACACTTGACGGAAGCTGTGTCGACACAGAGAAAGATAGTCGACACAGAGAAAGATAGTCGACACAGAGAAAGATAGTCGACCTCGACACAGAAGGAGATAGTCGACCACATCTGTGTCGACAGAGAAGAAAGAGAAAGATAGTCGACACATAAAGATAGTCGACCTCGACACAGAAGGAGATAGTCGACCACATTTGTGTCGACACCAGAAGACTAAGTCGACACATTTTGGCAGAGTCGACAATTGCTGTGTCGACACCTGAAGGCAGTGTCGACACATACTGAGTTCTGAATCTACAACAACTGTGTCGACACACAGGACTTGTGTCGAGACACTGCAGAGTCAAGACCAAGTTATTTTCTGAAGAAGCTATGTCGACTTAATGACAAACTTGTCGACATCTTCAAAGACTGTGTCGACACCAAAGTCACTTGTGTCGACACATATAGACAGTTGGTCTCGACACTTTCTGACAGACTGTCTCGACACTTTGCTGTCCAAGACTAAGGCACAGGATTTGTTTGAAGACTTGACAGCTGTGGGTTGCCACCAGTTAACTGATGCTGTCAGACTTGTCAGAAAACAGTTAGAAACCGGATCAGCCGGTTACCATGAAGAAGGTCTATAAATAGACAGATTCAGAAGGAAGTAAGAGTAATAAATATAAAAAAAGGTGAAGAAGGATAACAATCCAATTGAAGTATCAATTCAAGAAAGTGTTAGGCACTAAAGAAGATCTTCATCAGAAGATCTAAGCAGATGATCTCAGGATCGATCTAAGAAGAGTTCTAACAAGAATTCAGAAGTATCATCAAAGGTGTTGGATAGAGAGGGATCCACCCATTTGAAGAAGAAGAAGAAGGAAGTCAGTCAGTGGTTTCTCAAGAAGCTGTTTGGAAATCAACTCAGCTAAGTTCAGATTCAAGAAGCTTTGAGGAAAGCTCGGTTTCAGTTGATTTCATCAGTGATCAAGAATTGTCTTGTCCTCTTCTCTGTCAACAAAGGCAAGACCTTAAAACTTCTTTTCTAAATTTATGTAGGATCTTTTTTATATAGTCTGAGTTGTAAGCCTGTGATATAAAGGCTGAGTGTAGGAGAGTTGATCTCTGAGTGGTTAGGGCTGTTTGCCTGAGTGTAGAGAAGGTTTTTCTCTGAGTTGTAGGCCTTGTGGCAAGGCTGAGGTAGGGCTGTTGTGCCTGAGGTGTAGGAATCATTCTGGGTTCTGAGTTGTAGGAACCTATCCAGGTTCTAAGCTGTAGGATCTGTAGATCTGAGAATAGTGGAAGTTTGGCCGAATCTAGCATACTGCTAGATAGGTGAGGGGGGGGAAAGTGGATGTACAAACCTTGGGGAACCACTATAAAACATTGTGCAATCTGTGATGATTAATTTCTGTGATTGCTGTGCTGGATGTTTTAATTCTATAATTGAATTCTGCCTAAAAGTATAAACAAGCAATTAGAACCTATTCACCCCACCCCCCTCTAGGTGTTTAGGTTGTCTTGAAAGTAAAACTATCACTCTTAAAATGAACTTCATGGGCTGAACATAGCTTGCGACACGCCCGTGTCCAAGGCCGTGTGCCTCAATCGACGCCGAAGCTGTCGCGTCCCAAAAAGAACATGAGCACTTGACATGCTCATGTCATGCTTGACATGCCCATGTCATCCAGTACACGCCCGTGTAGCTGGGCATGTTCTCCATCAACACATGTCCAAAACTTCCAGAGCACGATTACGGCCATGTGACACGCCCATGTCACATGTCGTGTGTAGACACTGACCTGGGACATGCTCGTGTCCAGTCGTGTAACTACCAAAGCAAAACTCGCCAAACCACCCGAGGAGGACACGGGTATTCGACAAGCCCGTGTAATATTTGACACGCCCGTGTAGGACCCGAACACGCCTGGGCTCAGGCCGTGTGTCCTCACTCAACGATGGTTGAGTGAAAGGCTTTGAGTGTCAGACATGCCCTGGGACACGCTCGTTCCCAGGTCATGTTCACTGCCCCGACGACCATTGACTGCAATTCGTCGACCACACAACATT